>JAHLJS010000008.1:30403593-31112235 GCA_038502445.1 Eremochloa ophiuroides
TCTGTAAGCCCACAGTGCTTCTGGTAGCCTGTCCTTCCATGCTGTTCCCATTTCATTGACCGTCTTCTGCAGAATATTCTTGATCTGCTTGTTTGATGTCTCTGCTTGCCCACTTGTCTGAGGATGATATGGAGTGGCAATGTTGTGACGGACCCCTCTTTTTGCTGAGTATAGTTGGAATCTCTTGTCGATGAAGTGGGATCCTCCGTCACTGATTACCATCCTTGCGGTACCAAATCTTGGAAATATTATTTCTTCAAATGTCCTCTTTGAGCTTCTGGAATATGCAGCTTTGCATGGCATAGCTTCTACCTATTTTGAGACGTAGTCTACTGCCACCATAATGTACTCACACTGCTTCGACTTTGGAAACGGTCCCCTGTAGTCTATTCCCCAGACATCGAAGAGCTCTACTTGGAGGTTGTTGATAAGGAGCACGACATCTCTTGAATTGACGTTTCCATGCCGTTGGCATGCCCACATCTCTGGATAAAGCTTTTCGTGTCATCATACATGGCAGGCCAAAAGAATACATGCCGCCAAATCTTTGCATGAGTGCGAAATGCGCCATAGTGACCTCCACATGGTGATGACTAGCATCTTTCAATGATCTTGATTCCCTCTTCCACTGGTACACATCTCTGGAGTAGTACATCTGAACATATCCTGAAGAGGTATGGTGGGTCCCACATGTGTTGTCGACTCTCGTAGATGAGCTTTCTTTTGTCCTCCCCTGGTGGTACAAATCCTACAACCATAAAATTCACAATATTTGCGTACCAAGGGTCGGATCGGGTGATCCGATAGAGCATGAAGTCCCTCATCGAGTCGTTGATGGGCATTCCTGCATATTCTCAAAATGCATTTTAGACAAGTGATCTGCTACAGAATTTTGTACTCCTTTTTATCATTTATTTCTAAGTCAAATTCTTGGAGTAGCAAAATCCATCTTATCAATCTAGGTTTAGCATGTTTCTTAGTGAGCAAGTATTTCAAAGTAGCATGATCAATGTAAACAATCACCTTAGCTCCAACTAAGTAAGATCTAAACTTGTCAATAGCAAAAACAACAGCCAGCAGTTCTTTTTTAGTTGTTGCATAATTAAGTTGTGCTCCTGTCAGAGTTTTACTAGCATAAGCAATGGCATGATGCTTCTTATCTTTAGTTTGTCCCAAAACTGCCCCCACAGCATAATCACTAGCATCACACATAATTTCAAAAGGTAAAGACCAATCAAGGGTTGAATGATTGGTGCAGAGATGAGTGCTTGCTTAAGAGTGTTGAAAGATTTCATATAAGCATCATCAAAATCAAAGGGAGCATCCTTGGCTTGCAAGTTTGTAAGAGGTCTAGCAATATGTGAAAAGTTTTGAATAAAGCGTCTATAAAAGCGAGCACGACCAAGGAAACTTCTAATCCCTTTAACATTAATAGGAGGAGGTAGTTGTTCAATTACTTCAATTTTAGCTCTGTCTACCTCTATCCCTCTTTCAGACACTAGGTGTCCTAACACTATTCCTTCTCTAACCATAAAATGACATTTTTCCCAATTAAGGACTAAGTGCTTATTTTCACATCTTTGCAAAACCTTGTCTAAATTTTCAAGATAATCATCAAAAGTTTTTCGATAAACAGAAAAGTCATCCATGAAAAATTCTATGATTTCTTCAATCATATCAGAAAAAATAGACATCATGCATCTTTGAAAAGAGGCTGGTGCATTACACAATCCAATGGATATCCTACGGTATGCATAGGTTCCATAAGGACAGGTAAAGGTGGTTTTGCTCTGATCATCAGGGTGGATAGGAATTTGATGATATTCAAAATATCCATCAAGGAAGCAAAAGAAAGAGTGGTTTGCCAGTCGCTCTAACATCTCATCGATGAAGGGCAAAGGGATGTAATCTTTCCTTGTTGCCTTGTTGAGTTTTCTGTAATCTATGCACATCCGCCATCCAGTGATGGTTCTCTAGGGGATTAACTCATTCTTGTCATTCTTGACAACCATCATGCCTTTTTAGGCACAACTTGGACTGGGCTTACCCACTCACTATGCGGCACAGGATAAATAATCCCGACGTGCAATAGCTCCAAGACCTCTTTCTTTACAACCTCTCTCATCACATTGTTGAGCCTCCGCTGGGGCTCTCTAGATGGTATGATATTAGGATTAGTTGAAATGCGATGGGTGAAAAGAACAGGACTAATTCGTTTGAGATCTTGGAGTGAATAGCCAAAAGCTGATCGATGCTTTTTCAAGACAGTGATCAAGCGAATGGTCTCTACTTGGGAGAGTTTATCAATTATGATCACTGGAGATTGCATATCTCCATCTAGGAAATCATATCTAAGACCGGCTGGCAATGGCTTGAGCTCAATAGGAGGTTTAGTTGGCACTAGGAATTCATCAAGGGGTAAATGTTCTGGATTTTTGGCCTTTTCCTCAATGAAGAACTCATCATCTTCTTCAAGATGGGATTCTCTCAGAAAATCAAGAGCTGCCACTGTGAGCTCACTAATTGCATCAGGCTCAGGACATGGCTCAGTCTTAGCATTTAAGGAACGGGTGATGGACAAAGGGAATCTAAAGTTTGGTCCTAATTGAACATTGATTATCCCTGTTTGTCCTTCCTAAATAAGTCTTCCAATTGGTTGGCCTATCAGCAGGTCGAACAACATGACATCAAAGATATAAAAACTTAGATGGAGCATGGTGTCGTTTACCTGGACAGGGAGCACATATAAAATGCCTAAGCTTGGAATAATGTGCCCGGAAGAACTTTTCAAAAGCTTTCTTGTTGGGGTTAGTGGCATGTCTATTGGTAAATCTTGAGCAAATGATGCAGACATGATATTAACACCCACAACTGGATTATAGAAAGCTTCAAAAGGGCCTTTATGGATTTGGCATTTGATTAAGACAGAAGGTGAATCCAATCGGATTACATCAGAGGAAACCTCTGATTCTTCTAGCCGATCATTGCAAATTATGGCTATGAGCTATCTTGTGGTCTTTCTACATAAGGCTACTTCAGGAGGTTCTATAGGTTCTAAAGATGGTCTCTTGGGCTCCTGAGGCTTCTGAATCATAAGGAAGTTAGAGGTGTTTCCAAAATCGGAGAAAAGATCATCTTCTATATCTAGTATAAAGTCCGAAAGCGGAGTATCATCCTTTTCCATAGGGTTGGAAATCGGGATAGCTGAGGATTGAGATGTTGATGGTAAAAGTTCTGGTTCAAGCTCAGCTACCCTAAGCTCTCCTTCTAACTTCTCCTTGGGTTGGTTATCTAAGATATTCTCCAGGATCTTGCGTGCTTCAGAATCTGAAACATGAGAAAAAGATCCTTCTGAAGAGTAGTTGAGATGCTTCTTGGATTTTCTTCTCAGACCCACAAAAAAATGTTGAATGAGAATCGGGTCTGGAATGGATAGGTCAGGTCCAGAGTTTATGAGTTTGTTAAAACGCTCCCAGGATGTGGCCAAAGATTCATTATCTTTCTGTTTGAAAGATAGGATCTTGGTTCTGAGGTTGACAATTTTGGAAAGGGGGTAGAATTCGAGACAAAAGTCTGAGCGAAGTTTTCCCCGATCTCCTCCTTCTTTCTCTACGGTTCGGTCATACCAGGTTTTAGCTCTCCCTCTCAAAGAGAAAGGAAAAGGCTTCCACCTTAGGGTTTCATCAGACATGCCCTCTATATGGAGGCAGTCACAGGTTTGATCGAACTCTCGTAGGTGAAGATGAGGATTATTATCTCCCTCTCCTGAAAAGGATTGGCTTTGGACCATTTCAATCAGACACGGGCGTAGCTCATAGGTAGGAGTTTGGATAGGCTTTGAAGACTGCCTAAGCCTATGGCTTGTGCTCGTGGATGCAACATATTTATAGATGGGTGTGGTTTCAATGGCATCCATAAGGATGAAAACAAAAATAAGGAGATAATAAAGCTAAAAGTATGAATACAAGTTTAAGATAGACACTAGATGTTTCAACAGTTTTTCCCGGCAACTGCGCCAGAAATGCTTGTTGGTATAAGGTAACTCAAACAAATAAACACTAGGATTATCTGCAAGCGGACAGATACCGATGTAGCACTTCACCTGGGAGTATTCTAGGTATCATTATTTATATTTTGCCACAGGGAAAACGGGATGACTAGAATCTAGACTTAACCCCTGAGCTGCTATCAAGGACGGAGAAAACAGGTGATATAGGAGATTGCTAAGGCTTCTAGTTCTAATCCTCACAAGATATGATATGATTGTTCCCAAAGGGGAAATTCCTTAGTAATGGAAACTACGGTCCTGCTGACGGGAGGTGGATTGTGTAAGACTCAACAAGGCTAGGTCACCCTCGCGATCTACCACTGATCCGGATAGTATAGGGCATTTACGAGTAAATATAATCTAAGCACCACGCTTAAACTATAAATAACTACTTCGATCAAGGAGCTACCAAGACCAAAGCACTCAAAAGAATCGTAAACCTCAAGAACAATAATAGCAACGTTACTCACTTGGATTAGAAGTTGAACTCTGAAGAAATCTTCAGAAACAAGTCCCAAAGGAGGACTTGAATCCGCAGGTACAAGTCGTAGAGCACTCACCGACAGGCCAGCAACTCCTCCAACTATCTCCAGCTCTACTACCACACCACTTGTAGAACAAGAATAGCCCTAATCTGGAGAGACTACAAGGCTAATCTTCTACTTGATGCTTGGCTCTAAATCCTATCTTGGGTTTCTACTCTACTATAAATATGTCGTTGGAATTCTGAAATCCAGGATTGATTTCTCTCTGGATCATATGAAACCCTGGAGGGTCTGGGCTGCTTATATAGGCCGGCGGGATGAACCGTAGCCCTTGGATCAAACCGACTTCGACGGACGGTGGAGATTGATGTAAAAATCGAGATGTGGGTCCACGTCGAAGCGGAGGTGGGGAGGCCTCTCTGACAGGTCGGCCGACCTGGTCAGAGGGTCGGCCGACCCCCTCTCTCTGAGTTGTGGGTCCTGCTGTTGGTGTAAGATAACTCAAACAAATAAACACTAGGATTATCTGCAGCGGATAGATACCGATATAGCAATTCACCCGGGAGTATTCCAGGTATCGTTATTTATATTTTACTACAGGAAAAACAGGATGACTAGAATCTAGACTTAAGCCCTGAGCTGCTATCAAGGACAAAGAAAATAGGTGATATAAGAGATTGCTAAGGCTTCTAGTTCTAATTGTCACAAGATATGATATGATTGTTCTGAAAGGTGTATTACTATAGGAATGCACTAACAAAGGGTAAATTCCTTAGTAATGGAAACCTACGGCCCTACTGATGGGAGGTGTACTGTGTAAGACTCAACAAGGCTAGGTCACCCTCGCGATAAACCACCAATCCGGACAGTATAGGGCATTTACGAATAAATATAATCTAAGCACCACGCTTAAACTGTAAATAACTACTTCAATCAAGGAGCTACCAAGACCAAAGCACTCAAAAGAATCGTAAACCTCAAAAACAATAATAGCAACGTTACACACTTAGATTAGAAGTTGAACTCTGAAAAAATCTTCAGAAACAAGTCCCTAAAGAAGGACTTGAATCCACGGGTACAAGTCGTAGAGCAGTCACCGACAGGCCGACAACTCCTCCAACTATCTCCAGCTCTACTACCACACCAATTCTAGAACAAGAATAGGCCTAATCTGGAGAGACTACAAGGCTAATCTTCTATTTGATGCTTGGCTCAAGATCCTATCTTGGGTTTCTACTCTATTTGAGATATGTCGGTGGAATTCTGAAACCCTGGATTGATTTCTCTCTGGATCATATGAAACTCTTGGGGTCTGGGGGTCCTTATATAGGCCAGCGAGATGAACCGTAGTCCATGGATCAAACAGACTTCGGCGGACGATGTAGATTGTGTGAAATTTCGAGATGTGGGTCCACTTCGAAGCGCACGCGGAAAGGACTCCTGACAGGGTCGGCCGACCATGTCAGAGGGTCGGCCGACCCTCTGTCTCTGCCAAGTGGGCCCCTCTTCGTCGGGCGTGTCTCTGGTGTTCTCTAGAATATTATTGATCTCCTGCCGTGGCATAATTCGGTATTTTTCTCTGCGATGTGGGTTCTCTTTGGTTCTTTTCCTGTATAGTCCCTGGAAAACACAGATTCACCAAAACTCATGTAATTCTGTTAGTTTAAACCCCATTCTAGGTGTTGGCTTTCATTTATATCTTTTTTCATGATTGGTTGACGGGTAAAATCATACAATAACTACCGTCAACACCCGCTTCGGCAGGCGTGTCTCTGGTTTTCTCTAGAATATTCTTGATCTCATACTGCGGCGGAATTCGGTATTTTTCTCTGCGATGTGGGTCCTCTTTGGTTCTTTCTTGTATAGTCCCTGAAAAACATAGATTCACCAAAACTCGTGGAATTCTGTCAGTTTAAACCATATTCTAGGTGTTGGCTCTCATTTATATCGCTTTTCATGTTTGGTTGACGGGTAAAATCACAATAACTACCGTCAACACCCGTACGAATGTTAGCAGTGGTTGGAGCAGAGAACTCGCGAAGGCTCTTGTTAGCCATAGCTTTAAACTCTGGTGTCAAACTTCTTCTTGTACGGATGTCTTCCAGCGGAGGATCTGGGGTCTTCCTAAGCTTAGCTTCTGGATCTTCAATAAAGTTTTTCGGAAGGTCAAATCCACTTATACATTACCCTGCATAAGATACACAACTAGACAAACACAAAGGTAATCCTGTTCGAATAAGGTTTGTATGGTTTCTCAACATATCTGGTGTTATGCATATGATCTATCTACATCTTATGGATGCCAAACACCTTTCCCGGCAACAGCGCCAAAAATGCTTGTTGGCATTCCTAACGTCACCACCAAAAATAGAGTTAGAGTCTACTCTCAGTAATGGCAGTAAAAATGATGGGAGGTATAGATTAATGTGCCAGCTGATTAGTCTACAGATCACTTGAACTCTTATTCTCTATCTCTTAGAAATAACTAGGTTGTCATCTCCAGTATGATTCTATAAGATCTCTCCTTCTAGAAAGTGACCGAAAAATATATTATATTGTATCTACAAACGCACAGATAAAATATACATTATTGTAGCATTTTACCCAACAGTATTCCAGATTGTCATTTATATTTTACCACTGAGAAGAGTTGGCAATAAATGGGATGCAGATAGATAGATATCATATGCATATGCAAATATGGAGAATACCATGCATGATCTACTTACTCACAACAGGGGTTATGTTACAATCAACCAATCAATCAATATATAATAATGATCACTTAGAGCACTTCCTATCTAGGAACTAGCATGGACTAGACTGAAGCATAAGGATATCTTAAGTCATTCTAACTATACTATTAAAGACATATTAGATTGGTGCAATTATACTAGCAATCATGTCAAAGATACCTCACATTTATACTTAAGGGAACATTAATAAGGAAGGTCAAGATCATAGCCAGCCTTTGAAAGGTCCGAATTGGTTAGAGCGGGGTGAATAGCCTAATTTAAAAATCTACAAATCACTAGAGCGAAGAATTAGTAACACAAATGGCAATAAATGTGGTTGCTCTAGCTCTAGTGGTTAGGCAAGCCACCTATTAACAATTCTAATATTTTTATGACCTTTATGGCACACAATAGCTATGTCGCTACTCTAACTAGTGAGAGAGCTAATTACAAGTAATTTAGCTAGACTACACTACTTGTTAAATACCACTAGTTCTACAAAAGATAAATATGCAAGAATATAAATAGAGAGACAAATGAATTATACCGGCACCGTGGCAAGAGTGGAAATGATCAAATCATAATAATACAATAAAATACCGAGAGACAATATTGCACAATGATTTATCCCAGGGTTCACTTACTTGCCGGCAAGCTACGTTCCCGTTGTGTCCTTCTACACCACGTGGTTCGGTGGCTAATCGGTATCACACACCGAGCCTCTCAAAAGGCGTCACAAGAACCTACCAATGGTGAGAAGTTGAATGACACGAACATTCCACTAGAGTTGCGTTTGGCGCTTTGCCGGGGAAGGCACAAGAACCTCTCACAAATATAATCCTTAATTGGGGACGGACACAATCACCAAATCCCCTCACCAATCAATCAATCTCCAACCGCCTAGGTAACCGCAATCACCAAGAGTAATAAGAAATTTCCAATCACATGAATCACTTAGTGCTACTAAATGCAATTTTAAAATATACACACACTAGGATTTCCTTCAATCCTGACTTGAATGAGCACTAAGCTAGGAACGGAGAGGAGAGAGAGAAAAAGCTCTTTAATTCCTCAAAAATCAATTACTTAAAATCAATCTCTCACTTAATTGGAGTACAAATCTTAGGAAGTAAGAGAGAAGAGGAGAGGGAGAAGTTCTCTGTGTTCTTCGCTTTCTAGTAGATCTGAGAGAGACAGCAAGAAGCAAGAGAGAACCAGCAGAGGAGGGGAATGGCGCTGACTTATTCAGCTCAGCAGCCCAGGTTTCCAACGGGCAACGCCGCTCCTTCCAACGGTCGGCAGCAGGTGGACGCGGCTACACACGCCGCCGCCGCACAGCTCGGAAGCGCTCACGCACAGAGAAAAAGCGAAGCCAGCAGCAGCGACTCGTTCTCTGGAAGACTGGGCAGGCAGCGCTCCAACTCCATATCGACAGGCTCAGCAAGCGAATGGGCCAGGCCCAGCAAGCAAAGTCGGCAGAGAGGCCAGCAAGCCAGCGCTTCAGCACAGCACCTGTTCTCCAATATTTTTCTTTCACGCTACAGTACTCTGAATGCAAGCACAGGCAGCATCGAGCACTAATCACACGAGTACAAGCAGTAGCTACGTTCCCCCTTTTTTATATACAAGCATGCAAACATATATATGTATATGCACTACCACATACAGGTCACGATTGATCTTTTTGTGCATGCAACGGTCCTTAAATTAAATTAAGTGCCTTTATCAAGTGCTAACTCCTTTCAAATTTCCAAAATAAATTTTGAGCACTTGAGTTAGCTTTTTCACAAATAATTTTCACGATTAATCTCACCACGTCACTAAGCATTATGTATATGCAAATAAAACTCACACTTAGTGGCACTAGATAACCGATGCAATTAAAGATTTTCCCTCTTTATAGTACGGTTATCTATGCTAAATACACTCACACCCTCTATGGTGTCTTGAGTGCCAAAAATAAAATGACTGTATAAATTATACCTTTGCCTTGAGCCCATTTTATTTTTCTCCTCACCTTTTCCAAAAGTGAAGCTTGTGATCAACACTTGATATGGACTTACACCACCATGGATGCCGTCATGCTCCACAACTTGGCGTGTACTAATCTATTTTATCCACAACACTTAATGACAAGATTAGTACGCAAAGGTTTCATCAATTACCCAAAACTAAACTAAAGCTTTCAATCTCCCCTTTTTGATAATTGATGACAACCCTTTACAAAAGAAATATGCATTAAAGTTTTGAACTTATCATGTTTGTCCATGAGTAGATCGTGAAACGATTTGGACAACCATCGTAAGTTCTATTTTGGTAGCATTAGCTCCCCTACATATGTGCATAGAGTTTGGATTTGAAAGCTAGCACATATGCATTGCAATGAAGAGTAATTCTACCAAAATGATGCTAACGTATATAGAATGGACCTTTGAAGCGTGATACCATCGGAGTTGCCATGTACACCTTTCTTAGCACCTTGAGTAACTAGATGAAACCAAATACTAGAGCATACCGTGAGATCGCATTATAAATAAGACTCTAGTACCACTTGAAAGAATAAGAACATCTAGTTACAACCTACACATGCTAGTTATTCAAATCATCATTCATGTCCTACTACTAACAATACACCACACAAGCATTATATGAAAGTAAATAAGTGCAATGAGCAAGTCATATGAAAATGCACATTCAAATGCAACAACTTGTCTATGAGCTTGCTCCCCCTAGTTGTGTGCTTCAAAATTTTAATTTTAATTACCCCTTTTCTTTGGCCTATTGCTCTCCCATCATCAGCCTAATGATTGTTCATCGCTCTTCTTTCGTAACTTTCCCTCCCCCTTTATGAACAATTTCACAAAAAAGTTAATTTTAGTGGAGAGAAAATAGTCAAGTTCATTTGATTTAGAAAGAGAGTTCATTTTTCACGTTGGTTCAATCTAGTGCACTAGCCTAGGATATATAACTAAGTTTGATCCAAAGACAAGCTTCTTCACGCCACTAGGGGTTAACTTGCCCATGCTAAGTTATACACCTATAGGTCATGAAAAAAATTGAACACTAGGGAAACAAGCACATACACATGTCATATGTAACCACTAGATCATACAAGCATAGAGAACAATAGTGGCAACATATATACATCAAAATTCATTTGTTTTGCATTAATGATCCTAAGTTGTTATGCGTATGTCTATATGCTCTACTCATGTCCTTATCAAGTATGAATGCCATGTCAAACAACTTTACCTAGCTTTGTCGGAGTAGAGGCATATCACATATGTGTGGGGTAATCTCAACTCATATTTGAAAATTCAAGAATATTCAACTCATTTCTTAACTTGCAAAACCTTTTCTCATTTAGTGGCTTGGTGAGTATGTCGGCCAATTGATCATCGGTTCCAATACTTTGAATATCAATATCACCCTTTTGTTGATAATCCCGGATGAAGTGGTGCCTCACATCAATGTGCTTAGTTCTTGAATATTGAACCGGATTGTTGGTTAGCTTCACGGCACTCTCATTGTCACATAGCAATGGCACTTTCTTGAAGTTGATTCCATAATCACTCAAAATTGCCTTTATCCATAAGATTTGAGCACAACAACTCCCCGCACTAATGTACTCGGCCTCGGCGGTGAAAAGTGCTATGCTATTTTGCTTCTTAGATGACCATGAGACAAGAGACCTTCCCAATAGTTGACATGTGCCCGATGTACTCTTTCTATTGATTTTGCATCCAGCATAGTCCACATCGGCATATCCAATCAATTCAAACTTTGCACCCTTGGGATACCACAATCCAACATCTTGAGTGTGCTTCAAATATCTCAATATTCTCTTTACGGCCTTCATATGACTCTCCCTAGGAGATGATTGATGTCTAGCACACATGCACACACTAAACATGACATCCGGTCTTGATGCGGTGACATAGAGCAAGCTTCCAATTAGAGACCGATATGCCTTTTGATCAACCATATTGCCACTTTTATCTTCATCCAAGCTTCCACTAGTTCCCATGGGTGTGCTAATAGACTTAGCATCTTGCATTCCAAACTTCTTGATCATGTCTCTTGTGTACTTGCCTTAACTTATAAATGTGCCATTCTTCATTTGGTTGATTTGAAGTCCAAGAAAGTAAGTGAGTTCACCCATCATGGACATTTCAAGCTCTTTTGCCCTCATCCTTCCAAACTCCTCACAAAAATCTTGACTTGTTGATCCAAAAATAATATCATCTACATAGATTTGCATGATCATCAAGTCATCACCAACTTTTTTAGTGAAGAGAGTAGTGTCAACCATTCCCATCTTGAACCCTTTGGAGAGGAGAAAATCTCTCAATCTTTCATACCATGCTCTAGGTGCTTGTTTCAATCCATAGAGAGCCTTCCTCAACTTGTATGGTTAGGTTTCTTGCTATCTTCAAAACCGGGTGGTTGTTCAACATACACTAGCTCATTAACGAAGCCATTGAGAAAAGCACTTTTCACATCCATTTGGTAGAGTTTGATGTTATGTGCACAAGCATAACCTAGAAGGATAATTTCTTTCAATCTTGCAACCAGAGCATAGGTTTCACCAAAATCCAAACCTTCCACTTAAGTGTATCCTTGTGCAACTAATCTTGCCTTATTCCTCACTACTACGCCATCTTGATCTTGCTTGTTTCTAAATACCCATTTGGTTCCAATGACATTATAGTTTCTTGGTCTCTCTACCAATTCCCAAACTTCATTTCTTTCAAAGTTGTTGAGCTTGTCATGCATAGCATTTATCCAATCACTATCAGCCAATGCTTCTTGTATGTTGGATGGCTCTTCAAATGATACAAATGAGTAGTGAGCACAAAATGAAGCCAATCTTGATCTAGTTTGCACACCTTTTTCAATGTCACCAATAATTTGGTCCAATGGATGATCCCTTGCAACACTTACGGGTTGGAGCACTTGAGGTTGATTGCTTGAGCTTGCTTGAGCATTATATTGATTCACTTGAGAGAAAGTTGCTTGATCTTGATTTTGCATATGAGAACCACTAGCTTGATCATTGGATGAAGTAAGCACTTGATATTTGTCATCTTCTATGTTAACCACTTGATTTGGCCTTATATCACCTATGTCCATCTCTTTCATTGCCTTTGCCAATTGAGGTCCACTCAGATCATCTAGATTATCATCTTGATCTTGTGACTCATTGGTTTTATCAAATTCAACATCATGGACTTCTTCTAGTTGACCACTTCCCAAATTCCAAACTCCATATGCTTTGCTAGTGGTAGAATACCCAAGTAAGAAGCCCTCATCACACTTCTTTTCAAATTTACTTAATCTAGCACTCTTCTTCAATATGTAGCATTTGCAACCAAAGACCCAAAAATATACAATATTTGGCTTTCTACCATTCAATATCTCATATGGGTCATCTCCAACAAAGGATGGCAATATAGTCTATTTGAATAATAACATGCCGTGTTGATTGTTTCGGCCCAAAAAGAATGACTCACATCATACTCACTAAACATTGATCTTGCCATATCAATGAGAGTCCTATTCTTCCTTTCAACTAGCCCATTGGATTGAGGTATGTACTTGGCCGAGAATTGATGTTTGATTCCAATTTCATCACAAAACTCATCAACTCTTGTATTCTTGAACTCACTACCATTATCACTTCTCACTTTCTTGATTGTAGTTTCAAACTCATTGCAACTTCTCTTGACAAATGATTTGAATATTGAATAAACATCACTCTTGTCAACAAGAAAAAACACTCAAGTATATCCAGAGAAATCATCCACTATAACAAATCCATACTTATTGCCTCCAATGCTAGTATAGGTGGTTGGTCCAAATAAATCCATGTGCAACAACTCAAATGGTTTGCTAGTGCTCTTCATGCTTTTCTTAGGATGAGTATTGCCAATTTGTTTTCTGGCTTGACATGTAGTACATAACTTGTCTTTCTCAAATTCAACATCTTTCAACCCTCTAACCAAGTTATGCTTCACTAGTTTATTCAATTGTTTCATACCAACATGACCAAGCCTTCTATGCCAAAGCCAATCCATACTTGATTTAAAGAGTAAGCAAATTGATAATTGTGACTCTCTAGCACCAAAATCCACAAGATAGAGGTTCTCATATCTAAATCCTTTGAATATCAAGTTAGAACTATCTACACTAGTGATCTCCACATCATCAACACCAAATATGCATTTGAAACCAAGATCACATAATTGAGCAACCGACAATAGATTGAAGTTCAAGCTCTCTACCAATAGCACATTGGAAATGCTCAAGTCATTGGATATTGCAATCTTACCAAGCCCTTTTACTTTGCCTTTGCTATTGTCCCCAAATGTGATACTATCATATTTATTGCCACTGGAATTGATTGAGTTGAACATTCTTGCATCACCGGTCATATGTTGAGAACACCCACTATCAAGAACCCAATGCCTCCCTTCGGCTTTATAATTTACCTACAAAACAAATCAATGCTTTTTAGGTACCCATTCTTATTTGGGTCCTTGAAGGTTAGCAACTAAGGCCTTTGGTACCCAAATAGCCTTCAACCTTGGGCTCTCTTTTGGTGTGCCAATGTATTTTGCCTTGACACCTTTCACACTCTTGGTAAGCATATAACAAAAATCAAGTCTAATAGATTTGGCACTTGCAAATTTTACTTGCTTGTTCTTGTTGTTGTTAGTGATGCAATTTTGCTCATTATGCCCAACTTGCTTGTATATATTGCAATACCGGCCATTGCTCCTCTCAAAGGTAGCTTTGTAAGTGACAAAAGCGGCATTGCCTTTCTTTGGAGTGTAGCCAAGTCCCTCCTTATAGTGACTATACCTTTGACTACCCAAACATTGTAGCAAGCGGGCATCCCCGCCATAGGCATTGTTTAGTGCACGGGTTAGCTTATCCACCTCCTTTTTTAAATTCTCATTTTCAACTTTTAGTGTTGTGTCAACACTACTAGTGAAGGTAGAAGTGGAGGTGGATGATGATGAAGAGCTAGTGTTCTTAGGTGGGTTGAGAACAAGTGGTTCAATAGTTGAATCATTAATTATATCGCAAGTTACACCCACATCACATGTTATAGCAACATCCTCTACCTTGCTTAACTCTAAAATTGAAGAGTGAGCTTCCTCAAGCTTGGTGTGAGCTAATTTGAGATCCTCTTGGTCTTCCTTTGGACACTCATGAGAAGCACTTAGCTCATCAAAAGATTGTTTAAGAGTTTTAAATTTCTTGGACAATTATTTGCACTTCTTAGTTTTAGAGCCAATAAGGTATTCGGCTTGCTCTAACATGTCCATGAGTTGTGCTACACTAGGTTGTTCATCATCACTATCACTATCATTAGTATTTTCATCATCACTTGAGTCATCATATTTGACCTTAGTGGACTTAGCCATGAAGCATGATGATGAATCAAATAAGGATGGCTTGTTATTGATAGCAATAGAAGCCATGGCCTTCTTCTTGGATGTCTTCCTCTCATCATCACTAGAATCATCATTGTTAGAGGAAGCATCACTATCCCATGTCACCACATAGGATCCATCCTTCTTCTTTTTGGAGAAGTTGAACTTCTTCTTTTCTTTTTTTTCCACCTTGTCTTTCTTGTCCTTCTTGCTCTTCTTGTGATCATCTTCATCATCACTAGCATGAGGACAATCCGCCACAAGATGATCCAGGCTCTTGCAATTGTAGCATTTTCTCACAACATTCTTGCCCTTAAAGTTATCTCTTCTCTTTTTTACACCATAGCCCTTCTTCTTCATGAATCTTCCAAACTTGCGCACAAAGAGAGCTAGTGCTTCATCATCACTATCAAGGCTTGATGTATCATCATTAGTTGATTGCACTTTCTTGCCCTTACCCTTGGAAGAAGAAGTGGTGGATTTGAATGCTACACTTTTCTTGCCTTTGTCATCCTCCTTCTTCACTTCATCATCATCACTCTTCTCATTGTATTGGTCCTCGGTCATCACATCACCGAAAACCTCATTTGGAGTGACACCCTTCAATCCTCCTCTAAAAATGATGGTTCTCAATGTTTTGAATCTCTTGGGCAAGCACATCAAGAACTTGTGGGAGAAGTCTTCATCACTAGTCTTCTCACCCAATGCTTTGAGATCATTGACAATGACTTGCAATCTATAGAACATCTCCGGAATGCTCTCTTTATCATCCATCTTAAAGTTTGTGAGCTTATCCTTGAGCATGTACAACTTGGCACTCTTTACCGTTGAAGTGCATTCATATGTTTGCTACAATCTTGTCCACACTTCACTTGCTCTTTCAGGATCTTTGATTTGTTCAAACACCTTTGAATCAATGCCATTGTATATTGTGTTGAGAGCCATAGTGTTGCATTGGTTGTTTTCTTGCTCTCTAGGTGTAGGACTTATGGGATCAAGAACAACATAATCATTTGCGGTGACATCCTACACCTTCTCATGTATAGAACCAAGATACATTCTTATCTTTCTCTTCCAATAATCAAATGAGCTTGTACCATCAAAGTGTGGCGGTTTGCCCCCCACATGGTTGAATACAATTTGAGCCATATTTTACACCAAAGGATGTTAAGCCTTGCAATAAATGGTGACCACGGCTCCGATATCACTTGAAAGGTCCGAATTGGTTAGAGGGGGAGTGAATAGCCTAATTTAAAAATCTATAAATCACTAGAGCAAAGAATTAGTAACACAAATGGCAATAAATACGGTTGCTCTAGCTCTAGTGGTTAGGCAATCCACCTATTAACAATTCTAGTATTTTTATGATCTCTATGGCACACAATAGCTATGTCGCTACTCTAACTAGTGAGAGAGCTAATTACAAGTAATTTAGCTAGACTACACTACTTGCTAAATACCACTAGTTCTACATAAGATAAATATGCAAGAATGTAAATAGAGAGGCAAATGAATTATACCGGCACCGTGGCAAGAGTGGAGATGATCAAATCATAATAATATCAATAAAATACCAAGAGACAATATTGCACAATGATTTATCCCCGGGGTTCACTTGCTTGCCGGCAAGGTACGTCCCCGTTGTGTCCCTCTACACTACGTGGTTCGGTGGCTAATCGGTATCACACACTGAGCCTCTTAAAAGTTGACACAAGAACCTACCAATCGTAAGAAGTTGAATGACACGAACATTCCACTAGAGTTGCCTTTGACGCTCCGCCGGGGAAGGCACAAGAACCCCTCACAAATATAATCTTTGATTGGAGGCGGACACAATCACCAAATCCCCTCACCAATCAATCAATCTCCAACCGTCTAGGTGACGGCAATTACTAAGAGTAATAAGAAATTTCCAATAACATGAATCACCTAGTGCCACCAAATGTAATTTTAAAATGCACACACAATAGAGTTTCTCTCGATCCTCACTTGAATGAGCACTAAGCTAGGGATGGAGAGGAGAGGGAGGAGAAGCTCTTTAATCTCTCAAAAATCAATCACTTGAAATTAGTCTCTCACTTGATCGGAGCACAAATCTTAGGAAGTGAGAGAGAAGAGGAGAGGGGAGCAGTTCTCTGTGTTCTTCCCTTTCTAGTAGATCTGGGAGAGACAGCAAGAAGCAAGAGGAGAGAACCAGCAGAGGAGGGGAATGGCGCTCACTTATTCAGCTCAGCAGCCCAGGTTTCCAACGGGCAACGCCGCTCCTTCCAACGGTCGCCAGCAGGTGGACGTGGCTACGGACGCCGCCGCCGCACAGCTCGGAAGCGCTCACGCACAGAGAAAAAGCGAAGCCAGCAGCAGCGACTCGTTCTCTGGAAGACTGGGCAGGCAGCGCTCCAACTCCATATCGACAGGCTCAGCAAGCGAATGGCCAGGCCCAGCAAGCAAAGTCGGCAGAGAGGCAAGCAAGCCAGCGCTTCAGCACAGCATCTGTTCTCCAATATTTTTCTTTCACGCTACAGTACTCTGAATGCAAGCACAGGCAGCAGCGAGTACTAATCACACGAGCACAAGCAGTAGCTACGTCCCCCCCCCCCTTTTTTTTATAGAGATTTTGGTGTTTCTGCCCCTACTTCAAAGTCCAACTATAATTTTATTCCTGTTTTTTTTAACTTTGTAATTTTGCCCTTCACTACTTGCAAGTTAACGCGATTTTGCCCCTGGTCTTTGCTATTTTGCCCCTGTTTTGGCGGTTGACTGGGGGCAAAATCACATTGACTTGCTTGTATGGAAGGGCAAAATCACAAAGTTAAAAAAAGGAGGGCAAAATCACAAACACACTTCAAAACGGGGGTAGAAATGGTTAAGCCCCTTTTTTTTATACAAGCATACAAACATATATATGTATATGCAATACCACATGCTGGTCACGGTTGATCTTTTTGTGTATGCAACAGTCCTTAAATTAAATTTAGTGCCTTTATCAAGTGCTAACTCCTTTCAAACTTCCAAAATAAATTTTGAGCACATGAGTTAGATTTTTCACAAATAATTTTCATGGTTAATCTCACCACGTCACTAAGCGTTATGTATACGCAAATAAGACTCACACTTAGTGGCACTAGATAACCGATGCAATTAAAGATTTCCCCTCTTTATAGTACGGTTATCTATTCTAAATACACTCACACCATCTATGGTGTCTTGAGTGCTAAAAATAAAATGACCCTATAAATTGTACCTTTGCCTTGAGCCTATTTTATTTTTCTCCTCACCTTTTCCAAAAGTGAAGCTTGTGATCAACACTTGATGTGGAGTTACACCACCATGGATGCCGTCATGCTCCACGACTTGGCATGTACTAACCTATTTCATCCACAACACTTAATGACAAGATTAGTACGCAAAGGTTTCATTAATTACCCAAAACTAAACTAAAGCTTTCAGCCTTTTAAAGTAATAATAACTTACTACTCTCACTACATTCGGAGTGTGGACTATAAAGGACTCAACGGGAGTGTCACATCCCTGATCTACCATAGAACCCAGAATATAAGGCGCATTTGTAGACAAACCACATCTAAGCACCATGCTTACATGCTATTCATCACCCACCCATGATATCAATGAATGAGCGCTATTCAAACCTATGTATGAATATCAATACATCCTAACTATGCAAAGTATACAATGTAGATAAGCAATGAATAGCATAATTGAGAACATAATCAATAGTAAAACAATGTCAATCAACTTTATCTCAAGCACTCAAAAGAGGTTTAAAATAGAAGAGAGAGCTTACGATGGTTTCGGGAAGCCTCCAGCTCCAGACAAGATCCGGAACTCAAGTAAAAGAGTTGGAACAAATCTTTCTCTAATTTGAGGCTCCTAATCCTGAATTGCAACTCAGTAATTGCACACTTAGACCTGCTAGAAGATGTGGCAGAACCGCCTAAATCACCGAGCCCACGTGCACCATCATCGCTCTAATGAACTCCGGTTACTGTGCACGAGTTCCCCGTAACATAGGTGGCCTGCCGGGTTTCCTCAGAAACCATGATTTCCCCGAGAATCTCATTGTAAGCATTGCAGTATCACAACAATTTACACAAAAAAAAAGTGGATCAGAGTAAAGAGTGCGGAAGTATTACATAATCATAGGTTTACAAGTATAAATTACATTGTTCCAAACCAGAGTTTCGTAGTGGAGTAGCAATGTACAACGAGACACCCTGCCCACGGGTTATATCACATACACATCTTCATCCATGCACGATCCGTCAACCGGCACGGTCCTGCGTAGAACTATACACTCGACTCACCTGCAACAGGGGTTAACAAACCCTGAGTACATGGGGTACTCCGCAAGACTTTCCTGACTAAGAAAAAGGAATGAGACTTAGGAATGCAGGCTGAGGGGGAGTCAAGGTAAGGCTTTAGCAAGAGTCAAAGGATTTTGCAGAAAAGCAATACTAACCTATTTTCAATATTTTATCTTAATATTATTTTAATCATAGTTCATAGTTCCAAATTTGGTCACAGGTATCCTCATAGTTTTCAATTCATTATCCATTCTCTAAAACATGTTATTTTCGAACCACTTTTCAATTGTAGGTTAAAGGATCAAGTCTCCATATCTGAGGAGCAACGATGATTCGAATCGATTAGTACCCAGCTGGGATCCCTATACACACTGCATATGTAGCACTTAAGCTTGCATATACCAACCCCGCCTACCACGGCTTTTCTACCCCTGAACCGGTCCTACGCCACCCGAGAGCACAGTACTCCTCGAGTCTCCAGGCACGCCGACCATGAGGGTACACGCTACTCTCGCCATCTCTCCACTCCCAGTGCGTGGTTGTCGGTTCAAGCAGTAGAGCTACCGGAGTCAGAGGCTTTCCGTAGTATGTGGCTAGTTACAAAGTCTCGATCACAGCAGGCCTACAACGAATGGTCCCTAATTGTTAGTTACTATTTTCACATTTGCATTTGCATGCCATCAAGCATTGATCATGTCATTTCATGCATCATCACCCTTTTGAATTGAATTAAATCCCTTTATATGCTATATGTTTGTTTATATGCTTACAATGCTATAGATGTGTTAGCATGCAAATGTGATGCTTGTTTACTGTTCTAGATGACTTAAACATGTTTGGGTTAACATTTGGAACAATGTTCATGTTGGTGAAATCCCCAAAATACCCCTCTAGCTCATAGTTGACTAGAAAGCCCTCCTAAACCTATTTTGTTTGACCAAACAAGAAAGTTAATTTAGAGACTTTGCATTTCAGAGCACCCTTAATCAAAGTTGTGTAGAATTTTATAAGCAACAAACTTTATTTTTGGGTCAACTCATGAAAATGGGTGTAAGGTGGTCAAAATTGTGAAATTATGCAGATTTGGGGCTGTTTTGGAGTTGCTGAAATTTTGCTAAGTGTTAGCTGTTTCCAGTTTCATTGTACCTGTGTTCTTCGATCCATATCTCTCAAACCAAGCCGAATCAGTTCAAAGTGTTCTAATACCAAATGATCTACTCATGTAGCTCTTTGACCCATATTAGTGAAGTTTTTGCTGAAACGCCCTGGATCGCGAGTTGTGGCTCGATAAAAATCGAGTTTCAGGACGGTATTCGGAACTGAATCCAAACCGATTCAGTTTGAACCGGTCAACGTCGCCGCGGTCGCCGTCAGGAATCCCGCGCCAGGTGGTGCCGTACGCCGTCGTTGCCCCTCGGCCAGCCTGCAAAAACCGAAGGCAACACGCCATTCTGTCTCCTGGCCACTCCACCCGCCCTCTCTCTCGCTCTCGCCTCTCTGCTCTCCTTTTTGCCTCTCCGCCGTCACCATGGCCGCCGAGCCAGCTTCGCGGTGAAATCCGCCGCCACCGCACCGTCTCCGACCGCTCCATCTCCACCCGAGCTTTGCCATCCTCTACTCTACCTTCCCCGCCCATTTCTGGAACCAGCCGAGGCAAGGTATAGCACCTAGAGCCCTTCGCCGCCGTGCCATTGCCGGAGCGCCGCCGAGCTCACTGCCGTGGCCGGCTTCCCTCTCTCTTGCTCGTCTAGGTGTCTTCGCCAGTCGTGGATCTAGCCTAGAGGGTTGGTCGGGCCGCTCGAGCCCTGTTTCGGCCGGGACGTCGCTCGCCGGAGTTTCCGTCCGCCACCGTGCCGCCTTGCGCGATGTTAGGTCGAGTCGTAGTGGACCAAAGGTCGATTCGCGGGCCGTATAGCTTCGTTAGGGTTCCAGGTTATCTGAACGAGGCTTAGCTTCGCCGGTGAAGGCCGGTAGCGGCCGGCGCACGCTCGCCGGAGCTCCGCCGTCCGCCATTGCCGCCGTTGAGCTTACTCTAGTGGTAGTTAGGTCTCGGGAGTTAACTCATCGAGTTCGTCTCGTTCCCAGGAACACGTAGGTGCCCTCGGTGACGCCGGTGACCTCAGATAGGGCCGGAAAGCGCCGACGGCTCTGCTCTCTCTCTCTGACGCGTGGGACCCGTTGGACCGGGGAGCCCACCGGTCAGTCGCTCTGGTGCGCTTCTGGTGCACTGGGCCGGGTGTGTGTAGCGTTTTGAACCGAGTTCATTTTAAAGGAATTAAGAAAATGAATTTTTAGAAAATTGGTAAAATCTTCCAAAAATCATATCTGGAGCTAGAAGTGTCCAAATGAGGTGAACTAAATTTTTTTGGGTTTGTATTTCTGAGCTCTATATAGGAAAAATATGAAATATGACTTTGTGGTAATTTTTCTGTGCAATTATAATTAATTTGTTATATGATTGTAAACTTGATAAATGCATAACTAATTATAGAAATATGCTAAAAATGTGATTTCACTTGCATTAATCTTGTTTAGAGTAGTAGGATCTAGGAAAAATATGTTTGCTAGTTGGTTACTATTATTTATATGATGTCATGTGTAACATGCCTTTCATGCTATCTTTTTGATAAATTCACCATGCTTAGTATAGATAAGTTATGGTTATGAATATTTTTCCTGAGCCTTGTTTTGTGATAAAGAAGCTAAGAAAAATATAAAATCTATTGTTTGATACTTTTCACTGTAGTAAGTATTTTCTATTGCTTAAATGGCTGTCTGCTTGTCATTTTTGTGTAGCATGTTATATCTATTCAAATGACTTGAAATTTTGCCAGTAGCCTAATATGTGAGTGTGTTATCTACTGTAATTTTTCTAGAATTTTCTAGGTACAACAGATGTAAGGTAAGCTAGTGCTTGTTTAATTGTTTTTAATTGAGTAATAATTGGTTAGGAGATGTTTTCATGCATTTCTATGATGCTCTAGCTTGGTAACCTTGCTAGACACTTTGGGGTTGATCTTGTTCATGTGTAGGTCAGCTAGGTCAAATGTCTTTGCTTATATGCTTTATTCGTGGTTATTAGTTAAAAGGTGGGTGTGGTAGGGAAGTTTGATTCAAATTAATTGTTAGTACAGGTTGTAGACCTCTTACACAAGACGAGAAATTATTCTATAGCTTACTTAAGAAGGGTGAGTATGTGTTGTTGTTTAGAGAAGAAATATGCACATACTCAGTAAATGTTTGATAAATTATTTGGATGCTCACATGTTGTCTAATGCTCATAGCTCAAGTTGTGCATCTCTATATTACATTCCATGTGCATTCTCAGTTCTCATATATGCATATCATGCATACAGGATCGCCGGGAGGAGTTACACTATTGCAATTCGATCCGCCGGAGGAAGGAGTGCCCCCGGAGATCGAGGTGCCGGAAGCTCCCGAGGCCGAGGAGGAAACTGAACTGCCGGAGTGCACTGACCATCAGCCATCTAACTTTGTGAAAGGCAAGCCCCGGAGCATCACTAAGCCTCCACCTATCTCTTTTTATATAAATGCACCGGTCTTTCTTAAATCGTATGATTGTGCATTTAACTATATGAGTTGATTTGATACCGTTGCTGCATTTATACCTTGTCCACTATATATATATTTTGATCCTGAAAATATTACTAGACAAGGGATGGGTTCGATCTTATGCTTAGCCATGCTTAGACCGGTAGAAGTCGAGGGATTTCCTGTCCTTCGCGAGCATAGGTGGTAACTAATGAAGATGGGGATGGATTTCACATGGTTGACTATATGTTCCACCATGCCACAATGATAATGAGAGAATCAAGGCTAGGTAGCGGGGAGCCGCATGACATGGTTGAGGTCATGCTGTCTTCGGTGCTGCTTGCGGCCGACTAGGACTGAGGCCACCAGACATCAGTTGAGATTGAAGGACGTCGTCACATAGCTGGCCAGATAAGTCGTTCTGACCATGAAGCCGAGTAGTTATATATTTCCGAGCCGAGAATTGGTGTGACATGGATAGACATATTCTGGAGGTAGGAAGGATGTGCGGAGACACCATTTTGCCATAGTCAGGTCAGGGACCTGCACTTCCTATGAGTGGGTTTGTCTCCGAGAATATGGCCCCCGCCAAGCTCGCGATATAATATGACTCAGAAAGATCTAACGGTGACCCAAGAAGCCACTGATCAGGCTGACAGGGTTTGTGATTGGCATGTTTGCCAGCTGGTACAATCGATTCGAATCGTCATCTCTCCTGGTTAGTCAGAAACTGTGACAGAACCGCCTTAATCATAGGGCCACGTGCACCGTCATCGTCCCTAAGGACTCATGATCAGTCTGCACGAGTTCTCCTTGACCAAAGTGGCCTGTCGGGTTTCCTTGGAAACTCTGATTTCCCCGAGGATCTCATTGTAAAGACCTTGCAAGTATTACAACAGTTTACACGAATACTTTGAATTAGAGTAAAGAGGGTGGAAGTATTACATAACCATAGGTTTACAAATATAAGTTACATGTTCCCGAACCAGGTTTACAAATATAAGTTACATGTTCCCGAACCAGAGTTTCGTAGTGGAGTAGCAGCATACAACAATATACCCTGCCCAAGGGTTATATCATATACACATAACATTCCATGCACGATCCATCAGCCGACACAGTCTCAAGTAGAACCATACTCTCGGCTCACCTGCAACAGGGGTCAACAAACCCTGAGTACTGGGGTACTCCGCAAGACTTACCCGACTAAGAAAAAGGAATGAGACTCAGAAATGCAGGCTGAGGGAAGTCAAGGTAAGGCTTGAGCAAGAGTCAAAAGTTTTGCAGAAAAGCATTACTATCCTATTTCAATATTTTAACTCAATCTTATGTTAATCATATCCATAATTCCAAATTCATTCTCATGTAACGTCATACTTTCAAATTCTTAATCATTCTTAAAATCACCTAGTTCCGAACCACATTTCGATTGTAAGTCAAAGGATCAAGTCTCCATATCCGAGGAGCAACGACGATTCGAATCGATTAGTACCCAGCTGGGGATCCCTATCCACAATGCATATATAGCACTTAAGCTTGTATATGCCAACCCCGCCTACCACGGCTTATCCTACCCCTGAACCGGTCCTGCGCCACCCGAGAGCACAGTACCCCTCTCCTCTCCAGGCACGCCGGCCACGAGGGTACATGCTACTCTCACCATCTCTCCACTCCTAGTGCGTGGTTGTCGGTTCAAACAGTACGGCCACCGGAGTCAGAGGCTTTCCGTAGTATGTGGCTAGTTGCAAAGTCTCGATCACAGCAGGCCTACAATGAACGGTCCCTAATTCTTTTTCCGCCGGCGACATTGCATTGGGACTCCAACCCAAATACAAGTGTCCCAATGGTTTTTAAATCCCTTTTCCGCCGGTGGTCAAGCATTGGGACTCTAACCCAAATTCACAACCGCCGAGCAAGAAAATCCCTTCTCGTCGGTGACAATGTACTGATCAGGTGCATAGTCACCAAACGAGAATGTACCAATTCCCTTTTTCATGAATTAATCATTAGCATATATATATATCACACAGCTCAAAAAAATAGCATTTTATGCAAATCTAATTTATTTAAGTAGGGCTAACCATTTTTCAATCATTTTGTTTCAAAACAGGTTCAGGACTCTTGTGGTCAAGGAAGGTAATGCATCAATGGGTTTATCACACAATTCCTATCAACCTAATACAATAGATTAACTCAAGTTATAAAAATTTTATAAATAGAGGGGCTGAATGCACCAGGGTTTGCCTGTGTTGCAGGTCTGTCACTTCCGTCAGAAAACCAGAGAAACCCTCTTGACTTCCCCTGATGAATAATTCTTCTGTCGGGGAGCAATCAAGAATTCCTTCCGAGCACCCGATCACTACACGTAAAATAACGATGCATGCTTACATGGTGCGGAATGACATGAATGGAAAATGTAGAACAAACGTTTAATTAACAACCTTGAGTACAACTTTCCTTCACGGTAAAGTTGCAAAATATTTCTCATAAAGTAAAATGGTGTTTTTGTATTTTCATTTTTATTGACCATTTTTTTTACAGTCATAGAAAGCCGCTGCACAACTTTACTACAACTAACAAGTGACTTCATTACTTTTGTCAAGGATCACTATGGTGAAAGATCCATGAACTCAATCAATCCAAAAGTCACACCAAACTATAGGGATTATTTGTTTAAATCAATTCTAATATCCCATTAACCCAATATTTATTTAACAAGTGATCAAATAGTTTCAAATCGAGCCCATACTTATCCCTCAGATAGGTTCTACCCTAAAACAGTGCCACATAAATTTTTAGGATTTTTGGATTAATCTGGAATTTATTAAAATTGCCCAAAGTTGCATTTATCATTTAATATGCTGATTTTTAGTCCCTACAAAAAGTGTCCGAATATTATATTTAATATTTTTATAAAATACTACATACCTCAGAGAGCATACCCAATTATTTTCATGATTTTTTTGCTCAACTTAAATATTCCTATGAAAATAACAAATGACAGTACTATTCATCAAGAATTAAAATGGAAAAGCCCTTTTAAATCCCCGGGAAAATGGAAAAGGGATTTCACCCGGGGCGGCCCATGAACGAAACAGGCCGGCCCACTTGGCCTGCCCGCAGGCGCTTTTGCAAAAGAGACCTCGGAACATCCGGTTGTCACTCCGCGGTCCATACCTTACTATTCACATGAGTCTTCTGCTATTCACTTAACCCCCTGACCCTTGTCAAATTTATGCGCTCAGGCCCTCGACTCGCCTCACCTGCGCTGACCTGTGACCCGCCGGCGTTTGACTGGCTCGAGCTCGACGCCGGCGAGCCCGTAGGCCAAACTAAGGGCACCTTCGTGACCTACCCATCGAAGCGCACCTACTAGCCTAGATAGGCGGGCAACCAGGGGGCGAGTTCGTGCACAGCAGCGGCTAGGGCGGCTCGGCCACAAACGGTGACCGGCGGTTAGCCGTGCGCCGGCACGACCGGCACGGTAGCGTTAAGTGCAAGACCCTAGGAGCGACTGGGAGCTCACCACGGTACGATACCGGTAGCTTGGCGGAGCAGAGGCGGTGCGGGGTGACGGCTCGACGTCGAGCAGTCCCACGGCGGTGTTCACCGACGACACTCTCCCTGTTCCGGCGAGCCTAGGACACCAAACGAAAACCCGTCGCAAGCTTGAGTAACCATGAAGCATACCGGTGCTGGAACATGCAAACTCAAGGTCCAGAGCTCACCTCAGGAGCCTGGACGCGACGACGAAGCTCGCGGCGGCGCTCTGCGCACCCGCGAGGACGACGGCGAGTGTTCCGGCCCGAACAGGGCTCTACGGCCCACGCAAATGGACTCAACCGGGACGCAAGAGAGTGGAGGGACAGCCTATAAGAGGAATTTGGTGGTGGCGATTTGGTGGCGGTGAATTAGGTCGGAGACCGAGAGAGGTCACCGGCGGCCGAGAGGGAGAATGGGGAAGGAACAACGGATGGCCGTCGGCTTAATACTGCGGGAGAAGAGGGGAACAAGGGGAAGACAGGTACCCGGGACCCCCACGACTCCGACAGTGCCGGCGACAAGCCCCGGCCGGCCCGGGCGGCGGCGCTGCACGGCGGCATGTGCACGCCTGTGCACGAACAGGGGCAGGGGCGTTGCCCTGTGCCGACTACTGTAGCTCCATATGCCCCCTTTTTACTGTTTTCGCACAATTACTCCCAAATCTGTGTGGAACCTTGAAAAATCATCAACATAGAAATTGTAGTACATTTCATTCTGAGAAACTTTGGTTTTTGAAGCATGCTCAAATTTTGAATAGTTTTTGAATGATTCAAAAAGGGGTAAAGAAGGGATTTTGGATTTAATTTCTAATCCAACCAAATTCACAAGATTTTTATAAATAAGTTGAAAATACCCAAAAATAAAAGTTGTGCTACTTGACAAGCCTTACAACTTTCATTAAAGGTGTGTGGTCAGATTCCTTATAATTTTGAAATCACATTTCAAACTTGAATTTCAAAACACTAATTAAGGTTTAATTTGAATTTCCACTCAATAACTTCAGAATCTTCAAAAATGAAAGTTATTCCATTTCGAAAGGGCTAAAACTTTTATTAAGGAACCATCCTCAGATTCTTTCTAGTTTTTGAATTTGTATTTCAAACCTACCCATTCAAACATAGAGTAGGGTTTTATTTGGTGTTTTATTTAATAACTTCAAAGTTACCCAAAATAGAAGTTGCTCAACTTTTAAAGATGTACAACTTTTATTTAAGGTCCAATGTCTAATTCATGTTAGTTTTTAAATTAGGGTTTTGGGTCCGATTAGGATTTATAACTGATTTTCTTTTTAATTTCCAAATGAATTTAGATAAATACTCACAAACATAAGCATTTACATAATAAGTCACTCTAGAGCGCCTATGCACAATCACATGCAAGAATAAAAGTTATTTTAGTTGATGCATCTTAACAGGGTTAAATGCGGAATGATTTGCATGCGATCATGATGATATGGCAGGTTTTAGTTAATGTAACACCAGGGGTGTTACAGAAACTGAACTGATCTTCTGGTGAGGTAGAGGTTAACAATTTGAAAATATTGATTATGGTGAGATGAGGTTGATATCTGTGGATATCGGAAATCATATGGTTGTATTGTTTGCTATAATATCAAGTGATTGTTTAGTATAGCTGCAAACCTTAGCTTAATAGCTTAACTGAAATCGATGCTAAACCATATCTAAAATTTATAAGTTGAGGAACTACTGTAATAATGCTTTTTATGCAAAATGTTGCTATCCTCTGAGCTCCACCAAATAAGCCTGCGTATCCTTGAGAGTCTTTTCATTTACTTCCTATCGGGTAAGTCTAGCTGAGTACAATTGAGTACTCAGGGTTTTATTCCCATTGTTGTAGAAGGAGTAGTCTACTATGTTTATTGCAAGAACTGCTTCACCCCTGCGGGCGAAGAAGATTAGACCTGGGGCAAGGTCGTTATCCATCTTTAGCTTTTGTAAGATGCTGTGACATGGTCAGCTGGTGGTACTCGTATGTGAACTATGTTGTTTCAAAACTATGTTAATTTCCGCTACTGTTACATTTATGTAAAAGACTATGTTGTAATCTGATGTTTTAATTCGGTTGTAAACTTATGTATCATTTGATGGGTTGTTACTGAATTTGTAAGATCCTTGGGGTATGTTCTGTTTAAAATGTTAGAAATCCTTCGAGATTTCCGGACTACCGGGTTTATATTGGCTCAAGTGTGACTTAATTGCTACTAAATTGACGATCGTCGTACTTGTGCTCGTATAAATTGGTCGGTTCTGTGACAACATTGCATTGGGACTCTAACCTAAGTACAAATGTCCCAACGGTTTTCAAATCCCTTTTCCCCCGGGGGTCAAGCAATGGGACTCTAACCCAAATTCACAACCACCAAGCAAGAAAATCCCTTCTCGTCTGTGACAATGTACTGATCAGGTGCACAGCCATCGAACGAGAATATACCAATTCCCTTTTTCATGAATTAATCAATAACATATATATCACAATAGCTCAAAAAATAGCATTTTATACAGATCTAATTTATTCAAGCAGGGCTAAGATTTTCAAACATTTTATTTTAAAATGGGTTCCAGATATTTCAGTGGTCAAGGCTAGTAATGCAGCAATTGGGTTATCAATCAACTCCTATCAACTTAATGCAATAGATTAACTCAAGTTATAAACATTTTTCAAATCACAAGGAAGGGCTAAATGCACCGGGGCTTGCTTTTTGCTTGGAGTAGATAATACCCTGAAGTCAATCACCGAGAAAGATCCACGGCAACCGAGTGGAAACCTTACTCGGGTCTTGCTTCAGAAAATAAATTATCGCACGTTCTCTACATGAAATAACAATGCAATGCTCGACATGATGATCAGTATGCCATGATGCAGGAGATGCACTGAATCGTGATTTAACAAAAGTAAATTTTATTTAGAAAGTTGAGTACAACTTTCCTTCACGATAGAGTTGTAAGCCGACAAAACTTATTACTACTGAGCATTAACTATTTTAGTTAATTGACCATTTTAATAGTCATTGAAAATCTAATTAATCTCTCCTACAACATCATTAGGAGTTAGCTAATAAGTTATGAAACCCTAATGACATGTATTACTTATTAATCATAATTAATTATTATTAACCACAATATAACCCTGATAAATTCTTCTACAAAATAAGTTGCCAAGGGCTATGTAATGTTTTATAATCCCTAATTTTCTTAATTAATTGATTAATTAAGTAATTCAATAAGAAATAATTTATTTTCATTTGAGCTCAAAATTTTTCTACAGATAGGAATTGACCTAAAACAGTACCAAGTCAAATTTCCTGAAGTTTGGAATTACAGAGAACTAATTAAAATTGCTCAAAGTTGCATTTATTAATTAAACAACCGATTTTTAGTTCTTACTGAAAGTATTCAAAACATTTATTTTATATTTTTACTGCATTCTGTGCATTACACAGAGTATCCACAAATGTTTTTATGATTTTTAGTGCAACAGAAATATTCCTACAAAAATAACAAAGCAGAGCACTATTCCTTTTAATTCAAAATGGAAAAGATAATTTTAATTCGCGGGGAAAATGGAAAAACAAAATGGCCCGAGACGGCCCAACTGGGACAGGCCGGCCCAACTCGGCCTGCCCGACTCGGCTAAAGCCGATTTGCAAAAACCTCCCTGCAAAAACCGGAGCTCAACCCGCACTCCTTTCATTACAATTCACCAGAGTCACGGTGTATGCACTTAACCCCCTGCGACTTCTTTTCTTCTCAAACCCCGGTCCCCCTCTCTCTCGTTCGGGACATGCACGCAGACTGCGGCGCTGACCACAGGGCACACCGCCGGTAGCTCTCCCGCGGGGCCAAGGGCACCAGGGTACTCTCCTATCTCCCGCGCACCAAACTAGCTAGCCGTTTGGATGAATACAGGTCACAAGCGAGCCTGGCCGTGACCATGGCGGGCCGGCCAGCGAGCAGCACGGCGGCGCACGGCGCTCCGACGACCACAAGCCGGTGGTAAACCAATAAAAAGTACGAGGGAAACTAGGAGCTCACCACGAGTCTAATAGACTTGCTAGTTTGGATGGAGACAGCTCAGGAATGCACGGTCGACGACGATGGTGGATGTAGCGGCGCGCTCCGACGGCGTAAGCCCTGTTCCGCCGTGTTCAGAGTATCAAAGGAAATATCACCAAGCGCATAAGCATTAAGGGTTTACTGGGAATCTAAAACGTGCAAAGAATAGGTAGGTGGCTCACCGGAACGCCCTGCCACATCCGACCGAGCCCGGCGGCGCTTTTGCCGGACTCCGAGACGACGACGAGTCGCCTGGGCGTTTTCGACGACTAACAAACTCGCGAGCGGGATCAAACGGGCGCAACTAGTTGACGAACTCTCGACCAAGAGGAATTTCGCGCTAATGGACCCTGCATTGGCAATTTTGCCGGCAACCGAGGAGGTCGCGGTGGTGATCGGGAAAAAGACGACGGTGGCGGTTTTATAGCCGAGAAGAGAGAGGAGACAGGACATGGCCGGGACCCCCGCGAGCTCGACACGTTGCCGACGGGCACGGCCGGCCCCGGGCGGCGTCAGCGGCCGGCGCGGCACGCGCGGCCCCTGCCCGCGGTCAGACGGAGGACCGGACCCCCCCCCTTGAACAGTACTGCAATACCTCCCCCTTTTGACCTTTTTGCAAGATTACTTTTTATTTTATATGGTAACTGAAAAAAGTACCCAAATATTAGTTGTAGTAAATTTTGTACTGCACAATTTTGGTTTTTGGGCCACATTCAAATTTTGAATGGATTTGAAAATATTAAAAAGGGGGTGATTCTTTAATTTGAATTTAATTTCAAATCCCAGCCAAATCTCAAAATTTTCTTAAGAACATGAAAATCTACAAAAATAGAAGTTGCTCTATTTGTTAAGCTCTACAACTTTCATTAAATGAGTTTGGTCAGATTCTGGATAGTTTTTGAAATAGTATTTCAAATTTGAATTTCAAAGCATTGATTTGAGGTTAATTTGAATTTCTACTCCATAACTTCAAAATCTCCAAAAATGAAAATTGTTCCATTTTAAAAGGATTAAAACTTTTATTAAGGGACCTTCATTAGATTCCTGCTAGTTTTTGAATTTAAATTTCAAGTTTAGATCTTCAAGCATAGATTGGGGTTTTATTTGAAATTCTTTTTAATAACTTCAAAATTACCCAAAATAGAAGTTTCTCAAATTTTAAGGATGTACAACTTTTATTTAAGGTCTAACTTCTAATTCCTTGTAGTTTTTAATTAGGGTTTTAGGGTCCGAATTAGATTTATAAATGATTTTCTTTTTTTTCAAATTGGGTTTAGATAATTTACACATAACCACAAACACTTAGAGTCACTCTAAACCACCTATGCACAACCATATGCAAGAATGAATTTTACTTCAGTTAATGCACACTAATAGGGTTAAATGTGGGATGATTTACATACAATCATGATGACATGTCAGGTTTTAGTTACAGTAACATCAGCGGTGTTACAGAAGACCAGAGAGGGCTCTATAACCCTGAAGCTAATCTCTGATTTGCAGTCAGAAAACAATTGAAAGTTTGGCTCCGCTACAAGAGCGTATACTGGCATAATAGGCACACGGTGAATAGGATCAAGCTTAGGGATGAGTGCACTAAATACTTTCATGGCATGGCAACAATCTCCTACCGCAGGAACTCGATACCTCAATTGAAAAATGAGCATGGAGTGTGTATTCAGGAACATGAAGGGAAAGCTAGGCTCCTCATGAATGCATTCAGGCAACGTATGGGTTGCACCTCTTCACCTAGTATGATTTTCGACCTTGCTCACCTGCTTAGCCGAATGGATGGTCTGGAACATCTGACCCTGCCTTTCCAGAAGGAAGAAATAGATCAAATTGTCTGGTGCATGCCTGCTGATAAGGCTCCAGGACCTGATGGTTTCAACGGGCTCTTCATGAAAAAATGCTGGCAATTCATCAAAGAGGATTTCTATACCCACTGCTCAGAGTTCTATAGGGGGAAGTTAGCCTGGACAGCATCAATAATTCCTTCATCACCCTGGTGCCGAAGAACGACAGCCCTGAGACAGTTAATGATTTTGGACCCATCTCACTTTTAAACATATCGCTCAAACTGCTGACAAAGATTTTAACTGATAGATTACAATCAGTTATCTTGAAGCTAGTTGTAACAGAACCGCCTAAATCACGTGGCCCACAGGCACCTGTCATCGTCACTAATGACATCTGACAGCCGGGCCCGTGTTCCAGATGACCTAGGCGGGCTCTGCCGGGCTACACAAGCACCCGTTATCTCCGACAGGATCCCATTGCGAAGCCATTATAGAGTTACAACATTTCATAACAAAATACATCAGAGTAAAATTTGCGGAAGAGTAAATAGTACTTAATATTACAGACCAGTGTTCGAATAGAATTAGGTGCAGTTATTACAGACCATAAATTAAAAGTGTAGCAGTAGCGGTAGGAGCAACAGTACGATAGATAGATAAATATTACACGAACCCTGCCCAAGGGTTCAACCTTATTCTTATTCACTCTCCGGGACGATGGTGACACAGCACGGAGCGAGACAAACTTCGGTCTCCTGTTGCCCTCCTGCAACGGGGTTAACAAACCCTGAGTACATGGGGTACTCCACAAGACTTACCCGACCAAGAGTGTAAAATTAGACTCAGGAATGCAGGCTGAGGGGAGTCAAGGTAAGGCTTTAACAAGAGTTCAAGAGTTTTGCGGAAAAGCATTACTAATCCTATCTCAATATTTTATTTCAATAATACTATTCATCATTAACCTTATCTCCAAGTTCTTTCTCATATATCAACGTTCTTTCATTTGCTTCATCCATTCAAAAACAATTCTAGTTCCGAACCACTATTCACTGAATGGTCGAAGGATCAAGTCTCCATATCCGAGGAGCAACGACGATTCGAATCGATTAATACCTAGCTGGGGATCCCTATCGATACTGCGTATGTAGCACTTAAGCTTGCATACGCCAACCCCGCCTACCACGGCTTTTCATACCCCAAAACCGGTCCTGCGCTACCCGAGAGCACAGTACTCCTCTCATCTCCAGGCACGACGGCCACGAGGGTACACGCTACTCTCGCCATCTCTCCACTCCCAGTGCGTGGTTGTCGGTTCCAGCAGTAGAGCCACCGGAGTCAGAGGCTTCCCGTAGTATGTGGCTAGTTGCAAAGTCTCGATCCAGCAGGCCTACAACGAACGGTCCCTAAACCTTTTTCCGACGGCGGTAGTGTATTGGGACTCTATCCCAAATACCCCTGTCCCTTCGGTTTTCAAATCCCGTTACGTCGGTGACAATTGTTTGAACTCTAACCCAATGCCACAATCACCGAGCAGGAAAACCCTTCCTAATTGATGACAATGAACTAGCTAGGAACACTGCCAACCAACAAGGACATAACTAGTCCCATAAAGTGATTCTTTTGCTTTATATCATCACAAATTAAAATAGCATTTTTGCAAATCTAACCATTAAGCATGACTAAACATTTTTCAATACTTTTAATAAATCAGGTTCTCAGGTATTGACAGGTATTCAAGGATGGTAATGCATTAATTGGTTGTCATCCAAATCCTATTAACCTAATGCAATTAATTAACTCGAGTGATAAATATCTTTTTTCAAAAAAAACAATAAGGAGAGGGGCAAATGCACCGGGGCTTGCCTTGGATTGCGTAGAGTGTCGGATCCGGGTCGGTACCACAAATATCAAATCCTTGCACAATTTCCTGAGCAGTCTCCTCCGATGGACCCTCAGACTTTACCTCTGGATTCTTGGTCACTACACGTTTGCAATAATGAATGTATGAATGCAATGCACATGAAATGACAGATAAAATTTAATAACAAATAAAACTCATAAGTGCACAAAACCCTACCTCAGCATACATGATTATTCTAACTCAACATGCCCTAGGTCATAAAAGTGCTTGACCTAGAGTCTCAAGCAATCCAAAAATCACACCAATCAATAATCATTTCATTTCTTATCCCTATTATTAATCATTTAAACCAATATATAATTTAATAAATATATAATTTTTTTTCCATTTGATGCCAAACTTTACCAACTGTTAGCTTTGGACCTAAAATAGTACCAATTAAATTTTCATGATTTTGGGACTTACAGAGAATTTATTAAAAATCATCAAACTTCTATTTATCATTTAATGGGCTGAATTTTAGTTAATACATAAAGCACTCAAATCCTACATTTCATATTTTTATTGAATTCTACACATCACAGTTAACATCCACAAAAATTTCCATAATTTTTGGTGTAGTAAATTAATTCACACAAAACGAATAAATCACCATACTATTCATCCAAATTAAAAATGAAAAACTCTAGTTAATTCTTCCGAAAAAGAAAACGGCCATTCGGCCCACCACGGCCCAGCAGCGGCAACACGGCCCAGCAGCGGCCTGCCCGCGCTGCTGGCGCCACCTGAGGACAGGTCCTTCTCCCACCTCCCGACGAGTGCTTGCTCGTGCACGCGCGCGGCGGCCCGACGCGCCCCTCGCCGCCGGCGACCCCAGCGACGCAACCGAGGACACCCACACGTACCCCTAGACCTAGTGGACCCCCGGACCTAACTAAACGGATGAGGCGTCGATGGTGTCGCGCCCAGCCGCGACCGCGGCGGAGGAGACACGGCGGCGCGGCCGCGCTCTGGCCTACCGAGGACCAAAATGCTCTACCGACGAGACGATGGTTACCGAGAAGCTCACCAAAGGCTAGTGTACTAGCTGGACGGGGCGGAGAGCGATCGGAGAGGCACGGTGGACGAAGGCAGTGTGTTTGGCGGCGAACTCCAATGGCGAGGTCGTCGTTCCGGCAGTCACTGTAAACCAAAAGCAAAACCGCCTAACTCATGAGAGTCAAGAAGGGACAGGGGCTCCGGAACGCTCCGCAATAAGAGAATAAGCTCACCAAGGTGAGCTGTTCTCGGAGAGACGGACCACGGTGGCGCTCCGCCGGCCGTGAGGGAGAAGATGACGCCGTGCGCTGATCTCCGATGACGAACAGTGGCCGGGCCGGGTCCAAATGGTGCGCCAGGAGATGTCTAGCTTGTGGGTATGACAAATTGGGTAGGAGTGGATCGACGGTGGGTAATTTGGCCGAGAGCCGAGAGCTCACCGGAGCGGGAGAATGGAGGAGGAAGGAGAAAAAAATGGTGCTCCTTGCCTTTAAACACACCCGGGAAGGAGAGGGTAAGGTCTCGACGCGTCCGGGTCCCCCCCCCCCCCCCCCTGAGCTCGACACGGCGACGGCCGGACGACGGCCGGCGTGCGCCGCGCGCACGCCCGCGTACGGGTGGAAGAAGAACAGGGGACCCCCCTGCAGCTACAGTAGTAGACCCCTAGGTCAAAAGCTATGTGGTTTCAGTTAGATGTCCAATCCGGCCGAATCAAAGGGAGTGTTGAATATCAAAGTTGCAGAGAATTTTGTGTAGATCATTTTTTCTTTTGACAAGAATTTCAAATTCGGCTGAATTTTCAAACTACAGCAAAGGGGGTAAAAGTAAGGTTTGAATTTCAAACTGAAATTTTAAAATTACTTTTGATTTTTCTCAACAACTTGAAAATTGGTAAACTTGAAAGTTGTTCTACTCAGAGAGCTTGACAACTTCTATTAAGGAAGTTTTTGAAAATTCTTAATATTTTTGAAATTGAAGTTTCAAATGTAAATTTCAATATAGTAATTTGAGTTTAATTTGAATTTTTATAATATAACTTCAAAATCTCCAAAAATAAAAGCTGTTCCATTTTAAAGGCTCTACAACTTTTATTAAGACACTTTCATCAGATTCATTATTTATTTTGAATTAGGGTTTTAGGCCAACTCTAGGGCTTAATTTGATTTCTATTTAATTTTTATTCTGAATTTGATTAAGGACTTAATTACACAATCAATCACTATCTGAAAATAAATCACTCTAGGCCCTAAGCACAATCATATGCAGATGCTTAACTTAAATATGATGACATGGCAGATTAATTAAGTTGCAATACTAGAGCTATTACAGCCTTCCCCCCTAAAAGAAATCTCGTCCCGAGATTTAATAGAAATATTAACCGAAACAAAGTAATGGAAAAGAACAGGTCTCAACTAACTAGTTCTAAACTATCTGCTAAAAATAGAGGAATGTTTACATATCCCGAGACTAGGAAGTTTACATTCTACAAGGTAGCAAAGAACTCGGGGAAATTTTCTGCGAGGTAGTCTTCTGATTCCCAAGTGGCTTCTTCCTCGGAATGTGCACTCCATTGAATCTTGTACCACCTGGTTGTCGTCCTTCGCGTGATCCGATCCTTTATATCCAAAACCCAAACTGGATATTCAACATAAGTCAAATCCGGCTCTAGCTCTACCCCTTCGACATCGACAACTTGGTCAGGAACTCGCAGGCATTTCTTGAGTTGCGACACATGGAATACATTGTGTACGGTTGAGAGATGATCGGGCAATTGCAGTTTGTAAGCCACCTTTCCATAACGTCCCAAAATTTGGAATGGTCCGATGTAACGAGGGGCTAATTTTCCTTTGACCCCAAAACGACTGACACCTTTCATTGGTGATACTTTTAGGTAAACATAATCTCCCACCTTGAATGCCAAAGGCCGACGCCTTTTATCGGCATAACTTTTCTGTCGAGACTGTGCTACCTTTAAATTCTCTTGGATCTGCCTGACCTTTTCCTCGGCTTCATTGACCAAGTCCACACCATAAAACCACCGTTCTCCAGGTTCAGACCAATTCAATGATGTTCAGCACCTACGACCATAAACTGCTTCAAATGGCGCCATCTTGATACTTTCTTGATAACTGTTGTTGTACGAGAATTCTGCCAATGCCAGACAGTCATCCCACTTGTCAGGGTAATTGAGCGCACAAGCCCTCAACATATCCTCCAATACTTGATTGACTCTTTTCGTCTGCCCATCCGTCTGCGGATGGTAGGCAATGCTATGCAGAAGCTTTGTACCTAAGGACTTGTGAAAGGCCCGCCAAAACTTGGAGACGAACTGAGTACCTTGATCAGAAACGATGGTCCTCGGTACACCATGCAACTTCACTAAGTTTTCAATATAAAGCTTCGCGTATGTGGGTACCCTGAAATCTTTCTTGACTGGTAGGAAATGAGCTTGCTTCGTGAGGCCGTCCACAATAACCCAGATGGAATCAAAACCTGTAGTTGTCCTGGGTAACCCTACGATGAAATCCATGCTGATGTCTTCCCACTTCCATGCAGGAACAGGCAATGGTTGCAACTCTCCTCCAGGCTTCATATGGACAGCTTTCACTTTCTGGCAAGTGTCACATCTCGCGACATATCGAGCAATCTCTATCTTCATCTTTGTCCACCAGAATTTTTTGCCTCAAATCCTGATACATCTTGTTGCTGCCAGGATGAATGGAAAACCTTGTCAAATGTGCTTCGTCAAGGATCTTTTGTCGCAACTCTGGCACCATTAGAACTACCAGACGATCCTTGAACCACACGACACCATCATCATCAATCTGGAAGCAATCTGCCTTGCTAGCTTGAACCTTTTCCTTGATGTGCTTGATTCCTTTACTTTCCCGCTGAGCGGCAATAACCACATCTCGGATGGGTGTTTCAATACTAATATTGGTCAGACTGCCTTGTGGAATTATTTCTATCCCTAATTTTTCCAACTCATAGCCCAAGGATAGATCATACGGCTTGACTGTCAAACAATTGCAGTGCACCTTCCGACTGAGTGCATCGGCGACCACATTCGCCTTGCCAGGGTGATAATGCACTTCAATATCATAATCCTTGATTAGCTCGAGCCATATTCGCTGTCTCATGTTCAACTCTTCTTGAGTGAAAATATATTTCAGAGTCTTATGATCTGTATATACATTGCAGGTACTGCCCAGCAAATAGTGACGCCATATCTTCAAGGCATGTACCACAGCTGCTAACTCCAAATCATGAGTGGGATAGTTTTCCTCATGACGCTTGAGTTGCCGTGAGGCATAAGCAATGACTCTTCCTTCTTGCATCAAGACACAACCAAGTCCGGTACCAGAAGCATCACAGTACACATCAAAGGGCTTTTCAATATCTGGTTGAGCTAGTACTGGTGCAGTGGTCAACAACTTTTTCAAGGTTTGAAATGCCTTCTCACATTCGGGCGACCAGACGAATTTGACTTGATTCTTCAACAGGTTGGTAATGGGCTTGGCTATTCTTGAGAAGTCTGGAATAAACCGATGGTAATACCCCGCCATTCCAATAAAACTACGGACTTGATGAACTGTGGTTGGTGGCTTCCAATTCAAGATTTCTTCCACCTTGCTCGGATCCACGGATACACCTTCAGCTGATAAAATGTGACCAAGAAAAGGAACTCGATCTAGCCAAAACTCACATTTGCTAAACTTGGCATATAGTTGGTGTTCTCTCAAACGGGTCAGGACAATACGAAGATGGTTGGCATGTTCATCAGGGGTTTTGGAGTAAACAAGGATGTCATCAATGAACACGACTACAAATTTGTCAAGCTCGGGAATGAAAACAGAGTTCATGAGATACATGAAATAGGCAGGTGCGTTGGTTAGGCCAAAAGACATGACCAGATACTCATAAAGGCCGTATCTGGTGGTGAATGCCGTTTTAGGAATATCGTCGGGACGGATCTTTATTTGGTGGTAACCAGACCTAAGGTCAATTTTGGAAAAGACGTTGGCTCCAGCTAACTGGTCAAAGAGTAGGTCAATATGAGGTAAAGGATACTTATTTTTAATGGTGACCTCGTTGAGTGGGCGATAATCGACGCAGAGTCTGAGTGACTTGTCCTTCTTTTTCACGAATATAGCAGGACAACCCCAGGGAGATGAACTAGGTCTGATGAAACCCTTATCAAGCAGATCTTGCAGTTAAATTTAAAGCTCAGCCAATTCCTTGGGAGGCATCCTATACGCTCTGCGGGATATAGGTGCAGTTCCTGGCTTCAACTCATAGCGAACTCCACGTCACGGTCAGGTGGCAGACCGGGTAGATCATCAGGAAATACATCCGAAAATTCACAGACTACCGAAATATTTTGGATTTCTTGGACTGAGGTGGCACACAATCTCTGCACTGTCTTCTCAATCATTCTCACGGGTAGTGGTAGTTGGATAAGAAGTTGAGATTGACTACCGGGTATGCTGACCTTTATGGTCCTATTCAGCACATCTATCAGTGCCTTGTGCTGATACATCCAATTCATACCTAATATGACATCTATGTCCTGATCCTTGAGTACTATCATGGTGGTTGGGAATATATGCCCGCCCAACTCGATAGGTACTCGATGCACTACCTCCTTAGTATTTATACGCCCTCCGGGCGAATGTATAAGGAAGTTTTCCTTTATTTCTTCAATTGGAATCTCATGTTTTACCACAAATGTACGATTGATGAATGAATGTGATGCACCAGAATCAAAAAGTGTAATAGCAGGGTGACTGGCGACAGGAAACCTACCCATCATGACGGGTTCTCCTGCAGGGATATCATCCACATGAGTATAATAGACATGTCCTACCTTCTTGACAAGTTTGACCTTTTGAGCCTGGTGCTACTAGCCACGGTGCTGATTCTGATGCTGCTGCTGCTGCTGTCCAGGGCCTTTCTGGGCATTTTGATTGTACTTCTTGGGATATGGACAGTCACGAGCCCAATGTCCCATTTTGCCGCAGTTGTAGCAAGGATGATTGTAGATGGTCTGAGGTGTACTGATACGAACGCCTGGGGCATTCGGCTGAGTGGTGTTCTGTTGGTTTGAGGTATGAGAGGTAGCCGCGGTGCGTACCACGACTTGCTGCTGGGGGTAAGCTGGGCGGTTGTGGTGCGTAGGATGATAGATGATCTTCTGGCGTTTTTGATCGCTAGAAAATCCTGATTTCTTTTTCTTCTTCTCATCCTGATGCTTACGATCACTTTCTTCGTAAGCAATGGCGCTGTTTACAGCTTCGTGGTAAGAGCAGTTGAGGTTGTTAGATAAGCTACGCTGGATCTTGAAGTTCAGGCCCCTGACAAAGCAATCTTTCTTCTTTTGGTCAGTATTGGTGTGTTCGGGAGCATACTGGGCAAGATGGTTGAATTGGTTCACATATTGCATCACAGAAGAATCTTTCTGCTGCAGAGCTAAGAACTGGTCTAATTTCATTTTCATTACACCTGCTGGGATGTAATGTGCTCGGAATTCTTCGCGGAACTCTGCCCAAGTAAGCTGATGCCCCTCGGGCTGTCCAGACAACAGGTTGGCGTACTAGGCACTGGCCGGACCACGCAGCTGCTGAGCCACGAATAGTGGCTTTTGGATTTCCGTGCAGCGGATCAAGCTGAATTTCTGCTCCATAGTACGGAGCCAGTCATCGGCCTCCAAGGGTTCTTCGGCTTTTGTGAATATTGGTGGACGGGTTTCAGTGAAGTCCACATAGGTGGTTTCCTCATCTTCGCGGCGGTCCTCGACGCCCGCCACGATTTTCTCGGTTTTGGGCCATAGCGTTGGCTGCATTAGCCAGGGCCGCGATGGCATCTGCTAAGGTTGGTGGAATGGGTGGTGGATAGGGAGCAGCTCCTTCGTCAGAAGTACCAGCACCAGTCGAGCGAGTGTTGACCATCTATTTTAAGACAACCACTAAGGACTCACATTGCATAATTAAACATATAGTAACATTACAACTTAAAACACCAAATATAACAAGGTTCAACACACACAAATCACAACAAGTTCCACCCAGACTACGGTCCTTGGCACTATGATTACGACATTCGGATACAGAAGACTAAACCTCACTAGTCCTAAGACTAGCTTAGTCGATAACGACAACCTCCTCCTCGTCGTCCTCCTCGACGACTACATCCTCCATTGGGTCGACTGCCTCGAGGTAACCGTCCTCTATAGCCTCACTGTCATAATACTCCTCATCGGATCCTATGACCACACCATCCTCAGGCTCCTCCTCTCGTGGAATCAGAATCGGGTTAAGCTGATCGTTCAGCCTATGCACCTCCTCGTGCAGCATGCCGTTGTTCCACTCAAGGTTCTCAACGTACCCCTCCAGCTCCTCAACCCGATCACGTGCTACGCCCTCTTGCTTCAAAGCCTGATCCCTCTCTTGAGTCAGGCGGTCGATCTCCCGCCGTAGGTCTCTGTTGGTCCTCACATCCCGGTAATGATCAGCCCGGGCCACCTGGAAGTCCTCCCTCATGAGGCTTATCTCTTGGTGCAGCTCCTTGATTTCTTTCTTCAATTCCTTGCGGCTGCGGCGGGGTGGACGGCTGCCGGACGCCTCTTCAATGTCACGGGGTGCCAACTGGTGGCGCGGGACTCCACGAGGGCCAGTCATCTTGCGCGCCGTCAACTTAGATCGTGCCAGCTGGAAAGGTAAGTTTGAATTAGTGAATTTATAATAGGCTAGCAAGAATAGGTGTGATAATTTCTAACCCATATACCCACTTTTAAGGAGGAAGTTATTAACATGGGTGATTATCATGATGCATGCACGTACTTACGAATTTTAAATCATGCAATACAAATCAAAGCATAATTAGTTTGAACATAGGGCTACTGTTAATAATGTTGTTCCACCTGCTACCATAACCATAATAAGATAAATTACAGAACAAGATAAGAACTACTGAGTAAGGTAAGATTGTAAGCAGTTTGGACTCAAAATAACAGTTTAAGTTTTTATGATCCAAAACATTTTGAAGTTTTCGAAAGGTAACCTGCAAGGGTTTAGCAATGGAATTGCTCTGATACCAGCTGTAACAGAACCGCCTAAATCACATGGCCCACAGGCACCTGTCATCATCACTAATGACATCTGACAGCCGGGCCCGTGTTCCAGATGACCTAGGCGGGCTCTGCCGGGCTACACAAGCACCCGTTATCTCCGACAGGATCCCATTGCGAAGCCATTACAGAGTTACAGCATTTCATAACAAAATACATCAGAGTAAAATTTGTGAAAGAGTAAATAGTACTTAATATTACAGACCAGTGTTCGAATAGAATTAGGTGCAGTTATTACAGACCATAAATTAAAAGTGTAGCAGTAGCGGTAGGAGCAACAGTACGACAGATAGATAAATATTACACAAACCCTGCCCAAGGGTCCAACCTTATTCTTCTTCACTCTCCTGGACGATGGTGACGTAGCACGGAGCGAGACAAACTTCGGTCTCCTGCTGCCCTCCTACAACGGGGCTAACAAACCCTGAGTACATGGGGTACTCCGCAAGACTTACCCGACCAAGAGTGTAAAATTAGACTCAGGGATGCAGGTTGAGGGGAGTCAAGGTAAGGCTTTAGCAAGAGTTCAAGAGTTTTGTGGAAAAGAATTACTAGTCCTATCTCAATATTTTATTTCAATAATACTATTCATCATTAACCATATCTCCAAGTTCTTTCTCATATATCAACGTTCTTTCATTTGCTTCATCCATTCAAAAACAATTCTAGTTCCGAACCACTATTCGCTGAATAGTCGAAGGATCAAGTCTCCATATCCGAGGATCAACGACGATTCGAATCGATCAATACGCAGCTGGGGATCCCTATCCACACTGCGTATGTAGCACTTAAGCTTGCATACGCTAACTCCGCATACCACGGCTTTTCATACCTCGGAACCGGTCCTGCGCCACCTGAGAGCACAGTACTCCTCTCGTCTCCAGGCACGACAGCCACGAGGGTACACGCTACTCTCGCCATTTCTCCACTCCCAGTGCGTGGTTGTCGGTTCCAGCAGTAGAGCCACCGGAGTCAGAGGCTTCCCGTAGTATGTGGCTAGTTGCAAAGTCTCGATCCAGCAAGCCTACAACGAACGGTCCCTAAACCTTTTTCCGAAGGCGGCAGTGTATTGGGACTCTAACCCAAATACCCCTGTCCCTTCGGTTTTCAAATCCCGTTCCGTTTGTGACAATTGTTGGGACTCTAACCCAATGCCACGATCACCGAGCAGGAAAACCCTTCCTCATTGATGACAATGAACTAGCTAGGAACACTGCCAACCAATAAGGACATAACTAGTCCCATAAAGTGATTCTTTTGCTTTATATCATCACAAATTAAAATAGCATTTTTGCAAATCTAACCATTAAGCATGACTAAGCATTTTTCAATACTTTTAATAAATCAGGTTCTCAGGTATTGACAGGTATTCAAGGATGGTAATGCATCAATTGGTTGTCACCCGAATCCTATTAACCTAATGCAATTAATTAACTCGAGTGATAAATATTTTTTTCAAAAAAAACAACAAGGAGATGAGCAAATGCACCGGGGCTTGCCTTGTATTGCGTAGAGTGTCGGATCCGGGTCGGTACCACAAATATCAAATCCTTGCACAATTTCCTGAGCAGTCTCCTCCGATGGACCCTCAGACTTTACCTCCGGATTCTCGATCACTACACGTTTGCAATAATGAATGTATGAATGCAATGCACATGAAATGACAGATAAAATTTAATAACAAATAAAACTCATAAGTGCACAAGACCCTACCTCAGCATACATGATTATTCTAACTCAACATGCCCTAGGTCATAAAAGTGATTGACCTAGAGTCTCAAGCAATCCAAAAATCACACCAATCAATAATCATTTCATTTCTTATCCCTATTATTAATCATTTAAACCAATATATAATTTAATAAATATTTAATTTTTTTTCCATTTGATGCCAAACTTCACCAACTGTGAGCTTTGGACCTAAAATAGTACCAATTAAATTTTCATGATTTTTGGACTTACTGAGAATTTATTAAAAATCATCAAAGTTCTATTTATCATTTAATGGGCTGAATTTTAGATAATACATAAAGCACTCAAATCCTACATTTCATATTTTTATTGAATTCTACACATCACAGTTAACATCCACAAAAATTTCCATAATTTTTGGTGCAGCAAATTAATTCACACAAAATGATTAAATCACCATACTATTCATCCTAATTAAAAATGAAAAACTCTAGTTAATTCTTCCGAAAAAGAAAACGGCCATTCGGCCCACCACGGCCCAGCAGCGGCAACACAGCCCAGCAGGCCTGCCCGCGCTGCTGGCGCCACCTGAGGACAGGTCCTTCTCCCACCTCCCGCCGAGTGCTTGCTCGTGCACGCGTGCGGCGGCCCGACGCGCCCCTCGCCGCCGGCGACCCCAGCGACGCAACCGAGGACACCCACACGTACCCCTAGACCTAGTGGACCCCCGGACCTAACTAAACGGATGAGGCGTCGACGGTGTCGCGCCCAGCCGCGACCACGGCGGAGGAGACACGGCGGCGTGGCCGCGCTCTGGCCTATCGAGGACCAAAATGCTCTACCGACGAGATGATGGTTACCGAGAAGCTCACCAAAGGCTAGTGTACTAGCTGGACGGGGCGGAGAGCGACTGGAGAGGCACGGTGGACGAAGGCGGTGTGTTTGGCGGCGAACTCCAATGGCGAGGTCGTCGTTCCGGCAGTCACTATAAACCAAAAGCAAAACCGCCTAACTCATGAGACTCAAGAAGGGACAGGGGCTCCGGAACGCTCCGCAATAAGAGAATAAGCTCACCGAGGTGAGCTGTTCTCGGAGAGACAGACCACGGCGGCGCTCCGCCGGCCGTGAGGGAGAAGATCACGCCGTGCGCTGATCTCCGATGACGAACAGTGGCCGGGCCGGGTCCAAATGGTGCGCCAGGAGATGTCTAGCTTGTGGGTATGACAAATTGGGCAGGAGTGGATCGACGGTGGGTAATTTGGCCGAGAGCTGAGAGCTCACCGGAGCGGGAGAATGGAGGAGGAAGGAGAAAAAAATGGTGCTCCTTGCCTTTAAACACATCCGGGAAGGAGAGGGTAAGGTCTCGACGCGTCCGGGTCCCCCTCCCCCCCCCGAGCTCGACACAGCGACGGCCGGGCCCCGGGACGGCCAGACGACGGCCGGCGTGCGCCGCGGGCACGCCCGCGTACGGGTGGAAGAAGAACAGGGGACCCCCCTGCAGCTACAGTAGTAGACCCCTAGGTCAAAAGCTATGTGGTTTCAATTAGATATCCAATCCGGCTGAATCAAAGGGAGTGTTGAATATCAAAGTTGCAGAGAATTTTGTGTAGATCATTTTTTCTTTTGACAAGAATTTCAAATTCGGCTGAATTTTCAAACTACAGCAAAGGGGGTAAAAGTAAGGTTTGAATTTCAAACTGAAATTTTAAAATTACTTTTGATTTTTCTCAACAACTTGAAAATTGGTAAACATGAAAGTTTTCTACTCAGAGAGCTTGACAACTTCTATTAAGGAAGTTTTTGAAAATTCTTAATATTTTTGAAATTGAAGTTTCAAATGTAAATTTCAATATAGTAATTTGAGTTTAATTTGAATTTTTATAATATAACTTCAAAATCTCCAAAAATAAAAGTTGTTCCATTTTAAAAGCTCTACAACTTTTATTAAGACACTTTCATTAGATTTATTATAGACTTTGAATTAGGATTTTAGGCCAACTCTAGGGCTTAATTTGATTTCTATTTAATTTTTATTCTGAATTTGATTAAGGACTTAATTACACAATCAATCACTATCTGAAAATAAATCACTCTAGGCCCTAAGCACAATCATATGTAGATGCTTAACTTAAATATGATGACATGGCAGATTAATTAAGTTGCAATACCAGAGGTATTACACTAGTGCATCAGAATCAATATGGTTTTATACATTCATGGACCATTCAAGATTGCCTAGCCTGGAGCTATGAATACATCCATCAATGCCATCAGTCCAAAAGAGAAGTGATCCTACTTAAATTGGACTTTGAAAAGCCTTTTGATACAGTTGAGCACTCAGCTATTATCCAAGTCATGTTACACCTTGGCCTGCCACCAAAATGGATACATTGGGTCCATCTCATTTTGTCGTCAGGTTCTTCAGCCATCCTATTAAATGGGGTACCGGGCAAATTCTTCAAGTGCAAGCGGGGGGTTCGCCAGGGGGATCCACTCTCACCTCTGCTCTTCATCTTAGCTTCAGAGCTATTGCAAGTTCTAGTCAACAAAGCTGCTGAAAGAAACATCCTGAAAATCCCTATTCCCCAGCCATGGCAGGACTTTCCAATTGTGCAGTATGCTGATGACATGCTGTTGATCCTTCAAGCTGACGCAAGGCAGCTAGTGTTCTTGAAGGCAATGTTGCATAGCTTTGCTAAATCCGCAGGCCTCCAGGTTAATTACAGAAAATCGCAGATGTATCCGATTAATGTCTCACCATAGAAGATGGTTATCCTTGCCAGCACCTTTGGTTGTGATATTGGATCCATGCCGTTCACATACCTAGGACTCCCAATGGGGACAACCAAGCATAAGGTGGAAGACATCACACCATTAATGGACAGAGTTGAGCGCAAACTTTCAGCTTGCTCTACTTGGCTGTCTTATAGTGGTAGGCTAGAAATGGTAAACTCTGCAATCACACCGATTGTAACTTACACAATGTGCACCATTAGGCTTCCAAAGGGGGTTATTGAAAACATTGATAGAGCAAGAAAGCAATGTCTCTGGCAGGGAAATACTGACAAAAGGAAAGGTGGAAACTTAGTTGCATGGCCAACGGTTACAATGCCCAAAAACAAGGGAGGACAGGGTGTGCTGAATCTCTATCTTCAAAATGATGCACTCCTCATCAAGCAGCTATGTAAGTTTTATGACAAGGCTGACATTCCATGGGTAACCTTGATCTGGAATAAATATTATACCAACCAGGTTCCACATGCAGCCCGTCGAGTAGGGTCGTTCTGGTGGAACGATGTTCTTCAGCTAAACGTTACCTTCAGGGGAATTGCTAGGTGCAATGTTCGAGATGGGACTACGGTCTGCTTCTGGGATGATCTATGGTTGGATGCTATATTAGCCCATAAATTCCCAAGGCTAGCCTCTTTTGCGAGGTTTGACGGAATCTCGGTGTTCCAAGTCATGCAGGCAGTGGACTTAGATTCAATATTTATGCTCCCGCTTTCAAAGGAAGCTCTGGTGGACTAGAATATGTTGCAAGCACAACTACAAGATCTCAGCTATGATCATGAAGGGATGGACAAATGGACACTGATGTGGGGTTCAAGGTATACCTCTGCAAAACTTTATAAACATGCCTTCAATGCCATAGAAGCTCATCCAATATTCAAAGTTCTTTGGAAATCGAGATGTATGCCAAGAATCAAATTTTTTGCCTAGCTGATCCTGGTGGATAGATTGAATACAAAAGTCATGCTACAGCGAAGACACATGAATACCCAGGATGGTCCTAACTGTGTTATGTGTAACACTGGCGCTCTGGAAGACATAGATCACCTGTTTTTTGATAGCCCCTTTGCTCAGGTATGCTGGAATAAAATTGGTCTCTCCTGGGACCAAAGTCTACAGTTGAACGACAGACTTGTGCAAGCTTCTTCTCTGCATGCCACACCTCACTTGACTGAGGTTACTCTTATGGCTGCCTAGGAGCTTTGGAAGTTGAGGAACGACAAAATCTTCAGACAACAGGATCCAAGCCTTCAGCGCTGGATTTGTAATTTTAAATGTCAGGCTAGTTTGCAGTCCCTTAGATTCAAGGATGACCAGTCATCCTTCTGTATTTGACTAGATTCTTTTAGTTAAGGCCGGTAAGTCTGTACTCTTTTTGCATTAATTAATTAGAGTCCTTTACTGTGGGGATCTCCCCCACAGTCTTTTGCATCAAAAAACCGATGTAGTTAGGCTCTAGATGGTGAAACTCTAATGATTCTAGGGTTTCTAGCTCTCTGAACTGGATCAACTGATATCTGATTGATTGATTCTGAAACCCTGGGGGGTCTGGGGCTGTTTATATAGGCCGGTGGGATTAACCGTAGCCCTTGGATCAAACCGACTTCGACGGCGGTGGAGATTGATGTAAAAATCGGGATGTGGGTCCACGTCGAAATGCACACGGGAAGGACTCCCTGACAGGTCGACCGACTTGTCAGGTCGGCCGATCCCCTGTGGATGACAGGTGGGTCCTGCTTCTTCCGGTGAGTCTCTAGTGTTCTTTAGAATATTCTTGATGTCCTTTCACGGTGGAATTCGATGTTTTACTCCGACATGTGGGTTTCCCTTGGTTCTTTTCTAATTAACACCCTGCAAAACACTGATTCACCAAAACTATGGAATTCTGTCAGTTAAAGCCCTATGCTATGGTGGTGTTTGCCTTTATACCCTTATTTCATATTTGGATGACGGGTAAAATCATACAATAATTACGTTGGGTTGCTGATTTTTGGGACAAGCACAATGTAAGACCCATTAATAGGAGTAGATGTCAAAGAAATCAGCAAACAGTCTGTAAATATCACTTTTGATTATTGTCCAGCATCTTTTAATAAAGACTCCACACTATCACGTCCAGGGGCGAAAGCGTGTCAAGAATATTTTAGAGAACACCAGAGACTCACCTGCAAAAGCGGAACTATAGATCAGCCAGGGGGGATTGACCGATCAACCCCCCATCGAGCGATGCTGGGCCACACCAGTCAAGCTCCTACTTTGTACGTCGGTTCTCCACCTCCTTTGAGGTTAATCTAAGCCACCCCCTTAAGGTCAGTTTGATGCAAGGGCTACAGTTCATCCCACTGGCCTATATAAACAGCCCCAAACCCCTAGGATTTCATATCAATGATCATACAAGTCATTTGATCCAGAGAAGAGAGCTTTCTCTTCACCAAAAATTAGGGTTAGACACTCCAACTTCTAGTTTAGACCTCGCTAGTTAGATTCAAGCAGAGTTGAGCCTACGGCTCACGATTCTGGATCTCCTATCTACTAGAGGTCGGTAATTCCACTGTATTTCCTCTTGTTATGACTTTATGCTATTTCAATATTATGTTTCGGTTTGTCATGTTCCTAGTTTATTCTAATGGTATATTTGATATAGTCATGATTAATAATGAGTTTATGCATGAGTTCGCAAAGTGCTTAATTCAATACTAGAATGAGTTAAGTGGTCGACATTATAGAGGCATGGTGCTTAGATATTGTTTGCCTGTGAATGCTCTTTATATACTGGGTCATGTGGTAGATCGCGGATGTGATACGCCCGTTGATTCTTTTTTAGTCCACTCTACTCCCGTTGAGTCCATTGTATTCCACTCCCCATATGTAGAGAGAGTAGAATATGATTATACGGGTAGACTTGCTCTGTTCTTGATCTTCCTGAGTAATGTTCCTTATGCATAGATAAAGAGTTAATTATACTATACATGTTGTATATTTGCTAGAGTAGATGAAAGACTTAATAAATTAGGAATACCTAAGAGTTCAATATCTCAATTAATCTCCTGTTCTGGTTAACTTTAATAATGAGTAGTCCATGCCTATCTCTGAAAAGTTATCTAGCCTTTATTATAATTATATATCTTTATCATTGTCTTACCCCTGTTTAAGTAAGTGTTATGTGATTGATTTTTATCATAAGTAATGTATTTGTATCTATCAACTCATGCCTAGCTCTGTACCTTCTCCTTGTGGTAAAAATATAAATCAACAACCCTGAAATACTCGGGTAATCTGTGCACTTGCAGATACTTTAATTCATGATTACTTATATTTTTTCTGTAGAAACTTGCATTCAAAAAAAATTTATATTATTCTGGATAGTTTTCATTCATGTCTCTTATATTTTCATGGTAGGAATGACAACTTAGTTATTATAAGAGATATAGATTCAAAAGAGGTGGCTAAGTAATTAACTAAGTGATACTTAATTAATACCAACAAACATTGTTGGTACCGTTACCGGGGAGAAGTAACGAAAAAACATTTAAGAAAAAGATCAAGTACATACTTAGTGATAGAGTTGTTTACACCAAAATTTGGTAAGCCAAGAATACGGTGCAGAATTGAAGCACATGAAGATCAGACGCATCCGTGTGATGGGATTCTAGAGGTTTTGTACGCCGATAGTTCTCCTAGCCACCTCCATGGAGATCGGCTATTTTAAGGTGTGATCGGCTAATGACCTTGCAGATCGGCTGTGCCAGTAATAAGAGAATGAATCTCCTGAAGGAAATATTCTTTACTATATTTGGGAGTGAGCACGTATTTGGAAGCTTGGCCATACGGATGGGATTTGGAGAATTGGTGCAAGCCTGCCATACGACGTCTCCAAGGATCATTATACAAGGGAGTATAAAATAACATATCTATGGATACGCCAAGTTTGTTATGAAGTCCATATACGAAGGAAACGTTACAGCTCCTGATTGCCGGCGTGTACACGTGTAAACAAGGGAGAAAAAGGAAAACCACGGGTGAGGACTTGGCCAATATTTCCATGCAACAAGCCGGCAACAGACGCCTCTAATTCTTCGGTAAGGATTCCCCGTACAGAAAGCTAGGTCCATGTAATTTTTTTAATATTTCCTTTTTAGATATTTACGGTTAGGCAGGCTGGTACGCAAAGACCGGTAACCCTATAAATAAAGGGTCGTTACACGTCAATTAATACAACAACAGTTCCTTCTTTTCGGCCTCCGACCAAAACCCTAGGAGTAGCAGTAACGTAGAACCGGCGAGTTCTTCGACAAGTTAGGTGTCATCCGGTGGACGCCAAGTTTGCTATAAGTCCCATCACGCTCGTGTTTATCATGTATGGTTCATCCCATTACTAGATGGATTTGAGTATTTATCGATTCTCGTTTCATCTAAGTCATGCTTAGATTGAATTGAGGGTTAGTTATCGGCTCTAACTAAATTGCTATGTTAGTTAGATTCATTATGTTGCTGATATTGTTTATGATCATTTATTGTTTATGTATTTACTTTTAAGCATCATCAATCTGCCCAATCTTGATCTGTTCTTGTCGGCTTAAATCTTTTGTGTCTAACTTGCTTAAATAAACATTAATTGAATATCATGTTTAGGCGAGTACATTTATTTGTCATTAGCCGGTTAGTCTAGATATTGAATGTGTATAGGTCGCAGTCAAGTAATAAAGTAGGTTATGTTGGGAGTTTATTTAATAGATCTAATCATTAGCTTACGTCATGGGCTGTAACGATCCGGTCGATCCCCTTGACGTAAGCGACGGGTTAGCTAGATTAGTTAAAGAGTCAAAACATCGTTTCTTTATAGGCTTGTATGTTGCCTATATGAAAGCCCATGTTTGGTTTTGGGTAATTGATGAAACCTAGTTTGCTAACGATTGCTCTAAGTGTTTCATGGGAATTGATTAGCAAATGGCAAGATGGGGCAAACGACCGGGTCGGTGGAGGCCACAAGTGAAGGGCAATGACGGCGTCCATGAAAATGGTGTAAGCCCATCAATAAAGGAGAAAGCCCTATTGACGGCATTCATGCAAATGGTATAAGTCTATCATCAAAAGGAGTCCACAAGCATCATCAAGAGATGGTGAAAAAGCTAGGAGCTCAAAGCAAAGGTATAATTCATAGGAGCTCTTTTGCTTTTAGTGATCAAGACTCCATAGAGGGAGTGATCACATTTAGGATAGATAGCCGTACTATCAAGAGGGGCGAAATCGTTGATGAAATACAGTTATCAAGTGCCACTAGGTGTTCATGATCATTGCATTGCATATAGATGCTAGTGACACTAACAAACCCTTGGAAAACTCTTTTGAAAAGGCTAACACACGTGCACAAGATGTAGAACACTTGGTGTTAGCTCATGGGAACAAAGGGTGAAAGGTTTGAGTGAAAATCCTAAGAAAATAGAGCGTCGGACCGTAGAGTCACAGAGCGTCGGACCATTAGCCTCGGTCCGACGGCTAACCCTACGGAGGAGCGTCGGACGCTTAGTTTCGGAGCGTCGGACGCTTAGTTTCGGAGCGTCGGACTATTGTCCGAAGCGTCCGACGGTGCAGATCGTGCGAGAGCTGACACGTGGCGAGCTCTGAGAGCGTCGGACTCTCGGCGTTAGTCCGACGGTGAGCGTCGGACCAACATCCGATGGTTTTCAGGGCTCGGGGAGCTCTCTGGAAACGTCGGACCGTGGTTTCGTTTGGTCCGACACGCCGTGTATTTTCAGTCCGACGGTGCAGTGGCAGTGGGTGTCGGACTGCGGGTGTTGGTCCGACGTTCGTCCGTCCGACGGTTCCTTTAGCGCGGGAAGTTAGCCGTTGTGATCCAACGTTCGACTTCAAATGGCTAGTGACACGTGGCGTTCATCCGGGGCGTCAGACCGTGCAGATTAGTTCGACGGTCTGGCCGTCGGACAGTCCGACGGTACGCAGAAAAGTCTAAACGACTAGTTCTTTGTGTGTGGCCTATAAATAGTCACTTGGCTGGTTTGGGGAGGAACTCTTGGCACTCCTGAACATCATAGCATACTTGTGAGCCTTCCCACTCTACTCTCACTCATCCTACTTGATTGTGATCATCATTTGGTGAGTTTGGAGAGCATCAAGAGCATTGCATTGATAGAGATCATCTAGAAGCACTTGGTAGCGGTGATTTGCAGCGGTTTCTCTCATTACTCTTGGAGTTTGCCGACTCCTAGATGGCTTGGAGCTGCGAGGATCGTTGAGGGGAGTTGGTGATTGTCTTCCGCCTCTGATCAAGGTATTGTGAGGGGTTCTTGAGCCTATCCCTGTGGGAGATCGTGAAAGGCATCTTTAGTGGATTGCTCGTAGCTTGGTGGATCCCCGTCTTGTGTTGGTTGTGCGGCACCCTTGAGAAGGGTTTGGCGTGTGATGCCAATTAGCGCATGAACCTCCAAGTGGGTGTATCGCTACAACGAGGACTACCTTGCCGGCAAGCAAGTGAACCTCGGTAAAAATATTGTGTCATCTCTCTACCGAGGATTTCTCTTGTATTTGATTGATTGGTTATATTGGACTTCATCTCTTCTCTACACCGGGGGTATTGAAATCACCTTTACTCTTTACATTTGTGTACTTACTCTCTTGTGTAGTTTGTTAGTTAGTTGCTCACTTAGGAGTAGTGTATAGTAGTGACATAGCCTTTGAGTGTGAACTAGTGATCATAGTGTAGTATACTTGTCTAGGTGGCTTGCATAGTATAGGTTAGAGCTAGTGCTTTGCAAAGCTTGCTATTGTTACTAATCGGCTTGTTAAGTGTTGTTTGTAGATTTTTATAGGCTATTCACCCCCCTCTAGCCATTTAGGACCTTTCAAGTGGTATCGGAGCCGAGGCACCGTTGATTTGAGGCTTAACAACCTACGGTGTAAAAAATGGCTCAACTCAACATTCACATCAACAACACCAACAAGCCACCCCAATTTGATGGCACAAATTGTGCATATTGGAAGAGCAAGATGACCTCACACATCAAGTCAATCAATAGAGAGGTTTGGAAGGTTGTGGAGACCAAGATTGAGATTGCCATTGCGGCTAACCCCACAACCGCCGAAGAAAGATTGCTTCAACTCAATGACATTGCGGTTTGTGCTATCCATGAGGCTCTAGATGAGAAGGTGTTTGAGCAAGTCAAGAACATTGAAAATGCTCTTGAAGCTTGGAAGAAGCTTGAGGAATCATATGAGGGCACCAAAGGTGTGAAGACCGCAAGAGCATACATTCTCAAGGACAAGTTTGCTAGCTTCAAGATGAAGGATGATGGAACCGTGCCGGAGATGTTCCATAGATTGCAAGTCATTGTGAATGATCTCAAGGCCGTTGATGAGGAAGTGAAAGATAGTGACTTTTCCATGAAGTTCTTGAAGATCTTGCCCAAGCGGTGAAACGACCTCGATTTCCGCGAAGGGAAATCCACAGGCTCGAATTGTAATTCAACAGATTGCTTGGGACAATCCATGAAATTACCCATATCTCAGTTGACACCAGGATCCATACAACGGTAATTAAGTCTTACATAAACACTTATTACATCGCCACACTGCCGGAATCAACAATCAGAGAAGCTTTAGGAGATGCGGAAACGATTCATCCTTCACGGCCAACTTGAGTGTAGCAAGTGACCCTATTCCTCGTCATCATCTCCCTCAAAGTCGTACTCATTCTCGTCACCTGACAGCAAATTTATCAGTACGATTTGTACTGGCCACGGAGCCCACCTATGCAGCATTTGCTTTGTGGAAAGTGGATGCAAGGCTATACAAGCAGACCTATAGGCTGAGGTTTTCCTATGCAGCTGTAATCAATGTTTAATTAGTCAAGTTTTATCACCAGTTAACACCATTATCCCTTTTTCCCATCACCACACCTCACATACCCACACCTCACTCTCATTCGACAGGCCCAACTCCCTCTCAGCGGCACACTACCACAACGGGTACACTGCCGGCAAAATGTTATCCAGGGGGAGAAAAGAATATGCTCTCATCTAATAGTGGTTGCAGAAACATTAGGAAAGGTCCATAGCCAACGAGTTGGCTTATGTATGGATCGATCAACCATACACTCTGCAGAGGTTTTACTACTCACAAGATTAGCCATCATCGATGCTGTACAATCATCTAGGCAGAATTCCGGGTGCTTGCTTGCCTAGGTCTATGCCACCCTACCACTCAGCCCTGGGATATTCCGGATCCAACACCGTCATGCTGAGACTGGGAGACGCAGTACCGGGCCCCATCAGTGGTACTGCGCATCTAGAACGGTACGGGAATCTGCCATCCGTCACCGTCCATCCTTATCACCTCTCAACCTAGCAGTAGTGGCACCGCCCTACCAAGTAGTCCAACCGTCTCCCGCCCATCAGAAGCGAGCGAGTAGCAAGGGAATCCAGATGTTTCCGGTCACTAGTCAGATCCTAGGTTGTGACCAAGCAGGCATCTCCACTTAGGGGATACTCTCCCCGTGCTATCACAGCACCTCCGTCCACGGGCTTCAAACCACCAAGGATATCCCACCCGGAACCTCCTCAACAACTTTACCCGCCACAGGTATCTCGCTTGGGGATGCCCAGGTTGCACCCCCGGCACGACTTGCCCCATGGGCTTGTCTCACATCCCACTTGGTCGACATCAACCCTTACCACGCACCCAAGACGCACGCAGCACTCTCTCCCAGTGGTTATAATCAGTTATACACCGTCTCAATTCCACCACATATCATATAGCATGTAGTAAGTAGTGGAAGAGTAACAGTAAATTAAGCAGCAGCTAACCTAACAGCGGATAGCAGGGTAAAGTCTTATCAAGGCAGGGAAATTCAAATATACTACCATGCAACCAATCCATACATAATCATAAAGCAATAGCAACAATGTCATTTGCAATGCGTAAATAGGATCTAAGGATTTGGTGGGACGTGGCACCTTCGTAGTTGTCTCCTAGCTCCTGAAAGTACTCGTGGTCGTCTTCCTTAGTCAGATCCTCCTCCGGCTCTGAAATCGAACACGAAATAGTCGCGTCAGCGACTCCTATAGAGTATTTCAAAAAAATCCAATAAAATAAAGAGCCAAATGCACACAAACATAGTCTTAGATTGTAGATCTCATTTTTCTGAGAATTTTGATATATGGTGCGCAATTTTTGGACATCGAATGAATAAGTTATGAATTTCCGAAGATTATCCTATTTTCTGAAAATGGGAAAACTGGTCGGTTAATCAGGGGCAGTTCGGGATTGGTCCACGTGGCGTGCGGGTCCAGTAGTGCGGCATGTGGCGCCTCATCCGAACACAGACCCGATGGTCGCCCACCAGGTGTTCGATGCTGGTTCCCAGAGAGTCGCCGGCGTCGGCGTAGCTCGGCGGAGCTCGGCGGTGGTTCGGCGGTGGTCGGGGGTAGCTCGGCGGGGCTCGGCGTAGTTCGGGGGTGGTCGGGGGTAGCTCGGCGGGGCTCGGCGTAGTTCGGTGGTGGTCGGGGGTAGCTCGGTGGAGCTCGGGGTAGTTCGGCATAGCTCGGCGTAGCTCAGCGGGGTTCGGCGTACCTCGGCGGGGCTCGGGCGAATCGGAAATTCGGGCGCCGAGGGGGCCGCTCTCCCGAGGTCTACCGGGGAGGCTCGGGCGAATCGGACATTTGGGCGCCGAGGGTGCCGCTCTCCCGAGGTCTACCGGGGAGGCTCGGGCGAATTGGACATTTGGGCGCCGAGGGTGCCGCTCTCCCGAGGTCTACCGGGGAGGCTCGGGCGAATCGGAAATTTGGGCGCCGAAGGGGGCTGCTCTCCCGAGCTCTCCTGGGGAGGCTCGGGCGAATCGGAGATTTGGGTGCCGAAGGGGGGCTGCTCTCCCGAGCTCTCCTGGGGAGGCTCGGGCGAATCGGAGATTTGGTGCGCCGAGGGTGCTGCTCTCCCGAGCTCTCCTGGGGAGGCTCGGGCGAATCGGAGATTTGGTGCTAGCAGGGTTGCAGGGCGTCTGTTCAAGGCGGCGGTGTCTCTCCGGTGCGGCGGACGATGACAGGGCGGCGATGTCCATATTTCGGCAAGACAGGGCTCGGCTTTCCTAAATTGGCGTGCTCAGGCAGTCGTCCGACCAGATGGTGGCGGGTTAGAGTCGTGGTATGGCCTCCTTCTCTCCCTCGGCATACGGTGGTTCTCCGACGAGGTGGAGGCGCACGTAGCCAAGGCGACAGTCGTGATTCGGGGCTCGGCTATCTAGCGGCGGTGCCGAGGCAGACTTGGCGAACCTCGGCGGCCTTTCTCCGCAGCGCGAGGCGACCGGGGGTACTCGGAACGGATTTAGGCGAGGCGGAACGTGTCGGCGGCGATGTCGCTGCGACTGTGAGGTTCCGGCGGGGTTAAGGAGGTCTTCTAGGAGATGTATACGCCTCCAGGGTCTATGGCGATGGCATACCAACTACCAATTTTGGCTACCGAGATTCCCAAGGTGCTCGGTTGTGGCGGCGGCGTGTCGCCGACGACGGCGGAAGGCGGCAACGTGGCTGCGACCAAGTATTGGTTCATTCGAATGCGGTCTTGTCAAATTGGTGAGGCCAGTGAAGCATACAACACTCTGGTGGCGAACTTTAGCCATGGCATGACCTTCTTTTGGCGACGGCTCGCGGCGGCGCTCCGGTAAGGTCGCGGCGCACGCGGCCAAGGCGATTCAGGCTTCCTCTAGCGCTTAGATCCGCGTAGCTAGCTCAAGGGGTCGTGGCGGTGCTCCACGACGCTCTAACCTATACGGGTGCTAGTCGGATTGCTCGGAACGGGTGATTCGGCGTCGGAACGCGTCGGTGGTGAGCGCGCTCCGCCGAGAACGCGTCGTGCTGCGTTCTCGGTCTAGCAAGCTTGTAGTCCGGGGGTTTCGGCCGGTCGAATGAGTGCATGGTGCAGGTGATCTTCCCGAGCCGGTAAAGGCTCGTGCCTGCGCGTCCCGAGGGTGGAACGCCATGGCAAAAGCAGGGCAAGGTTCGGACATGGCGTGCGATGGCTCACCGTGGTGTCGGTGAAGCTAGGATGGCGATGCAGTGGCGAGTCGGAGCCGTGCTGAGCGGTCGCAGTGCCGTGCCGCTCCTCGTCCGCGGCTCGGGCTTCTCCTCCGTGCCCGGCTCCGGCGTGCTCCGCGGCGGCGGCGCTCCGGCAGCTTCTCCTCCTCTGCTCCGCCCTTCTCCTACGCTCTCTCTCTCTCGGTTTGGTGCAGTGTGCCGGTCTGTGCTGCGGTGGCGGTGAGGGGAAATGAGGGTAGGGCTTCGGGGTGAGCTCCTTTTTATAGGCGAGCTTGGCCAGCTCCAATGGCGAACGGTCCTGATCGCGCTCGACCGATCGAAGGGCCGTGGCTCGAGTGGATCTAGGGCTCCGGATGGGCGCGGGTTCGCTTGGCGGCCAAGAAAGGAGGGGACAGGAGGGGGACAGCGGGGCCAGGGCTCTGCCATGCTGTCGGCTGTGGGACCGGGGTCACGCCATTCGCGTGACACCCCCGACAAGCGCGTCGCCTTCGTGAGGAAGAAGAACAGTGGGGGGGCGAGAGCGGTTGACAGGCGGGACCGGGTTGTCAGCGGCTGCGGGGTAACGGGTGAAACGGTTGCGCGCGTGCGGTCGGCATTGCGCGGGCGCGCGGTGTTGGGCCGGTCCAGTGCGGGGAGGCGGGGTAGAGCGCGCGCGCGGGTGAGGCCAAGCAGGTCGGTTGGGCCGATTGGCTGGCCTAACTCTCTCTCCTTTTTCTATTTTCATTTTAGTGTATATATATACATATATTGCCCATTTAACATATTGAGTAAATACAAACATAAATTGCAATAAATCCCAAATGTGATGCATAGGCTTTTATTCTATGTGAATGGAATTAAAATGCAAGCTATACTCCTTTATTACCAAATTCATAATAAAACCTATATGCTTGCACAAGAAAAATGGGTTTTCACAATAAATAAATGAAAAATTTTAATTGGTTGGGATTTTTAGATTGTGTGGATTTTTAGGGTTGTTACAAGCGGTTTGCCACATTGATCACAGTCTTGGTGAAGACAACATTGAGTGAATTGACTCCAAATCAAGTGCTAGCGGAGGTGATGACCGATGATGCTTATAGAGATGATGATGACAAGGAGGAGTTGATCAATAAGAAGAAGAAAGAAAAAGATGAAGACTCCAAAGATGAGAAGAAGAAGAGTGTGGCATTCAAAGCCACATCATCATCAAAGGACAAGGGCAAAGCAAAAGTTGAATCAAGTGAAGATCCATCAAGCACAAGTGAGAGTGATGAGGGGATGGCCCTTCTAGTGAGAAGATTTGGCAAGTTCATGAAGAAGAAGGGCTACCGGGCAAGAAGGAAGAAGAATGGAAGAAAGTTTGATAGGCGAAGAAGATGCTTCAATTGTGGAAGCAAAGATCACTTGTTAGCCGATTGCCCACACTCAAGTGAAGATGATCACAAGGGCAAAAAGAAGAACAAGCATGAGAAGAAGGAGAAGAAAGAGAAGAAGGAATCCTCATACAAGAAGAAGAAGAACTATTCTCATATGGTGACATGGGATAGTGATGCCTCTTCAAGTGATGAAGAGAGTGATGATGACAAAAAGAGCAAGAGGAAGGCACATGCAAGCATTGCCATTCATGACAAGCCTTCCATCTTCGACACTCCTTCTTGCTTCATGGCCAAGGGCTCTAAGGTATCATCCGACACCGAATCTAGTGATGATGACCTAACAAAAGAAGAATTAATTGAAATGCTTGATGATGCACGTATTCATTTTGATAAACTTAGAAAGGAATGTAAGGGCTTGCGCAAGGATAAACAATCCATTGAGCAAGAACTTGAGGAGCTTAGAGCATCTTATGAGAGTCTAAAGGAAGACCATAAGAAGCTCCAAAAGGCTCACACTAAGCTTGATGAAGCTCATTCCTCTCTAGTTGAGCAAAATGAAGACTTGCAACAACAAGTGCAAAAGAAAGAAACTAAAAACATAGGTGTAACATGTGATATATCTTGTGAACCTATTATTGTTGCTACTACTAACCCTTCTTGTAGCACCCCCACTACTACCTCACCCACTAGTGACCCTTCACTAGTAGTTGAGAACAAGAACCTAAAGGAGGAGGTTAAAAAGCTCAATCACTCCTTAGCTAAGGCTTATGGTGGTGAGGACCGCTTGCTTATGTGCCTGGGTAGCCAAAGGGCATCTCTCCACAAAGAGGGATTGGGTTATACCCCCAAGAAAGGCAAAACCGCCTTTGCTCCTCACAAGACTTGTTTTGTGAAGAGAAATGGCCGGTATTGCACAAAATGCAAGCAAGTTGGTCACTTAGAGCAAGATTGCAAAAGAAAGAAATACAATGCTTATGTATCCTCAATTAAGTTTAATTCTTGCTACATTCTCACAAAGGGCTCAAACGGTGTGAAGGCTAAGTTTGTTGGTACATCCATGTTGGGTCCAAAGAAGAAGACCATTTGGGTACCAAAGAGCTTAGTCACTAACCTTCAAGTACCCAAGCAAGTTTGGGTACCTAAAAGGAATTGATCTCTTTTTGTAGGTCAATTACAAAGCCAGAGGGAGGCATTGGGTGCTTGATAGTGAATGCACTCAACATATGACGGGCGATTCTAGTATGTTTGGCTCTCTCAACACAAGTGCAAATAGTGGCTATGATGCAATCACATTTGGTGACAACAAGAAAGGGAAAGTGAGAGGACTTGGTAAAATTGCTATCTTCAATGATATGTCCATCTTAAATGTGTTGCTAGTTGAAAGCTTGAACTTCAATTTGCTCTCAGTTGCACAACTTTGTGATCTCGGTTTCAAGTGCATATTTGGAGTTGATGATGTTGAAATTATTAGTGTTGATGGGTCAAATTTGATATTCAAAGGGTTTAGATATGACAACCTGTATCTTGTGGATTTCAATGCTAGTGAAACTCAATTGTCAACTTGTTTGATCACTAAGTCAAGTTTGGGTTGGTTATGGCATAGAAGGTTTGGTCATGTTGGAATGAAACAATTGAACAAACTAGTGAAGCATGATCTAGTTAGAGGCTTGAAAGATGTCACTTTTGAGAAAGATAAGCTTTGTAGTTCATGTCAAGCCAACAAACAAGTTGGAAATACACATCCTAAGAAGAGCATGATGAGTACTATTAAAGCTCTTGAGCTCTTGCATATGGACTTGTTTGGACCAACGACATATACTAGCATTGGTGGGAGCAAGTATGGATTTGTGATTGTGGATGACTATACTAGATATACATGGGTATTCTTTCTAGTTGACAAGAGTGAAGTTTATGATATATTCAAGTCTTTTGTCAAGAGAAGCCAAAATGAGTTTGAAACAACCATCAAGAAAGTTAGAAGTGACAATGGTAGTGAATTCAAGAACACCAAGATTGATGAATTGTGTGATGAGTATGGCATTGGACATCAATTCTTACCTAAGTATACACCACAATCAAATGGCATTGTTGAAAGGAAGAATTGAACCTTGATAGATATGGCAAGATCAATGCTAAGTGAATACAATGTTAGTCATTCTTTTTGGGCCGAAGCAATCAACACCGCTTGCTACTACATCAACTGCTTATATTGCCATGGTATGCTTGCAAAGACTCCTTATGAGCTATTGAATGGTAGAAAGCCCAACATTGCATATTTTCAGGTTTTTGGTTGCAAATGCTACATTCTCAAGAAAGGCACAAGATTGAGCAAGTTTGAAAAGAAATATGATGAAGGTTTCTTACTTGGCTATTCAACCACAAGCAAGACATATAGAGTTTGGAATTTGGCTAGTGGTACTCTTGAGGAGGTACATGATGTTGAATTTCATGAAACCCAAGGCTCTCAAGATGAAGTTGAAAATCTGAGTGACGTGAGAGGCAATGACTTGGCAAATACAATGAAAGATATGGATATTGGTGATATTAGGCCAAGGCAAGTCAATGATGATGAAGATGATGGTGCAATTCATACTAGTATGCAAGTTGAAAATGAAGTAAGTGCAAGTGACTCACAAGATCAATCTCAAGTGCAAGATCAACAAGCTAGTTCATCTCAATCCAATGATCAAGTTCCTATTCTCCAACCGGTCTCTATTACAAGGGATCATCCTCTGGATCAAATCATTGGTGGTATTCAAAGTCAAGTTCAAACTAGAGCAAGACTAGCTCAAATTTGTGAGCATTTCTCATTTGTGTCAACCATAGAGCCAACCAAGATTGAGGAAGCATTAAAAGATGTTGATTGGGTCAATGCCATGAATGAAGAGCTCAACAATTTCACAAGAAATTAAGTTTGGGAGCTAGTGGAAAGACCAAAGAAACACAATGTGATAGGAAAAAATAGGTCTTTAGAAACAAGCAAGATCAAGATGGCATAGTAATAAGGAACAAGGCTAGATTGGTTGCACAAGGTTACACTCAAGTAGAGGGTCTTGATTTTGGAGAAACCTATGCACCGGTTGCTAGATTGGAGGCCATTAGAATCTTATTAGCCTATGCTTGTGCCCACAACATCAAGTTATATCAAATGGATGTCAAGAGTGCATTTCTCAATGGGTACATCAATGAATTGGTTTATGTGGAACAACCTCCCGGATTTGAAGATGTGAAGAAGCCCAACCATGTGTACAAGCTAAGAAAGGCATTGTATGGTTTGAAGCAAGCACCTAGAGCATGGTATGAGAGATTGAGAGATTTCTTGCTCTCAAAAGGATTCAAAATGGGAAAGGTTGATATAACTCTCTTTACTAAGAAGCTTGACAAAGATTTGTTTGTGTTACAAATATACGTGGATGATATCATCTTTGGATCAATAAATCAAGATTTTTGTGAAGAATTTGGAAATATGATGGCAAGTGAGCTTGAAATATCCATGATTGGTGAGCTTAGCTACTTCCTTGGTCTTCAAGTTAAGCAAATGAAGAATGGTACATTTGTAAGTCAAGGCAAGTACATAAGGGACATGGTGAAGAAATTTGGATTGGAACATGCAAAGCCCATGAATACTCCTTTGGCAACTAATGGGCATTTGGACTTGGATGATAGTGGCAAAATGGTGGATCAAAAGCTATACAGATCAATGATTGGAAGTCTCCTTTATGTGACCGCATCTCGACCGGATGTCATGTTTAGTGTATGCATGTGTGCACGATTTCAAGCCTCACCAAGAGAAAGTCATTTGAAAGCCGCAAAGAGAATATTGAGGTATTTGAAGGGCACACAAGATGTTGGGTTGTGGTATCCTAAGGGGTCCAACTTTGAGCTTATTGGATATTCGGACTCCGACTATGCCGGTTACAAGGTGGATAGAAAGAGCACTAGTGGAACTTGTCAATTGCTTGGAAGGTCACTTGTATCATGGTCTTCAAAGAAGCAAAATAGTATTGCTCTCTCAACGGCCGAAGCGGAGTACATTAGTGCCGGAAGTTGTTGTGCACAATTGCTTTGGATGAAGGCAACCTTGAGTGATTTTGGATTGAAATACAAGAAAGTGCCTTTGCTATGTGACAATGAGAGTGCTATCAAGCTAACCAACAACCCCGTGCAGCATTCAAGAACAAAACACATTGACATAAGGCATCACTTCATTAGAGATCACCAAATCAAAGGGGACATTGCAATTGGAAGTGTTGGCACCGAAGATCAATTAGCGGATATGTTTACCAAGCCACTTGATGAGTCAAGATTTTGCAAGTTGAGAAATGAGCTAAACATACTAGACTACTCCAACATGAAGTGAAAAGCATTCCATATTATATGACATGCCTCTTTTTCGATTAAAGCAAGGTAAAATTGGTTGACATGGCATTCATACTTTGATAAGGATTTGTCTAGTTCATGTAGACATGAAATGCATCTTATAGGCTCATTCATGAAAAATCAAATGCTTTCATGCAGATATGGTACCACTTTTGTTCTTTATGCTTGTATGATCAAGTGGTAGCATATGACATATTGATGGGCTTGCAAACCTAGTGTTGAATCTAGAACATGAGCTCATGATGTGTAACTTAACATGGTCAAGATAACCCTACTAGTGAGGTGTGAAGAAGCTTGTCCTTGGCTCAAACTTAGTTATATATTCTAGGCAAGTGATCTAGATTGAACCAATATGAACATGAACTAAACCCCATTTATTGACTTGATACTCCCATAATTTGCACCATTTTTGGTGATTGTTGACAAAGGGGGAGAAGAAAGTCACAAAGATAAGAAAGGAAAGGGGTCAATTAAAAATTTGAAAGCACACAAGTAGGGGGAGCAAGCTCATGAATGAGTTGTCGTATTTGTGTATGCATTAACATATGAATTATTGCATTGTCAAAACTTCAATTCCTATACTTGTTTGAATTGGTGAAATGCTTAGAAATAGGATTTGAATGGTGATTTGACAAACTAGCATGCATAGGACTTACATGTCATAAGTACCTCTTTTACTTAAATATTGATCTCACAAGGTATTTTGAGTTTGTGATGCATGACTAGTAAACAATGGTGCTAAGGATGGTATATTTCCGCAACTCCGATGGTATCACGCTTCAAAGGTCCATTTTATATACCTTAGCATCATTTGATAGTAGTAGCTCACCCAAACCTTCAAATTCATGCATATGTGAAAAATTGAACCAAACAGAAGGAATCACATATGTAGGGGGAGCTAATACTACCAAAGTGCAAACGTGGTTTTCATTTCATATCTTTGTGAAGGTTGTCATCAATTACCAAAAAGAGGGAGATTGAAAGCCCATGTTTGGTTTTGGGTAATTGATGCAACCTAGTTTGCTAACGATTGCACTAAGTGTTTCATGAGAATTGATTAGCAAATGGCAAGATGGAGCAAAGGACCGGGTCGGTGGAGGCCACAAGTGAAGGGCATTGACGGCGTCCATGAAAATGGTGTAAGCCCATCAATAAAGGAGAAATCCCTATTGACGGCATCCATGCAAATGGTATAAGTCCATCATCAAAAGGAGTCCACAAGCATCATCAAGAGATGGTGAAAAAGCTAGGAGCTCAAAGCAAAGGTATAATCCATAGGAGCTCTTTTGCTTTTAGTGATCAAGACTCCATAGAGGGAGTGATCACATTTAGGATAGATAGCCGTACTATCAAGAGGGGCAAAATCGTTGATGAAATACGGTTATCAAGTGCCACTAGGTATTCATGATCATTGCATTGCATATAGATGCTAGTGACACTAACAAACCCTTGGAAAACTCTTTTGAAAAGGCTAACACACGTGCACAAGATGTAGAACACTTGGTGTTAGCTCATGGGAACAATGGGTGAAAAGTTTGAGTGAAAATTCTAAGAAAATAGAGCGTCGGACCGTAGAGTCACAGAGCGTCGGACCATTAGCCTCGGTCTGACGGCTAACCCTGCGGAGGAGCGTCGGACGCTCAGTTTCGGAGCGTCGGACTATTGTCCGAAGCGTCCGACGGTGCAGATCGTGCGAGAGCTGACACATGGCGAGCTCTGAGAGCGTCGGACTCTCGGCGTTAGTCCGACGGTGAGCGTCGGACCAACGTCCGACGGTATTCAGGGCTCGGGGAGCTCTCTGGAAACGTCGGACCGTGGTTTTGTTTGGTCCGACGCGCCGTGTATTTTCAGTCCGACGGTGCAGTGGCAGTGGGCGTCGGACCGCGGGTGTTGGTCCGACGTTCGTCCGTCCGACGGTTCCTTTAGCGCGGGAAGTTAGCCGTTGTGATCCAATGTTCGACTTCAAATGGCTAGTGACACGTGGCGTTCATCCGGGGCGTCGGACCGTGCAGATTAGTCCGACGGTCTGGCCGTCGGACAGTCCGACGGTACGCAGAAAAGTCTAAACGGCTAGGTCTTTGTGTGTGGCTTATAAATAGTCACTTGACTGGTTTGGGGAGGAACTCTTGGCACTCCTGAACATCATAGCATACTTGTGAGCCTTTCCACTCCACTCTCACTCATCCTACTTGATTGTGATCATCATTTGGTGAGTTTGGAGAGCATCAAGTGCATTGCATTGATAGAGATCATCTAGAAGCACTTGGTAGCGGTGATTCGCAATGGTTTCTCTCATTACTCTTGGAGTTTGTCGACTCCTAGACGGCCTGGAGCTGCTAGGATCGTTGAGGGGAGTTGGTGATTGTCTCCGCCTCCGATCAAGGTATTGTGAGGGGTTCTTGAGCCTATCCCCGTGAGAGATCGCAAAAGGCATCTTTAGTGGATTGCTCGTAGCTTGGTGGATCCCCATCTTGTGTTGGTTGTGTGGCACCCTTGAGAAGGGTTTGGCGTGTGATGCCAATTAGCGCGTGAACCTCCAAGTGGGTGTATCGCTATAACAAGGACTAGCTTGCCGGCAAGCAAGTGAACCTCGGTAAAAATCTTGTGTCATCTCTCTACCGAGGATTTCTCTTGTATTTGATTGATTGGTTATATTGGACTTCATCTCTTCTCTACACTGGGGGTATTGAAATCACCTTTACTCTTTACATTTGTGTACTTACTCTCTTGTGTAGTTTGTTAGTTAGTTGCTCACTTAGGAGTAGTGTATAGTAGTGACATAGCCTTTGAGTGTGAACTAGTGATCATAGTGTAGTATACTTGTCTAGGTGGCTTGCATAGTGTAGGTTAGAGCTAGTGCTTTGCAAAGCTTGCTATTGTTACTAATCGGCTTGTTAAGTGTTGTTTGTAGATTTTTATAGGCTATTCACCCTCTCTAGCCATTTAGGACCTTTCACTATACTTCAGATCGGTTGATTAGCCGATTCTGCTTGTGCTTGCTTGCACGTTGTATTTTTCCGATCTCTTTTATATATTGTTTTATGTTTCGATCGTGTCAAGATTGATTCAAGTGCGTTAATTAGCTGTAGCGATTCAGTCGATCCTAATCAATGGATGTGATAGATTGAGACATGATCGGTGCATAAGGCAATGTGCAAATTAGATCTGTTTAATATAACTTGCTTTCGTTCAAGTTATCTTTGAATCGGTTAAGATGTGCATCGGATGTTTCTGTTATATTTATGCTATCGATTCATGTGATCGGGTATCGGTTCTCTAGCCGATGGCCTAATGAGAAGGCCCATTGGGCCAGATATCTGGAACCACTCGGGACACACCAGTGGTTCCACATTGTGTTATTGATCAACCCTTTTCCTTCTCAATTGTAGGTCAAATTGACTGGCATGCTCGTAGGTTCATCAGTGCTCATTCACGCCGATTGTCGAAGCTAGCTGGGTCTGTTCGCTCCGTGCTCCACAAGACCAGTTCCGGCTTCGCTAGTGTGCTGAGCGTGGACCGAATTTCACGCCAACAAGGGCCATACCTAGTACCCTGCTTTTACAGAATTACCCCTTGTTTTTGCGTGTCTATATTTTATGCAGGATATTACATGATTCATTCAACTTCATTCATTGTAATCAAATCAATGCAAGAGGAGCTAACACCAAGTTCTTGAAGCCATGATTGAGAAAACATTGCGTGAGTTCACTACACCAAGCACTGAGAACATCCGCACCGGACCGGTACTCAACACCAATAATTTAAAGTTCAAACTCAAGCCATGCCTCATTAACATGGTCCAAGCTACACCATTTAGTGGAAAGGCACACGAAGATGCGAGTGCTCATCTTCAGAATTTCTTGAGATTAGCAGCACCATCACCATCAAGAACGTTGCTCAAGACATCATACTACTCTGTTTATTCCCATTTTCACTCTTGAGAAGAGCAAAGCAGTGGTTCTACGCTAACAAAGATCACATCAATACATGGGCAAAGTGTTATAAGGCCTTTCTAGAAAAGTTTTTCCCTATAGGCAAAACCAATGGCTTAAGAGGAAAGATTACCGACTTTCAGCAGCAGAAAGAAGAAACCATTCCAGAAGCATGGGAGCATTTTCAAGAATACATCATAGATTGTCTCAATCATGGAATCGAAGATTGCTTACTCATGTAAGGTTTCTACCATGGATTAATTCAGAAGAGACGTAACCAACTAGATGCAACTACTGAAGGGTCATTCCGGTCACTCACCCCGGGGAAATCTGAAGCACTTATGGAAAAAATAGCAAGAAATCAAAGCTGGACCCACGATAATACTCAACATTGTCATCAGAGTGAGGAGACAACTGTAGAGCTATGTGCATTATCAACCAAGATGGACATACTATTGGATTGGCTCGCACAGCGGGACAACTACAAGAAAGATCGTTAAGCCATTCAAGATGCATTCAACACACAGAACAAATGTGGAGAGTATTTGGGAGTAAAGTTTGATCAACCTCAAGAAGACATCAATATTGTTCTAAACAACTCTACCCCACATAAGCAAAGATGGAGTCAACAACAGCAATCCAACTACCAAGGTAAGTACCCAGGTAACTACGGTAAACAACCATCCTTGAAAGAGTTGGTATTAGAGCAAGCTAAGATTAATGATAATATTGCTAAAAATCTTGCTGCTAATGACAAAATCTTAGTAAATATAGATATCAAGATGGATAACTTTTCTTCTGCAATTAAGGACCAACTTGTCTATAATAAGAAAATAGGGTCACAAATGGCACAGTTGTATGTTGCATTGGCTTTTGCCACTAACCATGAGAGGTCAAAGCCATAACTACGAGAGGTACCAAATCTACCCAAGATCCCCATATCCAAAAGGGACATATCCAAGAGGAACAACTAGGGTACCGGTAACACCAGCAAAACCAGAAGAAAAGAGAGACGCTGAAGTAGAAGAAGTTATGCCACAAGAGCATGAAATGACACAAGATTTCCATGACATCAACTTCTTAGCATTCCCACGAAGAATCCGAAAGAATCAACCAGATGAGCAGTTCGGTAAATTTATAGAAGTCATCTAGGAAGTTATATATCAATATACCGCTGTTGGATGCCCTTCAAGTCCCTACTTATGCAAAGTACATCAGAGATATCCTAAACAAGAAGAGACCACTGCCAACTACTGACGTCATCAAGCTAACTAAAGAATATAGTGCGGCTATCCTCAATATAGCACCCACAATAGATTGCTCGATCGGAGAACAATACTTCAACAATGCATTATGCGATCTAGGAGCAAGTGTTAGTATGGTGCCCAAGACAATCTTTGAAAAGCTCAGATATTCCACCCTGCAACCCACATCAATGTGGATCAACTGGCAAACCAATCTATTCACTACCTTGAAGGAATTGCGAAAAAACACTCCAGTAAAGATACGAGACTTCTTCCTGCCAGTAGATTTTATGGTTCTAGAAATGCAACCAGACTCAAAAGTATCACTCATCCTTGGGAGACCTTTCTTGAGCACAACCAATGCTCACATTGATGTTGGGGCAGGAGAAATCAAATTCAACATAAATGGAAAGGAAGAACGGTTCGCTTTCCAACCAAGACCAAAACAACAACTCACTGCAAATATGGTGAAAGGGAAGGACGAACCAGCTGGATCACCATCCCCAGGATTGGAGGATTCACTCGCTAAGTAAGCAAAAGATGAAGTCCGATTCGATGGACAGAAAAATCCCGAACCTTCTCCAAGATGTAACTTGGTACTTACCCACATTTACTTTTGCATTGCATATTTATTTTTCCTCTTTTGCATTATAAAAGTTAAAAAACAATAATAAAATTTGTCATCATGCATAGTAATATTGTAGGTTTCGTATAGGTTTTTCCTGGAGCGTAAAAAACTCTCGGTAGAGTTTTTCACCACAGAGTCAGAAAATTATGAAACTTTCATCGTTCAATTCCTTGCAGTTTATAGTTTCATAAAAGTAATATTTTCATATATTGTATGCGCATGATATTAGTCTATTGTAGAATATCCGAGACATGTGGAACCCACACCTATCACTTCAAAACACCTCCATCTCCATTATATCCACTACCTTTCATTCCTTTCACTACCATCCATTTTAATCCATCACCACCTACCACACCTTGCCTGCCACCAGAGAGAACTCACATGCTTTGCTTCAAAGTGAAGAACACTCCAAAGAAAGGAGGGAACAAGTGGGCAACAAGGGGGATCGGCCGATCCACCCACTTGATCGGCCGATCCCCCCCCTCCTCGCCTATATAAGGCCAAGTCTTCAGCTTCCTCCTTGCACCATTCCAAACCTGAGAGCTCCTCTTTCCTCTGAGAATTCGAGCTGAGAAATTGAGTAGTAGTTTGCTCCTTATTCGAATAAGTATGGGAGCTAGGAAGTGAGCAAGGGAGTGAGGAGAAATCCTTTGAAAACTTGAGTAAAAATCCTTCTCATGTTGAGCGTAGTTTGCTAAGGGAAACATTGTCCAATTAAAATTCAAGTAGTAAAGTTGAATCATGTTAAAACCTTTGATCTTGAATGAACCTTTGAACGACTGCCATCTGAATGACTAACTTGTGGACAGCTGACCCCTAACCCTTTGAGCTAACCCCCCTGTGCTAGTTTTCTTTTGTGGTGTGCACTAATAATTTGCAGGATGAGCTGGCTTAAGAAGATCACTCGTTCGGGATCATCGTGTTCTACCCAAAGATGCTCTTCTAGCGGATCAGAGATGCACATCGACACCCCGTCTCAGGAGCCCCTCACTGCACCTGCACTCATCCTAACTAAAGAGAAGCATCGGAAGCTCCGAACTAGAGAGAAGGTGAAGTACAACGTCACTAAAAATCGCCCGTTCACTTTCATGAGCGTCTTCAGTGAAGATCTTCTCTGAGATGCAGGTATGGATATTGAATTCCCCTCATCTTTCATAAAATTGGTTGGGATAACTTCTGGCAAATTTCTAAACCGGGTAGCAAGCTTCTCACCGCTGAATTTTTATGCACACTAAAATTGGAAGATAATGAGGTTTTTTTCCGATTGTTTAACAAGGATATTTCTTTAACTTGGAAAGAACTTAGTCAGTATTTTGGGTTTCACTCAGAATGTGTGGTGGACTTGGATACAGCTTTATCTGAATTTGATAGAAATAAATTTTAGAAACAGATTTCTGATGAAGACACTAGTAGATATCCTGTTACAAATGTCATTCAGTTGCCAACCTTGCGCTTTATGCATCGCTGGTTAGGAATAACTCTTTTTCCTAGAGATGATGCATGAACTGTTAGAACTGAAAACTTGTAAATTTTGCTCGCCATGGCAAAGCATAGGAAAATTTCACCAGTGCGACATACGATGGAGCACTGAATAAAAACTTTTGAAAGGAAATTTGGTCATGTCGAGTACGTTTGTCTAGTAACTCGGCTAGCTAATAATTTGGGTCTTATGGGAAATCCAACGTGAGACTTTATTACAGAAGATCGGCCCGAAATCACCATTGAATATTTTAGGCAGGGCCAAATGATAAAGGGAGGAAAGAATAATATTCCTATCACTATGACCTATCATGGCCATGCAACCGAGATCCCATTACCTAACCCAGGACTTGGACTGTATGTCGCACCTTCTTTTACTGTTTTGCCAAACAGGGTTGCCATCAGGAGGAATGCATCTGTGCGCCTGACCAGACACCGCAAAAATACTATGGTGCAAATCCAACACCGCAAGGGCCGGCGTAAACTGGCTATCGGACATTTGACTACACGGGCACCTCATGAGGTTACCATAACCCGTGGGAGGCAACCCCGTCCACACACACTCCGAAGGTTCATGGCAACAAGGGAGCAGCTTCCAATGGCAACATAGCCCCTACGGTCATTATCATGAAGGTAGTGGTCAATTTTCTGACATGCAGGAAGAGTCGTCTGGAGGAATGCATTACCAGCCCGGTCATACTTCCTACTCCGGCCCTAGCTACCATGAGAACCAGAGGGACAGGCAGGAGCTTCACGCTTAGCTAGGAAGGATAGAGGAAACTCAAACTGCACTCATGCAAGCCTAAGACCAGATCCAGCAGCACCAGGCTGCACATGACAATAACTGGGAGGCGTTGTTTGCCCACTTCCAGATTCGACCACCGTACCCGTGAGACTGCACCAATATCCAGCTTGGGGGAGGACCCCCACACGACAAGTTAAGTCTGTTCAATCCACTTCGTTTTAGAATTCATGTGTTTTTAATAGTTTTTTTGCTTTAGTTTGCTTGATTGGTTTGTTTTAGTTTGTACGTGCGAATAAAGGAACTTTGAGAAACTTAAACCCAGATAATAGTTGCTCTAGTGCTATGCTTCAATTTAAAAAATCTTCCACTATTGAGTTTTTAGTTTGACTTGAGAATCTATCCTAAACTTGAAATCTGTGGGAGCATGCTTGAGCTAAGTCTAAGTAATTGATAGATATAATATAAGAAAGTTGGAGCTGCTATTTATCTAGTTTATTATGACACTAAATTCCGGATGCTTTATTTTGAAAAATGCTTAAATCAACATGATGAGTTCCTTGTATGACAAGAGCTAAATTCCTACCAGAGCCATATATCATGCTTAGAATAGGAAAATCTTTTTGCATATATGCTGCTTGTGTTGCACTGAGTTTAGTCAAGGTTTGTTGAATACCTTAAGAGAGTTTTGTCATACTTTTAAAATCAAGATCAGGCACACTCCACCCACACAAAGGCACTACCTTTACACTGGGGGTAGGCACCACAATATGCCATTCCACCCAAAAGTGTTTTGCTCCTACCTTAGGAGTAACACCAAAAATAAATGCCCTATGTTTCCCCCAAATAAAGTGCTCCAAGTTCTTGTGAATCTCTCTCAAAAAGAATCGAGTTGCAAAGAAAAGGCATGAGGCTAGGCAAAAGTGTGAGATGTGAGAGAAAATAATGGGGTACAAAGATACCTGCCTGAGAGGTAAAAATGGACAAGTGTCCAATGAAATAAAAAAACGGGTACTTAGATACCCACCTGAAAAAAAGAAGAGAAACAAAAGAAAAAGAAAGACCTAACCCATGTTGTCCTGCAAAACAAGTATCAAGTTTCAAAAAAAGAGATCTGTTTTCAAGGAGCAAAAGTAGAATTAGGATTAGCCACCATATACATCCCTCATTCCACACACATGCACATCTTGATTTGATTGTATAACTTAACTCTCTTTGGATCCTTTGTTACAATAAATATTTTGAAAGTAAGTGTTCACTATTTATCCCACCTATGAGATCCACAAAAGCCTTAATAGTTGAAGGAATGGAAGGCATACACCTTACTGCCTTGGTGAGGATCCACAAATACCACATACATGAGAGATTTGAGAGAGAGTCATACAAGTGAAAGTCTGAGTTTTATTTGAAAATACAAAAATACTGGAATAGAGGTAAAATAATACATTTGAGATTTAGTGCTTGACTAATTGTGCTATCTTTCAATTACCCAAGACTAAGTGATAGTGGAAGCCCTATGTTTGCAGGTCATATGTATAAGTTTGAAAGTTAGATTAATCACTCTGTTTTGGTACAGGATTTTTAATGAAGGCATGTGTACTTGAGTAATTCATAAATGATTGTTTGCTCAGCGACAAGCAAAGGTTAAGCTTGAGGGAACTTGTTGATGGTAGTTATTGAACATTTTTAACTATCAACTAGACATGAAAAAGGGCATAATATCATCCTCAAACATAGATTAGGGTTTAAACTGACAGAATTCCATGAGTTTTGGTGAATCTGTGTTTTGCAGGGTGTTATTCAGAAAAGAATCAAAGAAGACCCACATGTCAGAGAAATATGTCAAATTCATCGGTGAAAGCGTGTCAGGAATATTCTAGAGAACACCAGAGACTCACCTGCAAAAGCGGGCCCATAGATCAGCCAGGGGGATTGGCCGATCAAACCCCATCAGCCGATGGTGGGCCCACCAGTCAGCCTCTTGCCTCATATGTCGATTCTCCACCGCCTTTGAGGATGAGCCACCCCGTAAAGTCAGTTTGATCCAAGGGCTATGGTTCATCCCCATCGGCCTATATAAACAGACCAGACCTCCAGGGTTTCATATCGATGATCATACAAATCATTTGATCCAGAGAAGAGAGCTTCCTCTCCACTAGAGATTTGGGTTACACACTCAAAGTTCTAGTTTAGACCTAACTAGTTAGATTCAAGTAGAGTTGAGCTTGCGGCTTAGGATTCTGGATCTCCTGTCTACTAGAGGCCGGTAATTCCGCTGTATTTCCTCTTATTATGAATTTATGCTATTTTAATATTATGTTGCGGTTTTTTATGTTCCTAATTTATTCTAGTGGTATATTTGATATGGTCATGATTAATAATGAGTTCGTAAAGCGCTTAATTAAATACTTGAGTGAGTTAAGTCGTTGACATTATAGAGGCATGGTGTTTAGATATTATTTGCCTGCGAATGCGCTTTATATACTAGGTCATGTGGTAGATTGCGGATGTGATACTCCCGTTGAGTCCTTTGTAGTCCACTCTCTATATGTCAAGTGAGAAGAATATGATTATTAGGGTAGACTTGCTTTGTTCTTGATCTTCTTAAATAAGTTTCTTATGCATAGATAAATAGTTAATTATGCTATATATGATTGCATATTTGATATAGTAGATGAAAGACTTAATAAATTAGGAATACCTAAGAGTTCAATCTCTTAATTAATCTCCTACTTTGATTGATTTTAATAATGAGTAGTCCATGCCTATCTCTGAAAAGTTATCTAGCCTTTATTACAATTATATATATCTTTATCATTGGCTTACCCCTGTTTAAGTAAGTGGTATGTGATTGATTTTTTATCATATGTAATGTATTTGTATCTATCCTCTCATGCTAGCTTCATACTTCTCCCTGTGGTAAAAATATAAATCGACAACCCTGAAATAATCGGGTAAAATGTTATAATGGTATAGATTAATCTGTGCACTTGCAGATATTTAATTCATGATTATTTATATTTTTCTGTATAGTCACTTGCATTCATAATAATTGCTTAGTATTATTCTGAGTAGTTTCCATCCATGTCTCTTATATTCATGTTAGAGATGACAACTTAGTTATTGTTAGAGATATATGTTTAAAATAGGTGGCTAAGTAATTAACCAAGTGACACTTAATTAATACCAACAGACGGTATAATCTTCTAGCTTCACCACTCCCTTTATACTTGTGCACTTAATTTTATAGTGGTAGCTCTTCTAGCTTGTTTCACCTAGGCTTTGTTGTAGTGACCTAAACTTGTTGTGTAAAACTAGAGACTTTGCTAGAACGGTAAAGAGGCTTGCAATTTTGAGAAGGTTAGCGCAAAACCCGCTTCGCCATTTATTGTACTAATCTTTTTGTCAAGTGTTGTTTATAGATTTTTAATTAGGCTATTCATCCCTCCATCTAGCCTCTTTGGACCTTTCAAGGGGTGTGACATAAATTAAAAATATGCAAATGAATCGGATTGCTCTATGTATTCAATATTACCAGTGTTTGGGTTAGAAAATAGTCATACTTATTTATGAAGACAAATAGTCAGTTTATTCTTATCTGGCGGATGCCCTCCACCATTACTGATGTAATATGTATAGGCGCTTCTCAAAGAAAAAATTAAAAAAATGCACCAAAATTAGTAACACAACTTGTAAAGTGCGATTACTTACACCTGTAAAACGCTAAACAATGAAAGGAATGCGTGTACTGCTATTAGTGGATCTGCTATTACGTTGTCATTATTGCAACTTCTTCTTGTCGTTATTTCATGAACCAAACATGTTTTTGTGCAAACGATATAAAGTCATGATTTTTTGTCAGCAAAGGGCACTCCTAGCAGTATGTTGCTCAGGGGACTATCCAATGGTGCGCATATTGACTCTGTCGGACTTTTGATGTTTTGCCCGACTCTGCCTATACTTCGGGCAATAATTGTCAATACCCAAGGACGGTCCGACAGAGCACATATTGAGTTTGGTGGACTTTGAATGTTTTGTCGGACCGTACCTAGTTCACCAATTCTAGTCTATTGTATCACTTGTTAGTCTAGCCTATCTAGAAATACAATGAAAGGAATGCTTGTACTGCTATTAGTGGAAACATGTTTGTACTGCTATTAGCGGATCTGCTATTACGTTGTCATTATTGCAACTTATTGTTGTTATTTCAGGAATCAAACATGTTTCTGTGTGAACTGTATAAATTCATGATTTTTCTGCCACCAAAGGGCACTCCTAGCAGCATGTTGCCCACAGGACGGTCCGACGGTGCGCATATTGACTCTGCCAGGCTTTTGATATTTTATTCGATCATGCCATTTCGGGCAACAATTGTCAATACCAAAGGGGTATTGACTACCATAACCCTATTTCTTTGTTCTTATTGTGTACCTAAAGAAGGGCTACTATTCAGGTTAGTCTACTACTAAGAGACTGTTGGATTCAATGGACTTTGAACTAGTTGGCTAAAGTCTAGCCCTTGAGGATCCAAACGGTTAAACTAGTGAGTACACTAAGAGCTAGTTGTAAAGTGCGATGAAAGGAATGCTTGTACTGCTATTAGTGGAACATGTGTTGTACTGTTATTAGTGGATCTGCTATTTTGTTGTCGTTATTGCAACTTCTTTTTGTCGCTATTTGCTGAGCCAAACATGTTTTTCCAAGTTATAAAGTGCGATTACTTACACCTGTAACATGTTGAAGAAAACTTTGTATTCTTCTTCACGTTTTCCCAAAGAGTCAAAGACTATTATTCTTGTTGTTTTCGCATCGATATATGAAAGGATGAGGTGATCACTGCATTAGAAAATTAAAGATAACAATAATAACAAAATTACATTAAATATGATTATTGTGTCAGCGGGCAAACGTAAGAAAATAAGATAGTGGTCCATCTTACTTGCATATGTAGATGGCCAATACATACTTGAAGGACTGACGTGCTACGAGAGTTTTCCCAATATATTGCAGCGTCGGTTATTGCATGTTTGTGCGCAGTGTTAACGGTAGTTATAGTATGATTTAAATCGTCAACTAAACATGAAAATGGTATAAAAGTAAACACCAACATAGGTTTATGGATTGTACGGTGTGTCTCAACAAGACGTTATCAGAAAAAGAAAAAAAAACGTATCAAGGATGTCGGTATAAAAATTAAATTCCACGGTGACTTGGTGCAGTGGCTGACTGCATGTCGGTGGGCGGGGCGTGGACGCTGGCGGCCAATTTCGAGGTTCATAGTCGTGGTGGCTTAGATCAGGGTCGGGGAGGAGATCGCCTTGCGAGTCGGTGGTGGGAGACTCGTCAATCACGGATATTGTAATTAACAACCAGGGGAGTTCACGGCTTGGCTTGCTCGGGTACACAAGAATCAACAATAATGTGTTCACGGCACAAATAGTACGAGTTCGTTTGACGAAGCCAAGGTCACTGAACTTGGCCTTAATTACAATATACTCAGGCTCCCCTGGTTCCTAATTAAATTGATATAGACTACTATTTTAAGAGAACGTATTTGGCTTGAAACTTGTAAATACTATACCCCCATAGACTAGAAACATGTTGGCTAATTTGGGTCCTAGCCTTTCAATGAGATGTATCTGGGTCCTAGCCTTTCAATGAGATGTATCCGTTTTTAATCATCCACTCGAGATCCCAGTGGTTATTGTCATTCTTGGCAGTCCAATAGGACCATCCAAACGTCGCCTGTCCATACACATTCATCTGCGCGGTTGCGTACTTCTGGTACTCTTCCTTGGTTGCGTTTGGCACCTTCCACTCCGCAACCCACTCTCCTGCACAAAGCAAGGCACGGGATTTCCCCCCCTTTTTTTAGAGAAAAAAAAAACAGCAAGGCACCACGCTAGTCGCTAATACAGGGTGCTGCACATATTTATGCATTTCTGTTTTATCTAGTTAAAGAAAAAAGGCACATATTCTGGGTGTTGAATTTGACTTACCGACGAAGGTGAGCGGACCATTCCGGGTGGTGACGGTGGTGAGCTCGCTGGAGAAGTTGGTCCTGATGAACTCGATGTTCTGCTGCACTGTGAAGTTGCTGAACATCTTGTTGAACACGGTGTAGTAATGCACGTCGATGACCGCGCCCTGGAACCCGCCGGCGAACTGGAGGAGCTCCGTGGAGTTCCCCGACAAGAGGCGGTTGGACATGACCACGTAGGCCGTGGACGAGTGCTTCCGGACGGCGTCGTAGCCATCGCGGTAGTACTTGGTGAGGCTGTCCAAGGTCGCTCGAGGCGCCAGCGGCTCGTTCATCAGCTCCACTGCAAACAGGCTAGGGCTCGTCGCGTACCTGTACGACGTAAACATTACAGCTACCAAGGGATCAAACATCTTGTTGCTTACATTGTTGGGTGAATGAATTCAAGACCAAATGAAGTGCTGAATGTGGACGTGTTGTAACCTGGATGCGAGGAAATCTATGACTTGCACCGTCTGCGCAATGTTGGCGTCTGTTGTCCCCCACTCCTGCGTGCCGTCTCTGGAGGAGCTGTGCTCCCAGGGGTTCTGTGATCCAGGAGCTGCGTGCAAGTCAATGATGACACCCAGCTTGTACTTCCTGTCCAACCAGCAGATTTAGCTGATGAAGCAGGGACGAACAACTCATAATTAATAAATAAATAACTGAACATTTCAGTTAGTTGATATATACATATAAACAACTTCTGTATAAGCCAGTCTAACTCTGCAGGGGCTTACTCTGCCCATTTGAAGGCGTTGTCCAGGGCTTGGAGGGAACCTCCTACGTACGGAGCAGGAGGGTTGGGGTCACTGGCGATCCACCATCCTACTGGAATCCTAACTGCGGTCAGCCCGCTTGATGCGAAGAACTTGAAATCGTCCTCAACTATGTAGGTGCTCCAGTGTTCCTGCCAAGCCAAACAAATTAATTAAAATCTTAGGCCTATTACTATTATCGGTGAACTTCAAACTTCAGATAATTATTACACATGCTACTCCTTGACTCCTAGGTCCAGTACAAGACTCGGTCCTTTTTCTTCTTCAAGAGAAGGGCAAGGTCACAAGGCTGCCCTGTTCTGTTATGTTCAAGAGGGCTGTGTTTACATGATAGATAGAATTCTGGGTAGCACGTGTGTTAATTTTTTACAATAAGTAACAAATCATGGGCTAAGTAGACTTAGATTCGTCTTATGATGTACATGTAAACTGTGTAACTACTTTTATCTTTGTCTACATTTAATGCTTCATGCGATCAAATATTTGATGTGACGAAGAAGTTGAAATTTTGAAAAAGAACTAAACACGATGTCACAACTCGCATGCATGTACGAGTACTATACAGACGGTAGAGCTACATGGCGAAGACATATGATTAGATTCGTCTTATGATTATTTACATGTAAATTATGTAATTAGTTTTATTTTTTTATCTACATTTGATGATTCATATGATCAAATATTTGATGTGACCGGAAAGTTGAAATTTTGAAAAAGAACTATACACGGTGTCACAACTTGCATGCATGTAGGAATACTATATAGACGACAGAGCTACGTGACGAAGACATGTGATTAGATTCGTCTTATGATTATTTAAATGTAATCTGTGTAATTAGTTTTATTTTTTTTCTACATTTAATGATACATGCAATCAAATATTTGATGTGACAAAAAAGTTAAAATTTTGAAAAAAAAAAACTAAACATGATGTCACAACTGGCATGCATGTAGGACTATTATACAGACGTCAGAGTGACATGGCGAAGACATGTGATTCATGCCTCTCAGCCTCACAAGCGCGGTCACATGTTTATTTGGGTTTGTTGTCCAGGCAAGTCTAATACTGCCTCCGTTCGAAAAAAGTATTGTTTTAAAATTTCAGATATCATGTTTGACTTTTCATAACTTATTTTATTACTATTTAATAATAATTTATTTATTTTATAATTTGTAACTTTTAAATAAAACGAACCGTCATGATTTCTAAAAGTTAAAAACCATATATTTTTTAACGAGGGAGAAGTCGTCAAGATTTTTTGTTCCCATCTCCCGATCGACAAGTGATGGATGCAGACATGCATGAGAGGACGGTACACCCAAACAGAACAGGCGACCAGACAAGGACCTTTTTCTAAACTAAAGCCGGTAGGATCAGAGTTCGGACCGTAACAACCACTCCCTCCGCCTCTAAATAATTATCGTTTTCGATTCTCGAGAAACAACTTTGACTAAACATATATTAAATTATATTAATATTCATACTATATAATTAGTATCATTGAAAAGATATTTAAATCTAGTTTTTTTACAAATTTATTTGAAAATATAAATATTACACGTTTTTTCTATAAATTGAGTCAAACTTACGCACACCAACATCGACAATTAAATAGAGATGGATAGAGTACTACCACCAGTAGTAATCACCATCGTAGCGACACTCTACACTGACCCGTGTGTCAATCAGCACACGAGTCAGCAGTTGACGCGAGTGGGCCCCACCTGTCAACGTATAGATGACAGAGAGGCAACCCCGGGGTTCAGTTTTATCTTAGAGGGTGTTTAGTCAGTGAAAAAGAGGTGAAAAGTGCAGTATATCATTTTCGTTTGTATTTGATAACTTTTATCCAATCATGGTTCAAGTAGGCTCAAAAGATTCATTTTGATCTAGTCAGGTAAAAAATACAAACATGCAACAGCTACTACTTTATTTAATGCTCCATGCAGGCTGAAAATACAATTGATGTGATAAGAAATGGTACTAAATTTTGGCAACTAAACGGGCCTTACCGTGAGCAGTGGCATGGCCTTTTCGGTGCCGTAGCCGTTGCAGAGCTGGTACTCCCCTTGCAGCTGCTCCCCAACCTTGGTCATCAGGAACACCGACGCGTCGAAGTCGGACCACCGCGTGGGTTCACCGTAGTCCGCTATCACTTCGCCGGTTGCTATTGCCTGCATACAGTAATAACAGAAAAAAATATCGCTGGTTGCTCTCCACAACCCGATTTGTGGACGAGAAGTTTAAGCATATCTTCTGTGCTAAATATATTGAGCCCTTCAACGTGCGTGTTCACATCCACTTGTGATGTTGGGTGATCGGCAATTTGGTCGGCATGCAGCAGACTGCACGGATGAGAAACTAAACTGGGTTCTGCTGGGTTTTCTTTCTTCGTATCATACGACACTCGACACAGGATGCCGTACTCGATGTATTTACCTGGACGAAGTAGCCGTTGACCGCCTTGATCCGGACCCTGTTCTTGTCGAAGGGGCAGCGCACTATCTGGAACGTCTCCGGCAGGCCCGGCGCGGTGGCCGTCGCGACGATGGTGCCGTCGCTGGCGCCGATGCCCACGAACTGGTTGCCAGACGTCCTGAAGTTGAACGTCGTGTCGTTCATCCTCCACAGCTGCATCCATCGTTTTATGCGCATCAATTACCAGTGACTGCTGGGCTGACGACGACGCGGGCGTAGTTTGAATTCAAGTGGTGGCAGCGTCGTCGGAGGCACACAAGTACCTTGAACGTCTCCCAGTCGGAGGCCTGCGTCCGGTTAGCCACCACGGCGCCACCGCCGCCCTGGTCCGCGGTCAGGTACGTCTTCCGCAGCGCCGACTTGAACTGCAGCTGCGTACCGTCCTGCGCATTTTTTTCCAGGATGGGATAGCATGACGCCATGACCAAGAGGTACGGGAGCAGGTCAGCAGGCAGAGAGCGAGCCACAGAGGAAAGAAGGAAGGCCCTAGGCACGCACGTACCAGGAGATCTTTGTTGGGGATGCCGTCGAAGAGGGAGGGCAGTATCCAGCCCTCGGTGACGAGCCAACCGCCGAGGCACACCGCCCGGACAGGGAGAGCCGGATACGAGGAGGCCGCCGGGCTCTGCTGGGACGACGCTGGCGGTGGCTTCTTGGCTGTAGGCGTAGGCCGCGGCGTCCTCTTGGCATCGGACAAGGTGCAGAGGCACGAGGCGCACAGGCACAGGCACAGGCACAGGAGGAAGAACGTCACGAGCGGCCTCAAACCACCGCGGAAACCCATTGGCCGCCTCTCGGCTCTGGCTGATGCCTGGCACTCTGGCAGGTCTTACTTTTGTCGTCCCAGCCCGCCGGGCAAACGCAGCTACGGCGTACGTACTCCGTATATTATGTGGTTGAAGAGCTGCAGCTAGCGTAGCACTAGTAGCAGTGATGATGCCACCAGTCTAGCCTCAAGTGAGGACTAGTGCGTCCGTGAGAGTGAGAGGCTAACATGAAAACGTCCTTGTCTTGGGATGCCGACGGGCAACGGGCGCTTCCGAGTTCCGATCCTCCAGTCGTCCTCGTCTACTCCATGTTCACGCTACCATGCTTGCCGTGCCGGTGGACTGATGGCCTGATGCATGCATGCACAGTGCAGTGATTGATCCGATCCATTCGAGTCGGTCTCGATTCTTGTTTCTTTTCTTTGATTTTGAATATAAAACCCATTTTTCCTTTGAGATGCGGTTGTAGATGAGCCTAGCTGCCAGGGCCGAAGATCAAGCGCAGTTCTGTTTCTGAATGTTACTGCAGCAAACGACACTCGGCCACGGGCCTACCAACGACCTTTACAGGCTAGCAAACATAGTCTGGACAGGACGGCATGCATGCATGAGAGCGCGTGCATTGGTGGCGGGCATGGCGATTGGCGACGAGCGCTTGGCCGTAGCGTCCGGCAATGGTCATGCGCTTGGATGCTTCCAGCTAGCTTTACCGGGCGCGCCCGTGACTCCGTGAGCGAGAGAGGCGCCGGCGCTAAAAATCAATCCGGCTCGCGTGCTGCGGCGGCATGGCACCCGCGGCCCGCGGACCCGGAAAAGCATCGGGTGGTCGTCGTGGTCCACCCGCGCTTCCTTGGATTGTCTGCTGCCTGCCAACGAGTGCGGCGGCCGTGCGGGTGCGGCAATCAATAATCATCTCTCGCCATCACGGTCACGGAGCATGGCTGCTGTGCTGTGCACGCGCCCGGGTCTCAAGTTTGTCCTGTGTGAACTCGTCACATGAGCAAAGCAACGGACCACCATTTGCCGTTTCCCGCTTATTAACTCCACTAACTTAGATCAACCGGCGTCCTGTGCTTCTATTGTACTAATCTTTTTTTAATGCATGAGCACTGCGCATCACTATATCAATATTAAGAAAATAAAAAAAACAGGTGATAAGCTCACACACACAGCTCCACACACACACACACACTCTCTCTCCTACTGCTGCTGCTAGAAAACTAACACGCCCGTGACATAGAGACCACGACCATAGCAATCGCACTAATCTCCCAACTCTTCCAGCATTATCAAGAAACAAGAAATTAATCAAACTGTAAGTGCATTCTAGCACATAATCCTGAACTGCATGCAACATTACCATCCCCAACTAGTTGGCTGTCCCATTCCACGACGGGCAGCAACGGCAGCCTGCTCCCAAGAAACATCATCTGGGCGCACTGCCTTGCCTCATCCATAAAGATCCTTAGATCCTGGACACTCCTCAGAAGGCCGTCTCCAACCAGCTTGGGCGCCAACCAGGGGCGGATCTAGGGGGAGGGGCTGCCGGGGCTCAAGCCCCCCTACCTTGGTTATGTCATTGGAGAGCCCCACTTAGCCCACCCCCCCCCCCCTTAAAAAATTTAGCCATAAACCATAATTAAGGAGGGGTTGGAGGCATTTCCATGGCTGGAGATAGAGGTTGAAGACAATCTCTCTTTGCTCTAGCCCCTCCTAAATTTTTCTTCTAGATCCGCCACTGGCGCCAACGCGAGGATCTGCTTTGCCGTGCACCTGCTGAGGACTCAGTTGAACGCCGGCAGCTGTAGCACTAGGTTCCTGCCCGTGGTGACAAACGGGGCGTTCATCGTCGGGCACTCAGCGTTCAGCGATGTACCCCTCCTCGTCGATCCAGACCGACGCGAATGCGCCTCTCTCTTCTGCTTCGGCGATGGCCAGTGCCTTCGGGAAGTAGTTGATGCTCTTTATGCCCGCGAAAAATGGATGCTTCTTGGGCACGGTGGCCGTGATCGCCTTTGTAACAACCCTGGTGTTAATATAACTAAAACCTGCCATGTCATCAAGATTGCATGCAAATTATCCCGCGTTTAACCCTGTTAGTGTGCATTAACTAAAATAAATTTTAGTTTTGCATGTTATTGTGTGTCAGCGCTAGTTTTGGCGGGCGCTGACACCGGCTAGTAACTTGTGTTTTGCGGTTGAGGTTTCGGATGGTGTGCAAGGAGCAACACGGGAGATTTATACTGGTTCAGGCCAAGAGGGCCCTACGTCCAGTGGAGAGACGAGTCGTGTTGCCTTGCACCGGGGTGCTTGTAGTAGGGGGTTACAAGCTGAGTCGAGAGAGGGAGAGTATCCCAAGTCTCTTATGCATGTAAGAGGATGCTTTCGTTTTCGTGTAGCTGTGTTGTGTGTATGCTGGTGTCATGAACTTGGTCAATCCCTTTCTGCGACTGGCCTCCGCCCTCCCTTTTATAGTTACAAGGGAGAAGCTAGAGTTACACGTGGTGACTTATGATGACGATACTCGGCATGGTGGGATCAGAGGTGATTTGTGGTTGTCGTCAGCCACGCCATCGCCTTGGCGCTTCGACGGTATGGCTTCGGTCATTCGACTGATCGTCCACTGTTCGATCGTTGAGTTCCAAGGTGGTACAGTGTTCGGGACGTGGCTGGCTGCGTGGCGGTGCGTCACGGCGTCGCGTCCGGTCCTGCAGAGTGCAACGAGAAGACTGGTTGACTTTCAAAGATTGACTCCCGAGGCTGGGAGCCTTCCTTGCCGTCGAGAGGATGACTGGACGGGTCATTAGGGGTGTCCTCCCTCGAGCATGTTTTCCTCTCATGCACGGTACATCCGGAGGGGCGAACGGTCCTGTTGCTACATTGCCCATACTCCCGGGTCGGCGGGACAGCCGTCACTTCTCCCGTCCCTGCGAGGCTCATGCGTTATGGGCAGGAGCTGTCGCTGTCGTAGTTGGAGAATCTCGCGTCATCCGGTTGACTGTCTTTGGGACGGAGTGGAAGGAGCGGGACCGTGGTATCGGTCACCGGAGGAGATATGGCAGTTGGTACGGAGGACGTGCACGTGCGGGGTGCCGTCGCCTCGCAACGTCCAGTCAGTGGGGCCGCGCCTGTAAAGTGGTCAGAGGGGTCCCTTGCGGTCCAAGATTGCCCTGCTAACGTCGACTGTGCATTGGATGCCTTAGAGAGACCGTGCTCGAGGAGGATGAGGAGGCTCGGGCGAATCGGAGATTTAGTGCCCGAGGGTGCCGCTGTCCCGAGCCCTCTCATGGAGGCTCGGGCAAATCAGAGATTTGGCGCCCGAGGGTGCCGCCGGGCCTTACGTGAGGCTACTTTGGGCCTTCTCGTGCGTAGCCTTCGTGGGTTTTGGCTAGCTTTATTTGGGCCAGGTTGTGCTGAGGTTGCTTGTTTTTGCGTTGAAGTTGGGTACCCCATACTTTGGTACCCGACAGTAGCCCCCAAGCCTGTGGGGGAGTGATGGTACTCGTCCACAGGTTCAAGTCTTTACGCCTGCCGTTGTGGTCGGGAGTAGGTGCCTTTTCCGTTGGGTGCGCGCGAGCGCACCCGGCGGGTGTAGCCCCCGAGCCTGTGGGGGAGTGAAGGTTCTCCTCCACAGGTTTAAAACCTTTTCGTCTGTCAAAACAGTAAAGGGTAAGATAATTTTTCGGTGGGTGCGCGCGAGCGCACCCGCTGGATGTAGCCCCCGAGGCTTTGGAGGGATGTTATATCCCTTCAAAGGCTAAAAATCGTAGTTGCGCGTGCTCGGGTATTTATCAAGGGAAGATGATCCCTCGGAAATGCAGCCCCCGAGCCTCCCATCGTAAAGGGAGTTTATCCGGTGGTATTTTCGAGGTGCAGGGCAGGTTCCCGGGCCTCCGTTTTCGTATCGGAGGTTGATCCGGTCCTCCCTGTCTTTTGTTAGTTCGACCTTCACGCTCTTTTTTTGGAACGAGGACGGTTTGGTCCTGCTCGACTTCCCCGCCGGGGCGCGAGTCGGCATTTCCGGTGAGCTACAAACGGGTTGGTCCAAGTGGAGGTCCGTGCCCCGTTCGTTGGGGGTCGGCTAGTGGCCTGAGCACACTCCAAATGTTTCCCGAGGGTCAGTTAGTGGATGTCGGGTCCCTTCGATGGGTCCCGAGGGCATGATGCCTCCCACGGAGGGATTCCACGTAACCGACTCGCTACTGGAACTTGGACACAGCATGGGATGTCCCTTGTGACGTTTCGGGTGTCGGGATACTGGCTGTTTTCGTGACCCATCCACTAGCTGTCCCTAACTTGGTTTTCCTAGGACAACTGTTCGAGCCGTTGTGGGCCAGTCTTCGATCCCCTGGGAACGTAACGGGCGCCCGAGCCCGGGGTTCCTTCGTCGGGAAGGAGAGAATATTGGCGGAATCGAGGTGCGCGGTTGTAATGATTTGGCTCACCTTTTGAGGTGCGAAGCCTGACGGACGCGACGGTTCAGCTCAGTCGAGGCGATTTGCGTGCGCGGCGATGGCGGTGATGTGGGGATCGTGGCGGGTCCCACGTAGTTAATGCGGCGGATTCACTACGGATCACGGCTCAGGTATATAAGGAAAGATCACGGTTTCTTTATTTTTACCTTAGCCATTCACTCGCACGACCGTTCGCCTTCTCGCTCCCATCGCCCGTCTCCTCGTTTTCGCTTCCTTGCTAGAGCCATCGTTGCCGCGGCCGTTGTTCTCCCCGCAGCCTTTTCCCCTTCGCTCGCCATGGATTCCTCCTCCGCTGCTGTCGACGCCGTCGCCGATGTCGCCGCCACCGACGCCGCCGCCATTGACGCTGCCGCGGCGGCCGCCGGCATCCTCAGGCTGGAGCCGTGGCCGAGGAGCACCGTGACGAAGGCGCAGCTGGAGCGCCTCGTCACTCTGGGGCTGCTGCGCCATCGTACCGACGCGCAGCACCCGGAGTGGGCCGTGCCGCCGTGCGACCACGAGGAGCCGAACCCCGGTGAGGGGTACGTGGTGAGCTTCATCGCTTACCACGAGCGTGGGCTTGGCTCGCCACCGAGCCGCTTCTGCCAGGCCCTCCTCTTCGAGAACGGGCTGGAGCTCCACAACCTTACCCCAAATTCCATCACACAGGCGTCGATTTTCGCCGCCCTGTGTGAAGGCTACTTCGGGGTGCCCCCGCACTAGAACCTGTGGCGCCGCTTCTCCCGCGTCGACTGGTACACCAAGTCGATCGGCACGAGGAAGCCTTGGGAGATCCAGCGCGCGGGGGGTTGCGGCTTCGTGATCCGCTCCTCATCGTACATCCCCTGTAGGGCCCCCTCTTCCAACAAGGGGTGGCACAGTGGCTGGTTCTACCTTCGCAATGACGGAGGTCTCTTTCCCAAGTTCACGGGAAGGACACTCATGGCACCCCTTCCTCAGTGGGAATGGGGGTGCCCATCGAAGGAGTCCAAGCACATGGCCGTCTATTTTGACGCGCTTGAGGAGTTGAACAAAAGGGGCCTTACAGGGGCCGGCGTGGTGGGGAACTTCCACATGCGGACGGTGCTACCTCTAACGGAGCGCCGCCTGGTGCTTCATCAGATGGTGACCGGGTCGCAGCGGGAGGGCACGGCGATGCTGGCCCATGACCTTGGCGAGGTGGAGGTCATGCGCCGCGTCTGCTACATGGTGGTGGGTCATCCTACCTGGGAGGAGGTGAACCGGGTGCCTATGCGTCCCTGCACGGGCTTCCCGGCGTTGGTAAGTGTCGTTTGCTTGATCGGGCCGCTGGTTTGCCCATCTCCTTCCTAACCTTTCTGCTTCGTTCGTCGTAGGGCATCTCCAGGACCGGGAAGGCTTCCCTTCTGCCCGTCCCGGAGGACAAAGAACGGCGAAACCAGAACCACCTCCGGGCCACGGCGGAGAAGGCGAAGAAGGACAAGGTGACCTCCTAGAAGCAGAAGAAGGCGCGGAAGGTGGAGGAATCCTCCTAGCATCGCCGCCGCCTAAGGGAGGCTGGGGAGCCCGAGGTGGATACCCCCACCGATGACGACGACGACGACGATGAAGAAGAAGAAGAAGATTTTTCCATCTTTGACTTGATGGAGTCTGACCGGCCGCTTGCGGCCACACAGGCCGCGGTGGGCGCTGACGAGCCTGGAAAGGATCCGCTATTAGCGTCCGCCGACGGAAGTGCCAGGGTTCGTGATCCGAACCCTCGGGCAAACCTGCCGGAAACCGCGTCCAAGGACGCGGCTCCTGGCAGGGCAACATCAGGAGGCGTGGCTCCGCCCGCCATCAGCAGCGGGGTTCCGTCGGAGGGGCCAGGAACGGGCTCAGGCCCAGTGCCCGAGATGCCCCGAGGCTCCGGCGGGGGGACCGAGGGTCCCCTCTTTTGGCGGACCCTCCCTGCCGACGCGTCGTTGATCGCCCCGATGGCCACAGGCGGGGGGGACCTGGAGGTGCCGCCACCCGTGCCCCCGCCGAGGGATGTCACCATCGAGACTCCCTCGGGTGAGCGGGCGACGTCCGTGCCACAGAGCGAGGCCGGGCACGACACCGAGGTGCTGGTCACTCCTCCAACGTCGGCGGGGGCCAGCTCGTCCGCCGCCGCTCCGACCGGCTCTGGGGCAGCGACAAGGAAGAGGAGGGTGGTGCCGAAGACCACGTAAGCCATTTTTCGTGTCGATTTTTCCTGCCGGAGTTTTGTTTCAACGTAACGACATTACCTTTTCTCGTTGCTGCCGCAGGGCGTGGTCCGGGCTATCTCTCCGGTTCTCTCACCAGAAGGTGCTGAAGATCCGGGGGGCATGACACGGCCGGGGAGATAGCCCGTGCCTCAGGCGAGGAGACTCACCCTCCTGTGGGTCCGACGTCGGCATCGGAGGCACCTTTTACGGGGAGGGTGACTCTGTCCGAGGTTGCTGCTGCCGCATCCTCAGCTACTGCGGAGGCAGTTCCGTTGCCAGCCCTCGGGACTCTGGTCGTCAGTTCCAGAGGCACCTCGCAGGAGCCGACCGTTAACGTCGCCGCGCAACCGGTCGCAACGGACTCGGCGGCGGTGAACGCCGCAGCGAGGGCTCCTCCTCTTTGTGAGGAGGGTCCTTGGGCGTTGGCGCTGACGGGCCTGCCCCCTCGGGAGCTGACGTCCTCTCGGATCGAGTGGGTGGATCGGGCGGACCCTCAGGGGCCACCCGTCTTCTCGCTTCGGGACGACCTCGAGGGCCCCGAGTGGGATGCCGTCCAGGAGCTGGGGTCCGGCTCGGCGGTGACCATTCGCGCGGTCGCCGATGTCCTCTACACGGAGCTCTCGGATCGGCTTCGGGTGAGCCTCGGTTGCCTTGTAACTTCTCCTGCGTGTAAGTGTACGACTTACCTGCCGTCGTCTTTTCTTTCTTTCTTAGGACCTGATGCACACCTCCCGGGACAAGTCCCGCTTCCTCCACGGTGGGCTTGGCCTTTGGAGGCAGCTCGACCTCAAGAAGACAGCGCTCGACCTTGCCCAGAGCGAGCTCGCCGCCGTGACCTCCCGGTTCGCCAAGGTGAGTGTCAGCAACGCCCTCCTAAAGGAGGAGGTTGCGGAGGCAGTGGGCCGGGTTGCCGCCCCGACAAGGCGGTCGCAGGAGCTAGAGAGCGCCTTGGCCGAGGCGACGAGGGAGCGCGACGCCACCCTGCAGCTCGCCGCCGAGAAGACCTCCGCCGCCGCATCACTGGCCGATGACCTGAAGGAGACTCAGGCGGCCCTCACCCAGGCGGTCGGCGAGGTTGACTTGGCACGGGGCAAGGCGTCGAAGGCTTTGGAAGCGGCGCAGCTGGCTAAGGAGGAGACCGGCGGTATGCGTTGTGTCGGGTTCTTTTTGCTTCGTTCGTCTTCGTTGCTTGCTACCTAAAACCCTGTCTATTTTCTCGTTTCGTACCTTTGCAGCTCTGTAGGCCGCTTACGACGGCGAGGTCCGCGACAACCAGGAGCTGCAGCGGGTGGCACGCGCCCTGTGTGACTCCGTCGGCAGCGGCGGCGAGCCCTCGGGGATGTCGCTCCACAGTCGACTGGAGGCGCTTCACGGCAGTGTCCGCGACCGTGTCAAGGAGGCCCTGCTAACCGGAGTCCAAAAGACGCTGGCGGTCGCCAAGTCTCACTACGAGAACTTTGACGCCGCCCCCGTCAGCGAGGCTTCGTTGAGGCGGTTGACGAGGTGCTCCTGGCGTTGGAGGACTCCATGAGGACGCCTACAGAGGCTATGGTGAGCCTTTTCGAGCCCGAGGTCGAGCTCCCTCCCCTGGACCTGCCGTGAGAAGAAGTCGGGCCATCGTGCCCTCAGAAAAAATTTGTCATGAGTAGTTATCAGGGAACAAACATGCGGCCCTTCGTGGCCTTAATATTTATGTAAATATTATTTCATATTTGCTTTTTGTTTGTTCTCGGCGCTTTTCTCTTAAGTGTTTTCCTCTACTAACTCTGTACCCGGGCCATCGAGCCTCGGGAGACTTTTTCGGGTGTCGTAGCTTTAGGGGAGTAGACGCAGCCATAGTCTAAGAGTTTCGATGAGAGGAAAAACTTAAGAAGAAATCTTGGCCGAGTTTTCCCGAGTCTCCCGCCCTTGCCGAATGTTGATCTTATTAGTTCTCTTCTGAGCTCGAGTTATCCTTCGGATGCGGAGTGGCGAGTGGGGATGCCGTAGCCCGGAGGCGTAGACGGTCCCACGGCTCGGCCGGCTCTGTCCTCTGGGATTTCCTTTTGCTCTTCCAAGCTTTATAAGCCTTGGTTTGACTTGGGTGGGAGATGTGCTCGGGAAAGGAAAAAAATTTCAGCGAGTTTTGAAATTTTTAAGTTTCGGATTTTCGTTGCGGCTCAGGAGAGTCCGGGGGTTCCCCCAGTCCTAGCCCCCGAGGGAGGGTCGGCCTAAAAGATAAGGCTGAGCCTCACTTTGTTACGCGCAGAACTTTACGAGTTTGCTTGTTCCCGAGGGTCGGCTCGGGTTAAAATCAATATAAAGAAGGACGAAATGGTTCTTTTTATTGATTTCATGATTTATACAATACAATCGATCAAGGTTTAGGGATAGAAGTGACGTAGCTGTTCGATATTACAGGCGTTGCTGTAGACTTCACCCTTTTTGATCGCCAGCTTGTACGTCCCGGGCCGCAACACTTCGGCGATGATGAAAGGCCCTTCCCATGGCGGCGTCAGCTTGTGACGTCCCCTGTTGTCATGTCTGAGCCACAATACCAGGTCACCTACATTTAAGCCTCGGCCTCGGATGCACCGAGCGTGGTACCTGCGAAGGGACTGCTGGTATTTGGCTGAGTGCAGTAGGGCGACGTCCCGAACCTCGTCGACCTGGTCCAACGTGTCTTCCCGAGAGGTCTGGTTGCCTTGTTCGTCGTAGGTCCGGACCCGCGGGGCACCATACTCCAAGTCCGTGGGGAGAACGGCCTCAGCGCCATAGACCAAGAAGAAGGGCGTGAACCCCGTGGCTCGGCTCGGCATAGTCCTCAGGCTCCATATCACCGCGGAAAGCTCGATTAGCCACCTCTTGCTGAACTTGTTCAGCCTGTTGAAGATCCTGGGCTTGAGGCCTTGGAGGATCATGCCATTGGCATGCTCCACCTGGCCATTTGTTCTCGGGTGGACCACCGCCGACCAGTCCACTCATATGTGGTGCTGGTCGCAGAACACTAGGAATTTCTTCCCTATGAACTGTGTGCTGTTGTCGGTGATGATGGAGTTTGGGACACCGAATCGGTGAACGATGTCGGTGAAGAACAGGACCGCCTGGGTTGAGGTGATTTGCGTGAGTGGCCGAGCTTCAGTCCACTTGGAGAACTTGTCGATGGCAACAAGCAGGTGGGTGAAGCCCCCGGGCGCCTTTTGGAGGGGCCCGACAAGGTCCAGTCCCCATACAGCGAAAGGCTAGGTGAGAGGAATCGTCTGGAGGGCTTGGGCCGGGAGATGTGTCTACCGAGCATAGTACTGGCATCCTTCGCAGGAGCGTACTACCTCAGTGGAGTCTGCTATGGCTGTTGGCCAGTAAAAGCCTTGTCGGAGCATTGCCGACGAGGGTCCTCGGTGCGGCATGATGCCCGCAGGCCCCAGCATGTATCTCTTTGATTAAGCGTTTACCCTGACTGAATGGGATACAGTACTGCAGGATGCCCGAGGGACTTCGTCAGTAAAGTTCTCCATCTACCATTCTGTAGATCTTGGCTTTACGTGCCAGCCGCCGAGCTTTGGTCTTGTCCGAGGGTAGGATCCCTTGGACAAGCCAATTGACCAGTGGCTCGTGCCAGTCTAGTTCGTCGTCGTCCATCTCGGCTTCAGCTTTCGACGCCTTAGCGTCGACCTCCATCGCCTCAGCCTCGGCGTCGCTGTCATCCTTAGCCTCGGCCAGGGGTCGCCTTTCTCCCGAAGGTTTCGGCAGCCCCCGAGTGATTTCCGAAGTTCAGGGTGGCTTCGGGCCCCTTGGAACGCTTGGGAGCTCGTTTCTCCTTGCTTCCCGAGAGGTTGTCGTTGACTGTCGGTTTGTAGAGGTCGTTTGCAAACACCCCTGTCGGGACCGAAGTCGTTTCGGATGCGATTTTCGCCAACTCGTCGGCCTCCTTGTTATACCTACGCGCGACGTGGTTGAGCTCGAGGCCGTCGAATTTTTCCTCGAGCCGCCGCACCAACTTGTAGTAGGCCGCCATCTTTGCGTTGTGGCACGTCGACTCCTTCATCACCTGGTCCACCACGAGCTGAGAATCGCCTCGTACCTCGAGGCGTCTGATGCCCAGCTCGATGGCGATGTGAAGTCCGTTGACGAGTGCCTCGTACTCCGCCACGTTGTTGGAGGCGGCGAAATGCAGCCTCAGGAGGTACTTGAGTCGGACTCCAAGGGGTGAGACGAATATGATGCCTGTGCCGGCACCCATCTTCATCAACGACCCATTGAAATACATGACCCAATATTCGTCCCGGGAGAGCTGCGATGGCAACTATATCTCGGTCCACTCCGCCACAAAATCCGCCAACACCTGGGACTTGATGGCCTTGCATGGCGCGTAGGTGATGTCGTCGCCCATGAGCTCGATTGCCCATTTGGCGATTCTTCCCGTGGCCTCGCGACTCTACATCACCTCCCCAAGGGGGAATGATGACACCACGGTCACAGGATGTGACTCGAAGTAGTGTCGCAACTTGCACCGAGCGAGGACGATTGCATACACCAGCTTTTGTATTTGAGGGTAGCGCGTATTGGTTTCGGACAAGACCTCGCTAATGAAGCATGCCCTTCCTCTCATCGTTCGACGACAATTGCTGCACTCACAACCTGGTTCGTGGCAGCAACATATAACAAGAGGTTTTCTTCCTTCGTTGGTGGCACAAGGACTGGTGCTTTGGAAAGTAGAGCTTTCAGCCTTTCGAGGGCTTCCTGGGCCTGGGGGTCCAGGTAAAGTGCACATTTTTCTTCAGCAACCGATACAGGGGAAGTCCCTTTTCACCAAGCCTAGAGATGAATCGGCTCAAGGCTACAAGACATCCCATGAGCCTTTGCACACCCTTGAGGTTTCGGGTCAGGCCCATCTGTGTGATGGCCGATATCTTTTCTGGGCTGGCTTCGATGCCACGCTCGGAAACGATGAACCCGAGGAGCATGCCCCGAGGGACACCGAAAATGCACTTCTTGGGGTTTAGCTTTATATTTTTCTTCTTGAGGCAGTTGAATGCCTTTTCTAGGTCGGCTATTAAGTCGCTGGCCTTCCAAGACTTTATCACTATATCGTCTACGTACGCCTCAACGGTCCGCCTGATGAGGTCCCCAAAAACTTTGAGCATGCAACCCTGGTAAGTCGCGCCCGTGTTTTTGAGGCCAAATGCCATGGTTATGTAGCAATATGTGCCAAAAGGAGTAATGAAAGAAGTCGCCAACTCGTCAGACTCTTTTATGCGAATTTGGTGATAGCCGGAATATGCATCAAGAAAACAAAGTTGTTCGCAACCAGCAGTAGAATCAACTATTTGGTCAATGCGAGGTAATGGAAATGGATACTTAGGACAAGCTTTATTCAGACTAGTGTAATCGACACACATTCTTCATTTTCCATTTTTCTTTTTAACCAAAACAGGATTTGCTAACCATTCTGGATAGAAGACCTCATTGATGAATCCGGTCGCCAAAAGCTTCTGCACCTCCTCCCCGATGGCCCGGCGCTTCTCCTCATCGAATCGGCGCAGGCGCTGCTTCACCGGCTTGGACCCGGCCCGGATGTCCAAGGAGTGCTCGGTGACCTCCCTCGGGATGCCTGGCATGTCCGAGGGACTCCAAGCAAACACGTCGGCGTGCTTGCGGAGAAAGTCGATGAGCACGGCTTCCTATTTGGGGTCGAGGGTGGCGCTGATCTTCAACACCTTGTCATCAGCGGAGCTCGGGTTGAGGGGGATCTCTTTCAGCCCCTTGACGGGCTCAAAGGTGCCTGTGGTCTTCTTGGGGTCGGGGACCTCCTTTGCCATCTGCTTGAGGTCGGTGATGAGAGCCGACTCCTCCAGTGCGCTGGCGTACTCGCAACATTCAATGTCGCATTGGTACGCGTGCTGGTAGGATGTGCCGATGGTGATGACCCCCTTAGGCCCAGGCATCTTGAGCTTGAGGTAGGTGTAATTCGGGACCGCCATGAACTTGGCGTAACACGGCCTCCCAAGGATGGCATGGTAGGTGCCGCGGAAGCCTACCACTTCAAAAGTTAGGACCTCCTTCTTGAAATTGTCAGGGGTCCCAAAGTAAATGGGCAGGTCGATCTACCCGAGGGGTTGCACTCTTTTCCCGGGCACTATCCCGTGGAATGGGGACGTCGTGGCCCGGAGGAGCGAGCGACTGATTCCCATCGAATCGAGGGTATCGGCGTAGAGAATGTTGAGGCCGCTACTTCCATCCATGAGGACCTTGGTGAGCCTCGTGTTTCCGACGACGGGGTCGACAACGAGTGGGTAACGCCCTGGTGACGGGACGTAGTCCGGGTGGTCATCCCGGTTGAAGGTGATCGCGTCGAGCGACTAGTCGATGAAGCGAGGTGTCGCTGGCCCGACTGAGTAGACCTCCCAGCGCTCGCGCTTTCACTGGCACGGCGTAGGGGCGGTCCCTGGTCCGCCAAAGATCATGAGTGTAACACCCCAGGTGTTAGTCACGAGCTAACCAGCGAGTGTGAACCTAATCAAGATATGTAAATCAATGATCTTGATCACTATCTCACATTCATCTTCATCTCCCATGGCTATTGTAAAAGTCTCATAAAGATTTGAAACAAGAATCCACTTGAGATAGCAAATCATATGCTTGTTTGGATTTATTGATTTTGTAAAGATGAGCATGCAAAGCCAACCAACCTTTGCAATCTTTCCCAATCAACTCTACTTGAACTCTACAACAAAAGTCATGAAGAGTCCATGTTGAGCAAATGCCCAGAAAATATCTCATTTGGTCTATACATCAAATTTGAACTCTCTAATGATATTACTTTGACCAAAGTGGAAGTGTTATTTCTGAGCAAGATATGAAGTTTGACCTTTAATAAAGGTTGAAGATCTTTTGGAATAGAACAAATGTTATTTTTGTACAAAGTCATGATTCAACCTCTAAGTGCCTCAAAAAGTGGGATCAATACAGGGTTAAAAGCTGATTTCAGGACGATTATTTTCTAAGTCTGAAATCTGCCCCTATTGCATTGACGTGTTGGTTTCTCCAAATTTTGTTAGGCAACTCAAGTTGGGCCCAAAATAGAAATTGTTGCACACTTCTTGGGGCACAACATACCAAAATTTGGCATCAATCCGACCTTGTTTGACAAGGGTTGCTACTCGGTCTTCGATCGTAATTAGTATGTCGACAACATCAAGTTGACAGCTAATTATCTCCTAATCTCTTTTTCAAATGGCCGAGCTACCTTAATAAAAGTTGTAGAGTGCTCTGAGGTGAGAAAATTTCATAATTGGTCCTTTGCCTAATTCGGCCCAGAAGCAGCCCAAATTGGCGTCCTAACTCGCCTTCGACAGAGCCCGCCAGCTGTTTGGCAAAATGCCTCTACGGGCGCCGCGTGTCCAGGACGTGGCAACTGAGCTCTGGAGCTCCTGCGACTTTGCCGACCACCACCTCCACCATCCCGGGCTCCAGCTCCAAAAGTGGAACACCAGAGCTCCTCCTCGCTCTCCCATCCACTCTTCCTCGCCTCTCCACTCCTCCCAGTCGTGCACGCAGAGCGCCACCACCATGGCCGTCGAGCTCGAGCTCCGCCGTGGCTGCGCGGAGTGGAGCTGCGGCTGCGTGGTGCTGCGCTGCTGCATGGCGCTGCTGCGCTGCAGTTGTCGCTGCCGGCTCACTGTTGGCTCCGCTGGTCGCCGCTGCTGGCGCTGCTCGCTGCTGCTTGCTGTGGCCACAGCGCGCACCATTGTTGCCCATGGGGGGGTTGGCCGCATGCAGCTGGAGGCCGGGCAGTGGCGCGGGTGCGGCCTGCCATCGCGTGGCCGTGGCGCTGGCCGCCGGTGAAGTCAGCCGCTGGCCGCCGTTGCCTTTCCTCTCCCTCCTTCGGTTTCTCTCTCTCCCTCTCTGTTTCTTACGAACAGAAATGAGGAAGAAGAAGCTCCCTGTGTGGCTTACATGTGGGGCCCGCGATGCTCATATTGGCATCAATTTCTACAGATCTGGCTTCCTCTTTGAAAATTGATATCTTGAGTTGCAGAGCTTCAAAATTAGTGAAACTTGTCTTGTTAGTTTACTCTTGAAGTGCTCTGCATGTTGAATCCATAATGTGTGCCATGTTATTTACATTCGTGTGCTGCAGAAATTATTATTGAAAAGTGGTTTAGAGTTTTTATTAACTTGCTTTTGGCCATAATTTGAGAAATATAAGTCCAACAATTGTGGTTCCAATTTTATTAGTCTTCTAATAACATGTACTAGCTCTTAAGAATATAAAACATATAGGTTATTTACTGTTTTAATGATGTTTCACATTAATCTTGTTAAATAGGAAATAAATGGTTGAATTGCTTGTTATTTTTGTATCTGGAGTTGTATTACTCCAAATGGCATGAAAATTTAATTGTAGATTCTCTGTGTGATGCGTAATGTATGGTTAAAATTTCATGATTTATGGTACATGTATGACTGAGTTGTCGATTTATCTTCTTTGGTGCATATTAAGTAGATTTAAATGCATTATAAATAATATATTGTGGTAAAAATGGAAAATAGTGTTCCACTACCTTTGTATGATATTGTGTTAGCCTGAGAATCAATAATATGGCCATGTTGTTTCAGAAGATGTTGAGTTTCCTATTTAATTTGCTCTCCAAATGCTTTATTGCATTATAGATTTGTTTGTTTTGTAATAATTAAACTATGGAACCTGAGCATGTAAGATTTGAACGTTGGTCATGAATTATAATTAACTATCTCTCATAAAAATATCAGCTCCATTTGAGATGTTTACCATATAACTTAAATAATTAAATAATGGATTTTTATGCAATAGTTAGTGAATAGTTAGAGGCAAATAAATTTATACATGTTTCTTGTGATGCCTTGATGTGTTTGGGTCTGAGCTAAGTGTTGTATGATCATTCTATGATTGTTATGTTGCATAAATAGCCCATGTATATGTGTGTCATTGATTTAAAAGCAAGCAAACAACTTAACTGTATTTGCTCTGAAAATGGCTGCAGGAGCAGTCCCTATTGTTGTGATGTTTTCTCTATTATAATGATGTGGCATGTAAATATGCTCTATATAAAAGTTGTAGTTAACTTCATTTACTTGCTTATCCTAGAATTTCATGATTGTAGGCTGATAGTTTAGGAGTCATGGCTTTCGGAAGTCTGCTATCAGGTTTGGATTGTTTTCAGTCCAGATCTGATTGTTTGCCTTGTTTGCCTAAGTTAAGCTTTGAATCACACCTTGGTGATAATAGAAGAGTTTTAGTAAATTTTATTATCTTTCCAAATTATCTAGGATCATCCCTTTTGATGGTCTAGATCCGTAGTTATGATTTTTTTGAAGTGTGAGGACAGAATCTGTCCAAATCTGGACAGAGCTGCCTTCTTTATGTTGTTTGACCTTTATATGAATTAAATCATCTGAATAGGATAATACCAAAGTTGTAGAAAATTTTAATAGCTTTCCAGAAAGGCTTAGATCACCCTGGTTGGATGTATATAGCTTCAGTTATGGTTAAATCTTATGCTTGCTGTCCTGATGTCCTTAAACTGCATATGTGAGATTATGATTGCTTTCATGTTGATTTGCTTGGTGTGTTTGTTATCTCATGGTTCAGTGACTATAGATTAACATGCCTTATATTACTTTCTCTTATTCATACATGTGTATTGTGCATCTCATTTAGGTACGATAGATGATGAACACGTGGAGTGAAGGACATGATGATGGAACTAACCACAAGACGGTGTGGTGGACTAATCACAAAGGTGGAAGGACTAATCGAGTGCTTGGATGGGAAATGCTCATCGAACAAGTGTCATCTAACAAACACTAACTTAGTGCTGAACCCCAGGCAAGCCCCTGAGCATCCCTAAGCCTCCACCTATGTCTTTTTATAAATGCACCGGTCTTTATTAAATCGTATGTTTGTGCATTTAAGTATAGGAGTTGGTTTGAAACCGTTGCTGCATATCTATCTTGTCTACTATATATGTGAACATGATACTATTACTAGACAGGTGGCCGATCTTATGCTTAGCCCTGCTTAGACCGGTAGAAGTCGGGTGATTTCCTGTCATCCGCGAGAAAGTCGGGTGATTTCTTGTCATCCGCGAGTGTAGGTGGTGACTGACGAGATCCACATGGTTGGCTATATGTGTCACCATGCCACAATGAAATAATGAGAGAATCAAGGCTAGGTAGCGGGGAGCTGCATGACATGGGTCATGTTGACTTCGGTGCTGCTTGCGGCCGACTAGGACTGAGGCCACCAGACATCAGTTGAGATTGAAAGACGTCGTCACATAGCTGGCCGGATAAGTCATTCCGACCGCGAAGCCGAGTATTTCTTTCTGAGACGGGAATTGGGTGTGATAAGGCAGACATATTCTGGAGGTAGGAAGGATGTGCGGAGACACCATCTTACCAAGGGCAGGTCAGGGACCTGATGCATCCTGGAAGTGGGTTTGTCTCTGAGAATATGGGCCCCTCCAAGCCCGCGATACATTATGACTCAGAAAGATTTAACGGTGACCCAAGAAGCCAGTGGCTCGGCTGACAGGGTTTGTGATTGGCATATTTGCCAGCTGGTACAATCGATTCGAATCGCCATCTCTCCTGGTTAGTGAGAAACTGAACTGATCTTCTGGTGAGGTAGAGGTTAACAACTTGAACATAATGATTATGGTGAGATGAGGTTGATATCTGTGGATATCGGAAATCATATGGTTTTATTGATTGCTATAATATCAAGTGATTGTTTAGTATAGCTGCAAACCTTAGCTTAATAGCTTAACTGAAATCGAAACTGAATCACATCTAAAACTTAGAAGTTGAGGAACTATTGTAGTAATGCTTTTTATGCAAAAATGTTGCTATCCTCTGAGCTCCACCAAATAAGCCTTGCATATCCTTGAGAGTCTTTTTATTTACTTCCTGTCGGGTAAGTCTAGCTGAGTACAATTGAGTACTCAGGGTTTTATTCCCAATGTTGCAGGAGGAATGCTTGGTTGACTAAAGAGTTACTTCTATCCTTCGGGAGAGGAAGACTAGACCTTGGGCAAGGTCATGTTATCTGTCTCATCTATGTTGCTGTGACTGGTTGGTATTGGCACTGTATTATGAAATTAAGCTTATGTAAAACGATTTCGTTTCCGCTATTGAACTTTTATGTAAAAGTTTATCTTGTACTCTGATGTATTTGAAACATGTGCGAATCTATGTATCATGTGTATGTGTACTGCTGAGTTTCTACGATCCTTGGGGTATGTACTGTGTAAAAGTTTGAAATCCTTCGAGATTTCACGGACTACCGGGTTTATATTGGCTCAAGTGTGGCTTGATAGCTGGGAAAATAGCTGTCGCTGTACTTGTGCTCGTATAAATTGGTCGGTTCTGTTACAATGAGGCACTTGTCGATGGGCGGGAAGTCGTCGTCCTTGTCCTCCTGATCCTTGGCGGGCTTTTTGCTGGCTTCGTCCTTGAACGCTTGCCGGCCGTAATGCTTTTTGAGCATTACGCATTGACTGAGTGCGTGCTGTACCGGACCTGCGTGGTATGGGCACGGCTTGGTCAGCATTTTATCAAAACGGCCCCGAGGGGGCCGTGCCCCCTTGGGCTCGGTGGCTGCCACCAAGGGGTCGCTGCGTGGTAGGGCCTTTCCCTTCCCCTTCTTCTTCTTGTTGGTCAGGGCTCGGGAAGAGGTGCCCTCGGGGGCCTCCTCCTTCCGTTTTCCCTTAGGGTCGGAGAAAAAGGCTCCCACTGCCTCGTCTCCTGAGGCGAAGCTGGTAGCGATCTTCATGAGCTCGGTGACGCTGGTCGGCGTCTGACGCTCTAGCTCATGAACTAGCTCTTTGCAGGAAGTTTGTGCAGCGAATGCTCCGACGACGTCGGAGTCAGTGACCTGGGGCAGCTCATTGTACTGCTTGGAGAAGCGCCAGATGTAGTCCCGGAGGGACTCTCCCGGTTTCTGCTTGCAGCTGCGGAGGTCCCAGGAGTTACCAGGGTGTACATACGTGCCCTGGAAGTTTCCTACGATGATCTTGACCAGATCGTTCCAGTCAAAGATCATCCGCGGGGGAAGATGTTCCAGCCAAGCTCTTGCAGAGTCGGCGAGGAACAGGGGGAAGTTGCGGATAATGATGAGGTCATCCTGCGTGCCGCCAAGCTGGCACACAAGACGATAATCCGCTAACCAAAGCTCGGGGTTCATCTCTCCCGAGTATTTGGTTATGTTGGCCGGCTGTCGGAACCGGGGTAGGAACTTGGCCCTTCGGATGGCCTTGCTGAAGACGGGAGGTCCTGAGGGCTCGGGTGAGGGTTCGCGATCCTCATCCGAGTCGTAGCGCTCGCCCCGATGGACGCTATAGCCACGCGCGGCTCCGTCAGTCTTCTGCTGACCCCGGGCTTGTAGAACGGCTCAGATGTCGACGTCCTTGCAAAGCCGTTGGTGGACTGGTGGGGCCCTTGGAGCCTCGGGTCAAACCGAGGCTTCACGTTCGTGGCGTGCTATGCCGCCACGCTGGTGACTTTCAGCGCCACGGTGTCGCGACGCTGAGCTTTCCGCCTGGAGGATGGTTGCATCCTCCAGGAGGTCCTTGAGTTGATTCTTGAGCTGTCGTGCCTCCTCGGTGGAGGGCTCATGTATACTCTGGAGCAGCATCACTGCTTCCGCGAGCTTTCGGCTTGCCCGGGGGGCGCCCCCGGTGTTTCGGCCCCATCGTCAGCAATGATTCGGGCCTGAACATCTCGGGCTCGACGTCGAGCTGCTCCTCCATCGCTCCACCGCTCGTCGTGCTACAACGTAGCTCGCAGCTGGGTGAGGCGCAAGCGGTCCTTGTCCATCCGCGCCTCGAGCTCCCGGAGCTGCTCTAGCTCCGGGGTTTGAGGTGCGGGGCGAGATGTTCCTGCCCCCTTATCCAGCGGCGGGGCTGACCATGCAGGCCGTGGGGCCGCTGGAGGGGGCGTGACTTGTTGATGCTGGGGCTGCGATGGAGGGGGTATGTCGTCGTTGTCCCCCGAGTGGGCGTCCTCCACCCGCCCCTCATCAGGGTGCATCAAATTGTAGCACTCCTGGGAGGGGTCGATGTTGGACTGGTCCAAGTCAGAGATGACGCTCAGGGCACTCTCCCCCGAGTCATTGGTGTAGGCGGCGAAGTCCACGTTTGCCCAGAACTTGTCATCGTCGTCGTTGTAGCTGCGACGAGACGACGAGGTCCAGCCATAACGGTCCCACCCATCCTAATCTTCTCGAGGGGTGAGGTTGACGGTGGTATCCATTTCCCTACCGCCATGCGCCCTGGTACTTTCCCCAGGGGGTGACGGTGAAGACACCACATAGTCTCCTACGAGGCTGTCCAGGCGCTCGAGGTGCTGGACTGGAGTGTCTGACAGCTCGTGCAATAATGCACGAACTGCACGAACGTGGGCGTCCATGGCGGTCTGGAGCCCAAAGAGGGATGACGGCGTCGTTCCCCTCCCCCGGTGAGGGCAGAGAGAAAGCTCGGCCGGCGTCGTGTTTCCGCTTTCGCCCGTCCTTCGGGCAATAGGCGGTTGCGTGGCCACCGGTGCTGGAGATCCCAGGACAGCGGCTGGTGCAGTATTGGCTTCCCCCGTTGGGGGTGCCTGGTTGGCCGCATCTCCCGCGGCCAGAGGCTGGTTGGCGCTACGGCGCCTCCTCCTCCTTGTCCGCCGGGAGCGGTGTGCAAGGTTTCCCCCGTCCTCTGGGGTGGGTGGAAGCGTTGCGGGGGTCCCTTCTCCGGCCGCCTGCTGGGTCGGAGTTAGGACGACAAGGACGTGGGGCCCGGTCGGGCGCAGGTTCATCTCGAACCCATGGCCAGTGGCCTCGAACTCGAGAGTCCCGAACCAGAGCACCACGCCAGCGGGAAGCGTGGTGGAGCTGGCTGCCATCCGAAACCTACGTCAACACGCAAAAGCCCCCTACCTGGCGCGCCAACTGTCGGTGCTAGTTTTGGCGGGCGCTAACACCGGCTAGTAACTTGTGTTTTGCGGTTGAGGTTTTGGATGGTGTGCAAGGAGCAACACGGGAGATTTATACTGGTTCAGGCCAAGAGGGCCCTACGTCCAGTGAAGAGGCGAGTCGTGTTGCCTTGCACCGGGGTGCTTCTAGTAGGCGGTTACAAGCTGAGTCGAGAGAGGGAGACTATCCCAAGTCTCTTATGCGCGGAAGAGGGTGCTTTCGTTTTCGTGTAGCTGTGTTGTGTGTATGCTGGTGTCGTGAACTTGGTCAATCCCTTTCTGCGACTGGCCTCCGCCCTCCCTTTTATAGTTACAAGGGAGAAGCTAGAGTTACATGTGGTGACCTATGATGACGATACTCGGCATGGTGGGATCAGAGGTCATTTGTGGCTATCGCTAGCCACGCCATTGTCTTGGCGCTTTGGTGGTATGGCTTTGGTCATTCGACTGATCTTCCACTGTTCGATCGTTGAGTTCCAAGGTGGTACAGTGTTCGGGACGTGGCTGGCTGTGTGGCAGTGCATCATGGCGTCGCGTCCAGTCCTACACAGTGCAACGAGAAGACTGGTTGACTTTCAAAGATTGACTCCCGAGGCTGGGAGCCTTCCTTGCCGTCGGGAGCATGACGGGACGGGTCATTAGGGGTGTCCTCCCTCGGGCGTGTTTTCCTCTCATGCGCGGTACTTCCCAAGGGGCGAACGGTCCTGTTGCTACATTGCCCATACTCCTGGGTCAGCGGGACAGCCGTCACCTCTCCCGTCCCTGCGAGGCTCGTGCGTTAAGGGCAGGAGCTGTCGCTATCGTAGATGGAGAATCTCTCCGTCAGCAAGGGGCGTCATCCGATTGACTGTCCTTGGGACGGAGTGGAAGGAGTGGGACCATCGTATCGGTCACCGGAGGAGGTATGGCAGTCGGTACGGAGGACGTGCACGTGCGGGGTGCCGTCGCCTCGTAGCGTCCAGTCAGTGGGGCCGCGCCTGTAAAGTGGTCAGAGGGGTCCCTTGCGGTCCAAGATTGCCCTGCTGACGTCGATTGTGCATTGGATGCCTTAGAGAGACCGTGCTCAAGGAGGATGAAGAGGCTCGGGCAAATCCAAGATTTAGCGCCCGTGGATGCCGCTGTCCTGAGCCCTCTCGTGAAGGCTCGGGCGAATCGGAGATTTGGCGCCCGAGGGTGCTGCTGTCCCGAGCCCTCTTGTGGAGGCTCAGGCGAATCGGAGATTTGGCGCCCGAGGGTGCCGCCGGGCCTTACGTGAGGCCACTTTGGGCCTTCTCGTGCGTAGCCTTCGTGGGCTTTGGCTGGCCTTATTTGGGCCAGGTTGTGCTGTGGTTGCTTGTTTTTCGTTGAAGTTGGGTACCCCATACTTTGGTACTCGACATTGTGCATAGGTTCTTTAAAGTTACTTATTATGTAAATTTTGTGTTTGTGTGTAATTATCTAAATTCAATTGGAAAATAAAAAGAAAATCATTTATAAACCATACGACGGCTCCAAAACCCTAATTTAATAACTAAAAGGAATTAGATGTTGGGTCTTAAACATAAGTTGTAAATCTTTAAAAGTTGAGAAAATTCTATTTTGGGTAATTTCGACGTTATGAAATAAAATTGCAAATAAAACTCTACCCTATGTTTAAAAATGTAAATTTGAAATACAAATTCAAAAACTTTCAAGAATTTGACCAAACAACTTTAATGAAAGTTTTAAAGATTTTCAAATTGAACAACTTTTATTTTGTGTGATTTTGAAGTTATTGAGTGTAGTTCCAAATTAAACCTTAATTAGTCATTTGAAATTCAAATTTGAAATGCTATTTTAAAACTTAGCAAGAAACCGACTGAACTCATTTAATGAAATTTGTCAACCTCAACAAATAAAACAACTTTTATTTTTGAATATTTTTAAGTTAGTGAGTGAAATTTCAAATGAAACTCAAATTGGTGTTTAAGAATTCAAATTTGAAATGTCATTTCAAGAATTATCAATAATCTGACAAAAGTTCTTTAATAATAGTTGTAGGGCTTGTCAAGTGGAACAACTTTTATTTTTATGGATTTTCAACTTATTGAGAAAAATTTCAAGAAATTGACTGGATTAGAATTTAATTTCGAAATCCATTTTTACCCCCTTTTGAATTATTCAGAATCCATCCAAAATTTGAATTTGACTCAAAAAGAAAAGTTGTTCAGAATTAAATTTACTACAACTCTTATTAAGGTAATTTTTCAGGTTACTATAGAAAGTAAAAAGTAATTTTGAAAAAATATAATAGGGAGCAGGTACTGCTACAGTACCGGACCCCTTCTTCTGCGTGTGTTTGCGCGCGTGCGCCGGGCCGCACGCCGACGTCGCCCGGGGACCGGCCAGGTCCTGTCACCATCGGGGTCGAGCTCGTGGGGGCCCCGGCCACGTCCTGAGCTCCTCCGCTGTCCTATAAAAGCTCGGTCGATCGCCATCCTCACCTTCTGTTTTCCTTACCTCGTCGCCGACGAGCTCCATTGTCCCCGGCCAAATTCCTCACCTCTGCTCCACCATTGTCCAAATTGGTCGTGCTGCTAGACTCCCCACTCTATTGCGTATCCACCGAGCCATTTGCGACGCCCTCTAATCAGCTAGAGCTTCGGCGCCACCCTTTCTTCCTCGCGGACAGCGGGAGCGCCACCGTGCTGCACCACGCCGCGACCATGCCATCCAAGTAAGGTGGTCTCCCTTCCATTCCTTGTTTCTTCTTCTTTGTTTTCCCAGGGAGCTAATCGGTCTGTTGGGTTGCTTGTCAACACTCTAGATCCATCAGAACGCCAACGACACCCTCTGTTTTCCCCGCCGCCGTGACCTTCAATATCGACGAACCCTCTCGCACCTGCCTCTGCTCCAACTAGTGTGTGCATCACACTCCGGCAAGCTCCCTTTCCCTCTAGGTATAGTCCGTTTGGTTCCTTGTAGCCAGTTGCGGCCGGAACGCATCTTGCCGGCAAGCTTCGAGCCGACCCAGCCGCCATGACCGACGACGAGCCTGTTCTAGCACCCTAGCCACCACGGGGAGTAGTTGGGTTGGTTCGCCCCGTCACTGAGTAGACGCCAGTGCTTTCGCCCTCGCCGGAGAAGTCTGCCACACCCGATTTTAAGAACAAAATCGAATGCACAATATATGTATAATTTATTGATCCTGGCATACATATATTGTACATTCCATTTTGTTCTTAAAATCGGATGTGACAGAATGGTATCAGAGCTGTGTTTACCGTAGGATGCTAGCCTAGATGGTCACTTTGCCAAAATTATTTTAATAAAACATTCCCTTCTCTCCTACTTCAACTTTGCAAGTGATTTGATAAAAGCTCCTCATGCTTTCACTTCTCTGGACTCCTCTATACTTAGTTGAAAAGTTTTCCAAAGTAGGATCATTTTATATTTTAGGTGCCCTCCCTAAAAGTTTGATCTTGTTAGATCGTTGTATTGCCATGTACTTGTGCATATGTTTGATTTGGATCTTTGTAATGATTGTTGGTGTGTAGCAGTCATCTGACTGCTATGGCATCTTTTGTCAATAAATTATTTTCTTTATAATATTATCATTATATTTAGTTGGGTTTCCTTTACTCATTATCTCAACTTTGCCCTTGATCATATCAGATGGTGGACACCAGGAATGGCGGTAGGAGCAATGGTCAGAACGGTGCAGGAAACAACCAGCCACCGCCACCACCGCTGCTGCCACCAGTGTATGATCCAGTGCAGATGGCTAACATGCAAATGCAGATGATGCAGACTATGGCTCAGATGATGACCAGCATGCAGCAGATGCAACAGTAGATGCAGCAGGGTGCACCAGATGCTCAGCCAGCCCGGCCACAGGACACTTTCAGGAGGTTCATGCTCACTCAACCTCCTGTCCTCAAGCATGCTATGGAGCCACTTGATTCTGATGACTGGCTCCAGACCATCGAGAGCAAGCTAGAGATTGCTCAGTGCGAGGACCGTGATAAGGTCCTCTATGCTGCCCACCAGTTGCAGGGTCAGGCGAAGAACTGGTGGACTGCCTACACCGCCGCTCATGAGGATGGCCAGACCATTACATGGGATGAATTTCATTGCAGCTTCCGGGCCCACTATGTGCCATCCGGAGAGATCAAGGTGAAGCGCCAAGAGTTCCTATAGCTCAAGCAGGATGGGACGTTGGTTCGTGACTACCTCACCAAGTTCACTCAGCTGTCCCGCTATGCTCCTGATGATGTCAACACTGATGAGAAGAAGCAGGATTGTTTTAGGAGAGGCCTGAACCAGGGAATGCGCTAGGCTCTAGCCTCGAATGACTATTTGTCATTCCAGAAGCTAGTGGATAAGGACTTTGCTGTTGACAGAGAAAAGCAAGACATGGAGGCAGTTCGTAAGAGGAAGATGTCTTCCCCGGGTCAGTCTTCTGTGGGCAATGCTCGTGCCCGCTTCAGCCAGCCTGGGTCAGATAGGAAAGGAGGTCAATTCCATCAGCAGAGGAATTTCAGGCAGCAGTGTCAGCCTCAGCAGCAGCAGCAGCGCCAGCAGCCCCAAGCACCTCGCCAAGCTGTCCTAGCTTAGCAGTAGACCCGTCCAGCACAGGGGTCTGGTCAGATTGGCCCTCGTTTCAATTGCAACCAGATGGGCCATCTCGCCAACAGGTGTCCCAACAGGCAGCAGGGTCCATAGCAGCAGAGTTGTTCTGGTGGACAGATCGTGAAGCATGGGATGGTGAACCATGTGGCGATGGAGACAGCTTAGCAGGCTCCCAATGTGGTGATGGGTATGTTCTCAGTTGATTCTCGTCCAGTTACAGTATTATTTGATTCTGGAGCTTCGCATTCTTTCATATCCACATCATGTGTAACAAGAACCAACCTGCCTAAAGCTTTGATGAAAAAAATAATTGCTAGTTAAATCTCCTGGAGGAGAGATGCTCTCATGTCATATATGCCTAGATGTGAGTCTATCCATAAGGGGGGTATTTTTTCCTTCTCATCTCATCGTGCTGGATTCAAATGGACTTGATGTGATCCTGGGAATGGATTGGTTGGACAAGTACAATGGAGTGATTGATTGCTCTCAACGGGTGATCAAGATCCCCAGATGGCACAGTGGTTGAGTACCTGGCCCTGTCAGTACCAGTAGGAGCTACTGAAGCTAACCCAGTGGAGGTGATTGATGATGTTCCAGTGGTGAAGGAGTTTCCTGATGTATTCCAGGAGCTGCTAGGTATGCCACCAGATTGAGATATTGAATTTGGAATTAATCTAGTACCTGACACTGCACCTATTTCTAAGAGGCCTTATAGAATGGATGCTAATAAGTTAGCTGAGCTGAAGGAGCAGATCCTAGAGCTCTTGGGAAAACGGTATATCTGTCCTAGTACGTCGCCTTGTGGAGCCCCTGTGATTTTTGTCCCAAAGAAGGATGGTGGTGAGCGAATGTGTGTCGATTATCGGGCACTGAATGAAGCCACTATCAAGAACAAGTATCCTATTCCTCGGATTGATGACTTGTTCGATCAGCTGAAGGGTGCACATGTGTTCTCTCCAAGATTGATTTGAGATCAGGTTATCAGCTAAAGATTCGGGAGTCGGATATTCCAAAGACAGCTTTTGTGTCTCATTATGGCTTATACGAGTACATGGTGATGTCTTTAGGGTTGACTAATGCGCCAGCTTACTTCATGTATCTTATGAACAAGGTCTTCATGGATTATCTGGACAAGTTCGTGGTGGTGTTCATTGATGATATTCTGGTATTATCTAGGAATGAGGAGGAGCATGAAGAGCATTTGAGATTGGTACTTTAGAACCTATGGGATCATCAGCTATACGCTAAGCTTAGCAAATGTGATTTCTGGCTGAAGAAAGTCTCCTTTTTGGGTCATGTCATCTCAGAAGGAGGAGTATCCGTTGATCCTAGCAAGGTGAAGGATATTTTGAATTGGAAGGCACCTCAGAATGTGGGTGAGATCCGGAGTTTCTTAGGAATGGCTGGTTATTATCGCCGTTTCATTGAAGGATTCTCCAAGTTAGCAAAGCCCATGACTCAGCTATTGCAGAAGGGAACCAAGTTTGTATGATCCCCGGCTTGTCAGGAAAATTTTGAGGAATTGAAGAAGAGTGTTGACGGTCGCTAACACCCTATTTTACCATCAACATTTCACCCATAATCAAGGTAAAACCACATGAAAAGCAAAGAACTCACTTTGAAACTCACCTAGTTCCACATGTCCTTAGAGAAATATTGTGTATGCAGGAAAAATGGTGAAAACAGGCAAAAACGAAGCAAACCAAGACATCTCAGCACCTCAGCTGCCACATAGGAGCCAGAGGGGGGTGCCCGCGCCCTATGAAAGTTGCCAAATGGGCATGCTGTTGGTATTTTTAAGTGCACAAAGATAAATCCACAAGCGCATGGATACCATTGTAGCTTTCACCCGGAGGGTTTTAAATATCGTATCCACAGGGAAACGGGCTTGGTTAACTACGATCTAACTTAATCAGGGGTAGTCAATAAGTAAAGGTAAAAACTAAATCAAAAGGTGGTAGTTAATGATGGTGGTGATGTAATTAAGGATAGTGGTGTTGCAACTAAGGTTATGGCTGTAGTGTAGTCAAGGGTGTTGATAATGTGGCCATGGTGATCTAGGTTGTAGATAATAGCAGTGTAGAGAGGATAACTAGGGGTTTCTACTTCTAACTTGGGCAAGCTCATGTCTTCTATTGCTCAACTAGGGATGAACATAAGGAGTAGACATCAACATAGGATGCTATTCCTTAGCAACAAGTCCTACATGGTACTACTGACGAGAGGTGGACTACAAAGAACTCAATGATTACGTCAAGGACTAAGTCTACCGCGATCTACCATCGATCCGAAACAGTAGGGTGTATTTACGAGATACCGAGTCTAAGCACCGCGCTTACACTGCGAATATTACTTCAACCTAAGCCGGATAGATTAAAACACACAAAAGAGACTCGTAAACCAGAAGAACAATATAAACATAAACTTACTTTAATCCAAAGTTGGTTGCCCGAGACATCTTAGGAGCTAGCTCAAGTAGAGCTAGATCCTATCGAAGTACAAGCCGTAGAGGGATCACCGACAGGCTGGCAACTCCTCCTAACTCTTCCCTCGCTCTCCATCTCTCTACTATCTAGTCCTTAGATCCTAATGAGAAGTTATCCTTTCATGGGACACCTCTTGATTAGGGTTTACATGTGATAGAATGAATTGGTATGAAACCCTGGGTGTCTGGGATGAACCGTAGCCCTTGGATCAAACCGACTTCGATGGACGGTGTAGATTGCGTGAAATATCAGGATGTAGGTCTACGTCGAAGCGAAGGTGAAGAACCTTCTAGAAGGGATCAGCCGACCTAGGAGGTGGATCGGCCGATCCACTTTGGAGTCCAAACCCATCCCGTCTTCTCTGGTGAGTCTCTGGTGTCTTCTAGATTCTTCCTGATTTCCTTTCACTGTGGAATTCAATGTTTTAGTCTGACATGTGGGTCTCCTTTGGTTCTTTTCCTAATAACACCCTGCAAAGCACAGATTCACCAAAACTTGTGGAATTCCTGTCAGTTCAACCCCTAAACCTATGTTGGTGTTTGCTTTTATACCTTTTTTCATGTTTAGTTGACGGGTAAAATTATACAATAATTACCGTCGACATGCTCCCCCAAGCTTAACCTTTGCTAGTCCCTTAGCAAAGCCAAACTTAGTAATGGAGATAGGTGTCCTTTACAATTTTTAAATATAGTAGCAACTCCTCAAAAGCACACCTGTATTCAAACAAGAGTTCTACTCAGGATTAGAGTAAACTATTCTGACTTTCCAACTTACCTTGATTACCTTCAACTATGGAGCTTGTAGCCTTCTCTTGGGTCTTGGGTAATTGAAAGACAGAATGGTTAAGTTAAGCACTATGTCTCAAGCTCTGTCATTCAACTCTTATCCTGGAGCTTTTGTAAGTTTCCAAAATAAAACTCAGAGATTCCTTTATATGACCCTTTCAAGTCTCTCAATATGTGGTATTTGCGGATTCTCACCAAGGCAGTAGTGATGTATGCCTTCTCTCTCTCACCCTATCACTAATGGCTTATGTGAGGTTCATGGGTAAGGAGACAGCTCATACATACTTACAATGCATATATTGTAAAGTCAAACAATGGATCCAGAGAAAACAAGTCATGCAATCAAATCAAGATGTGCATGTGTGTGGATATGTGGTGGTAGGTGGATATATGGTGGCTAACCTAATTCTACTTTTGCTCCTTGAAAACATTTCTCTCTCTTTTTCAAACACTGGGGAATTGTGCTGCAGGACAACATGGGCTATCTTTTTCTTCTTTTTTTCAGGCGGGCATTGGAGTACCCATTGTTTTGATAATTCGGACACTTGTCCATTTTTACCTCTTAGGTGGGCATCTTTGTACCCATAGTTTTCTCTCATCTCACACTTGCATAGCCACATGCCTCTTCTCTGCAACAGTACTTCCCTCTCTTCTTTTCTTTTTGAGAGATAGCAACAAGAACTTGGAGCATTTATTTGGGGATATCCTATAAGGCTTATTTTTGGGTGTCTACTACCAGTGTAGGAGTAAACTTTTTGGGTGGATGTTGACGGTCGTTAAGTACCAATTTTATACCGTCAACTAATGCTTGGAAATGGACAATAATAGCAACATAGGGGTTATTACTGACAGATTTCACGAGTTTTGGTGAATTGTCTGTTTTCCAGGGAATTATCCAGAAAAGCTTAAAAGAAGGATTAAAGTGCTTAATTACCACGAAACTTGATCGCAAAGGAAACATACGTCATCAGCACGGTAGAAGAGTCCAAAATTCACCCGAAGCAAGTAGGGCCCCACTTGGCAGGTGGTGGGGCCGGGCGGCCCTAAGGGGGCCGGACGGCGCCCCCTAGGGTTTCGCCGCCGCCTTCCGGAGTCCTCCTCCACCGCCTCCAAGGAGTCATCTGGGCCCTACGTTCAAGTCGGTTTGATCCAATGGCGCATGTTCGCCCCTACCGGGCTATAAATAAAGGGGCAGATCCCCCTCCCAGGGCACCAATTCATTCCTCCTGCTTCATTTGTCAAGAGTAGATAGAAGTTAGGGTTTCTAGAGATTAGAAATAGAGCTCTAGTTCTTCAAGTTCATAGTTTAGGCGTCTAGCAAGGTTCAAGTAGAGTTGGGTGCTACGCTCGGGATTCCAGATCTATTCGTCTGGAGATCGGTAATATTATCTTGTATCTCATTATGATTTTGCTCTATTTTAATATATTGCTACTTATTCAGTTCTTAGTTTATTCTAGTTGCATGTTCGATATAGTTGTAATTGGTGATGATTATTGTCATATGATCATAAAGCGCCTAATTCAGTACTCGAGTGGGTTAGGTGGTATGTATTATATAGACGTGGTGTCAAGATATATTATGTACCTACGGGCGCACCCTGACGTGCCGGGTCGTGTGGTAGTCCGCGTAGGTGACAGCTGTGTTGGTTCCTCTGTATTCCACCCCCCCCCGTATGTAGGACGAGCAGAGCACGGTCGTGAAGGAGGTGACCCTTGTGTCTTAATATCCTCATTAGATGATGCTCCTTATGATATTTTCTAGGTTGGTTCTGCTATAAATGAAGATATGTAATATAGTGTAGGCTGTAGACTTTATATTTGGTAATTACATAGGTTTCCTTTACTTTAGCCGAATCTCGAGATTGTCTTACTACATTAGGGAGTCTCTATATTCTATCTCTGGAATATCATTTACTTTATTTACTCAGTTATCATTTAACATATGATTATTGACTTATTATCACTAAAGCATTAGAGTTACTGGTCATTATAGGTCTGCACATTTATCTTTTTAATCCCTATAGTAGATTATCCTAATGAGTAGAATGTCTATTTATCCTTTTGGCATAAAACAAATCAACGATACTCGGAATACTTACCGGGTGAAGTGCTACAATGGGAGAATTATCTGTGTGCTTGCGGATATATTCTATAGTGTTATATTTTTAGGTGGCAAGTGTAGATTATTTTACCAATGGTTTTTGGCATCATGTTAGGGATGACAACTTAACTTGAAGTGATGTTAAAAATACCAACAGGCATTTCTGGCGCCGTTGCTGGGGAATGGCAATTTTATTCATTGGGATAATTTATTTGTTGATTCGCCAAGATATTTTTATTCTAGAATTTCGTATAGGGGAGTCTTTTATAAATAATAGAAAAATAATAAAAATAAAAACTATATACATAAATACTTATAGATAGATCGTAACCTTTTGCTTTAGCAGACTTACCCGTGCTTTGTCTTTTGTTTAAATATTTTATATAGGGTAAGTGCAGGATTGGTTGTAGTAATTTAATTCTTATCAATCAGGAGCAACCATAGGAAGAAGGGTCTTACATTATTTTGTGAAGCCATGGCAGAGAAAACTCTGCGTGAATTTTCTGCTCCAAGTATTGAGCATATTCGTGTTGGGCCAACCTTTAACCTTGAAGATCATGATTACGAGATCAAGCCAAGCCTCATCAAAATGGTGCAAGCTATCACATTTATTGGAAAGAAGGATGAAGATGCAAGTGTCCATCTACAGAATTTTCTGGAGATTGGCAACACCATCAACATTAAAGGCATTCCTCAAGATGTCGTGGTACTTCGTTTATTTCCATTCTCACTGGAAGGAAGGGAGAAGCAGTGGTTTTATCAGAATAAAGATCAAGTCAAGACATGGGGAGAATGTTCAAAAGTTTCCTAGAAAAGTTTTTCCCACTAAGCAAAACCAATGCTTTATGAGGAAAGATTTCAGAATTTTGTCAGCAGAAAGATGAACCTATTTCAGAAGCCTGGGAACATTTTCAAAATTACATATCAGATTGTCCTCATCATGGAATGGAAAAATGGTTGCTCGTGCAAACATTTTATCACGAACTAACTCAAAGGTCATGTGAGCAACTGGATGCCACTGCTGAACGATCATTTATGTCACTCACCCCTGAAAGAGCTGAAGATATTATGGCAAAAATAGCAGAAAATCAGAGTTGGACACACAACACCCAAACATGCCATGAAGAAGTTCCAGAAGGAGTGTGTGCACTATCAACCAAGATGGATATACTGTTGAACTGGTTAGAGTAAAGAGCTAATTATAAAAGAATCGTCAAGCTATTCAAGATGCATTCAATTCCCAGAATCAATGTGAAGAGTATTTAAGAATTGAGTCTGCTGAATCCCCAGAAGATATTAGTACAGTCATCAAGTCCACTTCTCAGAAGTAAGGATGGGCTCAACCTCGGTCAACCAGTCAAGGTAAGTACCGAGGCAATTATAATTTTTCAAATCAGAGACAACCACCCTTGAGAGAATTAATATTAGAACAAGCTAGAATTAATGAAAGTATTTATAAGAATCTTGCTTTTAATGATAAAGTTTTAGAAGGAATTAATTCTAAGTTAGATAATTTCTCTTCTACTGTTAAAGATCAAATATTATTTAATAAAAAGATAGAATTATAAATTGCACAATTTTCTTCTACTTTGCTTACCACTAACCCTGAACCAGTAAAAGGGATATCTACTAGAGGAGGTAAGTCTACACGTGATCCACCTTACCCAAAGGGGGTGCGTAGACCACCACATTTAGTGCAGGTAGAAGAAGGAAATGAGAAGGATAACAGAGAAGAGGAAGTCATACCACCAGAAGATTCACCCCCAGTTGAACTACAAGTTCAAGAATTAACTCAAGATTTTCATGACACAATCCTCCTACCATTTCCATGCAGAAGAAGAAGAGCTAAAACGGATGATCAATTTGGTAAGTTTGTAGAGGTAATTCAGAAATTATATGTCAACATTCCGTTGTTAGACGCCATGCAGGTATCTACATACGCAAAGTATCTTTGAACCATCCTCAACAACAAAGGACCACTACCTTCTACTGAAATTGTCAAGCTAATGGAGGAGTGCAGTGAGGCAATTCTGAGCTCTTTTCCTGCTAAGAAGAAGGATCTAGGGTGTCCCACTATTGATTGCTCAATCGAAGACCAGATATTCGAGAATGCTTTATGTGATCTTGGAGCAAGTGTCAGCGTCATGCCCAAGACAGTCTTTGACAAACTCAACTATTCTACGCTCACGCCAACTTCGATGTGTCTGCAATTAGCTAACCAATCGGTCCGCTATCCTGTAGGAATCGCAGAAGATATTCTGGTAAGAATCCGCAACTTTTTCATTTCAGTAGATTTTGTAGTACTTGACATGCCGGAAGAGAGGAAGATACCCCTCATCCTCGGTCAACCATTCGTAAACACTGCAAATGCAACCATCGACGTCGGAGCTGGAGAAATCATATTCACCATCAATGGGCAAGAAGAGCAGTTCGCATTCAAGCCAGGACTGGAGCAATGCCAAACTTTGAAGTGTCATGAAGGACAAGATGCTACAACATCTCCGACATCGGAGATGAATCATGAAGAATAATTCAACTGGAGAAGTCCGGGTCGGCGGACTTAAAACCCCGAACCTTCGCCGGGAGGTAACTCGGTAGTTATCGGTAATTTAATTATTGCATTAAAATTTGCATATTTACTTTTCCATAAATTGCATTACTAAAAATAAATAAAAATAAGAATAGCATGATCAAATCTTAAGCCCCATGTGATTATTACTAACAGAGTGTTAAACCCCCGTCAGTGAAATTTGCTGTGGTGGCAGAAAATTATAAAAAGACCATCATTCGAATTCTAATTTTTCATAGATTCATAAAAGTAATTTAGTTTTTCATTCTTGTGTCATTATACGGTATAAATATGAGAGACATATGGGACCCACCATCATCACATCAAGTCACCTCAAGCCTTATCACCAACCATTACCTTTCACTACCATCCAAACTCCATTATTCTTGCATGCACTACCCACCATTCAATCCATTCAACAGAAAGAGCACTCACACACATGCATTTGGAGAGACCTGAGAGCAATGTCGACACCAGCTAAAGAAGAGGGCCAAAGGGCACTAGGTGGGGCCGGCTGGCCCCACACCTACTCCGGCCGGCGCCATCTACTTCGTCTTTACCTCCCATTTCTCTCACCCACTCATTCACTCACTTGCACTCCAGAGAGCACCTAGCTACTCTGCTTTGCTGCTCGAGAATTCAAACTCTCACAAATCTTTCATTTGATTCAAGTTTAAGCATGGAAAGGGGTAAAGAAGGAGATTAGCAAGAACACTTAGAAGAGAAATTACCGCTTCAATTCCTTTTCTTCACTTGTTCTTGTTTGTTCTTGTTTTGTTCTAGTGTTCTTGTTCATTCTTACCATGTTCTTCGTGTTCATAATTTTACAGGCAAGATGAGCAATAGGATGAAAGGTGCCATACGATCCCTTAGAAGAGCATTTTCAAGCCGCACAACAAGAAGCCAAACATCATCACAAGTGCCATCGTTTATCAGCTCCGACATGAGTGTTGATCCTCCTTCACCCTTTGTGGATGCCACCCATTCATCCTCTTCCCAACGGGAAGAGAGGTACGAGCTCACAAGCATCAATCAAATTTCATTGCCATCTAGACCTCAGAGAGAAATTTTAAATGTGGTTTAGAACAAGGAATTTACGCATACTCCAATTTTTGATACAACTTTGCTCCATGAAACCGGAATGGATTCCGAGTTTGAGCTCATATTTAGAAATGTTGGTTGGGAAGGTGCATGGCAAATCACTGAGCAGGGCAGCAAGTTACTCACAATAGAATTTATTAGCACCCTAAACTTTGATGATGATGAGGTAAATTTTAGAATGTTTAATAAACCTTTCACCCTCTCATGGAAAACCCTTAGCTTAGCGGTAGGATTTCATAATCAGTGTGTGGTTAATATAGCAGAATCTCTCCAAGATTTTGATAAAGATGATTTTTGGGAGAGCATTACTACAAAGAAACCAGAAAGAAAACAGAAATATACTACTGAAGAAGTCCATCACCCCACACTGAGGTTCATACTTAAATGGCTAGCTTTTACATTTTTCCTAGAGAGGAATTAAATACTATTAAACAAGATGAGCTACACTTGTTATATATCATGATAAAAAAAGAGGAAAGCGCCACGTGTGAAAATGATGTTGAATTACTGGAGAACTGCCCCTTCCATGAGAAAATGCAGTATTTCTTTTACTTCCTGAATTACACGTTTAGCTACTGGGCTAGGATTATTATAGAATGCTACAATTACTTTTATTGCTGATACCCGTAGAATTATTGGTTATGATTTTTTCTTTCATGCTCACATGCTCAAACGCCGAAATAATAAAATAATCATGATTTATAAAAACTATGTAAATGAGTACGAACTGCCGGACAGAGAGTTAGGAATTTATTCTGTTCAGAACTTTATTTTTTCAGCTAGTGGAGCCAATGTTGGTAGGTGTCCGTCCGCACGCATCAGCAGGGCATCGAGAACTGATTTCACTGGAGCTGACCCGGCACCATCTGGGCCAGTTTATTTTCACTTTGTTAATTTTGGTGAGCAGGGATCGACGCAGGAGCCACGACAGCAGTGGACTGCCCATGCAGAATGGGAGGACCAGTCTACTTTTCAGCGAGGAGAGTCTTCATCCGCAGCAACAGCAGGTTAGGAATCATTTCCCACAGAGGCACCAGACAACACAGCAAATGATTTTCAGAGACGCCGAGCATCCTTTTTTGTGTGTAGGAACACGGACTTCACCACTGGTGGACCGTATCCGTTCCACGCACCCCCGGAAGATGGCTACTACCGGCCACCTGAGCAGCACTTTTCAGCTACCGCTAACGATTTCAAAGCTTTATCTATGCGCCTCACTAACATTGAGAAGGGACAGGACGCGATAAGCAACACACTGCACCAGCACGAGCGGTGCCAGCATCAGGTCGACGACAGGTTCTACCAGCAAGAACAGTGGCAATATCACACGGACCAACGTCTTGATCAGTTATACCAAGGACAACAGCAAACACAGAGCGGATTGGAGTATTTAATATAGCAGATGGGATATCCGCCACCGCCTCCGCCAGAGTACTGAGCGCGGCAACATCCAGCTTGGGGGAGATCCCCGCTAGGTGAGCACCCCTCACCATTATTTATATTCTACTATTTATCTTCAGTATTTATTTTAGTCTTTAATTCTGTCAATTTTAATATTGCTAAAACAATCGAAAACCAAATAAAAATTTATTTTCTGTTTTCTTTAGTTACTCTAGTTGCTTGCTTGATAAAAATTTGAAAATCCAAAAATAGAGTTGCTACTCATGATTTGGAGCTTGCTGCAGTAGTACACGCACTGAAGATTTGGCATCACTACTTGATGGGCCATAAATGTCATATCTATTCTGATCACAAGAGTCTTAATTACATTTTTACTCAACCTGAGTTGAACATGAGGCAAAGGAGGTGGTTGGAGTTGATCAAAGATTATGATTTGGAGGTACATTACCATCCGGGCAAGGCTAATGTAGTTGCTGATGCTTTGAGCCGAAAGTCTCATTACAATGCATTGCTGCCGTTGCTAGCGGACGGGTTTAATCTTATGCATCCAGTGGTATTGAATAATATTACTCTTAGTTGTACTTTGGAAAGCAAAATCATTGAAGGTCAGAAAATAGATCCGGGCATATATCACATCAAGAGAAAGATGCATGAGCAAGAAACAATTCACTTCCGGGTAGATGAAAGAGGTATATTATGGTTCAAAGACCGATTAGTAGTACCAAAAGATCGTGGGCTGAGGAATCAGATTATGGATGAGCCTCATCTTTCCAAGTTATCTATTCATCCTGATAGCAGTAAAATGTATCAAGACTTGAAGCCTAGATTTTGGTGGACAAAAATGAAGAAAGAGATTGCAGCTTATGTGGCTAGGTGTGATACCTGCTGTCGTGTGAAAGCTATTTACCTTAAGCCAGCCGGTTTATTACAGCCTTTGCCAGTTCCTGGCTGGAAGTGGGATGAGATAACCATGGACTTCATAACGAGCTTACCCTTAACGCAAAAGGGCTATGATTCTATTTGGGTGATTGTAGATCGACTGACTAAGATTGCACATTTCTTACCAGTTCGAACTACGGATCGTCCTCATCAGCTCGCACAGCTCTACTTTGCACAGATACTTCGGTTACACGGGGTACCGAGGACGATAGTTTCAGACAGAGGCCTGCAATTTATTGCACGCTTCTGGGAGCATCTACACAAGTGTTTGGGAACCAATTTGGTTCGCAGTTCAGCTTATCATCCTCAGACTTTGGGTCAGACTGAAAGAGTAAATCAAATATTGGAAGATATGTTGAGAGCCTGTGTCATTTCTTCCAAAGGTTCGTGGGAAGAATGGTTACCATTAGCAGAGTTCTCATACAACAATAGCTATCAAGAGAGTATTCAGATGGCTCCTTTTGAAGTTTTGTATGGGCGCAAATGTAGAACTCTTCTTAACTGGGTTGAACCAGGAGAAATGAGGTACTACGGGATTGACTTTGTGAAAGAGGCCGAAGAACGAGTGCATACCATTCAGCAACATCTCAAAGCCACACAAACTCGCCAAAAGAGTTGAAAGGATCAAGGATGCCCAAGAGGGGGTGAATTGGGCAACTAATAAATTCTTCGAAACACAATTCAACCTATCGCAATTTGCCCAATGTCACCCCACAAGTGCTTGAGTCAATTCTATTTCTTAAACAAGTTATGCAACCTAGAGCCAAGTCCTATCACAAGTATACTACTCTAGGAATGTAGAGAACACAAAGGAAATGCGGGAATGTAAAGGGTTAGAAAGACAAATCCGGTTTTTCCCGAGGTATCGGAGAGTCGGCACTCCCCACTAGTCCTCGTTGGAGCACTCGTGCAAGGGTGTAGCTCCCCCTTGATCTTCGCAAAGACCAAGTGCTCTCTACGGGCTGATCCTTTGCCTCTCTGGCGCGGTGGATCGCCCACAACCGCTCACAACTTCGACTTGGGCCGCCCACAAGCTCTCCAAGCGGTCACCAAGCCACCGATCGCCACCAAACCGTCTAGGTGATGCCGATCACCAAGAGTAACAAGCCTAGACTCTCACTTGACCAAGAACAAGGCCAAAGAGGGTGATGGATGCACACAAGTTACTCTTGATCTCTCTAGGGAAGAAGCTCACAAGCAATGGAGTTCACACTAATCTCCCTAGGGCTCTTGCTCTCTCACAAGATCAACAAGGGTTCCTTCAACTGTTAGAAATGGCAAGAGAGATAGAATGGAGGCTTTGGTGGAGTATAAATACTCACCCTCTCCAAAACTAGCTGTTTCTCACTTTCCTACGAACCGTCGGACTCTGCTGAGGCTCGACCGTCGGACCAATCGCTACGGTCCGACTCTCACACAAGCACTGCGCCCAGAACTGTGACAGAGGGGCGTCGGACCGAACTCGATGGTCCGACGCTTCTGAACTACGAGCACAGTGCCTCTCAACGGCTAGTACACGGAGCAATGGTCCGACGCACACCGTCGGACCAAGTCCGACGCTCAAAACCGCGCTAGGAACCTCTCTGGAAGTGTCGGACGCTAACAGACATTAGTCCGACGCTCCCACTCGCGATGGTCCGACGCTCGCTCAAAACCCAGAGGCACCGTCGGACTCTGGCCAATAGTCCGACGACCATCCAGCCAGGGTCCGACGCTCCCTAGCACGCTTAGACTCGTCCAGGGGCTGCCACATGTCGTCGGACTCTAGCTATTGGTCCGACGCCCATACTAGGTAGAGTCCGACGCCTCTAATTTGATCAAAACTTCGCCGAATTGAAAGCTTTCCAAAACGAAGTTTGATCCACTCTCTCTCAAGAGTCTCCCTAGGCTGTCTAGAGCTATGTTGGACAAGTGTGCATCACATCTACACTCTCTAATCTTGATCTAAGTCAAGCTACCCATCCAAACCCCTCTTAATAGTACGGTCAAAGAGAAAAACAAAAACTAAGACTACGCCAAGTGTCTCTCAACTCCAAACGACACTTAGCACTAGCCTATGACCGTCTTGTCTTCCATCCTTTGAAAACGGAATCGATTTCCATCGCTAGGGGCTTGAACCTACATGTTATTATGACCTAACCTCTAGGTTATCCTGCAAAACACACGTTAGTCATAATAACCGTCTTGTTGTCTTTAATCACCAAAACCATTGGGGCCTAGATGCTTCAATCTCTCCATTTTTGGTGATTGATGACAACAACCTCAAATAGATTTAGAAAGAGTAAGGTTTTTTAAAATTTTGATTCATATAAGCATGTGACAATAAGAGCAAAAGGGTTAGGCATGCTTATACAAATCAAGACCACAAGGTACAAATAAGATATGAAATAAGCACAAGTTCCAAACGATACGCTCAAGATCGGAGTGAAGTGCGGAAGCTAGGACAAGAGCTTAACCAAAAGTGAAACAAGTGACACAATATATAAATAATCATGAAGCTCAAACACATGTCACAAGCAAGTCTCAAACATGAAAATAAACATGATGCATGATAATGTCACATCCAAAAGAACAAAAGAACCAAAACCCTCTCACGCGCTCCCCCTAAATCTATGCTCTCTCCCCCTTTGGCATCAAGCACCAAAGACCTAAGACTCAGGAGGTGGAGAAGAAGCTGCAGCGTCGCGGTCGGAGGAGTGAGGTCGAAGCTCAAACTGAGAAGGGTCTCCCTCGGACTCTGAGCTCTGAACGGCCTGACCCTCTGTCGGAGCACGTGAAGGAGAAGCGGTCCGGGTCTGCTCAGCTGTCTCTGTAGCTGCTGCTGTGACTACTACTGTCACAGGCCCTGCTGAAGTCGGGAGAGGCTCTAAGGAGGCGACTGACGACGGTAGTGTCTCTGTAGTCCCAGTCGCAGGTGGAGCTGTGGTGGTGGTAACAGGCAGTCTGAACTCAGGAGGTGTGGGCATGCCTGTGATCTCACTGAAGGTAGCACCCAAGCTCCTGGACACTAAGGGGCCACCTAGGTCAGGTGTGAAACCGGTGTGGATCGGAGTGAACCCCTGAGTGCCTAGTGTGGCAAACCACTGCTGAGTCTGCTGAGTTGGCATGATAAACTGACTCTGGAGTGAAGCTGTGCCCTGACTCTGAAGTCCACCGGACTGTATCGCTGGAGTCACTTGGGCTGCAATGGCTGCTGGTCCAATCTGCTGGACTGGAGAGGCAGTGGCTAGGTAAGGTGGGGCTCCGGTGTGCCTGATGATGTGCTCCATGAACCCAAAAGTCTGTAGCTGTATCTGCTGGCTCTGTAGCTGCATCTGGAGCATCTGCTGCTGAAACTGATCCTGCCTGAGCTGAACCTGAGAGAGAGCTTCAGCCTGCTCCCTGGCAAACAGGGCCTGCTCCTCTGCCTGTCTCTGCTGCGTCTGCTGTAAGCTCTGAAGAATGGCAAGCAAAGCAGGGTCTATCTGTGAGGTCTGTGGAGCGGAGCTGGACCCACCGGCCTCCGATTTGTGAGCTCGTGGACGCGAAGGGATGGGCTGGTAGTCCCTATCAGAGCTGGACGAGGAGGTGTCGACGGGGTCATCGTCTGCAAGTAACTGCTCAAGCTCGCTATGGGCAACATGCCTCATAGCCTCGTCCTGCTGCTGCACCTCTGCCATATCTGCCCCTGAAGTCTGACGGCGCTGAATCCTGTGTAGAGCTCTGCTGCCACGGCATCCATCAATCAGAGAGGTCATCCTATAAACTAGAAACTCTATCTCAGTCTGGCGCAACTCACAGGAGATACCTGTCCAAATCTGGTGCAACCTCCGCTCAAGGATGTGTGAGATCCAGTGAGCGTAGGGGAGCTGTCGCCTAGACCTGATGCCCTCTGCTATGGTGTCCTCCATCTCACTGATAATCAAGTCAACAACGTCAAACTCGAACTACTGGACCAGGGCACTAAGGAGCCACAGCTGTAAGTGAGTCAAACCCTCCTTGTACCCCTCCCACGGTAAAAGTGTACGCCTCATCACGTTGTTCAAGAGACGAACGACAGGACGAAGCTCTGAGGGTGTCCGGCGGGAGCCGTCTCCGAACCGTGGTCAAAAACACGGTGCTATGTGAGCAGTACCAGGGGCCAGTCCTCCGTGAGCCCTCCTCGGCGGGTCTGTCGTGGCATAGCAAATACTATACAACCTGGTCGCTGACTCTGGCACTCCAAGCAGCTCTCGCAGAGCCTTCGTGTAGAGCCGGTATGGCTCTCCACCGAAGGTGTACTGCAAGTACTCGTGGTCGGGGTCTATCCATAGTGAAGCATAGAACTCTCGGACCCACGACTCCACGTATCGGCCTGATCCGCCAAGAAGCTCTGCAAGTCCAGGCAGGTATGTCAAATATGGCCTGATCTTCTCTCCTGCTGCCTGGACTATGTCCTCTAGGGGACAACTCTGTGCTGTCGCAGTCCAACTCCTATGGCCATGAGGGCGGTGAAGAAGTCCTCGTGAAGAGTAGAGTACCAACCCTCAGAAGCTCTGGGATCTCTCTGATCCGGGAACCAGCTGGCAAGCGACGTCAGCCGGAGCTCTCTGACTCGGGCTACAGATATCCTCCGCAGGTCCAAGTGAACGTCTGGCTCAGGCTCCGGCTGAGGCTCGGAGGGAGCAGGCACCCTGGGGACTTAGTCGCCGCACCTCTGACCAGCGGGCCAGGGTGGCACCGAAGGTCAAGTGCTGCCCGAGCGACGAAGAGGTGGAGCCTGGGCCTGCTTCCCCTGAGTCGCTGCCTCTTGCTGCTCTAACTGCCTCAGCTCTGCCTCTAGCTGTGCTGACTCAGTCTCCGACTGTCTCTGAGGCTGTGGCTGCTCCTCGGTCTCATCTCTGCCCGACAAACTGACAGAGATGCCTCCAATGTGTATACCCCTGCCACGCTCTGCCTCCTCTGCAGTGTAACACCTAGAATTTTGCAACATTTTAAAATTAGGTAAATTATTTAATTTATGCAATTATTGTCATGCAATTATAGAAGAAATAGAATTTTTGGTGAAATAAAATAAAACCTAGGTCAAACCATGTTTGATGCACTCATGCTGCTGCATATTAATTTTTGATTGCTTGATTTATTTGTTGGGTCTTCCATTTTTAAATCCCTTTTGAAACTCCATTTGAAATTGTGTTTGAAAAAGAGAAAAGAAAATAGAAATAGAAAAGAGGAATTAGAGAAAGGTGAAGAGCAGCAGCTGCAGCCACCTTTCCTTCTCAGCCTGCTCGGCCCATTCCCTTTCCCCTCTCCCTTGGCCCACTCGGCCAGCTCCTCCCCCCTCGGCCCTTTCCCTTTCTCCTGGGCCGTGACCGCGCACGCCGGCCCAATCCACCGGGCCAGGCACGCCGCGCCCCTCTCCCCCCCCCTCTCGCCGACATCGTGGGCCCACTCGTCAGCCGCACGTCCTGCACCTTCCTTCCTCCTCCCGCTCTGCTTCCCAAATCAGAGGGCCAACGCCGTCGCCGCCTCTGATTCCGGCCGGATTGGCCGCGCTCTTTCCAATTGGAGCCGCCCGTGTCTACTTAAGGCCAAGCTCGACCCTCCGCAGTCTCCTTTTTCGCCCTTGCAGCACCCCATCGTCCTTGCGCAGCAAATAGAGCCCGCCGCCACAACTTCCTTCCGCCGGCGAGCTCGAGTCCGACGAATTCGTCATCGCTTCTTCACTGTAAGGTCATCCGGGTGCTTCGTGATGTTCCTGCGAGTCTCCCTACCCTTTTTCCCTTTTGAGTCGAGCACTGACATGCCCTCGTCGCCACTGCAGCCGTCCGCCGCCGCTGGAGCAAGTGAAGGACCCGCCCCGGACTGATTTCGGCCTTCGATTCAACCCTTGGTGAGCTCGCACTTCTATCCTCTCCCCCTATGACCCATCCCGGCGCCATTTGGCACACCCCAGTGCCGTCACCGCCACCTCCGGCGAGGATGGCCGCCGCGACCCGTGCTGCTCGCCCTCCGGGCCACGATAGCCCTCCTCGTTGCTCGATTCGAGTTCGTATCAAGATTATCCATCTCCCCACGCCTTTTCCGAGCCGGAACGACCTCAGTAGCGCCCTTTTGGCTCCTCCGGCGATGCGCCGGCGATGGCGCCGCCGCCGGCCACTGTGTTCCGGCGAACAGAGCCCTGCTCCCCTCCCGGCTTCTAATCCTGGCCGTTGAACTCAGATCGGACGGCTCTCGTCTATCCATACCGGTTCGGCCGACAAATTTGCAGAAAACCCCCTGGCCTTTTTAATATTGTAACCCGCGGTCCCTTGGCGTATTCACCAGATTACGTTTCCCCGCGGAGAAGACGTATTTTCCGTTCGGTTTAATAAAAATTAGATATTTATATTTACAGATTTGCCACTAATCTTTAATCGCTTATAAAATGCACGTTTTAGCTCCGATTTCGACGATTCCAATTGCATTGGATTCACAATTTTATCCTCTTTCCAGTAATATAACTTTTATCCATGTTAATAGTATTTTATTTTTCAGTATTATTTTAATCCCTAAAAATGCATTAAAACTTCGGAAAATCATATCTTTCGCGTTTTTAAATCCGTTTTCGGTGATCTTTATATCGATGTGATCGTATCAGCGAGTAGAATAGTTTTATAAATCTTTTAATTGGTTTTCTCACTGTTGGTGTACTGTTCTAATTTATGTCCTTGTTTGCTATGCATGAATGCTCCCGTATGTTTGTGTGTTGGCGATTAATCGAGTATAGACGGTGAGCAATTCGACGGTGCTTTCGACCCGCATTTCGAGGACCAGCAAGACCAGCAAGACTTTCCTGAGCAAGGCAAGTAATTCATGGGATTATCCTTGTTACCTATTTATGAAAGTTTTACTAAATATCATATGCATGCAATCCCTTGATAAACATAGATGATTTCCCTAGAATTGTCCCTGTACCTTGATACCTACGATTTATGCACATAAATGATTTGGCAATGCTATTATTATCATGATCATGTGTTGATTAATGGGAAGTAATGAACTTTAATAGATGACATTATCCGTAAGTGACCCTCCGGGAAAACCGCGCAACTATGGGTGCTAATGGGCTCTGGTTTTAGTTCAGTAAATTGCTCTTGTCTAGCTTGTTAGTGGTTACCGAAAGGCGCAAGTGGGGTGGGATAAAGCCGGGATGGCTTATAGTTTGGCCCCTGTCTGCAATGATGTGTATAGGCTGCGGTTATGTGCCATCAGGCAGAGGACTTATTATAAGAACAGGCACAGAATCCATAGCGGCCCTAACTTGTTAGACATGACTTTTGAAAGACTTCATAGTGATACCCTGCTCACTCACCTTGGTAGTGTTTTTGGGAGTAATTAACCCGAGCAAATGGGAATCACGGCTCATAGTGAAAGTGTGCAACCTCTGCAGAGTGTAAAACTGGTATACTAGCCGTACCCGCGGTTATGGGTGGTCTGGAATCCTCATGGACAGAAAATAGTGTCATTGTTTACTTGTTTATGCTTACTGTTCATCTTACATTGATCATGTACCTTGGAATTTATGCAACACCATTGATGCTATTTATAGTATTACTATTACTTTGATTTTAAAGGCTATTGCAACATAACCACATAAAGCTATTTGAGCCTCATGAACCCTGTGTATTACTTGCTGAGTACGATATGTGCTCACTCTTGCTATTACCACCACCACAGATGAAGATTGGAGTTATGACTACCGCAACGAGTTCTAGACTTGTTGTCAACCAGTCAACGTCCCTGCGTTGGAGCTACCACGAGAGATTTTAATTTCCGCTGAGATGTTGTAATAAAGTACTATGTTTAAATATTGTTCGTTATGTATTAAACTCTGCAATGGTACTTAATGAATTTGTCTAGCATGTGTGGACTTGATCCTTGGCACACATGTGAGCTTTTATACATCCTGGTGTTGTTTTTAATATCGGGGTGTGACAAATTGGTATCAGAGCTTTGTTGACTGTAGGACGCAAGCCTAGATAGTAAAAATCACATAGGTTTATTTTTGCACTTAAATTTCAGCCTTGACTATTTTATTACAATTTTGTTTTATGCTATACTTCCTTATTCTATTGCAAAAAGTTTGACTCTAGCTTCTCTTTTCTGATTTTGTAGATGGTTCTCACTCGTTCCGCCGCTCGCCGCTCTGCTGCTGAGGCTGTTTCTTCTCGTGGCGTCGCCTCCTACGTCGCCCAGTTCTCTCCCAGCGCACCGCCGGTGAAGCCCGAGGTCGTGGTCCTCTCCGACGATGAGGAGGACCCCACTGAGGTCCTCATGTTCGATGACGACGTGGAGGAGGAGATCGTGCCAGTCACTCCGACGACGCCAGCTCCTACACCGACGCCTGCACCTGCACCGACTCCCCCTGCACCTGAGCCAGTGATGGAGTGGTTCCGTGTTACCACCATCAAGGACCCGGCGCCGAACGCGTATCAACACTCCCTGCTGCAAGAAGTGTTGACTACGTACTACAGTGACAAGCACCCGGTCATCGAGTACCTCTGCTCGAGGTACACCCACCCTGAGGAGGCGACCTACTACAAGACCCTGTTGGCAGTCATCTACTGGGAGCCTGGACAGCCGAAGCCGGCTCCTCATCAGGTCTTCTTTTCGCCTGCTAGGAGGACTTCAGCTCACGCCAGCATGGAGGATGCTGCGCAAGTGGCGTACGCATTCTACCATGGTCTTCGCTATGAGCTCATGGAGGAGGATCGCTTTCGCCACCTGCCCCGCTTTGAGCCCTGGGCTGGACGAGCTGTGGTGACCCAGGCTGATCCCCTGCATCCGACGTTGAACACCACCGCTCTGCACGTCAATGCCTTGACGGAGCAAGTGGTGGGGCTCCAGGGAGAGCTGAAGGGAGCACACTCAGCGTCACGGCGTCTCCAGAAAGAGAATGATTGTCTGCGGGCTATGCTCAAGAAGTCCCCCCGCTACACGAAGAAAGAAGACTTCACGCTTCACGTTAATAAGTTCTAGGTTACCCTTGGGATTCATGTAATAAATCGTTAGCTGCGTCTAGTGAGTCTTGGTGTGCTTGTAAGATTGGTGTGAGAACATGATTTATTATTATGCACTTGTGTGATTTGGATCTTTGTTATGAGTGTTGGAGTGCTGTAGACTTGTCTACGGTACTTCTTGAACAAGTAAAAATTAAGTTGAGGTCTTTTTATATATTGTTGGGTTGGTTTATATTCTCGTTACCCTTGCTGTTTTCTGGAGTTATCTGAGGTATTTTGGTCATATCTGGAGATCTGAAAATGCAAATGTCATGAAATTTTTATGGGATATACTAGACTTCAGTTCCTTTCCAACGCCGTATCAATCACCTTCATATCTATTATGGACTAAGAGTTATGACTGTTGCAATCTGGTATAACTGTGATGCCTGGAAGTGCTGAACAGCTCCTGTAAATTGTGAAATTGGAACTGGTAACTGTCAGAATCTGGTAAAGTGGTCTAAATGAAAGTTGTAGGAAATTTTATAAGTTTTCCAGCAATGTATAGAACGTCTCGTTTTGAGTTCTGTAGCTCCCTGTACGATCGATTTACTGCACTTCTGTTTCTGAGAACTCGTCCTGAAATTTCAGTTTCTCTATTCATGTTGGTTATTTGGGTATTGTCTGAGAATCGTTACGTATGTTGGGTTGACAGATGGCCGGAAGGAGGAACCCCAGAGGCAACCCACCACCTCCACCACCCCCCATGATCAGCCCTGAACAATTCATGCAGATGCAAGGGCAGTTCATGGAAGCAATGACTCGCTTCATGCAGAATGTTCAGCAGGGTGGAGCACCACCACCACCGCCACCCAGGGACAGGCGCAAGGACTTCCTTCAGGGACGTCCTCCGGTGTTCACACATGCCACAGACCCCCTAGAGGCCGATGATTGGGTCCGTGCTGTGGAAAAGCAGCTTAACATTGCGCAGTGCAGTGACAAGGAGAAGGTCCTGTATGCTTCAGGTCAGTTGCAGGGTGCAGCCCAAACCTGGTGGGAGTCTTACCAGGATGCATGGCCTGCGAATGCTCCTGATGTTACTTGGGATGAGTTCACCAGAGAGTTTAGAGCTCATCACATTCCTCAAGGTTTGATGGATCAGAAGGCTGAAGAGTTCCGGTCTCTCCGGATGGTGTCCATGTCTGTCAGCGAATATCATAACAAGTTCGCTGAGCTGGCACGCTATGCACCCAGGGAAGTTGCTGACGATGCTGACAAGCAGCGGTTATTTCTCAAGGGCTTATATTATGAACTCAGGCTGCAGTTGGCTGGTAACACCTACCCCAACTTTCAAGCTCTTGTCAACCGTGCTATTGTGTTGGACAACATGCGCCAGGATCAGGACAAGAAGAGGAAGTTCTCTGGTCAGTCTTCTGGGAGCAACAACCGTCCACGCTATGGTCACCAGCAGAATTCCCAGCAAAGGTACCATGGTGGTAACAACCAGCGCTTGCCTTTCCAACAGCGCCAGCCATTCCGTCAGTCGGGAGGGACACAAAACTCCCAGAATGGAAAAGCTAATGGTCCCCCTGCCAAGAATGGAGCCCCTAGAGCCCCCACCGTCTGTTACAGCTGTGGCAAGGAAGGCCACATGTCCTTCCACTGCCCCAACAAGAAGCCACTCTATGGGAAGGTGAATCATGTGACCACCGACACTGCTCAGGATGGGCCGAACATCATGCTGGGTACGTTCGACCTCAACTCCACTCCTGCAACTGTCTTATTTGATTCTGGAGCATCGCATACTTTTATCTCCCATATATTTGTTAGAAAACATAGTATACCCCTGCTTACCATGAAGAATGAGATGATAGTGAACTCTCCTGGGGGTGTTATGCCTGCTACCCACTTTTGCCCAACCGTAACATTGTCCTTAAGGGGGGTAGAGTTCTTTGTCAGTCCAATCGTCCTGAGGGCATCTGGAATTGATTTGATACTGGGTTGTGACTGGATGAAAGAACATGCGGTCGACATCAAATGCAAAGAGAAGGTTGTGGAATTGAATGGGCCTAAGGGAAACAGGATCTCAGTGGATGTTGCGGTGAAGCCACCTCCAGCTGCTGTCATCAATATGATAGAAGAAGGTGAAAAATCTGATGACCGTGTTGTGGGAGAATTTCTGGATGTCTTCCCCGAGGATTTGCCAGGTATAGCCACCTGATCGAGACATTGAATTCATTATTGAATTATTACCTGGTACTGCACCCATAGCTAAGCGTCCATATAGAATGGGGGTAAATGAGTTAGAAGAACTTAAAAAGCAACTTAAGGAGTTATTAGATAAAGGTTTTATCCGCCCTAGTTCTTCTCCATGGGGTGCACCGGTTATCTTTGTTGACAAGAAGGATGGTACTCAAAGGATGTGCATTGATTACCGATCATTAAATGAAGTGACCATCAAAAATAAGTACCCTTTGCCTAGAATTGATGATTTGTTTGATCAATTGAGAGGTGCATGTGTGTTTTCCAAGATTGATTTACAGTCTGGTTATCACCAATTGAAGATTAGAAACCAAGATATACCGAAGACAGCATTCACTACCAGATATGGGCTATATGAATACACAGTTATGTCTTTTGGTCTTACCAATGCACCTGCCTACTTCATGTATTTGATGAATAAGGTGTTCATGGAATATCTTGATAAGTTTGTGGTGGTATTCATTGATGATATTCTGGTGTTCTCCAAGACGGAAGAAGAACATGAAGAACACTTGAGATTGGTCTTGCAGAAATTGAGAGAGCATAAGTTGTATGCAAAAAGGAGTAAGTGTGAGTTTTGGCTAAAGGAAGTGGCTTTCTTAGGCCACATTGTCTCAAATGGTGGAATTGCTGTAGATCCTAGCAAAGTGAGGGATGTGCTGGATTGGAAGCCACCTACTGATGTTAAGGAAATTCGCAGTTTCCTTGGTTTGGCTGGTTACTATAGGAGGTTCATTGAAGGGTTCTCCAAGCTCGCTAAGCCTATGACTGCATTGTTAGAGAAGAATGCCAAGTTCATGTGGTCCGAACAGTGCCAAGCTAATTTTGATGAGTTGAAGAAGAGGTTGACTTCTGCCCCAGTGCTGATATTGCCTGATCTAAGTAAGAGTTTTTCTATCTACTGTGATGCATCTAGACAAGGTTTGGGATGTGTACTTATGCAAGAAGGTAGGGTCGTTGCCTATGCGTCTAGACAGTTGAGAAAGCATGAGTTGAACTACCCTACTCACGATCTTGAGTTAGCAGCGGTTGTTCATGCCTTGAAGATCTGGAGGCATTACCTGATGGGGCATAAAACTGACATATATACGGATCATAAGAGCTTGAAATACATCTTTACCCAGTCGGATCTGAACTTGAGGCAACGTCGATGGTTAGAATTGATTAAGGACTATGATCTAGAAGTGCATTACCATCCTGGGAAGGCCAATGTGGTGGCCGATGCACTTAGCAGAAAAAGTTATGATAGTGAAGTTCAGGAAACAATGATGCCTGAGGAGTTAAGTGCAGAGTTGCAACGTCTGAACTTGTGTTTGGTTAACAATATCGTGGAGATTGAGATAACGCCTACCTTGGAAGAAGAAATACGCAAAGGTCAGATGGAGGATGAAGAACTCAAAGAGATAGCTGAAAATGTGGTTGTTGGAAAAGCACCCGGATTCAGGCTTGATGAGAATGGCACATTGTGGTTGGGAAAAAGGATATGTGTGCCAGCAATGAAGGCTATCCGAGATACAATTCTTCGGGAAGCTCATGAGTCTGCCTACTCTATTCACCCCGGAAGTACCAAGATGTATCAAGATCTCAAGGAGAAGTATTGGTGGAAAGAGATGAGGAGAGCTGTAGCTGAATATGTTGCATTGTGCGATACTTGTTCGAGGGTTAAAGCCGAACATCAAAGGCCTGCTGGGTTGCTACAACCTATGAAGATACCGGAATGGAAATGGGATGAAGTTGGAATGGACTTCATAGTGGGATTACCCCGGACCAGCAAAGGTTATGACTCCATATGGGTGATTGTCGATCGGTTGACGAAAGTTGCTCATTTTCTACCTGTGAAGACTAAGTATAGTGGTCCGAAATTGGCTACACTTTACATGGAAAGGATAGTATGTCTGCATGGTGTACCAAAGAAGATTGTATCAGACAGAGGGTCTCAGTTTACATCTCACTTCTGGAAACAAGTACATGAGGCTTTGGGAACAAGATTGAATTTCAGTACCGCTTATCACCCTCAGACAGATGGACAAACAGAAAGAACCAACCAGATCTTGGAGGATATGTTGAGAGCTTGTGCTTTGCAGTATGGTTCTAGTTGGGAAAAGAGTTTACCTTATGCAGAATTCTCTTATAATAACAGTTATCAGAAGAGTCTTGGGATGTCACCATTCGAGGCATTGTATGGCCGGAAGTGCAGAACACCTCTGTATTGGAACCAGACAGGTGAGACACAGTTGTTTGGACCTGACGTAATAAAAACCGCTGAAGAACAAGTTAGTAAAATCAGAGAGAACTTAAGGATAGCTCAGTCTCGACAAAAGAGTTATGCAGATAAGCGGAGAAGAGCTTTGAGTTTTGAAAAAGGTGACTATGTGTATCTCAAGGTATCACCGATGAGAAAGGTGAGGAGGTTTAATATGAAGGGAAAGCTAGCACCGAGGTATGTTGGTCCCTTCAAGATCATTAAAAGGTGTGGAGAAGTTGCATATCAGTTAGAGTTGCCTGAGCACCTGTCCGCTGTTCATGATGTGTTTCATGTGTCCCAACTTAAGAAATGTTTGCGTATACCTGAGGAACAAATACCCATGGATGAACTTCAAGTTAAGGATGATTTGACTTATGAAGAGTACCCTGTGAGGATACTGGAGACAGCTGAAAGAGTCACTCGAAGTAGAGTGATTAAGATGTGTAAGGTTCAGTGGAATAGGCACTCAGAGGAAGAGGCAACTTGGGAAAGAGAAGAGGACTTGAGAAAAGAGTATTCACACTTGTTTGAGTAAGCATTCAATCTCGAGGACGAGATTTTCTTTAAGGGGGGTAGAATTGTAACACCTAGAATTTTGCAACATTTTAAAATTAGGTAAATTATTTAATTTATGCAATTATTGTCATGCAATTATAGAAGAAATAGAATTTTTGGTGAAATAAAATAAAACCTAGGTCAAACCATGTTTGATGCACTCATGCTGCTGCATATTAATTTTTGATTGCTTGATTTATTTGTTGGGTCTTCCATTTTTAAATCCCTTTTGAAACTCCATTTGAAATTGTGTTTGAAAAAGAGAAAAGAAAATAGAAATAGAAAAGAGGAATTAGAGAAAGGTGAAGAGCAGCAGCTGCAGCCACCTTTCCTTCTCAGCCTGCTCGGCCCATTCCCTTTCCCCTCTCCCTTGGCCCACTCGGCCAGCTCCTCCCCCCTCGGCCCTTTCCCTTTCTCCTGGGCCGTGACCGCGCACGCCGGCCCAATCCACCGGGCCAGGCACGCCGCGCCCCTCTCCCCCCCCCTCTCGCCGACATCGTGGGCCCACTCGTCAGCCGCACGTCCTGCACCTTCCTTCCTCCTCCCGCTCTGCTTCCCAAATCAGAGGGCCAACGCCGTCGCCGCCTCTGATTCCGGCCGGATTGGCCGCGCTCTTTCCAATTGGAGCCGCCCGTGTCTACTTAAGGCCAAGCTCGACCCTCCGCAGTCTCCTTTTTCGCCCTTGCAGCACCCCATCGTCCTTGCGCAGCAAATAGAGCCCGCCGCCACAACTTCCTTCCGCCGGCGAGCTCGAGTCCGACGAATTCGTCATCGCTTCTTCACTGTAAGGTCATCCGGGTGCTTCGTGATGTTCCTGCGAGTCTCCCTACCCTTTTTCCCTTTTGAGTCGAGCACTGACATGCCCTCGTCGCCACTGCAGCCGTCCGCCGCCGCTGGAGCAAGTGAAGGACCCGCCCCGGACTGATTTCGGCCTTCGATTCAACCCTTGGTGAGCTCGCACTTCTATCCTCTCCCCCTATGACCCATCCCGGCGCCATTTGGCACACCCCAGTGCCGTCACCGCCACCTCCGGCGAGGATGGCCGCCGCGACCCGTGCTGCTCGCCCTCCGGGCCACGACTAGCCCTCCTCGTTGCTCGATTCGAGTTCGTATCAAGATTATCCATCTCCCCACGCCTTTTCCGAGCCGGAACGACCTCAGTAGCGCCCTTTTGGCTCCTCCGGCGATGCGCCGGCGATGGCGCCGCCGCCGGCCACTGTGTTCCGGCGAACAGAGCCCTGCTCCCCTCCCGGCTTCTAATCCTGGCCGTTGAACTCAGATCGGACGGCTCTCGTCTATCCATACCGGTTCGGCCGACAAATTTGCAGAAAACCCCCTGGCCTTTTTAATATTGTAACCCGCGGTCCCTTGGCGTATTCACCAGATTACGTTTCCCCGCGGAGAAGACGTATTTTCCGTTCGGTTTAATAAAAATTAGATATTTATATTTACAGATTTGCCACTAATCTTTAATCGCTTATAAAATGCACGTTTTAGCTCCGATTTCGACGATTCCAATTGCATTGGATTCACAATTTTATCCTCTTTCTAGTAATATAACTTTTATCCATGTTAATAGTATTTTATTTTTCAGTATTATTTTAATCCCTAAAAATGCATTAAAACTTCGGAAAATCATATCTTTCGCGTTTTTAAATCCGTTTTCGGTGATCTTTATATCGATGTGATCGTATCAGCGAGTAGAATAGTTTTATAAATCTTTTAATTGGTTTTCTCACTGTTGGTGTACTGTTCTAATTTATGTCCTTGTTTGCTATGCATGAATGCTCCCGTATGTTTGTGTGTTGGCGATTAATCGAGTATAGACGGTGAGCAATTCGACGGTGCTTTCGACCCGCATTTCGAGGACCAGCAAGACCAGCAAGACTTTCCTGAGCAAGGCAAGTAATTCATGGGATTATCCTTGTTACCTATTTATGAAAGTTTTACTAAATATCATATGCATGCAATCCCTTGATAAACATAGATGATTTCCCTAGAATTGTCCCTGTACCTTGATACCTACGATTTATGCACATAAATGATTTGGCAATGCTATTATTATCATGATCATGTGTTGATTAATGGGAAGTAATGAACTTTAATAGATGACATTATCCGTAAGTGACCCTCCGGGAAAACCGCGCAACTATGGGTGCTAATGGGCTCTGGTTTTAGTTCAGTAAATTGCTCTTGTCCAGCTTGTTAGTGGTTACCGAAAGGCGCAAGTGGGGTGGGATAAAGCCGGGATGGCTTATAGTTTGGCCCCTGTCTGCAATGATGTGTATAGGCTGCGGTTATGTGCCATCAGGCAGAGGACTTATTATAAGAACAGGCACAGAATCCATAGCGGCCCTAACTTGTTAGACATGACTTTTGAAAGACTTCATAGTGATACCCTGCTCACTCACCTTGGTAGTGTTTTTGGGAGTAATTAACCCGAGCAAATGGGAATCACGGCTCATAGTGAAAGTGTGCAACCTCTGCAGAGTGTAAAACTGGTATACTAGCCGTACCCGCGGTTATGGGTGGTCTGGAATCCTCATGGACAGAAAATAGTGTCATTGTTTACTTGTTTATGCTTACTGTTCATCTTACATTGATCATGTACCTTGGAATTTATGCAACACCATTGATGCTATTTATAGTATTACTATTACTTTGATTTTAAAGGCTATTGCAACATAACCACATAAAGCTATTTGAGCCTCATGAACCCTGTGTATTACTTGCTGAGTACGATATGTGCTCACTCTTGCTATTACCACCACCACAGATGAAGATTGGAGTTATGACTACCGCAACGAGTTCTAGACTTGTTGTCAACCAGTCAACGTCCCTGCGTTGGAGCTACCACGAGAGATTTTAATTTCCGCTGAGATGTTGTAATAAAGTACTATGTTTAAATATTGTTCGTTATGTATTAAACTCTGCAATGGTACTTAATGAATTTGTCTAGCATGTGTGGACTTGATCCTTGGCACACATGTGAGCTTTTATACATCCTGGTGTTGTTTTTAATATCGGGGTGTGACATGCAGCCTGTGCTACCCTGATGGCCTGCCTCTGCTCTGCTGAGAGTCTCTTCCTTTTCTTGCTGCTCTCGACGAGAGGGGCCTTCCCCTTGTCCAAAGGTGGACAAGGAGGAGGCCTCTCGTCTCCACCTGTGCCTCCCTCACTGCGGCTGACCTGCTTGCACCTCACCATCTCTGCCAACTGTCACTGTCTCTCAGAAACTGACGCTGACACTCAGAGGCTTGGCCTCGTTCCGTATCCGTGAGCTTGGCCCCGGATTCACTAACACACTGCCAAACACTCTGACCACGAACGCTGCAAGTGATAGATAGACAGGGATACATAAGCATATATAATCTAGAGATGAGTAATCCTAGGAAGCAAGCATAAAGGATAAGAGCGGAGAAGCAAAGCAACCTGAGGAAAGACCTGCGAAGAGGTGACAATCTCTGTCGAACGGGGCACCACAGGGTCAAGGAGAATCACTGCATGACATAGGGCACAAGTCAATGACTAGAGCAACTGACATGGATATGCAATGAATAGGGAGGAAACTAGGTGTGGAGGCAAAAGATGATTACCACAAGGTGAGAATCACCTTCACGAACCCTAGGAGGCTGAGAGCAGAGCTACGCTCCAAAACATCTTCGATTAACGTGAAGAATTTTGGTTAAGACATTTCGTCGAGCAGTTTAAGCGCGAGGTGATGAGAAGAGAGATTTGACACAACAGAATCGATTCTCACCACCACTCTGTGGGAGATGTCGCAGACGAGAAGAAGGGGAGTACACGAGCACCACGGCGGCGAAGGAGAAGAGCACGGCGGCGGCCGTGCAGAGCGGTGGCGGTGCTGCTCGGGTGCAGCAGCTCGCGGGCGTGCGCACGGGAGGGATGAGGGGCCCGCACGCATGGGAAGGTGCTCACGGCCGGCGGCGAGGGCGTGGGCAAGCCGGTGGCGGAGTGCGAGGGCGCGGCACGGCGGCGGGCTAGGGTTTGTACGGGCGGCGGCGCTCGGCTTCGATCGGCACGGGATGAAGACGAAAGGAACCGAATCGACTGGCAGCTCGGCCCCACGCGACAGAGAAAGAAAAAGGCGGAATCCCGCCTTCGAATCGACCGTCGGACGGTACTGTGCAAGCGTCGGACCAATACTCCGCAGAGTCCGACGCTTCCAGTAAGCTCCAGCGGCCGTCGGACTTAGTCCAACGCTCCTCGTCGGACCAATACTTTCGGTCCGACGCCGTGAACGCGGCGTGACACCACGTGAACTCTCTTATCCAATAGTCCGACGCCCGAAATTTCCCGGTCCGACGCTGCGTCCGACGCTTCCTTCGGCTTTGCCAGCGACCGTCGGACTGAATCTAAAATTCCGACGCTGTGAAAACCAGCGTCTGATGCTTCCTTCAACAGGGAAAGGGACCGTTGGACTGAGGCAATTGGTCCGACGCTGGGAAAATCAACGTCCGATGCCCTAAAACCTGTTTTCTTCCAAATTTCTTCGCGCTGATTTTTCCCAACTAAGTTCTAACCCCAATAAGAGTCAAATAAACACCAGTTAGAACTAGTATGAGATGTCCTCTCTCAAACCCTCAATTTTTCAAATATTTTGCCTTAGGCATATGTGAATTTTATGAAGATAGGCAATGAAATCCAAAAACGAAACGACAAAACAACAACCATGCAATATGCAATGCAAACTCACGTAAATTAAACTAGTTGCTTGTCAAGTTTGTCCTCGGGTAAGCTTCATCACATGCTTTTGGGCGGTTATCTTAACTGAGTTAGACAAGCCCTACGTGCAATTCAATGTTAGACATGTTTTATGTTACAATGCAATGCACATGACAACACAAGATCATCTTTTAGTGAAGTTGCTTAGATCAAGGCAATTAAGTTCATTCCTTAGAGTACAAAAGCGTGCCTCATCCAGTGGTTTAGTGAAAATGTCCACCAAGTTATCATCTGTTCTCACTCCCTCAAAGGAAATGTCACCCTTGGCAACGTGATCTCTAAGGAAGTGATGGCGGATGCCAATGTGCTTTGTGCGGGAGTGTTGAACCGGGTTATTGGCAAGTTTTACCGCACTCTCGTTGTCACACAACAAAGGCACCCTTTTTAAGTTGATTCCATAATCAAGTAGGGTTTGTTTCATGTAAAGAATTTGTGCACAACAAGCACCCGCGGCAATGTATTCCGCTTCGGTTGTTGACAAGGCAACACTATTTTGTTTCTTGGAGGACCAAGAAACTAGTGATCTTCCAAGCAAATGGCACCCTCCGGATGTGCTTTTCCGGTCAATCTTGCAACCGGCATAATCCGAATCGGAATAGCCGACAAGAGTAAAGTTAGCTCCTTTGGGATATCAAAGGCCAATGCTCAGGGTGTGCTTTATGTACCTAAGGATTCTTTTTACCACAACTAAGTGAGGTTCCTTAGGATTAGCTTGAAAGCGCGCACACATACACACACTAAACATGATGTCGGGCCTAGATGCGGTCAAGTACAACAAACTACCGATCATAGAACGATAGAGAGTTTGGTCAACCGATTTACCTCCCTCATCAAGGTCGAGATGTCCATTGGTAGGCATGGGGGTCTTGATGGGCTTGCATTCTTCCATGTTGAAGCGCTTGAGGAGGTCCTTCGTGTACTTCTCTTGCGACACGAACGTCCCCTCCCTCATTTGCTTGACTTGAAAGCCGAGAAAGAATGTGAGCTCACCAATCATGGACATCTCAAACTCCTTGGACATCATATCACCAAATTCCTTGCAAAAATCTTCATTAGTCGAACCAAAGATAATATCATTAACATAAACTTGACAAATGAAGATGTGCCCTTTGTGTTCTTGGTGAATAGTGTGGTATCAACCAAGCCGATTTTGAAGCCCTTGTTGATGAGGAAGTCACGGAGGCGCTCATACCAAGCCCGAGGGGCTTGCTTCAAGCCATATAGCGCCTTGGACAACCTATAAACATAGTTTGAATATCTAGGGTCTTTAAAACCCGGTGGTTGCGAAACATAGACAAGTTCATTTATGAAGCCATTTAAAAATGCACTTTTCACATCCATTTGAAAGAGTTTTAGATTCTGATTAGATGCATATGCAAGTAGGATACGAATGGCCTCTAATCTTGCAACCGGGGCAAAAGTCTCTCCAAAATCCAAGCCTTCAACTTGGGAGAACCCTTTTGCCACGAGCCTTGCCTTGTTTCTCACAATGTTGCCCTTGTCGTCTTGTTTGTTGCGGAACACCCACTTGGTGCCTATGACTCTTGCTCCTTTTGGCTTCTCTTCAAGTGTCCAAACTTGATTGCGGGTGAAGTTGTTGAGTTCTTCATGCATGGCATTCACCCAATCCGGATCTTGAAGAGCTTCCTCTATGCTAGTAGGCTCAATGCAAGAGACAAACGAGTGATGTTCAATGAATTGAGCATGCCTTTGTGAGCGAGTCATTATCCCCCTTGAAGGACTCCCTATTATGAGATCTTGAGGATGCGCTTGTAGGAGTGGAGTAGTTCTTCTATCAACCACTTGAGGAGGAGGTTGTGGAGCATCAACATCTTGTGCTTGTGCCTCAATTTCTTCTTGTGTGATGTGGGTGTCTTCATGTGGATCCACCCCATCTTTATCTTCATCATCTTGAGGCACATTTGATGAAGATGGTTGATCGATCACTTGCACATCATCACCATCATCTTCATCATCTCTTGGCTTGATGTCTCCGATTGGCATGTTCTTCATGGCCTTCCTCAAGGGTTCATCACCTACATCATCAAGATTCTCATGCTCTCTTTGAGAGCCGTTAGATTCATCGAACTCCACATCATATGTTTCTTCAACAAGGCCGGTGGCATTGTTGAATACTCTATATGCTTTGGACTTCAATGAGTAACCAACAAGAAAACCAATATCACAACGTCTTTGAAACTTCCCTAGGTGTTGCCACTTCTTGTAGATGTAGCATTTGCAACCAAACACCCGGAAGTAGGAGACGTCCGGCTTCTTGCCAATGAGTAGCTCATAGGGGGTCTTCTTTAGCAACTGGTGAGGGAATAAGCGGTTGGATGCATAGCATGCGGTGTTGATTGCCTCCGCCCAAAACCTCTCCGGTGTGTTGTACTCATCAAGCATAGTCTTTGCAAGGGTGATCAACGTCCGGTTCTTCCTTTCAACTACACCATTTTGTTGAGGGGTATAGGTGGATGAGACTTCATGCTTGATCCCAACTTTATCACAATATACTTCAATGTTTGTGTTGTCAAACTCTTTTCCATTGTCACTTCTTATCTTCTTGATCTTTACTTCAAATTCATTTTGTGCTCTCTTGGCAAACTTCTTGAAAGATTGGGCTACTTCGGTCTTGTCATGAAGAAAGAACACCCAAGTATATCTTGAAAAGTCATCAACAGTTACTAAGCAATAGAGCTTGCCACCAATGCTTGCATAAGTTGTTGGCCCAAATAAGTCCATGTGAAGTAGTTCCAATGGTCTTGAAGTTGACACAAATGCCTTGGATGGATGTGTATTTGCTACTTGCTTCCCGGCTTGGCAAGCACTACATAATTTGTCCTTCTCAAATACAACATCTTTCAGTCCTCTCACCATCTCCTTCTTCAATAACTTCTTGAGTGTGCTCATCCCAACATGTGCAAGCCTTCTATGCCAAAGCCACCCAAGAGATTGTTTGGTGAATAGACAAGTCTTCAAATTTGCATCTTCCAAGTTGAAGTCTACTAGATAGAGATGATTGTACCGAAAGTCCTTGAATATCACTTCATTGTCATCTTTCTTGGAGACAACCACCTCTTCACTTATAAATAGGCATTGGAAGGCAAGATCACACAATTGACCAACGGATAGCAAGTTGAAGCTCAAAGAAGCAACTAGAAGCACATTTGAAATGGAATGATCATTAGATATAGCCACTTTGCCAAGCCCTTGCACTTTGCTCTTGGAATTATCACCAAATGTTATCTTTCCTTGGTCTTCTACATTCTCTTCAAGGGAGGTGAACATACGAGCATCACCGGTAATATGTTGAGTGCATCCACTATCAATTACCCAATGAGAGCCACCGGTCTTGTAGTTCACCTACGCACAACAAATCAAGCTTGATGTTTAGGAACCCATATTTGAGAAGGGTTCCGAACTTTCTCAACCAAAGCTTTCGCCACCCATAGTTGCCTAGGCCTATTCTTGTTAGGGGGTCCTAGGAACATGACTTTCACTTTGCCCTTAGAATCTTTCCTTAGCATGTAATGAGCATCAAAGGCAAAGGGCCTAGCATGCTTGGGCAAAGGTTGTGGTGGCGGTGTCTTGCACTCATGAGCAAAGTGACCTTCTTGTCCACATTCAAAGCATCTCTTTGGCTTGGGCTTGGACTTGTTCTTTGCTTTGTTGAGGCCGATTTTGAGCTCTAATATTTTGCACCTTCTCACCCATGTAGCCAATTCCACTTCTATCAAACTTCATCACGGTGTTCATGAGGAAATCACTTTGGAGATATTGGCCTCTTGTGAATTTTTGTCAGCCCACAGTGAGATGACACTTTTCTTGCTTCAACTTCTTGTTCTCTTCCAATAAGCTTGCAAGGTGACACTTCTCATTCTTGAGGATCCTGTTTTCTTTTCTAAGCACTTCAACTTCATTATCTTGTTGCACCGCTTCAATGACAATGGTATTTGTGGTTGATTGCTTCTCAAGCTCTTTCTTCAAGTTGTCATTTTCAATCTTGAGCTTCAAATAGTCATCATGGCAATCGGCCACCACCACTTCCTTGCCTTTGCTACTAGCACCTTGCTCAATGATCTCATCAATCAAGTCATCACATGATGTAGCTATGTCACACTTAACAACATGGTTAGGAGAATCATGTGTTTCATTGGAAAGCAAGTCATAAGCCATAGCAAGGTTGTCATGATTCACTTTCACTTGAGTATAGTCCTCTGTTAGCTTGTTGTAGCTAGTGGTGAGCTCAATGTGTATCCTCTCAAGTTTATCATGTTTTTCTTTGAGCTCTTTTATGTTGGCTTTGAACTCTTTGAGCTTGGATGACACATTTTGATTTTCAACTCTAAGCTCATCACTAGCTTTAGTGAATTGTTCATTTTGAGCTAAAAGGTTGCCATTCTCAAGTTTTAAGTTTTCATTTTTCCTTGTTAACTTTCTTATAACTTTGGTGTAGTTATTAAGCAAGCTAGCAAGTTCATCATAGGTGGGTGAATCATATTCATTGTCACTATCACTACTCTCATCATCACTTTCTACCTTCTTGTCCTTAGCCATAAGGCAAAGGTGTGTTGGAGATGAGGGCAGTGATGGCGGTGGAGGAAGTGAAGTCCCAATCACAAGAGCGGCCACCTTCTCCTTTTCATCATCACTTTCTTCACCAGAAGAGCCACTAGAAGATTCAATGTCAGTGAGCCAATCACCAACAATGTAAGCCTTGCCACTCTTCTTGCTTTTGTGAAATTGCTTCTTCTTGAACTCTTTCTTCTTGAATGGTTTGGCCTTCTTCTTCTCATTTTCACTTTCATCACTTGAATCTTGCCTTTTGCCCTTGTTCTTGTCCTTGAACTTGTCTTTCTTGGGCTTTGGGCATTGATGAGCAAGATGCCCAAGCTCTCCACAATTGTAGCAATCCATCTCGGAGATGGGCTTTCTCTTGCTACTAGTGAAGAACTTCTTCTTGTTGGAATCAAATTTGATTCCCTTGTTGTTGAGCTTCTTGAGCATCTTGGTGGTCTTCCTCACCATGAGAGCGATCTCCACATCATCATCATCATCACTTGTGGAGTCAAGAGAAGAGTACTTTGCTAGAGCTTTGCCTTTCTTGTCAGCCTTGAGGACCAAGTCTTTCTTCTCTTCCTTCTTTGATGATGAGCTATCTTGAGGGGTGATCTTCATATACATTTCATGAGCATTGATCTTCCCCAATATTTGAGTGGGGGTTGCATTGGAGAGATCCGTTTGATGAAGTATGGTTACAATGTGACCATACTTCTCAATTGGAAGAGCATTGAGGATTCTCCTCGCAACCTCGGCCGGTGAGATTTGAGTGAGTCCAAGGCCATTTACTTCCTCTACAATGATATTCAAGCGAGAATACATGTCATTAGCGCTTTCATTGGAGAGCATTTTGAAAGAATTGAGCTTGTCAATGATAAGATAATATCGTTCCTCTCGCTCCTTCTTAGTTCCCTCATAGAGCGCACAAATATCCGACCATAGTGCATGGGCGTTTTTGTGGTTCCTCACACGGTTGAACACCTCTTTGCTAAGGCCTCTAAATATGATGTTTCGAGCCTTAGCATTCCACTTCTCGTGCTCTTCCTCAACGAGTGTGAGGGTTGAGCCGGGTTTGGGAGTGGGGTACCCTTGTGTGGCGGCTTTGTGCACATCAAGGTCCACCGCCTCAAGGTATGCCTCCATACGAATCTTCCAATAAGGAAAATCGTTACCGTCAAAGATGGGAGGGGGACCATCGTGACCATCGGACATCCTTCCTCTTGGCGGTTAAGCCAAATTAATGAGCAACAAGGCTCCGATACCAATTGAAAGGATCAAGGATGCCCAAGAGGGGGTGAATTGGGCAACGAATAAATTTTTCGAAACACAATTCAACCTATCGCAATTTGCCCAATGTCACCCCACAAGTGCTTGTGTCAATTCTATTTCTTAAACAAGTTATGCAACCTAGAGCCAAGTCCTATCACAAGTATACTACTCTAGGAAAGTAGAGAACACAAAGGAAATGCGGGAATGTAAAGGGTTAGAAAGACAAATCCGGTTTTTCCCGAGGTATCGGAGAGTCGGCACTCCCCACTAGTCCTTGTTGGAGCACCCGTGCAAGGGTGTAGCTCCCCCTTGATCTTCGCAAAGACCAAGTGCTCTCTACGGGCTGATCCTTTGCCTCTCCGGCGTGGTGGACCGCCCACAACCGCTCACAACTTCGACTTGGACCGCCCACAAGCTCTCCAAGCGGCCACCAAGCCACCGATCGCCACCAAACCGTCTAGGTGATGCCGATCACCAAGAGTAACAGGCCCAGACTCTCACTTGACCAAGAACAAGGCCAAAGAGGGTGATGGATGCACACAAGTTACTCTTGATCTCTCTAGGGAAGAAGCTCACAAGCAATGGAGTTCACACTAATCTCCCTTGGGCTCTTACTCTCTCACAAGATCAACAAGGGTTCCTTGAACTGTTAGAAATGGCAAGAGAGATAGAATGGAGGCTTTGGTGGAGTATAAATACTCACCCTCTCCAAAACAAGCCGTTTCTCACTTTCCTGCGAACCGTCGGACTCTGCCGAGGCTCGACCGTCGGACCAATCGCCACGGTCCGACTCTCACACAAGCACTGCGCCCAGAACTATGACAGAGGGGCGTCGGACCGAACTCGATGGTCCAATGCTCCTCAGTCCGACGCTTCTGAACTGTGGGCACAGTGCCTCTCAACGGCTAGTACACGGAGCAATGGTCCAACGCACACCGTCGGACCAAGTCCGACGCTCAAAACCGCGCTGGGAACCTCTCTGGAAGCGTCGGACGCTAATAGACATTAGTCTGACGCTCCCACTCGCGATGGTCCGACGCTCGCTCAAAACCCAGAGGCACCGTCGGACTCTGGCCAATGGTCCAACGACCATCCAGCCAGGGTCCGACGCTCCCTGGCACGCTGAGACTCATCCAGGGGCTGCCACGTGTCATCGGACTCTAGCTATTGGTCCGACGCCCATACTAGGTAGAGTCCGACGCCTCTAATTTGATCAAAACTTCGCCGAATCGAAAACTTTCCCAAACGAAGTTTGATCCTCTCTCTCAAGAGTCTCCCTGGGCTGTCTAGAGCTATGTTGGACAAGTGCGCATCACATCTACACTCTCTAATCTTGCTCTAAGTCAAACTACCCATCCAAACCCCTCTTAATAGTACGGTCAAAGAGAAAAACAAAAACTAAGACTACGACAAGTGTCTCTCAACTCTAAACGACACTTAGCACTAGCCTATTACCATCTTGTCTTCCATCCTTTGAAAACCGAATCGATTTCCATCGCTAGGGGCTTGAACCTACATGTTATTATGACCTAACCTCTAGGTTATCCTGCAAAACACACGTTAGTCATAATAACCGTCTTGTTGTCATTAATCACCGAAACCACTGGGGCCTAGATGCTTCAAGAGTTATGCGGACAAGCATTGAAGACCGTTGGAATTTCAAGTTGGTGACTATGTGTACTTGAAGGTGTCACCCATGAAGGGCGTACAACGTTTCGGAGTGAAACGAAAGTTATCTCCAAGGTTTGTAGGTCCTTTCCAAATTCTAGAAAGAAGTGGGAAAGTAGCATACAAGTTACGGTTGCCACCACACATGTCCACTATTTTCAATGTCTTTCATGTATCGCAACTCAAGAAATGTTTGCGAGTACCGGAAGAACAAGTGGATCTTGGTGATATCAAGTTAAAATCAGATTTGACATATGAAGAGAAGCCTATACAAGTGGTAGATTACAAGGAAAGAGTCACTCGTAGCCGAGTGGTCAAGTTCTACAAGGTGGTTTGGAATAACCAAAGTGACTGGGATGTGACTTAGGAAAGCGAAGATTATCTCAAGGAAGTTTATCCTTCTTTCTATAAACAATGGTAATTAACTCTAATCTCAGGGACGAGATTCTTTTAAGGGGGGAGAGCTGTAACACCCTAGTGTTAGTTACTACTTTCACATTTGCATTTGCATGCCATCAAGCATTGATCATGTCATTTCATGCATCATCACCATTTGAATTGAATTAAATTCCTTTATAAGCTATATGTTGGTTTATATGCTTACAATGCCATAGAAGTGTTAGCATGCAAATGTGATGCTTGTTTACTGTTCTAGATGACTTAATGTCACACCCAATTTTAAGGATAAAATTGAATGCATAACCTTATGTGCGTCCCAGGATCAATCACACACATAAGCCGACAAATACAAGGTAATATCAAAAGACAATGATCAAATACATAACGTAGTAATAATTAAAATAGAACCTTTAAGAAGCAAACAGCGGGAAGACACTCCGATCTTCGCGTGTAGACGCCAACTCCACAGGGACACAACTGACTGGTTGACCACAAGCCTAAACTTCTCCTGAGGTGTGGGGGGAAATAGCAAGAGTGAGTTCATGTCGAACTCAGCAAATATAACAAGGGGTTTATGAGGCTCAAAAAGGATAGACACGGGTTTACAGCGGTTTGCTTTTAATTAAGCATCTTTTATGTGATTGGATAACAACAAATTGAATAGCCCATAATTCATGATCAATAGTAAACATAATTAATGAATAGCAACACTATATTAGCAACAAGTCAACATCACCCCAAAGATAACTATTCCATAAGACGTCCAAGGCCGCTCTTGACCGTGAGCTCGGCTAGTATACCAGTTGTACACTCTGCAGAGGTTGTGCACTTTCACTATGAGCCGTGATTTCCATTTGCTCGGGGTAGCTAGCCCCATAACACTACCAAGGTGAGCGAGCAAGGTTTCACTATGAAGCCTTTCAAAGGTTCGTCTAACATGTTAGGGCCACGAGGTTTCCCTCAGCAAGCAGATGTAGAGCCCCCCTTCCATATGGCACAAGGTCACGCAGGTTATACACATATGGACAGAGGCCGCACTATACCCGAGTCGTCAAAGCCCCTCTTGCGCCTTTCGGTAACCTCTAATAAACTAGAAAAGGTCCTCATACTGAGCTAAAACCAGAGCCATATAGCCCTCATAGTTGCACTGTCAATCCCGGTGTCATACTTACAGATCATTATCAAAGGTGAAGGATTTTGAGCATCACAAAACTATGCTCGAATCCCCTAGTTCCATGTTGCTAAAAGGCATCTTTTAATCTTTATTGCATATTCAATTAATCAGTTTACATGATCATGATTCCAGTAGCGCGCTAGCATCAACTACCCAATGCATAAACCCATAGGTGACAAGGTAGAAGATAACAATTCTAGGTAGCACTTATGGTTATCAAGGTAGACACATGCACATAAATGTAATTATTACGGTGAATAGGATAACAAGGAAGATCCCATGCTATACTTGCCTTGATCATAGTGCTCTGGAGAACTTGGATCCTCAACGTACTCTTGATCACCTACGTATTGCTCATCGTCTGAACTCGATCATAAAATCACCACACAATCATCGAGGCAATCATACACGAAGCAAACAAGATCTATATTAGAAACAGTGCACCAACAGTGGAAAAACAGATTGAAAAGTGTATAAAAATAATCTACGCGTTGCTACGATTCCAACGATATAAAGATCACGAAAATCGGAATTCAAACGGAGAAGTTATGAAATAAACAAGTTTTACTTTAATAAAATAATAGATTAAATCTAATCTCAAATTTTAAAAGTTGAAAACATGAGTATCAGTAGCATCATTAGATAGATTACGAAATTATGAATCTAACGAGACTTGAACGGATCAAATCGGAGCTAAAACGAATAAAATATGGCCGAAATAAACTGAGTGGCAAATCTGTAAATATTGAAAATGCCTTTTGAATTAAAACCGAGGAAATACGTTTTCTAAATAGGAAAGCATAATCTGAGAAATACGCCAAAGGATCGTGGGTTAGAGCATTAAAAAGCTCAGGGGCTCTTTTGCAAAAGTGCCGGCGAAAGGGTATCTCTTCACTGTGAGCTGTTGGATCGGCCGTGGACGGCGCAGGTAGCTCGGGAAAAGAGGGGCGACTCTGGTCGCCGGAGTCGGGCGGCGCCCGGCCGATTCCTCGCCGGCAAGATAGCCGGAGACGGCGTTTTTGGGGCTAGGAAGCTCGGCACACCTCGGGATCTGGTCGGGAAGCAAGAGGAGTTCAAGCGGAACCTATCTATGGTTTCGGTTGCCACAGAGGTAGCTCGGGGAGGGTGCGGCGAGCTAGGTGGCGGAACTATGGCGGTGGTGAAGCTCGGCATCATGGCTATAGGGCACGAAACCGAGGGAGAAGGGATCGGGAAGGTCCCTGACCTTGCTGCGAAGCTTGGAGTACAACCAATTTCGACGGAGAAGTCCTCCCAAGGAGAAATCGACGGCGGCGGCGGAGCTCGGGGCGACGGCGGAGCCCGGGGCGGCGGCTAGGGCAAGATCGGAGGGCATAGCTTGCTCGGGAACTTGTGGGGAGGGACGGAAGAGCTCGGCCGACCTATGTAGGGGCGCGAGGGAGGCGTAGGAGATCCGGACTCGTCCGAGGATCCCGGCGGCGGAAAGCTTCGAGCAGCGGCGGCTCTGTTCGCGCGAGGGCAGGAAGAGGCAATGCCGCTAGGGCTGGATGGCGGCAAATAGGGGCCCGCCTGGACTTATATAGTCCCGAGGCGATGGGGATAGGGGAGTTGAGTTCGCCTCGGATATAGGAGATCGAATCGAGGGCGGCAAGCGACGAATTCGCTCTGTTCGTTCTCGCGTCGGACTCTCGGCGAGCAGCAGAGGGAAACAGGGGAGGGGCTGTCCTGTGGGTCCCACAGGTCAGTAGCAACGAGCGCTGGGGTCGGCTGGCAGTCACGGCAGAGGGATGCTCCGCGCGCGCGTGCTCGGTCGCGGCGTGGCTCTTTGCTTTGGGCGCCCCGGGGAGAAGAAAGGAAGGAGGAGAAGAGGGACTGCCCTGTGGGGCCCGCCTGTCATCCAAAGATGGGAAGAGGGGGCGCTCAGCTTGCTGCGTCGGCTGGCTGGCTAGTTAGCTGGGCCTCGGCCCAAGTTAGCAAGGGAGGGGGCAGGCCGAAAGGAAGAGGAGGACTGGGCCCTCGGGCCAAAATCAGAGAGGGAAGGGTTTTCCTATTTCCCTTTTCTATTTTCTAATTACATTTTCAAAAGGATTTTCAAATTGGGTTTTGAATATTTGAACTCAATCATAAACCAAACAATACAAAAATACATGCTCCAGCATGAATGCAACAAACATGTATATGGCCTAACATTAATTTTATATCTCAATAAATATTAATTTCCCTATATTGGAATGATCAACTAATTGCATAATTAAATAAATTCCCACTATTTAAAAGAATGCAATTTTTTCGGGTGTTACAATTCTACCCCCCTTAAAAGGAATCTCGTCCCGAGATTCGAGAGAGAAAGATCAAAAGAATAAAGTTTAGATGATTGAGGAGATTCAAATACTCTACCCTTGAATCTTCTTTGTTTTCTCGGGTACCTCCTCTTTCGTGATAATAATTCTGATGCACATTTTTTAATGTTTCCATAACCTTGATGGGTACCTAGTGTGGTAAGATCCTTTGTCAGTAATAGCTCATCCAATCGCATATGTGATACACATCTAATGTTCCACATAATATCTCAAGTGATTCTAATGTTTATGGGTCCATCACGCTTCCGCTGCGCTACTCTGATATTCCATCACTACACTTGTGTCCAATCAGGCAATATTCCTCAACTTCATACATGAATTGATATTTCTGAATCTTGTGCTTGATAGTGTCCTCTCCAAACGCGGAGGTATCTGATTATTCCAAGTAAAATCACCGAAGCTCAGAAATCTTCATCTTGTTACTCTTTACCTTGGCTACCCCCCTTAAAAGAAATTAACTTGGGGTACCAAGGATAGCTCGCATCCTCTTTCGAGTGGGTTGGTTAACTACCATCATGTACTTGTAACATCCCAACAATACCCATGAGCATAGGTAAGGTTAGGTAATCTGAAGTTATTCGCGAGCAGAATAACAACAGCACGGTAAATCAGTTATAACTCCAGATCTGTTACTCCAAATAAGCCGCAGCACATACCGTTGGAAAGCTGCTGAAATTTCCTACAACTTTGATGTAGAACACTTTTCCAGATTCTTTAGTTATAATGGTCGAAAATAGGGCAAAACCAAAACATTTTCAGATTCCAGATAGCACAGTTGCATCGTCTTGTGATTTTCATAACTCCCAAACCATAATAGCTATCAGGGTGATTCTTATGCCCACAGAACGATCTTGAAGTCTAATTATGTCCAAAATTTTTCCATGATTTTTGCTCTTCCAAAAACGGAGGTACAAGCCGATGAAGACAGATTGCTCTGAGAAGACAGAATAAAGGAAACAAGAGAGAAAGAAAACCCAACTATGTATTCCATTAATCCTCATACCTTAGTCATATAAACTAAATGAAATTATGGGCAACTCCATAAGATCATTACAATCAGTACAAAGATCCAAATCAGGCAATGTCATAATAACAATTCAATAAGGCACAACAATAACTAATACTTTGCGACACTATCGTTCTATCTCTGTCAAGGGTTCAACTCTAAGGCTTCAACTTCATGTTATGAAAGAATGAAGTAAGAGATAGTTCTAAAAGAATTTCAAGCCAAGGGGCGGATAAAAGATTTATAGCAATAAGGAGGAGATGAATATCAAGGTAAGGGGTATAGCAAAGCACAAATTATCAAGGGTTATGGAACAAGGACTCCATAGGAAGTTATAAAACTTAAGATGATCTAATTCTTACTAGGCTTGCGTCCTACAGTCAGCATTGCTCTGATACCACTTTGTCACACCCAATTTTAAGGATACCGAACTCGATGGTCCAATGCTCCTCAGTCCGACGCTTCTGAACTGTGGGCACAGTGCCTCTCAACGGCTAGTACACGGAGCAATGGTCCAACGCACACCGTCGGACCAAGTCCGACGCTCAAAACCTCGCTGGGAACCTCTCTGGAAGCGTCGGACGCTAACAGACATTAGTCCGACGCTCCCACTCGCGATGGTCCGACGCTCGCTCAAAACCCAGAGGCACCGTCGGACTCTGGCCAATGGTCCAACGACCATCCAGCCAGGGTCCGACGCTCCCTGGCACGCTGAGACTCATCCAGGGGCTGCCACGTGTCGTCGCACTCTAGCTATTGGTCGACGCCCATACTAGGTAGAGTCCGACGCCTCTAATTTGATCAAAACTTCGCCAAATCGAAAACTTTCCAAAACGAAGTTTGATCCTCTCTCTCAAGAGTCTCCCTGGGCTGTCTAGAGCTATGTTGGACAAGTGTGCATCACATCTACACTCTCTAATCTTGCTCTAAGTCAAACTACCCATCCAAACCCCTCTTAATAGTACGGTCAAAGAGAAAAACAAAAACTAAGACTACGACAAGTGTCTCTCAACTCTAAACGACACTTAGCACTAGCCTATTACCATCTTGTCTTCCATCCTTTGAAAACCGAATCGATTTCCATCGCTAGGGGCTTGAACCTACATGTTATTATGACCTAACCTCTAGGTTATCCTGCAAAACACACGTTAGTCATAATAACCGTCTTGTTGTCATTAATCACCGAAACCACTGGGGCCTAGATGCTTCAAGAGTTATGCGGACAAGCATTGAAGACCGTTGGAATTTCAAGTTGGTGACTATGTGTACTTGAAGGTGTCACCCATGAAGGGCGTACAACGTTTCGGAGTGAAACGAAAGTTATCTCCAAGGTTTGTAGGTCCTTTTCAAATTCTAGAAAGAAGTGGGAAAGTAGCATACAAGTTACGGTTGCCACCACACATGTCCACTATTTTCAATGTCTTTCATGTATCGCAACTCAAGAAATGTTTGCGAGTACCGGAAGAACAAGTGGATCTTGGTGATATCAAGTTAAAATCAGATTTGACATATGAAGAGAAGCCTATACAAGTGGTAGATTACAAGGAAAGAGTCACTCGTAGCCGAGTGGTCAAGTTCTACAAGGTGGTTTGGAATAACCAAAGTGACTGGGATGTGACTTAGGAAAGCGAAGATTATCTCAAGGAAGTTTATCCTTCTTTCTATAAACAATGGTAATTAACTCTAATCTCAGGGACGAGATTCTTTTAAGGGGGGAGAGCTGTAACACCCTAGTGTTAGTTACTACTTTCATATTTGCATTTGCATGCCATCAAGCATTGATCATGTCATTTCATGCATCATCACCATTTGAATTGAATTAAATTCCTTTATAAGCTATATGTTGGTTTATATGCTTACAATGCTATAGAAGTGTTAGCATGCAAATGTGATGCTTGTTTACTGTTCTAGATGACTTAAAAATGTTTAGGTTAACATTTGGAACAATGTTCATGTTGGTGAAATCCCCAAAATACCCCTCTATCTCATAGTTGACTAGAAAACCCTCCTAAACCTATTTTGTTTGACCAAACAAGAAAGTTAATTTAGAGACTCCACATGTCAGAGAACCCTTAATCAAAGTTGTGTATAATTTTATAAGCAACAAACGTTATTTTTGGGTCAACTCATGAAAATGGATGGAAGGTGGTTAAAAAGTTGAATTAGTGCAGATTTGGAGCAGTTTTGAGGTTTCAAAATTTTCTCTAAGTCTAAACTGCATTTCAGTTTCATTGTACCCCTGTTCATCGATCTGTATCTCTCTATCCATGCCGATCTAGCTCGAGTTGTCCTAATACAGATTGGAGTACTCGTGTAGTTCACCATCTCTATTAGTGAAGTTTTCACCGAAACGCCCTAGATCACGAGTTATGGATCGAGCAAAATCGGGTTTCAGTCGGTTTTCAGAAACTGAATCGAAGCCGATTCAGTCCGGCATTCAGTCGTCGCCGTGCGGCCGCCGTCAGAAGAATCACGCCAGGCGGTGCTAGTACACCGTCGTTGCCCTCGGCCAGGCCTGCAAAACCCGAAGGCAACACGCCACCCGGCCTCTTGCGCACTCCACTCGCTCTCTCTCGCTCGTCGCTCTCTGCTCTCCCCTTTCTTCTCCGCCGACGCCATGGTCGCTGCGCCGTCGCCTCGGTGAAATCCGCCATCACCACACCGTCTCTGACCACTTCATCTCCACACAAGCTTCGCCTTGCTCCACTCTACCTCCTCGACCTATTGCTAGCCTCAGCGGAGCTAAGGTATAGCGTTTTTGACCTCTCCGCCGCCGTGAACTCGTCGGAGCGCCACCGAGCTCTCGGTTTGCCGCGACGAGAGCAATGCCGTGGCCGTTCCTTCTAGTTCTTGCTCGTCGTGGCGTCCTCGTGAGTCGTAGATCTAGCCTAGGTCGCTGGTTGGGTCGATCTCGCCGTAGTTTTGCCGGAACCCGAGCTCGCCGGAGTTCCACCCGCCACTACGTCACCATGCGCGCGGTTAGAGCAAGCTGTCATGCACCGCTATTCGATTCATCGAGCACGGAGCTCCGTTAGGGTCTAGGGAGTGCGGAACGTGGGTTGGTTTCGTTGGTGAAGGCCGGAACCGGCCGGCGCATGCTCGCCGGACCGCCGCCGTCCGCCATGGTCGCCGTTGAGCATGCTCCGGTGACGGTTAGGTATCGGAAGTGGGTGCATCGAGTTCGTCTCGTTGCTACGAGTCGGTAGGTCGTCTCGGTGCCGCCGGAGACCTCGCCGTCGGCGAGCTCTCGCCGGTCAGCGCCGGCGGCTCTGTTTCTTCCTCTAACATGTGGGGTCGGGTTGACCCAGGGGCCCACGGGTCAGCCGCTCTGGCGCGCCTCTGGTTCACTGAATCGAGTGTGCATAGCAGTTTAAGCCGGTTTTCATTTAAAATGATTAATGAAATTGATTTTCAGAAAATGTGTAAAATCTTCCAAAATTCATATTTGGAGCTAGGAGTGTCCAAATTGGGTGAAACCAATTTTGTTGTGCTTATCTTTCTGTGCTCTATATATGAAAAATATAAAATATGCTTTTTGGATAACTTTTCTGTGCAGTTACATTTAATTTATTAATTGCTTGCAAACTTGATAACTGCCTAAGTAATTTTAGGAATGTGCTAAAAATGTGATTCCTCTTGCATTAATCTTGTTTTGGGAATTAGAATTTAGGAAAAAATATGCTTGCTGGTGTTGCACTGTTATTTATATGATGTCATGTACAATGTGCCTTTTATGCTTTAATCTTGCAAAAATCACCATGCTTAATGTGTTGAGGATATGGTCATGAATATTTTTCCTGAGCCATGTTATGTTGTGAAGAAATTAAGAAAAATGGGAAATCGATTGTTTGATACTTTTCACTGTGTTAAGTATTTTCCATTGCTTAAAAGGCTGGTTGTTTGTTATTTTTGTGTAGACTGTTATACTTGTCCAAATGACTTGAAATTTTGTTAGTAGACTAACCCAGAGATACTTTATCTACTGTAAGTTTTTTAGAATTTTCTGGGTATAGCAAATAAAAGGTCCAGTTATAAGCTAGGGTTGAGTTAATTGCTTTTAATCGAATAATGAGTTGTTAGCAAGTAATTTTCATGCAATTCTGAGATGTTTTAGTTCAACAACCTTGTTGGACATTTGTGTTGCTGACTTTATTTATGTATAAAGGTAGCAAGATTAATATTCTTTGTGTAGGTGCTTGTTCATACTTGTTTCCTTACTAGTAAGTGTAGTTAGGTAACTTTGATTCAAATTAATGGTTAGTGAAGGTTGCAGACCTCTTACCTGGGACGAAAAATTGTTCTATGCTTTGCTTAAGAAGAGTGAGTATGGGTTGGTTGTCTAGAGAAGAAATATGAGCGTACTCAGTAAACGAGTGTGGATTATTAAACTGATTGCATCTCATGGTTTAAGTTGTGCATCTCTACCTTGCATTACATGTGCATTCTCAGTTCTCATATATGCATATCATGCATACAGGATCGCTGGGAGGAGTGACGCTGTTGCAATTCGACCCACCGGAGGAAGGAGTTCCCCCGGAGATCGAGGTGCCGGAAGCTCCCGAGGCCAAGGAGGAAACTAAACTGCCAGAGTGCACTGACCATCAGCCATCTAACTTTGTGAAAGGCAAGCCCCGGAGCATCCCTAAGCCTCCACCTATCTCTTTTTATATAAATGCACTGGTCTTTATTAAATCGTATGATTGTGCACTTAACTATAGGAGTTGAATTGATACCGTTGCTGCATTTATACCTTGTACACTTGTCTACTATCCTGGTACTATTACTAGACAAGGAGTGGGTTCGATCTTATGCTTAGCCATGCTTAGACCGGTAGAAGTCGAGGGATTTCCTGTCCTTCGCGAGCATAGGTGGTGACTATTGCTGATGGGGATGGATTTTACATGGTTGACTATATGTGCCACCATGCCACATGATAATGAGAGAATCAAGGCTAGGTAGCGGGGAGCCGCATGACATGGTTGAGGCCATGCTGTCTTCGGTGCTGCTTGCGGCCGACTAGGACCGAGGCCACCAGACATTAGTTGAGATTGAAGGACGTCGTCACATAGCTGTCCAGATAAGTTGTTCTGACCGTGAAGAGGAGTAGTTCCTTCTGAGCCAAGAATTGGTGTGACATGGATAGACATATTCTGGAGGAAGGAAGGATGTGCGGAGACACCATTTTGCCATAGTCAGGTCAGGGACCTGCACTTCCTATGAGGGGGGTTTGTCTCCGAGAATATGGCCCCCGCCAAGCTCACGATATAATATGACTCCGAAAGATCTAACGGTGACCCAAGAAGCCACTGATCAGGCTGACAAGGTTTGTGATTGGCATATTTGCCAGCTGGTACAATCGATTCGAATCGCCATCTCTCCTGGTTAGTGAGAAACTGAACTGATCTTCTGGTGAGGTAGAGGCTAATAACTTGAACATATTGATTATGGTGAGATGAGGTTGATATCTGTGGATATCGGAAATCATATGGTTGTATTGTCTGCTATAAATCAAGTGATTGTTTAGTATAGTTGCAAACCTTAGCTTAATAGCTTAACTGAAAAGGAAGCAAAACCTTATCTAAAATTTATAAGTTGAGGAACTACTGTAGTAATGCTCTTTATGCAAAATGTTGCTGTTCTCTGAGCTCCACCAAATAAGCCTGCATATCGTTGAGAGTCTTTTTATTTACTTCTTGTCGAGTAAGTCTAGCTGAGTACAATTGAGTACTCAGGGTTTTATTCCCATTGTTGCAGAAGGAGTAGTCTACTATGCTTATTGCAAGAACTGCTTCACCCCTGCAGGCGAAGAAGATTAGACCTGGGGCAAGGTCGTATCCATCTTTAGCTTTTGTAAGATGCTGTGACACGGTCAGCTGGTGGTACTCGTATGTAAACTATGTTGTTTCAAAACTATGTTTTCTTCCGCTACTGTTACATTTATGTAAAATACTATGTTGTACTATGATGTTTTTAATTCGGTTATAACCTTATGTATCATTTGATGGGTTGTTGCTGAATTTGTAAGATCCTTGGGTATGTTCTGTTTAAAATGTTAGAAATCCTTCGAGATTTCCGGACTACCGGGTTTATATTGGCTCAAGTGTGACTTGATTGCTACTAAATTGGCGATCGTCGTACTTGTGCTCGTATAAATTGGTCGGTTCTGTGACAGTCCACCCCCGTACGTAGGGCGAGTAGAGCACGGTCGCGAAGGAGGTGACCCTTGTGTCCTAATATCCTCATTGGATGATGCTCCTTATGATGTTTTCTGAGTCGGTTCTGCAGTAAATGAAGATGTGTAATATAGCGTAGGATGTAGACTTTATATTTGGTAATTACATAGGTTTCCTTTACTTTAGCCGAATCTCGAGATTGTCTTACTACATTAGTAAGTCTCTATATTCTATCTCTGGAATATCATTTACTTTATTTACTCAGTTATCATTTAACATATTATTATTGACTTATTATCACTAAAGCATTAGAGTTACTAGTCATTATAGGTCTGCACATTTGTCTTTTTAATTTCTATTGTAGATTATCCTAATGAGTAGAATGTCTATTTATCCTTTTGGCATAAAACAATTCAACGATACTCAGAATACTTACCGGGTGAAGTGCTACAATGGGAGAATTATCTGTGCGCTTGCGGATATATTCTATAGTGTTATATTTTTAGGTGGCAAGTGTAGATTATTTTACCAATGGTTTTTGGCATCATGTTAGGGATGACAACTTAACTTGAAGTGAAGTGATGTTAAAAATACCAACAGTGGAATAGATGGAATGTAGATGCCCCTACTCGGATATGAGTAGTGCATTATGGGTGGAGTGCACATGATCTTGATTGTAAAAGCATGACAAGTTTCTAAGGTATCGACAAAGCTTGACAACACTCAATGCAAAGCAAGTAGCATATAAATGTGTGGGTTTTCCTAATCTACCATGTATGGCTGTGGTGGGAATTTAAGATCTACCATACAGGAATCATCATGTGGTTTCAAGCATTTTCAAAATAAATCTCCAGGACTCAAGTATCACTAGGAACAAGATAATAGCAACTCAAAACTTTCCATACATATCCCTCAATCACCTAGACTTAGATCAAGCATTTGCTACCGACAAGTTTCAGGTTCAAAGTAAATCTTCATGTCAAACAGTTGTGTCTAAAACTTGGGATAGTTCAAGGTTGAACACTAGGTGTCAAAAGGGATTCTAGTGAATGCTAATTGTCAAGTCCATGCATGGTGTTGATCTATGGAGTTTATTTTATCCGGGCAAAAACTTCTGTAAGCATTGTATTCAAACCTAAGCAAACTCACTAAACTAAACTAGGCAAACCTAAATAAGCTAAACAAATCTTTATTTGGTTTTCACATTTTATTTTACTAACTAACACACTCAAAAAGCAATATAGTACAGTAATAAGATGGGAAGCTTATACTTAGCTGGATTAAGTGGAGGATGCTCTCCCCCAAGCTTGATGATGGCGTGGTCATGATGTTGTAAGTTGAGTGATCCTTCATAGAGTAGATGTGCCAGCAGCTGGTAGGTGTCTAGGTGGTCTAGCTCTTGATCATGTATTATCCTGCAAAACTCAATTGCCAACAAGAATACCAATTCTCATGGAGGGGGTTAGGATAATGCCGCTCCATGGTTAGTGGCAATATTTCCAGTAGAAAGCTCCCTTAATGAGTGGACCTTCATGTGCCCACATATTTTTGGTGTTTTTCTAAAAAGTGTGGACCTTCATGTGCCCACATATTTTTGGTGCTTTTAAATTTATGAATGCAGAAAGTAAATATAATGCAATAGCCTATTCTAGATGTATGTAAATTATTTTTATGCCACCACAGTGAATAGCCTTTATGAACTATGCCACAAGATTAGTCACGTGGGGCTTATCATTATTTTTTTCAATGCAATTGTTGGTATTTATTAAGTGCAAATAGAATGTGAAAGATTCCGCAAGCACACAGAATACAATTGTAGCATTTTACTGGGAGTATTCCAGGTATCGTTATTTATATTTTATCATAGGGAAACAATGGTTAAAGAAGTTTGATAGTTGACTATCATGTGTCTACTAACTTAGTACACCAACTAGACTATAGTAGGGGTAAATGATAAATGATAGGAGTTATGCTTAAATGATATAGACACACAGGACAATTCTATAATAAAAGAGCAGATAGCTAAAGTGAGAGGACAACGGGAGAGTTCAAGGTTCCTAAATACTTCTCTATTACTGGGGTTTTATAATAACTGATTCATGGTAAATAAAGCAATCACACAATAACACTTCGGGACATCAGAACACTAGCCATGGAACGGGATGAGAATGGGACTAGGAAGTTCTGACTACGGTCCTACAATCATCAACTTATACGAGGTGGAATACATCGGCCATCAGGGCTGTCACCTCCTGGGGCTACTAAAAATATTCGTAAGGTTGAGTGCAATCTCAGGTAACCTCTAGTCTAGACACCATGCCTACACTATTAATTACTACTCCAATGCTATATGAAAACTAGAGCACTCGATGCAAGCGGAGATCCTATGCCAAAGTATAACAACTATACCAACCAATCAAATTCAAGGCATAAAGTAAATAGAGAAGATAAATATATTAAAGCATAAGTCTTACAAAGATGAGATACAAAGATATACCAGACCCCTGAAGACTTCTCGAGAACCGAAGCGCAGCTCCGCTCTCCCTAACTTTCAACTAGAACTAATCTACTACATTGAAAAGTCTAGCCTTAATTCTCTAGAGTTGAGAGATTATCCATTCGAGGGACGCCTCTACAACTCCATAATGGTGCACTTGACTCGGGGGCTCCTGGGTTCCTTATATGGGGGCGTCTGGCCTCCCCTCCACCTCGGACAAGCGATATGGTACTAAGCCTTTCCACCAGGTGCACATAGGCTTTAATGGGCCAAATTCAGATTTAGGCCCAATTAATCCTACAGCCTTTAATTAATCCCGCAGTTCAGGTTCTAGAATCTTCTAGTGTTTGTAAAATTCATATCTCTTTATTCTGGACTCCAAAAATAGCAAATCATAGGTCTGTTTCTATCATCTCGACGAGCTCTATGCAATGGTGAACTCCAATTTCTCAATTGAGATACTTTTAATAGGTGAAAAATTGAATATCCACTAAGCTTACCCTTTGCTAGTCCCTTAGCAAAGGCAAATTTTAGCATAAATCAAAAGTTATAGCTACCCCTCATAAGTATTTAGTTTTAAACCAAGAAGTACTCAAGGATTAGAGTAGACCAAGCTAACCTTCAGACTTACCTATATTATCTGTAACCATGGAGCTTGTAGCTTTCTCTTGGGTCTTGGGTAATTGAAGGATAAAATGTCTAAGTTAAACACTATGTCTCAAGCTCTGTCGTTCAACTCTTATCCTGGAGCTTTTGCAAGTTTTCAAAATAAAACTCAGAGTTTCCTTTGTATGACTCTCTCAAGTCTCTCAATATGCGATATTTGTGGATCCTCACCAAGGCAATAGTGATGCATGCCTTCTCTTCTCTCTCTCACCCTATAACTAATAGCTTGTGTGGAGCTTATGGGTAAGGAGACAGCTCATACATACTTGCAATGAATATATTGTAAAGTCAAATAATGGATCCAAAGGAACAAGTCATACAATCAAATCAATATGTGCATGTGTGTGGATGTGAGGTGGTATGTGGATATATACAGTGGCTAATCCTAATTCTAATCGTTTGTTCCTTGAGATATCTCTCTCTCTTTTTCAAACACTAGGGAATTGTGTTGCAGGACAACAAGGGCTATCTTTCTTTTCTTTTTCTTCTCTTTTTTTTCAGGCGGGCATCAGAGTACCCATTGTTTTGATAAATTCGGACACTTGTCCATTTTTACCTCTCAGGCGGGCATCTTTGTACCCATTGTTTTCTCTCATCTCACTCTTTTGCATAGCCACATGCCTCTTCTCTACAACAACACTTCCCTCTCTTTTTCTTTTGAGAGATAAAAATAAGAACTTGGAGTCTTTATTTGGGGTAACCAATGGGATATTTTTAGTGTTCACTCCTAGTGTAGGAGTAGAACATTTTTAGGTGGATCTAGGTGGAATATGTGGAATGTGGATGCGCCCACTCGGATATGAGTAGTGCATTATGGGTGGAGTGCATGTGATCTTGGTTGTAAAAGCATGACAAGTTCCTAAGGTATCAACAAAGATTGACTAAACTCAAAATAAAGCAAGTAGCATATAATGCGTATGTTTTCCTAATCTAGTATGTTTAGTTGTGGTAGGATTATAAAGCTCGTGTCATACAGGAACTGATCATATGGTTTTAAGGATTTTCAAAATAAATCTCCAGAACTCAAGTATCACTAGGAACAAGATAAATAGCAGCTCAAACTTTGCATATCATATCCCTCAATTACTCAGACTTAGATCAAACATTTGCTACCCACAAGTTTCAGGTTCAAAGTAAATCTTCAAGTCAAAATGGTTGTGTCTAAAACTTGGGATGATTCAAGGTTAAAAACTAAGTGTTATGAGGAATCATAGTAGGGTGCTACTTATCAAATTTATGAGCATGGCTTCTATCTAATCTGAGCAAAATTATTGAAAGCACTCTCTTTATTTATTCAAACACACTAACTAACCTAAACACTATTTATTTAGTTTTCAAATTTTTATCTCACTAGCTAACTGAAACATCCCCGATTTTCCACGAAGGGAAAATCCACAGAATGAGATATAATGTGATAAAACCAAAGATTGATCTCATCGCATTATCATATATCAGTTGATATTAAAGTCATACATCGAGAATACTTACAAAATTTTACATCAACTGAGTGGACACCGATTACAGGGTTAATCTAGCAGGAAGCATATCTAATCTTCATCAGAGTTGGCGGAACATTGTTGTTGAGTGAAGGCTCCTCCTTCACGAGAATCATCAGAGTTGTTGATGGCGCAGCATATTCTTCATCTCCTGAACCAAACTTGAGCGTAGACACGAGACCTTCTAATTCTTCTAATCTCGATATTTCTGTTAGTCAGGTAATCTGCACACCGCCAGATATGTGCAGGCCATGGTCAGCACCGATGAGCTTTAGTGGAAAAGAGAAAATAAAGGATCTGGCGATCCTAATATTTGGCTGTGGTTTGCATCCTATGCAAAGTAGCGTCAAGTAATAATATCATATTAGTTGTCAAGTTTTAACCCATCTCATCAATTCCCATTCCAATCCATCATTCCACCCATACGCCACCTCACACCCACACCTCGCACTCAGTTGACAGGCCCAACTCCCTCTCGGGTCCTGTCTCAACGGCACACTGCCACGCCGGGCACACTGCCGGACAATCATCAACCAGGGGAGAAAAGGATATCGCTCTCTACACTAGACAGAGCTTCACAGGAAAGGTCCATAGCCGACGAATCGGCATATGTATCGATCGATCAACCATACACTCTGCAGAGGTTTTACCACTCACAAGATTAGCCATCATCGATGTTGTACAATCACCTAGGCAGAATTCCGGGTGCTTGCTTGCCTAGGTCGATGCCACCCTACCACTCAGCCCTGGGTAACTTCGGCCCTACGCCGAAATGCTGAGACTGGGAGACGCAGTACCGGGCCCAATCAGTGGTACTGCACATCTAGGACGGTTCGAAAATCCCACATCCTTCACCGCCCACCCTAATCACCTCACAACCTAGCAGTAGTGGCACCGCCCTACCAAATAGTCCAGCCGTCTCCCGCCCATCAGAAGCGAGTGAGCAGTAAGGGATTCCCATGAACCTGGGCTAGTCCTTCCTAGGTTTGACCAAGCAGGCATCTTCCCTTAGGGGATACTCTCCCCGTGCCACCATGGCACCTCCATTCACGGGACTTCAATGCACATCCCGGAACCACCTCATAAGTCATTACCCGCCACAGGTATCTCTCGTGGGAATGCCCAGATGTAACTCCCGGCAAGACTTGCTTACACAGCTCGTCGCGTATCCCACTTGGTCGACTCGACCCTCACCACACACCCAAGACACACGCAGCACGCTCACATACCACCAGTCCGGCATCCCAAGCCAAACCATTCCCAGGGGTTCACCACCAGCATCACATCATAGATACAATGCGAGTGGAGTTAATAGATAAATATAGTGATGTAACATGCAAGCAAACAGGTAGATAGAAATATGTATAAAAGAGCGTGAGCGTGAAGCTGGGTGGTATAATAGAGTGGTTGCAAGCGGGGTAGTAATGGCTTAGGTAGTAGCATGCATCATATACTAGCAAAGGAGTAAATATAAAGCGCTAGCAATTCTAGATTTGCAATGTCTAATAGGATTCTCTAAAAGGAGGTGCTGCCATGACACCTGCGTTGTCGAGGAAGTAGTGGTATGAGCACTCCTCAGTTAGTGTAGTCATTCTGCTGGATCACCTCCTCTAGGGTGACTCCATTCCGCGGGTCCTTGCGCCGTCCACGTTCTCTTCCAGCGGGGCTCGATCCGATCGTCGCTAATCCGGAAACGGCTACTCCGCGAAGCAATACAAGGCAATAAAACACTCAATTCATCAAAAGTACGACGGGACGCGGGGAGACCCATTAACAGCAAAGATATAATAAAAGGTACACGGCTTAGCCCTCTCGGCGTATGTCCGATTTCATCAGGCCCAAGAAACAAGAGTGGGGTTTGCTATGCACAAGCTTATGTCACGGCCAAGCTAGTATGGCTTTATAATAAATGGTTTAGGCTGGAGCTAATCCATAGCAAACACCACGGCTCACAATCTTCCGATCCGAACGCCACGGAAAAGACGGGGATCGAAGGACGGCCGATCAGAAGGAAAGAACAAGGAATTTTCAACAATAAATGCTGCACAAAATAGTGCGAGTGTTTAATCCACTTGTAGGGTACCAAGGCTGTGATTCAAACAGGTACGATCATACAAGCGTTTAAACACCAAGAATTCAAGAGAGAGCGAGGGGAGAGGGAGGAGCTAGCTAGGCATGTCCATATCATATTCTCGGTCACATATCCAGTGAAGATGGTTTTAAGCGGTCGACCGAGTCGACTTGCATAGATCCGAGATCTTGATATAGACCATAGCTTTGCTAACAAAATCGTTAGTCCGATCTTTGATCCAGTCGCCATGAACAAGTCGGGATCGAATAGAGCGGGCTATACGAACAGAGAGCGAGAAGCATAAAACAGTAGTGGTCTACTCTTTCCAACGAACATGCCATGGAATAGACGGGGCGTCAGAAGAGAGCGACATGTAAAAGACGCAAGTGCGCAAGCCACTCGTTGGGTACCACGACCTGGGTGCATTGGCACTAAGTCATTACTCGGATCCATAGCGGTGCGGTTGTCACCGCAGAAGTCAGAGGAATGCGATGGTCGCGCAGGGTACGAGCATACGAGGGTCGATGCACGAAAAATCAAAGAACGGCACACGGGGTCTAGCTCTATGGTCATGGCGAGACATGCTCGTGGCCACAAGCTACACCAACGAGAGGTCGAGTTACACTCAGCATTACGGGCATGGCAGGACAGATCCCGCGATCGCAATGTCCAAACGAGGTATGATCCTACGACCGGCTCGAAGGCACGGCACCCAGTCAAACAATAAGAACAACCAACAATAAGATCCAATGACACGACCATAAGACATAATGACTCGACAAACTAGTGGAGTAGCACATTTCCATAGCATTATGATGGATGGATCCTGTATTACAAATACAGATATAGATAGATCGTGAGAATAGGGTGCAACAGATACATGTACAGACAGATCGTAAAGATAGGGTACAACAGAGATATGAGCAGACGGATTATAAGGATAGGTATACAATATGGAGGGCAGGAGTATAGGAAGTAAGGGAAAAGGTTCTTCATTAGTCCAGCGTCGTATATCACTTGGCTTTCCAACAGTCCAACATCATCTACGGGGCCTCAAGATGTATCAACGGAGCTACGACACGAAGGCCAGACAGGGTCAGCGTTAAAGGAAAGTGGCGAGGCTTGCTGCTACATGTTTCGGCTCCACTGGGCCAGCTGTTGGTACCTTCTGTCCTGCTATGGCCTCCTGCGGGCTGGTCGTGGCTAGTCGTGGCCTCCTACGGGCTGGTCGCGGCTGGCCGGGCGAGGCTAGTGACTGGCCGAACGAGGCTGTGGCTGGCCGGAGGTGGCGTTGAGTGGCCGGGAGGTGGCAGAGCTTGGTCAGGTTCCAACGGTGTGCGCGGTAGCTACGGTGAAGCTTGGACGGGGCGTCGGTGCGCGTCGGGGCGACCAGGCAGGACTTCTGGAGATCTTCTCCCCCCTCGATCGGCGTCCGTCGTGTCCGTCGGTGACATGAGTAGAGTGGCGACGGTCTCAATGTCCAAGGCACAAGGTGAAACCGGAACGGGATCACGGTGGTGGTTTGGATAGTCCTCGGCCACGCCGGTGTTCTTGGAACGCTGGTGGTTCGATTTGGCTAAATGGGTCTCGTGTTGTGTGTGCACATGTCCTGAGCCGGGAGAGGCTCGGCCTACGCGTCCCTGAGGTGGAACGCCATGGCCCAAATGGCGGGTCCAGCAAGGTGACGGTGCTCACCATGGTGCTGACAAAGATAGGATGGTGGTGCAGCGAGGAGTAGATGCCGTGCAGGGTGATCGCCGTGCCGTGCCGATCCGCGACGGTGGCACCGACTCCATCTCCGGCTTCGGCGACCACAGGCGAACCTTCGGCGAGGATGGAGATGACAGGGATGGTACTGCCGAGTGGTTCGTCGGGGTTTGGCGTGGACATGGCTTGGCAAGGAGGTGGTCACGATGCCGGCTTCCTGCAGTAGTAGTTGAACACGGCACGAAGGCCGGTTTCAGCATAGGTTGCAACAAGATGACGGAAAGGGAGCTTTGGGTGCTAGATGTTCACCAAGAAGGGTCTCCAGCAAGGTCATTGGTACTGCTACAGCGAGGTTTAGGCCACGGTCGTCCAGAAGATGGTGCTGCGGTTTAGCCGTCTTCCCTGTGCAGTGAGATCAGCAGCGCGAAGGCCAGGGTCAGGATCCAATGGTGAAGAAAAGACAGAGGGGGCTTGGGTACTAGAAGCTCACCGGTGATGGAAGGTAGAACTCCGGCGAGGGTGGTGGTGCTGTTGCGGTCGTGTCTCCATGGTAGCGTGCACGGACAAGGCGAAGCAGGAGCTTGCGGTGGCGTTCGTGGGCTCGGTGGCGAGGTGTGGTGGATGTCCAGTGGTGCGGCTTGGTGGCAGCGGCGGCGGCGTTCTGTGCTCGGAGTCGCATCCGCGGTCATCCTAGGCAGAGGCGCTCGGCGTGGCGGTCGGGGTTGTGGACGACGCTGTTCCGGCGAGCTGGACGACACCGTGGGCGATGTCGCGGCTGGACGAGGTGGGCGCCGTCGTGTTCTGGTGTGGGGACGGCTCGACGCTGCTGCACTGGTGCGTCGAGGAGGTGGCGGAGCACGGCGAGGCGCTGCTGTTGCCGCTGCGAAGTCGTGGATGTCGACGTCGTGCACAGGGCGCCACGGCCATGGCGCGAGCGGGCGTGGCAGGGGCTTGCGGTGGCGTGAATGCGGCGCTGCGGTGGTGGCAGCGCGGAGATGCGGCCGGCGCTGGCCAGTGGCGAGGCGAGCACGGCGGGTGAGGCGGGGTCGCAGCACGTCGGGGCCGAGCGAGGAGCGCGCGCGGTGTGCGCGGTCGACGCGGTGGTGGCGAGCGTGCTCCAGTTCATCGTGGCGAAGCCGAGGTGGCTCCCGGTGGTGTCGCGGACGCGTGACGTCGCGGTGCGGGAGCAGGGCATCGGGGAATCGAAGCGGCACGGCGACGTCGGGGAGGCGTAGCTCCGTGCTCCAGCGGTCTGTAGCTCCGTGGTCGACCCGCACTGCTGGTTTACAGCGACAGGCGAGCACGGTCAGGATCACTGGGTGGTGCGCCGCTGCTCCCGGAGGTGACGAGCAGAGCGGAGGGTTGGCGCACGATGGCTGCAGTGCGGTGGTTGCGCAGGGCGAGAATGGCGGCGGCGGCGTTGTGAGGAAGATGAACAGTGAAGGAGCTTGTTCTTCTTATATGTGCCTGTGCTAGGGCTCCAAGGGCTTCGGACAGCGAGGATTTCTTGGGGGTCGTGCTCTTGGCCACGCGGCGCCGATCCAAGAGGTGGAGCAAGTGAGTGCTGAGGTCAAGGCGCGCGAGGCTAGGGTTGGTGGCGGCGGCGGCTCTTGGGAGCGCCCTGGTGCGGCTAGGGTTCCAGGGGCGAGCGGCTGGGCCGAGTGGGCCATCGGGGCACGAGCAGAAGGATGGGCCAAGGTGTGGCGGGCCAAGAGGGAGTGATGGCGCGCGCGTGCGCGAGCTAGAAAGGAGACGAGCGCGGGACTGCGCGTGCTGTGCGTGTTCGCGGCAGGGGAGGGGCAGGTCGTCTTCCTTCTGTGCGTGTTGTCCACGTGAGAGGAGCGCGCAGCTGCATCCTGCTACAGGTGAGCTGGCCTCTCAGCTACTTGGGTTAGGTGAAGGCCTAGAGGGCTGGGCCGAGCTATGGCGGTGGGTGTCCTGGTTTGTTGGTGCCGAGCATGCTCCAATTTTTGGCGAGAGAGGTGGACACAGGAAGGTGCTTAGCGCGTGCTTAGTTTCACACATGTAACTAACTAGCTTGCTACAGGCCCATGCAGTCACGAGCGGTTAACAGCTGCATTAGGAGCAGGACTTTTTGGGAATTATTTGGAAGGTGATTACGCCGGGGATCATTGCGATACAATAGGTTGGAACTCGCGAAAGGAGTTTGGGCAGATTTCAAGGAGAGATTGAGAGGATTCGCTATGGCATGTGCACTCCAACAACGACGAAACTTGAAAGGCGAAACCGACTCACAATACGGACACATATCTACAAACAATACTATATGAATGCAACGAATTATTAGTGGTTTAATTGCCGTTCATCCAGTAACTACATGCTTCTCACAATTACATGAAAAATTTTAAAAAGTTCGTATTTTTTGTTTACCGAGAACCCGGGTTGTTACACTAACTCACACGAAAAGCATTATAATACAATAATAAAGATGGGAAACTTATACTTAGCGGGATTTAAGTGGAGGGTGCCCTTCTCCAAGCTGGATGTTGACGTGGTCTTTGATGTTGCAAGTTGAGCAGTACTTCTGGGAGCAGGCATACTGGCAGCGTAAGGGCGCCAGGTTGACTAACTCTTGATCTTGTATTGTCTTGTAAAACTCAATTGCCAACAAGAATACCAAATCTCATGGAGAGGTGTTAGCCTAATACCACTCCATGGTAAGTAATTAATTTTATGATTCCAGTCAAAAGTTTCCTTTACTTCACCCACTTAGGGAACTTTCTAAAAAAACGTGGACCTTCATGTGCTCACATATTTTTGGGTTTTCTTAAAAGTGTGTGGACCTTCATGTGCCCACATATTTTAAATTTTCCTATGATACTATTGTGAGCCTTCATGTTCTCACATATTTTTGGTATTTTATGACTATATAAAATAGACTCGATAATCGCCTAGGTATTGATACCTGATAACTAGGGGATGCTCCTCCCCCAAACTAGATGTTTGTCAATATTTGGTGTTCATGATCTTTAGAGCGGGCTTACCAGCAGCAGTCTGATGGGCGCCACTGATGGACTCACTCCTCAGACATAGTGTTATCCTACATAATTATACTCCAACAAGAAAACCAACACGGCCCAAAGTATGGGGTACCCAACTTCAATGCAAAAACACACGTTCCCAACACGGCCCGGTCCAAGTAAAGCCAGCGGAAGCCCATGAAGGCCGCACCTATGGAGGCCCATGACGACGCTGCATCAACGCCAGCCTACTCTCGGGAAAGCGGCACCCTCGGGCGCCAATTCTCCGATTCGCCCGAGCCTCTCCGAGAGAGCTCGGGAAAGCGGCACCCTCGGGCGTCAATTCTCCAATTCGCCCGAGCCTCCCCGAGAGAGGTCGGGAAAGCGGCACCCTCGGGTGCCAATTCTCCGATTCACCGAGCCTCCCCGTGAGAGCTCGGGAGAGCGGCACCCTCGGGCGTCAATTCTCCGATTCGCCCGAGCCTCCCCAAGAGAACTCGGGAGAGCGGTACCCTCGGGCGCCAATTGTCCGATTCGCCCGAGCTTCCCCATCCCCCTCGAGCGCAATCCCTCAAAGGCATCCAATGCATAGTTGACGTCAGCGGAGCAATTTTGGACCACAAGAGACCCCTATGACCACTTTACATGCACTGTCCTATCAAGCGAGATTCTCGGCGCGACTGTGCTTCGCACGCGCACGACGGCCATACCACCTGTCAGGACTTCCCTGGTGACAGATTTGACAAGCCCACTACGTCCATCCTCCCCATAGTATGGTCTACGGTGCGTCGCCCCGATTTCCGCCGGGATCTACCAACTACGACTACGACAGTCCAAGCGCCTGACGAACGGGCTACGCAAGAACGGGAAATGCACCTACTGCACTGTCCACTCGAAAGGACGAGCACGCCTTCCATCCGGGCCCACCTAACCCTCGGGAAACACTGTCCGAAAGCTAGAAATGCACCCGAGGGAAGATATCGCCCTGCTCCGTCCCATCACCCCTCCAAGAGTCCCGAGCCTCGGGAGACGACGCCCCGAGGCGACTCACCCTCTCATCACATCATGCTGGTAGATGGCCATCAGGTGTGACACCACGCCATGCCATAATCCCGACGACTGTTGGAGCCTTGGAACTCACCAAGATTGTACGAACCACTACGGCCATACCCCTGAGACGCGGAGACAAGACCGTAGCTGATGACAGTCACACAGAGACAACAAATCCCCAGTGTAACATGCATGGCAATGTACGCGTTGCCCTTGCCTCTCCCTTGTGACTATAAAAGGGAGAGCAGAGGCCAGCCTTAGACAGGTTCCAAGTTCTCAAGCTCTCACACACTCCACACCACACACAACAACCAGTGACTTGTATACACTTCGACACTCACAAGAGACTTGGGAGGACTTCCCTCTCTCGCCTAGCTTGTAACCCCCTACTACAAGCACCCCGGTGTAAGACAACACGACTCTCCTCTCCAGTGGACGTAGGGCCCGCCCGACCTGAACTAGTATAATCCCGTGTTCCCCTTGCACACCACCCGTAACCTCAACCGCAAAACACAAAATTACTAGCCGGTGTTAGTACCCACCAAAACTAGCATTGACAGTTGGCGCGCTCGGTAGGGGACTTTTGTGTGTTGACTCAGGTTACGGATGGCCGACATCTCCATGACGCTTCCTGCTGGCGCGGTGCTCCAGTTCGGGAGTCTTGAGTTCATGGCCACCGGCCAGGGGCTCGAGATGAACCTGCACCCAACTGAGCCCAGCACCATCATCGTCCTGACTCTGGCCCATCAAGCGGCCGGGGAAAGGACAACGGCGACGCTTCCTCCCATCCCAGAGGACGAGGGGAACGCCGCACGTTGTGCTTCCTGGCGGATGAGGAGGAGGCGCAACCGTGCCAACCTGCCCCTAGTCGCGGAAAGCGCGGCCACCCAGGTGCCCCCAGCAGGGGATGCCAACCCGGCACCGGCCGCCATCCCGGCACCTCCGGCGCCGGCAGCCACACGCCCGTCAACCGCCTGAAGGACGGGCGAGGGTGGGATCGCGGCGTCAATGGGTCTCTCTCACCGCCCTCATGGAGGGAGGCGGATGGCGCCGTCATCTCTCTTCGGGCTCCAAAGCGCTGTGGACGCCCACGTCCACGCAGTCCGCGCTCTGCTGCACGATTTGGTGGAGACACCTGTCCACCGCCTCGAGCATCTAGATGACCTCGTGGGCGACCACGTGGCCTCCCCACCGTCCTCTCCAGGAGCAAACCCAGGGCGTATGGCGGGGAGGACACAGACTCCACTGACAGTCTCACCCACCGAGAATACTCGGAGGAGTGGGATCGTCGCGGTGGGACCTCACCGTCACGATGGGGCCCCAGCGACAATGACGATGAGTTCTGGGTGAACGTGGACTTCACCATCCACCCCGACGATTCGTGGGAGGACGCCCCGAGCGTCATCACCGACTCCGACCAGTCCTACATCGACCCCGCTCAGGAATGCTACCACTTGGTGCACCCCGAAGACGGACGGGTGGAGGATGTCCATTCAGGGGACGACAACGACGTACCTTCCCCGCTCTAGCCGCAACACACCCCACCTCTGGCGACTCGGCGGCCTGCACGGTCAGCCCCGCGGCAGGACCCAGGGGCTGGGACATCTCGCCCCGGGCACCAGTCTCCGGAGCTAGAGGAGCTCCAGGAACTCAAGGCGCGGATGGACGAGGACCGCCTACGCCTCACCTAGCTGCGAACTGCACTCGAGCACGAGGAGCAGCAGGGCACTGGTGGAGCAGCTCGTCGCCGGGCCCGGGATGTTGAAGCTCGTATCATCATCGATGATGGAGCCGAAACACCAGGAGCCCTGCCTCGAGCAAGCCATAAGCTCACGGAGGCGGCAATGCTGCTCCGGAGCCTGCCTGAGCCCTCCACCGAAGAGGCACGGCAGCTACGGAACTAGCTCAAGGACCTCCTGGAGGATGCAGCCGTCCTCTAGGCAGAAAGTTCAGCGTCACGCCATCGTGGCGCTGAAAGCCACCAACGTGGTGGCGTGGCACGCCACGATCGCGAGGCCTCGGTGCATCTCGAGGTCCCAAGGGCCCCGTTGGTCCACCAACGGCTTGGCAAGGATGTCGATGTCCGAGCCATCCTTCAAGCCCGCGGTCGACGAAAAACCGATGGAACCACACGAGGCTACCATGTCCATCGGGGCAGGCGCTACGACTCGGACGAGGACCGCGAGTCCTCACCCGAGCCCTCAGGTCCTCGCGTCTTCAGTGAGGCCATCCAAAGGGCCCGATTCCCGCCCTGGTTCTGACAGCCGGCCAACATAGCCAAGTATTCAGGAGAAACCAACCCCGAACTGTGTCTAGCGGATTATCGTCTTGCGTGCCAGCTTGGTGGTGCGCAGGATGATCTCATCATCATCCGCAACCTCCCCCTGTTCCTCGCGGACTCTGCAAGAGCTTGGCTGGAACATCTCCCCCCGCGCTTGATCTTTGACTGGAGCGATCTAGTCAAATCTTCGTAGGGAACTTCCGGGGCACGTACGTGCGCCCTAGCAATTCTTGGGATCTCAGAAGCTATAAACAGAAGCCGGGCGAGTCTCTCAGGGACTACATCTGGCGATTCTCTAAGCAGTATAATGAGCTACCCCAAGTTGCCGACTCTGACGTCGTCAGAGCATTTGCCGCAGGAACTTCCTGCAAAGAGCTCGTTCATGAGCTTGGATGCCAGATCCCCACCAGCATTTCTGAGCTCATGAAGATAGCAACCAGCTTCGCCTCGGGGGACAAGGCGGTGGGAGCCCTCTTCTCTGACCCAAAGGGCAAACAGAAGGAGGAGGCCCCCGAGGGCACCTCTTCCCAAGGCCCAAACAGCAGGAAAAGAAAGGGAAGGGAAAGGTCCCCCTCTGTAGTGACTCGCTCGTGGCAGCCACTGAGCCCAAGAGGGAACGACTCTCCTGGGGCCGCTTCAACGAGATGCTCAACAAGCCATGCCCTTACCATCAGGGTCCGGTGCATCACACGATCGGCAGTGTGTGATGCTTAAAAAAACACTACGATCGGCAGGCGTTCAAGGACGCCGCCGGCAAGAAGCCCGCCAGGGATCAGGAGGACAAGGACGGTAAGGACGATGAGTTCCCGCCCGTTGACAAGTGCCTCATGATTTTCGGCGGGCCTTGGACCACTCCTACGCCGCGACAGCGAAAGCGCGAGCGCAGAGTGGTTTACTCCGTCAGACCAGCGACACCGCGCTTCCTCGACTGGTCCCACGACGCCATCACCTTCAGCCGGGACGATCACCCGGACTACGTCCCTTCACCGGGGCGTTACCCACTCATTGTTGACCCTGTCGTCAGCAACACGAGGCTCTCCAAAGTCCTCATGGATGGAGGCAGCGGCCTCAACATTCTCTACGCTGAGACCCTTGACTTGATGGGGATCAGTCGCTCGCTCCTGCGGGCAACAACGTCCCCGTTCCACGGGATAGTGCCCGGGAAGAGTGTGCAACCCGTCGGGCAGATCGACCTGCCCGTCTACTTCGGGACTCTTGACAACTTCAGGAAGGAAGTCCTGACGTTCGAAGTGGTAGGCTTCCGTGGCACCTACCACTTCATCCTCGGGAGGCCATGCTATGCCAAATTCATGGCGGTGATCACCTACCACAAGCTCAAGATGCTGGGGCCAAAGGGGGTGATCACCATCGGCGCTTCTTACCAGCACGCATACCAGTGCGACGTCGAGTGCTGCGAGTACGCCGGCGCACTGGTGGAATCCGAGGCCCTGTTGGCTCTTCTTAGCGATAGCAGAAAAATCCGCAAGCGCACGGAAGTACCATTGTAGCACTTCACCCGGAAGTATTCAGGGTATCGTATTTTCCCAAAGGAACGGTTTATGTTAGAGGTCTCTTCGCTAGTTGATCCTAGAAAAGATAGAAGGGATAAGTTGGGTGGAGAGGATACACTAAGTATGGAAACACTAAGTGAAGATGACTTTCCCACTACTTTCTTGCTTCAGGCCCACTGACGCAACTGGTCTGCCAGCCGATACCAGTATCAGCGCTATTCCGCGGCCAAACATGTGGGAGTTCAGATATGAGTGGACAGGGCTATCACCACCTGCCTCCTACCCCTCTGCCCGTGGGCGCGCGCAACATACGAAGGAAGACTCTGACTTAGACACCACGTCTACGAAGGCGACTACTACTCTAGCGATGGCAGGAACTTCCGTCTTTATCAGGAGTCCTCTAACTAGAGCACCCGTCCCAAGAATGAGCGACGATCCCACAAACAAGTAGCTTTATAAAAGTAACTCACTTAATAGATCAAAACTAAAATGTATCACAAACCTCTTACTTCAAGTAGCAAGATGGTTGTAGACGTACAAGTTGGATGTGAGAGCCGATAGGTCCGGCACTTCGTCCACCCGAGGGTAGAACTGCTTCAACCCCGCTGTCAATTCTCAAGCTTCTATCTCTCTCTAACCCTATACTAGCCTAGCTAGAAGCTACACTATGGAAAATGGTGGTACTCCCTTCTTCTTCTCTATTGTATCATGTTCTCTCATGGAGGGGGTGAGGGCCTCATTTTATAGCTCCACAGGTCGGTTTCGGCGTAGATAAATATGGAAGGAGGTGAAACCGCCTTCAGGGAACCGCCATGAGCATTGTCACTGAAACTGGGCCCGGGAAGTGCCATTTGGGGGGCGGCCGCCCCCGGGGGCGGTCGGTCCCTGGGAGGCGGCAACTGGCCACCGCCTTCGGGTGGTCGGTTGCTCCCTGGGCCTGGGCTTCCCCCGTGGTTACGGAAGGATCCCGTTTGATGGTTTGATGGGCTTTGCTCTTTTATTCTTGATTTGCGCCTTTTCTGAATATGTTTTCTGGAAGTGCGCTTTCTGGTGATTTTTATGCATTTCCACGTGTTCGACCTGCAAGTCACATGTGCAACAAAACTCGTGGAAAGGTTAGATAAAAGGCCTACCTTCTATTTATTTTAGCATTAGAATGATGTTATATTTTGGTTGTTAAGGACCGCCAACAACTCCCCCACACTTGGTCCTTTACTCGCCCTCGAGTAAAGCGCTAAGGACCAAATGGGTTAATTTTCCTTATTCATAAAGATCTGTATACAGTTTATTCCAAACTTCACCTGGATTTATGAACTTCAATGTGTCTACCAAAGTATCTTGAGTAATTGCAAAACGGAAAGTCTGGATTCAAATCTGCTTAGTTTGTCCATGCGAAGAAACTTGGGTATTTGCAAGATTTTGAAAATCATAAGAATAGCTTGTGTTCCTTGAATGATTCTCTCAAATCGCTCATGTATGTAAGTGGTTCCTTACCAAGGCATAAAAATAATGCCTTCCCATGGTCATCCTACCTCTAAAAAGGCTTATCTGGAGTTTTAGGAAGGAATGAAAATGATGAGGCACACTTACCCTGCATATGTTGTCGAGTCAGACCTCAGACCGTACCGAAGGGAGTGCGTCATACTCCTAGATCAGAATGTGCATGTGTGTGGAGAATATGAAGGTGGAAACCTAATTCTAAATCTTTTTGATACTCTATGCATCATGATTCTCCTTTTTGAAAAAGACAAGATATAGGCTATAGGAACTTCATCACTATTTATATTATATATATTTTTTTATACGGGTATTTGGAATCATCTTTCCCGTTTATTTTCTGATGCCCCTTGGCACAGATTCTCTTTTTTTTAGCATAGCCTTATATCTTTTATTGGCATAAGACATATTTTAAATGAGGAGATATCATGATGGATGAGTATTTCTTTGGATAAAAACAGCACTTTTATTTGGTGGAGGAAAACTGCACAACTCCTAGTGTAAGAGTTGGCATATTTTGGTGGGTGCATGTGGATTCTGATCTTGGGAGCATGAAACATCTCTCAACAGTGGTCACAAAATTTGACCAAACTCAACACAAAATAAGTGGCATATGTGGAAGGTTTTCATCATAAAGAATCATATATGGTTTGTTAATCATTCAAGGAACATGCTAATTGAATTTTTGTAAAAATCAATCCCAAGTACTTTGCAAGAACGAGTAAGCATCATGTCATCCAGCTATATCTCATTTGTCAATTACTTAGATAAAAAGGGGTCCCTGATCAGTGTTCATAAATCTTGTAGGAATATTAGCTAGGAATAAAAAGTATGCAAATATTCTGAACATAGGAAGACATGTTTGATGGAGTATGAAGGGGACATCATTCTTTAAATTTTATTTTTAAAACTTTTTAATTAGGGAGAGAGAGGGGAGATGTTTGCACAACCCAGATTTGATTTTTGTTCTTGTGCAGTTTAACTTTGAAGAGTTCTTCCCCCCACACTTGTTTTCTTTCCTGTTTGGTTAGTCACAATATATAGAGAAAACAAGTGTGCAATATATAAAGATAAAAAAAACTTCTTTTCTATTAATAAATCAAATAGGCACATTACATTGAAAGGGGACATGATTGGAAAATAAAAGATCATGAAGAGAAAAAAATGTGTGCCTAATTATTTGTGTAGCAGGAGCGTTCTAAAGATATTTAGAGAACGTGCTCAACTCCTGCTGCTTTAGCGATCCTGCGCAGCTGCTCTCCATAGCCGCGGCGCATCTCATCTAGTTCATCTCTAAGTTCTTTCACGCTAAGATGAGCCTCGGCTACATGGGCTTGTGCCTTTTCAACATTTAGGCGCGTACTCTTGATGCTAGCATTTAGTGAGGCGATGGTTGGGCCTTTGGAAGGCTTCTCATCCTCACTATCGTTAAAGAATCCCTTAGGCTGCCCTCTAATAATTTTTCTAAAGACTGTGCGCCTGGCGCCTGAGGTTTCGGCAGAAGGTGTAGGTTTCCTAGAAGGTGTTTCGCCTCTGCGGAAAAGGCCTTTAGCGTACCCTCCATCAGGTTTGCGCACTCCTCTAATGGTGTAAGAACGATTATCCTTAGTGGGAGACGACAGAGAGGGCAAACTGGATGAAGAGGGCATCACGGCAGCACGTTTGCTAAGCCCGCTACTACTAGGGGCCTTCCTCTTGAGGCCTAAAACGCTGGTAGTTGGTTGGGCAGCAATACCCTTCTTCTTGGTGCCACCTTCAGGCGCACGGGAGCGTGTCGTGGACTTCAAGCTTGACATGATGCTAACATCATAGGTTGACGGGGGTAGAAAGGCTAGCGGCTTCTCCATTATGGCACGAGCTTCTTCTCTCACAAAAGAGCTTTCTTGATAGGGAACTATGTCTAGGTTGGCAATGGAGCCGGGAGCTTGGATCAGCGAGAGAGCATAGCTAGACATGGTCATGGCTTGCAAGTGGGAGAGCTTCGCAGCTTTTGTGGAGGAAGAAGAGAATGGTTTGGTGTGAAGAGAGGAGAGCCCTTTGAATTGCTTTTATAGGTTCTACCAAGGTTTCTGTTGAGGAAATGATCTGATCGTAACCAGAGACGCGATACTGGAGCAATCACAAACAGGTACGAAAAAGATCGACGATATTTGAGCTGGCTAGGGGGCGGTCGACCCCGGGGGCGGTCGGTCCCCTGGGTCCACTTGCCAGCCTCCGCCTTTTTCCTACGTGTCTTGCTAATTGAGTACATCTCTATCTCAGTTACAATCAAGTGTGATGCACGGAGGATCAAAGTGATTGAGTGTAAATTTGATATGTGAAAAATATCTCAAGATTACACTATCATGCATTTATGAGAGAATATACCTATGATCAAAAGGATTTCATGTAAATGAAAGGAAAGATCATAGGGGCTTTTTTTGGGTATTTCATAAATGCAACACTATTGCTCTACAACCATCTATTTATTTATGAAATGGTAAAATATAAAAATGTTTATTTATATATATTTATTTATTTATTATTATTATTATTATTATATATATTTTTTATAAGTTTTTAATGAACCCTTTAAAGGATATTATGTTTATTTCATCAATGAAATTCAGTTCGGGTTTAAGGAATACCTTGAGACGTTGGCCATTTACCTTATGGATGTTACCGTCATCGTCTTCTATTGTGATTGCTCCATGTGACGATACGTTGATGACGGTGTAAGGTCTGTCCCATTTACTTGTGATCTTGCCTTTCCCGAACAATTTGACTCTTGAATTGAAGAGCAGAACTTTGTCTCATATCTTGAATTCTTTGTGTTGAATTCTTCGATCATGCCGTCTCTTTGTTCGTTGTTTGTAGAGCTTGGCACTATGATAGGCCTTTTCTCGCCATTCTTCTAGTTCTGCTATTTGTTTCTGCCTATTTTTACCAGCTGACTTGAGATCCATGTTCCAGGTTTTAATTGCCCAGTGAGCTCTATGTTCAAGCTCAACAGGCAAATGGCAACTTTTCTTATAGATCAGCTGATATGGTGACATCCTGATGGGGTTTTGTAAGCTGTCCTGTATGCCCAAAGCGCATCAGGTAGCTTATCTTTCCATCCTCTTCCCATCTTGTTCACTGTTTTCTGAAGGATGTTTTTAATTTGTTTGTTCAAAGTTTCGGCTTGTCCACTGGTTTGGGGGTGATAAGGAGTAGCTATGTTGTGCTTGGCTCCCAGTTCTCGCAGGAATGCTCTGAAAGTTTTGTCTATGAAGTGTGAACCCCCGTCGCTTATCACCATCCTAGGTGTTCCAAAGCGAGGGAAGATCACTTCATGAAACATCTTTCTTGCATGTTTTGCATCCGCTGCTCGACAAGGTAGCACTTCGACCCACTTCAAGACATAGTCAACTGCCACGAGGATGTACTCACAGTCTCCCGACTTTTGGAATGGTCCCATGAAGTCAATGCCCCAGACGTCGAAGACTTCTATTTGGAGGTTGAAATGAAGGGGCATGGCGTTGCGGGAGCTGATATTGCCTTGCAGCTAACATTGTCGACACCTTCGAATGAATTCTTTGGTGTCGTTAAACATTGTTGGCCAATAGAATATGCACTGCCAAATTTTGGCTTGTGTGCGGAAAACTCCATAATGGCCCCCGTATGGTGCTGCATGACACCTCTCAACGATTTGTGCACCCTCGGCAGTAGGCACGCATCTTCTCAACAGTCCATCGGCACAAACCCGGTATAGGTAGGGTTCAACCCACATCTGATGTCTGCTTTCATATTCTAGCTTCTTTCTGGATTCGCCTAGGGGTACATATCCTGAAACCATGTAGTTCACAATATTTGCATACCATGGGTTTGTGTCAGTGACCATGAGGAGCATGTCGTCGCGTAAGAAGTCATTGATCTCCTGTTCCTGCATGTTAGTGACTTGCATACGTGAAAGATGGTCGGCAACAGTGTTTTCTACTCCTTTTTTATCTTTTATTTCAATATCAAATTCTTGTAATAACAAGATCCAGCGGATCAAACGAGGTTTAGCATCTTTCTTGGTGAGCAGATATTTTAAAGCAGCATGATCAGTATAAATAATTATTTTTGCTCTTACCAAGTCAGATCTAAATTTATCAATAGCAAAGACTACTGCAAGGAGCTCCTTCTCGGCTGTGGCATAATTAATCTGAGCTCCTGTTAGAGTCTTGCTAGCGTAGGCGATCGCATGATGCTTCTTATCTTTGGTTTGGCCCAGGACCGCACCAACAGCATAGTCACTAGCATCACATATGATCTCGAAGGGTAGCATCCAATCCGGAGGTTGGATGATGGGCGCAGAGATGAGTGCTTTCTTGATGGTTTCAAAAGCTTTTAAGCACTCATCCGTGAACTCGAAAGGTACGTCTTTTGCTAACAGGTTTGTCAAGGGTCTGGCGATTTGTGAAAAATCTTTGATAAAACGCCTGTAGAACCCCGCATGGCCTAGAAAGCTTCGGATCCCTTTGATGTTCACAGGGGGAGGTACTTGCTCAATAACTTCTATCTTTGCCTTATCTACTTCTATCCCCCTTTCGGACACTAAATGTCCAAGAACAATGCCTTCACGGACCATAAAATGGCACTTTTCCCAGTTAAGTACTAGGTCCTTCTCTTGGCATCTTTGCAAAACTTTGTTCAAATTCTCGAGGCAATGATCAAAAGTTTTTCCATAGACTGAAAAATCGTCCATGAAAACTTCCATGATCTCCTCAATCATTTCTGAGAAAATAGACATCATGCAGCGCTGGAACGACGCGGGTGCATTGCAAAGTCCGAATGACATTCTCCTATATGCATACGTTCCATACGGTCATGTAAATGTTGTTTTGCTTTGGTCGTCGGGATGGATGGGGATTTGGTGATACCCAGAATACCCATCGAGGAAACAAAATAAAGAATATTTTGCCAACTGCTCCAACATCTCATCGATGAAGGGAAGTGGGAAATGATCCTTTCATGTTGCCACATTGAGTTTTCTATAATCAATGCACATCCTCCATCCCGTGACGGTACATTGTGGAATGAGCTCATTTTTAGCATTCTAAACTACCGTCATTCCTCCTTTCTTGGGAACCACTTGGACGGGACTAACCCAGTCACTGTGTGGTACGGGATAAATAATGTCACAGAACCGACCAATTTATACGAGTACAAGTACGACGATCGCCAATTTAGTAGCAATCAAGTCACACTTGAGCCAATATAAACCCGGTAGTCTGGAAATCTTGAAGGATTTCTAACATTTTAAACAGAACATACCCCAAGGACCTTACAAATTCAGCAACAACCCATTACATGATACATAAGTTTACAACCGAATTAAAACATCAGAGTACAACATAGTCTTTTACATAAATGTAACAGTAGCGGAAGTCAACATAGTTTTGAAACAACATAGTTCACATACGAGCACCACCAGCTGACCATGTCACAGCATCTTACAAAAGCTAAAGATGGATAACGACCTTGCCCCAGGTCTAATCTTCTTCGCCCGCAGGGCTGAAGCAGTTCTTGCAATAAGCATAGTAGACTACTCCTTCTGCAACAATGCGAATAAAACCCTGATTACTCAATTGTACTCAGCTAAAGTTACCCGACTGGAAGTAAATAAAAAGACTCTCAAGGATATGCAGGCTTATTTGGTGGAGCTCAGAGGATAGCAACATTTTGCATAAAAGGCTTTACTACAGTAGTTCCTCAACTTATAAATTTTAGATATGGTTTAGTTTCGATTTCAGTTAAGCTATTAAGCTAAGGTTTGCAGCTATACTAAACAATCACTTGATAGTATAGCAAACAATACAACCATATGATTTCCGATATCCACAGATATCAACCTCATCTCACCATAATCAATATGTTCAAGTTGTTAGCCTCTACCTCACTAGAATATCAGTTTAGTTTCTCACTAACTAGGAGAGATGGCGATTCGAATCGATTGTACCAGCTGGCAAACATGACAATCACAAACCCTGTCAGCCTGATCAGTGGCTTCTTGGGTCACCGTTTGATCTTTCTGAAACATAATATGTATCGCGGGTTTGGCGGGGGCCATATTCTCAGAGTCGAACCCACTTCTAAGATGCATCAGGTCCCTGACCTGCCCTTGGTAAGATGGTGTCTCTTCACATCCTTCCTGCCTCCAGAATATGTCTACCTTATCAGCCCCAATTCCCGGCTCAGAAAAAAATACTCGGTTTCGCGGTCAGAACGACTTATCTGGCCAGCTAAGTGACGACGTCTTTCAATCTCAACTGATGTCTGGTGGCCTTAGTCCTAGTCAGCCGCAAGCAGCACCGAAGACAGCATGACCTCAACCATGTCATGCGGCTCCCCGCTACCTAGCCTTGATTCTCTCATTATCATTGTGGCATGGTGGCACATATAGTCAACCATGTGGAATCCATCCCCATCATCATTAGTCACCACCTATGCTCGCGAAGGACAGGAAATCCCTCGACTTCTACCGGTCTAAGCATGGCTAAGCATAAGATCAAACCCACCCCTTGTATAGTAATAGTACCAAGATAGTAGACAAGTGTACAAGGTATAAATGCAGCAACGGTATTAATTCAACTCCTATACTTAAGTGCACAATCATACGATTTAATAAAGACGAGTGCATTTATATAAAAAGAGATAGGTGGAGGCTTAGGGATGCTTCGGGGCTTGCCTTTCACAAAGTTAGATGGCTGATGGTCAGTGCACTCCGGCAGTTCAGTTTCCTCCTCGGCCTCGGGAGCTTCCGGCACCTCGATCTCCGGGGCACTTCTTCCTCCGGCGGATTGAATTGCAGCAGTGTAACTCCTCCCGGCGATCCTGTATGCATGATATGCATATTTGAGAATTGAGAATGCACATGGAATGCAATATAGAGATGCACAACTTGAGCCATGAGATGCATTAGACAACATGTGAGCATCCAAATAATTTATCAAACATTTACTGAGTATGTGCATATTTCTTCTCTAAACAACAACACATACTCACCCTTCTTAAGCAAACTATAGAATAATTTCTTGTCTTGCGTAAGAGATCTACAACCTGCACTAACAATTAATTTGAATCAAACTTCCCTACCACACCCACCTTTTAACTAATAACCACGAATAGAGCATATAAGCAAGGACATTTGACCTAGCTGACCTACGCATGAACAAGATTAACCCCAAAGTGTCTAGCAAGGTTATTGAACTAGAACATCTCAGAAATGCATGAAAATTACTTGCTAACAACTCATTAATCGATTAAAAGGAATTAATTTAACCCTAGCTTATAACTGGATCCTTTATTTGCTCTACCAAAAAAATTCTAGAAAAATTATAGTAGATAACACAATCCCATATTAAACTACTGGCAAAATTTCAAGTCATTTGGATAAATATAACATGCTACACAAAAATAACAAGCAGACAGCCATTTAAGCAATAGAAAATACTTACTACAGTGAAAAGTATCAAACAATAGATTTCCCATTTTTCTTAGCTTCTTTATCACAAAACAGGGCTCAGGAAAAATATTCATTACCATAACTTATCTACACTAAGCATGGTGAATTTATCAAAAAGATGGCATGAAAGGCATGTTACACATGACATCATATAAATAACAGTAACCAACTAGGAAACATATTTTTCCCAGATCCTACTACTCTAAACAAGATTAATGCAAGTGGAATCACATTTTTAGCATATTCCTATAATTAGTTATGCATTTATCAAATTTAAAAGCATATAACAAATTAATTATAACTGCACAGAAAAATTACCACAAAGTCAAATTTCATATTTTTCCTGTATAGAGCTCAGAAATACAAACCCAACAAAATTTGGTTCACCTCATTTGGACACTTCTAGCTCCAGATATGATTTTTGGAAGATTTTACCAATTTTTTGAAAATTTATTTTCTTAAATCATTGAAAACGAACTCGGTTCAAAACGCTACACACACCTAGCTCAGTGCACCCGAAGCGCACCAGAGCGACTGACCGGTGGGCTCCCTGGTCAAACAGGTCCCACGCGTCAGAGAGAGAGAGCAGAGCCGCTGGTGCTGACCGGCCCTATCTCGCCGGCGGCGAGGTTACCGGCGGCACCGAGGGTACCAACGTGTTCACGGGAACGAGGCGAACCCGGATAATTAATTTTCGAGACCTAACCCGCACTGGAGCTGGCTCGTCGGCGGCAATGGCGGACGGCGGAGGTCCGGCGAAGTCACGCCGACCGATTCTGGCCGTTACCGGCGAAACTAAGGCTCGTTCCCCTAGAACCCTAACGGTTCTTTGTGCATGACTAATCGGACTATTGTGCACGAGAACACGCTAACCGCATGCCTATGGCGAGACGGTGGCGAGCGGAACCTCGGCGAGCTCGGGTTCCGGCGAACTTAGGGGGCGAACGGCCCAACCGACTCTCTAGGCTAGATCTACATCTAACGGAGACACCTAGACGAGCAAGAGAGAGAAGCCGGCCACGACATTGTGCTCCACGCGGCGAGCAGTGAGCTCGGCGGCGCTCCGGCAATGGCGCAGCGGCGACGAACCCTAGAAGCTTTACCTCTCTATCTCAGACGTTGAGAGTAGGTCAAGGAGGTAGAGCGGAGAAAGACGAAGCTATGGTGGAGGTGGAGCAGTCGGAGACGGTACGGTGGCGGCGGATTTCACCGCGGAGCTGGCTCGGCGGCGATGGCAACGGCGGAGAGGAAAATGGAGCGCAGAGAGGCAAGAGCGAGAGAGAGAGAACGAGTGGAGTGGCCAGGACGACAGAATGGCGTGTTGCCTTCGGTTTTTGCAGGCCGGCCGAGGGCAACGACGACGTACGGTGCCACCTGGCACGATGTTTCTGACGGCGGCCGCGCGGTCGCTGACCGGTGCCGGACTGAATCGGCTTCGATTCAGTTTCAACAAAACCGACTGAAACTCGATTTTGATCGAGCCACAACTTGTGATCTAGGGCGTTTCAGCGAAAACTTCACTAATATGGATCAAATAGCTACATGAGTAGACCATTTGGTTTTAGAACACTTTGAACTGATTCGGCTTGGTTTGAGAGATATGGATCGAAGAACACAGGTACAACGAAACTAAAAACAGTTTAGACTTAGCAAATTTTCAGCAACTCCAAAACATCCCTAAATCTGCACAATTTCACAATTTTGACCACCTTACACCCATTTTCATGAGTTGACCCAAAAATAAAGTTTGTTGCTTATAAAATTCTACACAACTTTGATTAAGGGTGCTCTGACATGCAAAGTCTCTAAATTAACTTTCTTGTTTGGTCAAACAAAATAGGTTTAGGAGGGCTTTCTAGTCCACTATGAGCTAGAGGGGTATTTTGGGGATTTCACCAACATGAACATTGTTCCAAATGTTAACCCAAACATGTTTAAGTCGTATAGAACAGTAAACAAGCATCACATTTGCATGCTAACACATCTATGGCATTGTAAGCATATAAGCAAACATATAGCATATAAAGGGATTTAATTCAATTCAAATGGTAAAGATGCATGAAATGACATGATCAATGCTTGATGGCATGCAAATGCAAATGTGAAAATAGTAACTAACACTAGGGTGTTACAGCTCTCCCCCTTAACAGAATCTCGTCCCTGAGATTAGAGTTAATTACCATTGTTTATAGAAAGAAGGATAAACTTCCTTGAGATAATCTTCGCTTTCCTAAGTCGCATCCCAGTCACTTTGGTTACTCCAAACCACCTTGTAGAACTTGACCACTCGGCTATGAGTGACTCTTTCCTTGTAATCTACCACTTGTATAGGCTTCTCTTCATATGTCAAATCTGATTTTAACTTGATATCACCAAGATCCACTTGTTCTTCCGGTACTTGCAAACATTTCTTGAGTTGCAATACATGAAAGACATTGAAAATAGTGGACATGTGTGGTGGCAACCGTAACTTGTATGCTACTTTTCCACTTCTTTCCAGAATTTGAAAAGGACCCACAAACCTTGGGGCTAACTTTCGTTTCACTCCGAAACGTTGTACGCCCTTCATGGGTGACACCTTCAAGTACACATAGTCACCAACTTGAAATTCCAATGGTCTTTGACGCTTGTCCGTATAACTCTTTTGGCGAGTTTTTGCGGCTTTGAGATGTTGCTGAATGGTATGCACTCGTTCTTTGGCCTCTTTCACAAAGCCAATTCCGTAGTACCTCTTTTCTGCTGGTTCAACCCAGTTAAGAGGAGTTCTACATTTGCGCCCATACAAAGCTTCAAAAGGAGCCATCTGAATACTCTCTTGATAGCTATTGTTGTATGAGAACTCTGTTAAAGGTAACCATTCTTCCCACGAACCTTTGGACGAAATGACACAGGCTCTCAACATATCTTCCAATATTTGATTTACTCTTTCAGTCTGACCCGAAGTCTGAGGATGATAAGCTAAACTGCGAACCAAATTGGTTCCCAAACACTTGTGTAGATGCCCCCAGAAGCGTGCAATAAATTGCGGGCCTCTGTCGAAAACTATCGTCCTCGGCACACCGTGTAACCGAAGTATCTGTGCAAAGTAGAGCTGTGCCAGCTGATGAGGATGATCCGTAGTTCAAACTGGTAAGAAATGTGCAATCTTAGTCAGTCGATCTACAATCACCCAAATAGAATCATGGCCTTTTTGCGTTAAGGGTAAGCCCGTTATGAAGTCCATGGTTATCTCATCCCACTTCCAGCCAGGAACTGGCAAAGGTTGTAATAAACCAGCTGGCTTAAGGTGAATAGCTTTCACACGACAGCAGGTATCACACCTAGCCACATAAGCTGCAATCTCTTTCTTCATTTTTGTCCACCAAAATCTAGGCTTGAAGTCTTGGTACATTTTACTGCTACCAGGATGAATAGATAACTTGGAAAGATGAGCCTCATCCATAATCTAATTCCTCACCTCACGATCTTTTGGTACTACTAATCGGTCTTTGAACCATAATATACCTTTTTCATCTACCCAGAAGTGAAGTGTTTCTTGCTCTTGCATCTTTCTCTTGATGTGATATATACCCGGATCTGTTTTCTGGCCTTCAATAATTCTACTTTCCAAAGTACAACTGAGAGTAATATTATTCAATACCACTGGATGCATAAGATTAAACCCGTCCGCTAGCAACGGCTGCAATGCATTGCAATGAGACTTTCGACTCAAAGCATCAGCAACTACATTAGCCTTGCCCGGATGGTAATGTACCTCCAAATCATAATCTTTGATCAATTCCAACCACCTTCTTTGCCTCATGTTCAACTCAGGTTGAGTAAAAATATACTTAAGACTCTTGTGATCAGAATAGATATGACATTTATGGCCCATCAAGTAGTGACGCCAAATCTTCATTGCGTGTACTACTGCAGCAAGCTCCAAATCATGGGTAGGATAATTTTGCTCGTGTTTTCTCAATTGACGCGAGGCATAAGCAATGACTCAGCCTTCTTGCACGAGCACACAACTTAACCTAGTGCCACAGGCATCACAGTACACATCAAAAGGCTTCTCAATATCAGGTTGTGCAAGAACTGGAGCAGTGGTCAGCAACGTTCGCAAGGTGCAAAAAGCTGCTTCACACTCCTCACTCCAAACAAACTTGGTATCTTTATGCAACAATTTGGTCATAGGTTGAGCTATCTTGGAGAAATCTTGAATGAAACAACGATAATACCCAGCTAGCCCCAAGAAACTACGAACCTCTGACACATTGGTGGGTGATTTCCAATCCAACACCTGCTGAACCTTTGAGAGATCTACAGAAATACCCTCAGCAGACAAGATATGGCCCAGAAAAGGTACTTTGGTTAGCCAAAACTCACACTTGCTAAACTTAGCATATAGTTTATGCTCTCTGAGTCTAGTCAAAACTATCCTCAAATGTTCAGCATGATTCTCCATGTTTTCAGAATAAATCAGAATGTCATCAATAAAGACTACCAAAAACTTATCCAACTCCAACATGAAAACTGAATTCATTAGATACATGAAATGTGTAGGAGCATTGGTTAACCCAAAAGACATAACCAAATACTCGTACAGTCCATACTGAGTGGAGAAAGCCGTCTTGGGAATATCTTGTGGCCTAATCTTAATTTAATGATACCCAGATCTCAGATCAATCTTGGAGAAAACCTTAGCCTTGGACAATTGATCAAACAAGATATCAATATGAGGTAAAGGATACTTGTTCTTAATCATCACAGCATTAAGTGGCCTGTAGTCCACACACATACGCAAAGTTTCATCTTTCTTCTTCACAAAGATAGCAGGATAGCCCCACGGAGAAGAACTAGGGCAAATGAACCCCTTGTCCAATAACTCCTGGAGTTGTTTCTTAAGCTCAGCTAACTCATGTGGTGGCATTCTGTATGGCCTTCGAGAGATAGGTGTTGTTCTGGGAATAAGTTCTATCACAAACTCCACATCACCGTCAGGAGGAAGTCCAGGTAGATCGTCCGGAAAGACATCAGAAAACTCACACACTACAGGGATGTCATGAAGAGTTGCAACATCTGCCGCAAAGCAGAGACTAAAAAGGTCTCCCCTCCGAGGTAAGAAAACTTGAAAGGTACTTTTTCCCCGAGGTTCCTTCAGTGTCAAGGTTCAGTTAGCGATGTCCAACACCGCACCCTGCTTGTTCATCCAACTCACCCCCAGAATCACATCCAGACCCAACCCGGGCAACACAATGAGGTGACTGACAAAACTCCTATTACCAATCTCAACACTTGCGTGCTTGACACCCTCACGTGTACAGATTTCAGCCCTAGGTGATGTTATTCGAAAGTTACATCCCAAATCAACAATTTGAAATGCATGCTTTTGTGCAAATGCTTGACTCACAAAAGAATGTGATGATCCAGAGTCGAACAAAACAATAGCAGGATATTGATTTACAGAAAACATACCCGCAGTGACTGGTTCACCTTCTGGAATTTCATCAACTGCAGTGTGGTGCACACGGCCCTGCCTTGGTTGATGACAATAGCGAGCGAGATGCCCCTGTTGACCACAGTTAAAACATGGCCCCAAACCTTGGTTGGTTTTTACCTGAACAGTATTGCCTGGAGGAGCATTGTTCTTAGTTCAAAGGTACAGTGAAACCCCTCTTGTAGCGTTGTGGTGCTGGCTGCTTCTTTGGAGGAGGTCTGAACTTTGCTCCAGGAACAGCCGGGCGATAAGCAGAGCGATTTGCCACAGCATGACCTGCTGCTGGAGCCCTTGGCTGAGAAGAGCCTCCTTCCAGAGGCCTCTTGCCTCCCTTGAAAGCAGTGTGCAGATTGTTCTGTTTCTCTTGAATGAAAGCATCACTGAGAAACTCGTTGAAAGTTGTACGAGTGTTGTTAGCCAAAGTCTTCATGAGCTTGGTGCTAAGGCCTCTCTTGAAAGTTTCAATCTTCTTTTCATCGGTGTCCACCGTCCAAGGAGCATACCTTGACAGATTGTTGAAAGCATGATGGTACTGAGTAAGGGTCTTGGTACCCTAGGTAAGCTGCATGAACTCATTAACCTTCATCTTGATCAACCCAGCTGGAATGAAATGACCCCTGAAATCCTTAGTAAACTGCTCCCAGGTGATATCAGCAACCACAGGATAGGCGGTCTTGCGATTTGCCCACCATATCCCTGCGGGTCCTTGCAGCAAGAGAGTAGCAAAACTAGCCTTCATAGTTTCGGTCAACCTCAGCACTGAGAATGACTGCTCGATTGTGTTCAACCACTCATCTGCCTCCAATGGTTCAACAGCCTGCTTGAACACTGGTGGCTTGGTGTCCAAGAAGTCCTTGTAATCACTGTACTGGCCTTCATCATTTCCACGACGCCCACCTCGGTGGCGATTGTTGTTATTGTTGTTGTTGGCAACCATCTGCTGCAGAATAGCCTGTTGAGTATCCAGGAACTGAGCAAACATCTGCTCTTGCGTGCGTGGTGGAGGCGGCGGTAACTCCTCATCCTCGGGCTCATTTCCACCATCACTACCCGACCCATGACGGCGGGTTTGAGGCGCCATCTGCAGCAAACACAACAACCATTGTTGAGTGTTAGTCATACAAACGATAACCGAAAAATCATGCCCAGAGGATATCAATGATTATTTTTGATAACATACAAATGGCACAATAATTCAATAACCATCTCACAACCACACATTAACAAGGCGCAACAAAGAAAAATTCTTCGCGAACCACACGGCGATCATTACTTAATTAAAAGTCTGATGGTTCAAGCCTTGAACATACAAGGTTTAAACATTACAAGTCCAACCCAACCATTTAGGGTACATCAAAGTATTTCATTACAAAAGAGTGCCAACATGGCAAGTGCACTAGAAAGAGCTACTCATCGTGGTCACTGTCCATACCGGACACGTTCCCACCAAAGTCATCACTCTCGTCGATAGGCACTATCTCCTCAGGGTCTTCTTCTTCTTCCAAACTTGCCTCACCATCATCAGCTGCTACGAAGATCTCAGGACCGATCTCTGCTGCACCTGGATGGTGAAACGGATCAACACGGTTGTTCAGACGATGAACATCCTGCTGCAGCTCCTAGACCTGCTGCTGACTCGCACGCAACTCGCGCAAAAAGTCATCTCGCTGATGTGCCAGGTTCATATTGCGATTACCAAGCTGATGACGAAGGTCTGCATTCTGCCTCGCAAGCTCAGTAACACGGCGATTACCTGCCATCAAAGCGCAAGTGCATTGTAGCAACTCATCGCGACAGGCGGTAAGAGCTACCATCTGATCGTCTGCACTGCGACGAGCAATGCGTGCAAACTCTTTCGCTTCCAGCCTCTTCTCAACAGCATCATGCAGGGCGTTAATACACTACATCCAACCATCCATAGTGGCAAAGTGCATCTTCAGGACAGCAAACATAGCACTCATAGGAGCCCCAGTGCTATGAGCATGCTCATCTCTGCCTCGCACCAAAGGAGCTTGGCTAGACTGAGCCCACTCATCCTGTGAAGCATCTGCCCTTGGGAACACATTGGCTGGCCCCAAATCAGCCCTCTTGTTGAACTTGGTGCAAATCTCCATCAACATCTCGAAGGCTGCAAACTGAGCACCTCCCCATGGCGTCTTCATGTCTACCTCGACTTTGAGCTCGGGCAAAGACCAATCCCCTTCAAGAGCAGGAATTGCCACCCAAACATCAAACCAAGGCTGCACCATGGTCTCTGCTGGCTTCCAGAAATACAGTGGTGGCTCTGGATACCCCACTGAGTCCAAGAACCTCCACAGCACAGTGGGTGCGCCAAACTGCTCCAGAAACTGACCACTCTGCGGCGCACCTTCAGCTGCCATCTGGTACAATGCAATATCTTGTAGCATTAGAATAAGACAGGATAGCACCAATTTATTACAGGGAAGGGAACAATACAGAAATTTTAAATTAATTTCATGATCATGATGCATGCACGTGCCATCGACCTCACACATTATCATTTAATTAACTAACGTTATAGTCGGTGGCATACCGCGTGCTCTCATATACGTAACTGGTCGTACTACACGTTTTGCATGGTTAGTGTACCTGCAGAAGATTCATTAATGTATGCATGGCAACAAGAAGCACTTTTTGCCGAAAATGCTCCCGTGAGCACTTGCGACCCGGAAGTAATTACTCCCCAATACTTCCATAAGTACACATATGAACCGCATGTACTCACTTCAATGACCATAAGCACTCCCCATAGATCGACGGTTGTTCGATCGTACACTCACATCTCACCTTACCTCATGCGAAGTGGCCAGTATAAATCATCAGCCCAAGAAGCAATAAGAAGCCGCAATGTCACATATATCCGCGCAATAAAACCAAACGAACCGCAATTGGAAACATGATGCAATTCCCCAGTTAGTACTTGCATAAGCCACCTAATTACCACATATACATATATAGGGCTATAGGACTTGGTCAATGGTACTCATAATTTTTGCAAACACTCGGTTTAAATCACCTACACCCAACTAATAATTGTCAAATAATTTTCAAAACTCCAAAACCATTTTTGTTTTCAAATAGTCAAGTGAGGGTGTATGCTGAATTATGCTCTGGTACCAGCTGTCATAGAACCGACCAATTTATATGAGCACAAGTACGACGATCGCCAATTTAGTAGCAATCAAGTCACACTTGAGCCAATATAAACCCGGTAGTCCGGAAATCTCGAAGGATTTCTAACATTTTAAACAGAACATACCCCAAGGATCTTACAAATTCAGCAACAACCCATCACATGATACATAAGTTTGCAACCGAATTAAAACATCAGAGTACAACATAGTCTTTTACATAAATGTAACAGTAGCGGAAGTCAACATAGTTTTCAAACAACATAGTTCACATACGAGCACCACCAGCTGACCATGTCACAGCATCTTACAAAAGCTAAAGATGGATAATGACCTTGCCCCAGGTCTAATCTTCTTCGCCCACAGGGGTGAAGCAGTTCTTGCAATAAGCATAGTAGACTACTCCTTCTGCAACAATGGGAATAAAACCCTGAGTACTCAATTGTACTCAGCTAGACTTACCCGACTGGAAGTAAATAAAAAGACTTCCAATGATATGCAGGCTTATTTGGTGGAGCTCAGAGGATAGCAACATTTTGCATAAAAGGCATTACTACAGTAGTTCCTCAACTTATAAATTTTAGATATGGTTTAGTTTCGATTTCAGTTAAGCTATTAAGCTAAGGTTTGCAGCTATACTAAATAATCACTTGATATTATAGCAAACAATACAACCATATGATTTCCGATATCCACAGATATCAACCTCATCTCACCATAATTAATATGTTCAAGTTGTTAGCCTCCACCTCACCAGAAGATTAGTTCAGTTTCTCACTAACCAGGAGAGATGGCGATTCGAATCGATTGTACCAGCTGGCAAATATGCCAATCACAAACCCTGTCAGCCTGATCAGTGGCTTCTTGGGTCACCGTTAGATCTTTCTGAAACATAATATGTATCGCGGGTTTGGAGGGGGCCCATATTCTCAGAGACGAACCCACTTCCAGGATGCATCAGGTCCCTGACCTGCCCTTGGTAAGATGGTGTCTCTGCACATCCTTCCTGCCTCCAGAATATGTCTACCTTATCAGCCCCAATTCCTGGCTTAGAAAGAAATACTCGGTTTCGCGGTCATAATGACTTATCTAGCCAGCTAAGTGACGACGTCTTTCAATCTCAACTGATGTCTGGTGGCCTCAGTCCTAGTCGGCCGCAAGCAGCACCGAAGACAGCATGACCTCAACCATGTCATGCGGCACCCCGCTACCTAGCCTTGATTCTCTTATTATCATTGTGGCATGGTGGTACGTATAGTCAACCATGTGGAATCCATCCCCATCATCATTAGTCACCACCTATACTCGCGAAGGACAGGAAATCCCTCGACTTCTACCGGTCTAAGCATGGCTAAGCATAAGATCGAACCCATCCCTTGTATAGTAATAGTACCAGGATAGTATACAAGTGTACAAGGTATAAATGCAGCAACGGTATCAATTCAACTCCTATACTTAAGTGCACAATCATACGATTTAATAAAGACCAGTGCATTTATATAAAAAGAGATAGGTGGAGGCTTAGGGATGCTCCGGTGTAATACCCGTGGTATTACAACTTAATTAACCTGCCATGTCATCATATTTAAATTTAACCATCTACATATGATTGTGCTTAGGGCCTAGAGTGATTTGATTTCAGCTAGTATTGATTGTGTAATTAAGTCCTTAATCAAATTCAGAATAAAAATTAAATAGAAATCGAATTAAGCCCTAGAGTTGGCCTAAAACCCTAATTCAAAATATATAATGAATCTGATGAAAGTGTCTTAATAAAAGTTGTAGAGATTTTAAAATGGAACAAATTTTATTTTTGGAGATTTTGATGTTATATTACAAAAATTCAAATTAAACTCAAATTACTATATTGAAATTTACATTTGAAACTTTAATTTCAAAAATATTAAGAATCTTCAAAAACTTCCTTAATAGAAGTTGTCTAGCTCTCTGAGTAGAACAACTTTCATGTTTACTAATTTTCAAGTTGTTGAGAAAAATCAAAAGTAATTTGAAAATTTCAGTTTGAAATTCAAACCTTACTTTTACCCCCTTTGCTGTAGTTTGAAAATTCAGCCGAATTTGAAATTCTTGTCAAAAGCAAAAATGATCTACACAAAATTCCCTGCAACTTTGATATTCAACACTCCCTTTGATTTGGCCGGATTGGACATCTAATTGAAACCACATAGCTTTTGACCTAGGGGTCTACTACTGTAGCTGCAGGGGGTCCCTTGTTCTTCTTCCACCCGTACGCGGGCGTGCGCGCGGCGCGCGCCGGCTGTCGTCCGGCCGTACCGGGGCCCGACCGTCGCCGTGTCGAGCTCGGGGGGGGGGGGGGACCCGGACGCGTCGTAACGTTACCCTCTCCTTCCCGGGTGTGTTTAAAGGCGAGGAGCACCACTTTTTCTCCTTCCTCCTCCATTCTCCCGCTCCGGTGAGCTCTCAGCTCTCGGCCAAATTACCCACCGTCGATCCATTCCTGCCCAATTCGTCATACCCACAAGCTAGACATCTCCTGGCGCACCATTTGGACCCGGCCCCGGCCACTGTTCGTCATCAGAGATCAGCGCACGGCGTGATCTTCTCCCTCACGGCTGGCGGAGCACCGCCGTGGTCCGTCTCTCCGAGAACAGCTCGCCTCGGTGAGCTTATTCTCTTATTGCGGAGCGTTTCGGAGCCCCTGTCCCTTCTTGAGTCTCATGAGTTAGGCAGTTTTGCTTTTGGTTTACAGTGACCGCCGGAACGACGACCTCGCCATTGGAGCTCACCGCCAAACACACTGCCTTCGTCCACCGTGCCTCTCCGGTCGCTCTCCGCCCCGTCCAGCTAGTACACTAGCCTTTGGTGAGCTTCTCGGTAACCATCGTCTCATCGGTAGAGCATTTTGATCCTCGGTAGGCCAGAGCGTGGCCGCGCCGCCGTGTCTCCTCCGCCACGGTCGCGGCTGGGCGCGACACCGTCGACGGCTCATCCGTTTAGTTAGGTCCGGGGGTCCACTAGGTCTAGGGGTACGTGTGGATGTCCTCGGTTGCGCCGCTGGGGTCACCGGCGGCGAGGGGCGCGTCGGGCCGCCGCGCGCGTGCACGAGCAAGCACTCGGCGGGAGGTGGGAGAAGGACCTGACAGGCGGGGGCCGCCTGTTAGTGTCCTCAGGTGGCGCCAGCAGCGCGGGCAGGCCAGCTGGGCTTTGTTGCCGCTGCTGGGCCGTGGTGGGCCGAATGGCCGTTTTGTTTTTCGGAAGAATTAACTAGAGTTTTTCATTTTTAATTAGGATGAATAGTATGGTGATTTAATCGTTTTGTGTGAATTAATTTACTGCACCAAAAATTATGGAAATTTTTGTGGATGTTAACTGTGATGTGTAGAATTCAATAAAAATATGAAATGTAGGATTTGAGTGCTTTATGTATTAACTAAAATTCAGCCCATTAAATGATAAATAGAACTTTGATGATTTTTAATAAGTTCTCTATAAGTCCAAAATCATGAAAATTTAATTAGTACTATTTTAGGTCCAAAGCTAACAGTTGGTGAAGTTTGGCATCAAATGGAATTTTTTTTTAAATATTTATTAAATTATATATTGGTTTAAATGATTAATATTAGGGATAAGAAATGAAATGATTATTGATTGGTGTGATTTTTGGATTGCTTGAGACTCTAGGTCAATCACTTTTATGACCTAGGGCATGTTGAGTTAGAATAATCATGTATGCTGAGGTAGGGTCTTGTGCACTTATGAGTTTTATTTGTTATTAAATTTTATCTGTCATTTCATGTGCATTGCATTCATACATTCATTATTACAAACATGTAGTGACCGAGAATCCGGAGGTAAAGTCTGAGGGTCCATCGGAGGAGACTGCTCAGGAAATTGTGCAAGGATTTGATATTTGTGGTACCGACCCGGATCCGACACTCTACGCAATTCAAGGCAAGCCCCGGTGCATTTGCCCTTTCCTTGTTGTTTAAAAATATTTATTACTTGAGTTAATTAACTGCAATAGGTCAATAGGAGCTGGGTGATAACCAATTGATGCATTTCCATCCTTGAATACCTGACAATACTTGAGAACCTGATTTATTTAAAGGTATTGCAAAATGCTTAGTCCTGCTAAATGATTAGATGCAAAAACACTATTTTCAATTGTGAGGATACAAAATGAATGAATCACTTCATGGGTCTGGTTTTGTCCTTGTTGGTTGACAGTGTTCCTAGCTAGTTCATTGTCATCAACAGGGATGGGTTTTTCCCGTTTGGTTGGCCAACTGCTTGGGTTAGAGTCCCAACTTTCGTCGCCATCAGGAAAGGGATGTGAAAACCCGGTAGTTACTAGTGTACTTGGGTTAGAGTCCCAATGCATGGTTTCTAATGGAAAAATATTAGGGACCGTTCGTTGTCAGGCCTGTTGTGATCAAGACTTTGCAACTAGCCACATACTACGGAAAGCCTCTGACTCCGGTGGCTCTACTGCTGGAACCGACAACCACGCACTGGGAGTGGTGAGATGGCGAGAGTAGCGTGTATCCTCGTGGCCGTCGTGCCTAGAGACGAGAGGAGTACTGTGCTCTCGGGTGGCGCAGGACCGGTTTCGGGGTATGAAAAGCCGTGGTTGGCGGGGTTGGCGTATGCAAGCTTAAGTGCTACATACGCAGTGTGGATAGGGATCCCCAGCTGGGTATTAATCGATTCGAATCGTCGTTGCTCCTCGGTTAAGGAGACTTGATCCTCACACCTACAGTGAAAAGTGGTTCGGAACTAGGACTGATTTTGAATGGATAAAGCAAATGAAGGAATGTTGATATATGAGAAAGACTTGGAGATATGGTCAATGTTGAATAGTATTATTGAAATAAAATATTGAGATAGGACTAGTAATGTTTTTCCGCAAAACTCTTGAGCTCTTGCTAAAGCCTTACCTTGACTTCCCTCAGCCTGCATTCCTGAGTCTAATTTTACACTTTTAGTCGGGTAAGTCTTGCGGAGTACCCCATGTACTCAGGGTTTGTTAAACCCGTTGCAGGAGGGCAGCAGGAGACTGAAGTTTGTCTCGCTCCGTGCTGCGTCACCATCATCCAGGAGAGTAAAGAAGATTAAGGTTAAACCCTTGGGTAGGGTTCGTGTAATATTTATCTATCTGTCGTACTATTGATCCTACCGCTACTGCTACACTTTTAATTTATGGTCTGTAATAACTGCACCTAATTCTGTTCGAACACTGGTCTATAATATTAAGTACTATTTACTCTTCCGCAAATTTTACTCTGATGTATTTTGTTATGAAATGTTGTAATTCTGTAATGGCTTCGCAATGGGATCCTGTCGGAGATAACGGGTGCTTATGTAGCCCGGCAGAGCCCGCCTAGGTCATCTGGAACACGGGCCCGGCTGTCAGATGTCATTAATGACGATGACAGGTGCCTGTGGGCCATGTGATTTAGGTGGTTCTGTTACAGCTGGTATCAGAGCATTCCATTGCTAAATCATTGCAGGTTACCTTTCGAAAACTTCAAAATGTTTTGGATCATAAAAACTTAAACTATTATTTTGAGTCCAAACTGCTTACAATCTTACCTTACTCAGTAGTTCTTATCTTGTTCTGTAATTTATCTTATTATGGTTATGGTAGCAGGTGAAACAACATTATTAACACTAGCCCTATGTTCAAACTAATTATGCTTTGATTTGTATTACATGATTTAAAATTCGTAAGTACGTGCATGCATCATGATAATCACCCATGTTAATAACTTCCTCCTTAAAAGTGGGTATATGGGTTAGGAATTATCACACCTATTCTTGCTAGCCTATTATATCCTCACTAATTCAAACTTACCTTTCCAGCTGGCACGATCTAAGTTGACGGCGCGCAAGATGACTGGCCCTCGTGGAGTCCCGCGTCACCAGTTGGCACCCCGCGACAGTGAAGAGGCGTCTGGCAGCCGTTCACCCCACCGCAGCCGCAAGGAATTGAAGAAAGAAATCAAGGAGCTGCACCGAGAGATAAGCCTCATGAGGGAGGACTTCCAGGTGACCTGGGCTGATCGTTACCGGGATGTGAGGACCAACAGAGACCTACGGCGGGAGATCGACCGCCTGACTCAAGAGAGGGATCAGGCTTTGGAGCAAGAGGTCGTGGCACGTGATCGGGTTGAGGAGCTGGAGGGGTACGTTGAGAACCTTGAGTGGAACAACGGCATGCTACACGAGGAGGTGCATAGGCTGAACGATCAGCTTAACCCGATTCTGATTCCATGAGAGGAGGAGCCTGAGGAGGGTGTGGTCATAGGACCCGATGAGGAGTATTATGACAGTGAGGCTATAGAGGACGGTTACCTCGAGGCAGTCGACCCAATGGAGGATGCAGTCGTCGAGGAGGACGAGGAGGAGGAGGTTGTCGTTATCGACTAAGCTAGTCTTAGGACTAGTGAGGTTTAGTCTTCTGTATCCGAATGTCGTAATCGTAGTGCCAAGGACCGTAGTCTGGGTGGAACTTGTTGTGATTTGTGTGTGTTGAACCTTGTTATATTTGGTGTTTTAAGTTGTAATGCTACTATATGTTTAATTATGCAATGTGAGTCCTTAGTGGTTGTCTTAAAACAGATGGTCAACACTCGCTCGACTGGTGCTGGTACTTCTGACGAAGGAGCTGCTCCCTATCCACCACCCATTCCACCAACCTTAGCAGATGCCATCGCGGCCCTGGCTAATGCAGCCAACGCTATGGCCCAAAACCGAGAAAATCGTGGCGGGCGTCGAGGCCGCCGCGAAGATGAGGAAACCACCTATGTGGAATTCACTGAAACCTGTCCACCAATATTCACAGAAGCCAAAGAACCCTTGGAGGCCGATGACTGGCTCCATACTATGGAGCAGAGATTCAGCTTGATCCGCTGCACGGAAATCCAAAAGCCACTATTCGTGGCTTAGCAGCTGCGTGGTCCGGCCAGTGCCTGGTATGCCAACCTGTTGTCTGCACAGCCCGAGGGGCATCAGCTTACTTGGGCAGAGTTTCGCGAAGCATTCCGAGCACATTACATCCTAGTAGGTGTAATGAAAATGAAACTGGACCAGTTCTTAGCTCTGCAGTAGAAAGATTCTTTTGTGATGCAATATGTGAACCAATTCAACCATCTTGCCCAGTATGCTCCCGAACACACCAATACTGACCAAAAGAAGAAAGATTGCCTTGTCAGGGGCCTGAACTTCAAGATCCAGCGTAGCTTATCTAACAACCTCAACTGCTCTTACCACGAAGCTGTAAACAGCGCCATTGCTTACGAAGAAAGTGATCATAAGCATCAGGATGAGAAGAAGAAAAAGAAATCAGGATTTTCTGGCGGTCAAAAATGCCAGAAGATCATCTATCATCTTACGCACCACAACCGCCCAGCTTACCCCCAGCAGCAAGTCATGGTACGCACCGCGACTACATCTCATACCTCAAACCAACAGAACACCACTTAGCCGAATGCCCCAGGCGTTCGTATCAATACACCTCAGACCATCTACAATCATCCTTGCTACAACTGCGGCAAAATGGGACATTGGGCTCGTGACTGTCCATATCCCAAGAAGTACAATCAAAATGCCCAGAAAGGCCCTGGACAGCAGCAGCAGCATCAGAATCAGCACCATGGCCAGCAGCACTAGGCTCAAAAGGTCAAACTTGTCAAGAAGGCAGGACATGTCTATTATACTCATGTGGATGATATCCCTGCAGGAGAACCCGTCATGATGGGTAGGTTTCCTATCGCCAGTCACCCTGCTATTACACTTTTTGATTCTGGTGCATCACATTCATTCATCAATCGTACATTTGTGGTAAAACATGAGATTCCAATTGGAGAAATAAAGGAAAACTTCCTTATACATTCGCCCGGAGGGCGTATAAATACTAAGGAGGTAGTGCATCGAGTACCTATCGAGTTGGGCGGGCATATATTCCCAACCACCATGATAGTACTCAAGGATCAGGACATAGATGTCATATTAGGTATGAATTGGATGTATCAGCACAAGGCACTGATAGATGTGCTGAATAGGACCATAAAGGTCAGCATACCTGGTAGTCAATCTCAACTTCTTATCCAACTGCCATTACCCGTGAGAATGATTGAGAAGACAGTGCAGAGATTGTGTACCACCTCAGTCCAAGAAATCCAAAATATTCCGGTAGTCTGCGAATTTCCGGATGTATTTCCTGATGATCTACCCGGTCTGCCACCTGACCGTGACGTGGAGTTCGCTATTGAGTTGAAGCCAGGAACTGCACCTATATCCCGCAGAGCCTATAGGATGCCTCCCAAGGAATTGGCTGAGCTTAAAATTCAACTGCAAGATCTGCTTGATAAGGGTTTCATCAGACCTAGTTCATCTCCTTGGGGTTGTCCTGCTATATTCGTGAAAAAGAAGGACAAGTCACTCAGACTCTGCATCGATTATCGCCCACTCAACGAGGTCACCATTAAAAATAAGTATCCTTTATCTCGTATTGACCTACTCTTTGACCAGTTAGCTGGAGCCAAGGTCTTTTCCAAAATTGACCTTAGGTCTGGTTAGCACCAAATAAAGATCCATCCCGAGGATATTCCTAAAACGGCATTCACCACCAGATATGGCCTTTATGAGTATCTGGTCATGTCTTTTGGCCTAACCAACGCACCTGCCTATTTCATGTAGCTCATGAACTCTGTTTTCATGCCCGAGCTTGACAAATTTGTAGTCGTTTTCATCGATGACATCCATGTTTACTCCAAAACCCCTAATGAACATGCCAACCATCTTCGTATTGTCCTGACCCATTTGAGAGAACACCAAATATATGCCAAGTTTAGCAAATGTGAGTTTTGGCTAGATCGAGTTCCTTTTCTCGGTCACATTTTATCAGCTGAAGGTGTATCCGTGGATCCGAGCAAGGTGGAAGAAATCTTGAATTGGAAGCCACCAACCACAGTTCATCAAGTCCGTAGTTTTATGGGAATGGCGAGGTATTACCGTCGGTTTATTCTAGACTTCTCAAGAATAGCCAAGCCCATTACCAACCTGTTGAAGAATCAAGTCAAATTCGTCTGGTCGCCCGAATGTGAGAAGGAATTTCAAACCTTGAAAAAGTTGTTGACCACTGCACCAGTACTAACTCAACCAGACATTGAAAAGCCCTTTGATGTGTACTGTGATGCTTCTGGTACCGGACTTGGTTGTATCTTGATGCAAGAAGGAAGAGTCATTGCTTATGCCTCACGGCAACTCAAGCGTCATGAGGAGAACTATCGCACTCATGATTTGGAGTTAGCAGCTGTGGTACATGCCTTGAAGATATGGCGTCACTATTTGCTGGACAGTACCTGCAATGTATATACAGATCATAAGAGTCTGAAATATATTTTCACTCAAGAACAGTTGAACATGAGACAGTGAAGATGGCTCGAGCTAATCAAGGATTATGATATTGAAGTGCATTATCACCCTGGCAAGGCAAATGTGGTCGCCGATGTACTCAGTCGGAAGGTGCACTGCAATTGTTTGACAGTCAAGCCGTATGATCTATCCTTGTGCTATGAGTTGGAAAAATTAGGGATAGAAATAATTCCACAAGGCAGTCTGACCAATATTAGTATTGAAACACCCATCCGAGATGAGGTTATTGCCGCTCAGCGGGAAAGTAAAGGAATCAAGCACATCAAGGAAAAGGTTCAAGCTGGCAAGGCAGATTGCTTCCAGATTGATGATGATGGTGTCGTGTGGTTCAAGGATCGTCTGGTAGTTCCAAAGGTGCCGGAGTTGCGACAAAAGATCCTTGACGAAGCACATTTGACAAGGTTTTGCATCCATCCTGGCAACAACAAGATGTATCAGGATTTGAGGCAAAAATTCTGGTGGACAAAGATGAAGATAGAGATTGCTCGATATGTCGTGAGATGTGACACTTGCCAGAAAGTGAAAGCTGTCCATATGAAGCCTGGAGGAGAGTTGCAACCATTGCCTGTTCCTGCATGGAAGTGGGAAGACATCAGCATGGATTTCATCGTAGGATTACCCAGGACAACTAGAGGTTTTGATTCCATCTGGGTTATTGTGGACCGCCTCATGAAGCAAGCTCATTTCCTACCAGCCAAGAAAGATTTCAGGGCACCGACATACGCGAAGCTTTATATTGAAAACTTAGTGAAGTTGCATGGTGTACCGAGGACCATCGTTTCTGATCGAGGTACTCAGTTCGTCTCCAAGTTTTGGCAGGCCTTTCACAAGTCCTTAGGTACAAAGCTTCTGCATAGCACTGCCTACCATCCGCAGACGGATGGGCAAACGGAAAGAGTCAATCAAGTATTGGAGGGTATGTTGAGGGCTTGTGCGCTCAATTACCCTGACAAGTGGGATGACTGTCTGGCATTGGCAGAATTCTCATACAACAACAGTTATCAAGAAAGCATCAAGATGGCTCCATTTGAGGCAGTCTACGGTCGAAGGTGCGGAACTTCATTGAATTGGTCTGAACCTGGAGAAAGATGGTTTTATCCCGTGGATTTGGTCAATGAAGCCGAAGAAAAGGTTAGGCAGATCGAAGAAAATTTGAAAGTAGCACAGTCTCGACAGAAAAGTTATGCCGATAAAAGGCGTCGACCTTTGGCATTCAAGATAGGAGACTATGTGTATTTGAAGGTATCGCAAGTGAAAGGAGTCAGTCGATTTGGCGTCAAGGGCAAGTTGGCCCCGCGTTATGTTGGACCCTTTTTAATCATAGAACGCGTGGGAAAAGTAGCTTATAAGCTGCAGTTGCCAGAGTATCTTTCAGAGGTACACAATGTATTCCATGTGTCACAACTCAAGAAATGTCTTCGAGTACCTGATCAAGTCATCGAAGTGGAAGGAGTGGAACTTGAACCTGAGCTAACATACTCGGAGTATCCTATTCTTGTCTTGGACATAAAAGATCGTGTCACACGAAGGAATACAACCAGATGGTACAAGATCCAGTGGAGTGCACATTCCGAGGAAGAAGCCACATGGGAATCGGAAGACTACCTCGCAGAAAATTTCCCCGAGTTCTTTGCTACCTTGTAGAATGTAAACTTCCTAGTCTTGACATATGTAAATGTTCCCCTATTTTTAGTGGATAGTTTAGAACTAGAGTTAGTTGAGACCTGTTCTTTTCCATTACATTGTTTCGGTTAATATTTCTATTAAATCTCGGGACGAGATTTCTTTTAGGGGGAAGGCTGTAATAGCCGTGGTATTACACCTTAATTAACCTGCCATGTCATTATATTTAAATTTAAGCATCTGCATATAATTGTGCTTAGGGCCTAGAGTGATTTGATTTCAGCTAGTATTGATTGTGTAATTAAGTCCTTAATCAAATTCAGAATAAAAATTAAATAGAAATCAAATTAAGCCCTAGAGTTGGCCTAAAACCCTAATTCAAAATCTATAATGAATCTAATGAAAGTGTCTTAATAAAAGTTGTAGAGATTTTAAAATGGAACAACTTTTATTTTTGGATATTTTGATGTTATATTATAAAAATTCAAATTAAACTCAAATTACTATATTGAAATTTACATTTGAAACTTCAATTTCAAAAATATTAAGAATATTCAAAAACTTCCTTAATAGAAGTTGTCAAGCTCTCTGAGTAGAACAACTTTCATGTTCACCAATTTTCAAGTTGTTGAGAAAAATCAAAAGTAATTTTAAAATTTTAGTTTGAAATTCAAACCTTACTTTTACCCCCTTTGCTGTAGTTTGAAAATTCAGCCGAATTTGAAATTCTTGTCAAAAGCAAAAATGATCTACACAAAATTCCCTGCAAGTTTGATATTCAACACTCCCTTTGATTCAGCCGGATTGGACATCTAATTGAAACCACAAAGCTTTTGACCTAGGGGTCTATTACTGTAGCTGCAGGGGGGTCCCCTGTTCTTCTTCCACCCGTATGCGGGCATGCGCGCGGCGCGCACCGGTCGTCGTCCGGCCGTCGTCGTGTCGAGCTCAGGGGGGGACCCGGACGCGTCGAGACCTTACCCTCTCCTTCCCGGGTGTGTTTAAAGGCGAGGAGCATCACTTTTTCTCCTTCCTCCTCCATTCTCCCGCTCCGGTGAGCTCTCGGCTATTGGCCAAATTACCCAACGTCAATCCACTCCTGCCCAATTCGTCATACCCAAAAGCTAGACATCTCCTGGCGCACCATTTGGACCCGGCCCGGCCACTGTTCGTCATCGGAGATCAGCGCACGGCGTGATCTTCTCCCTCACGGCCGGCGGAGCGCCGCCGTGGTCCGTCTCTCCGAGAACCGCTCACCTCGATGAGCTTATTCTCTTATTGCGGAGTGTTCTGGAGCCCCTGTCCCTTCTTGAGTCTCATGAGTTAGGCGGTTTTGCTTTTGGTTTACAGTGACCGCCGGAACGACGACCTCGCCATTGGAGCTCGCCGTCAAACACACTGTCTTCGTCCACCGTGCCTCTCCGGTCGCTCTCCGCCCCGTCCAGCTAGTACACTAGCCTTTGGTGAGCTTCTCGGTAACCATCATCTCGTCGGTAGAGCATTTTGGTCCTCGGTAGGCCAGAGCGCGGCTGCGCCGCCGTGTCTCCTCCGCCGCGGTCGTGGCTGGGCGCGACACCGTCGACGCCTCATCCGTTTAGTTAGGTCCGGGGGTCCACTAGGTCTTGGGGTACGTGTGGGTGTCCTCGGTTGCGCCGCTAGGGTCGCCGGCGGCGAGGGGCGCGTCGGGCCGCCGCGCGCGTGCACGATCAAGCACTCGGCGGGAGGTGGGAGAAGGACCTGACAGGCGGGGGCCGCCTGTCAGTGTCCTCAGGTGGCGCCAGCAGCGCGGGCAGGCCGGCTGGGCTGTGTTGCCGCTGCTGGGCCGTGGTGGGCCGAATGGCCATTTTCTTTTTCGGAAGAATTAACTAGAGTTTTTCATTTTTAATTAGGATGAATAGTATGGTGATTTAATCGTTTTGTGTGAATTAATTTACTTCACCAAAAATTATGGAAATTTTTGTGGATGTTAACTGTGATATGTAGAATTCAATAAAAATATGAAATGTAGGATTTGAGTGCTTTATATATTAACTAAAATTCAGCCCATTAAATGATAAATAGAACTTTGATGATTTTTAATAAATTCTCTGTAAGTCCAAAAATTATGAAAATTTAATTGGTACTATTTTAGGTCCAAAGCTAATAGTTAGTGAAGTTTGGCATCAAATGGAAAAAAAATTAAATATTTATTAAATTATATATTGGTTTGAATGATTAATAATAGGGATAAGAAATGAAATGATTATTGATTGGTGTGATTTTTGGATTGCTTGAGACTCTAGGTCAATCACTTTTATGACCTAGGGCATGTTGAGTTAGAATAATCATGTATGCTGAGGTAGGGTCTTGTGCACTTATGAGCTTTATTTGTTATTAAATTTTATCTGTCATTTCATGTGCATTGCATTCATACATTCATTATTGCAAACGTGTAGTGACCGAGAATCCGGAGGTAAAGTCTGAGGGTCCATCGGAGGAGACTGCTCAGGAAATTGTGCAAGGATTTGATATTTGTGGTACCTACCCAGATCCGATACTCTACGCAATCCAAGGCAAGCCCCGGTGCATTTGCCCTCTCCTTGTTGTTTAAAAATATTTATTACTTGAGTTAATTAACTGCATTAGGTCAATAGGAGCTGGGTGATAACCAATTGATGCATTTCCATCCTTGAATACCTGACAATACTTGAGAACCTGATTTATTTAAAGGTATTGCAAAATGATTAGTCCTGCTAAATGATTAGATTTGCAAAAACACTATTTTCAACTGTGAGGATACAAAATGAATGAATCACTTCATGGGTCTGGTTTTGTCCTTGTTGGTTGACATTGTTCCTAGCTAGTTCATTGTCATCAACGGGGATGGGTTTTTCCCGTTTGGTTGGCCAACTGCTTGGGTTAGAGTCCCAACTTTCATCGCCATCGGGAAAGGGATGTGAAAACCGGGTAGTTACCAGTGTACATGGGTTAGAGTCCCAATGCATGGTTTCTAATGGAAAAATATTAGGGACCGTTCATTGTCAGGCCTGCTGTGATCAAGACTTTGCAACTAGCCACATACTACGGAAAGCCTCTGACTCCGGTGGCTCTACTGCTGGAACCGACAACCACGAACTAGGAGTTGAGAGATGGTGAGAGTAGCGTGTACCCTCATGGCCGTCGTGCCTGGAGACGAGAGGAGTACTGTGCTCTCGGGTGGCGCAGGACCGGTTCCAGGGTATGAAAAGCCGTGGTAGGCGGGGTTGGCGTATGCAAGCTTAAGTGCTACATACGCAGTGTGGATAGGGATCCCCAGCTGGGTATTAATCGATTCGAATCATCGTTGCTCTTCGGTTATGGAGACTTTATCTTCACACCTACAGTGAATAGTGGTTCGGAACTAGGACTGATTTTGAATGGATAAAGCAAATGAAGGAATGTTGATATATGAGAAAGACTTGGAGATATGGTCAATGTTGAATAGTATTATTGAAATAAAATATTGAGATAGGACTAGTAATGCTTTTCCGCAAAACTCTTGAGCTCTTGTTAAAGCCTTACCTTGACTTCCCTCCGCCTGCATTCCTGAGTCTAATTTTACACTTTTAGTCAGGTAAGTCTTGCGTGTACTCAGGGTTTGTTAACCCCGTTGCAGGAGGGCAGCAGGAGACCGAAGTTTGTCTCGCTCCGTGCTGTGTCACCATCATCCAGGAGAGTGAAGAAGATTAAGGTTAAACCCTTAGGCAGGGTTCGTGTAATATTTATCTATCTGTCGTACTGTTGATCCTACCGCTACTGCGACACTTTTAATTTACGGTCTGTAATAACTGCACATAATTCTGTTCGAACACTGGTCTCTAATATTAAGTACTATTTACTCTTCCGCAAATTTTACTCTGATGTATTTTGTTATGAAATGTTGTAATTCTGTAATGGCTTCGCAATGGGATCCTGTCGGAGATAACGGGTGCTTATGTAGCCTGGCAGAGCCCGCCTAGGTCATCTGGAACACGGGCCCGACTGTCAGATGTCATTAATGATGATAACAGGTGCCTGTGGTCCATGTGATTTAGGCGGTTCTGTTACAGCTGGTATCAGAGCATTCCATTGCTAAATCATTGCAGGTTACCTTTCGAAAACTTCAAAATGTTTTGGATCATAAAAACTTAAACTGTTATTTTGAGTCCAAACTGCTTACAATCTTACCTTACTCAGTAGTTCTTATCTTGTTCTGTAATTTATCTTATTATTGTTATGGTAGCAGGTGGAACAATATTATTAACACTAGCCCTATGTTCAAACTAATTATGCTTTGATTTGTATTGCATGATTTAGAATTCGTAAGTACGTGCATGCATCATGATAATCACCCATGTTAATAACTTCCTCCTTAAAAGTAGGTATATGGGTTAAGAATTATCACACCTATTCTTGCTAGCCTATTATACCCTCACTAATTCAAACTTACCTTTCCAGCTGGCACGATCTAAGTTGACGGCGCGCAAGATGACTGGCCCTCGTGGAGTCCCGCGCCACCAGTTGGCAATCCGCGACCTGCCCTTGGTAAGATGGTGTCTCTACACATCCTTCCTGCCTCCAGAATATGTCTACCTTATCATCCCCAATTCCCGGCTCAGAAAGAAATACCCGGTTTGGCGGTCAGAACGACTTATCTGGCCAGCTAAGTGATGACGTCTTTCAATCTCAACTGATGTCTGGTGGCCTCAGTCCTAGTCGGCCGCAAGCAGCACCGAAGACAGCATGACCTCAACCATGTCATGTGGCTCCCCGCTACCTAGCCTTGATTCTCTCATTATCATTGTGGCATGGTGGCACATATAGTCAACCATGTGGAATCCATCCCCATCATCATTAGTCACCACCTATGCTCGCGAAGGACAGGAAATCCCTCGACTTCTACCGGTCTAAGCATGGCTAAGCATAAGATCAAACCCACCGCTTGTCTAGTAATAGTACCAAGATAGTCGACAAGTGTACAAGGTATAAATGCTGCGACGGTATCAATTCAACTCCTATACTTAAGTGCACAGTCATACGATTTAATAAAGACCAGTGCATTTATATAAAAAGAGATAGGTGGAGGCTTAGGGATGCTCCGGAGCTTGCCTTTCACAAAGTTAGATGGCTGATGGTCAGTGCACTCTGGCAGTTTAGTTTCTTCCTTGGCCTCGGGAGCTTCCGGCACCTCGATCTCCGGGGCCACTCCTTCCTCCGGTGGATTGAATTGTAGCAGTGTAACTCCTCCCGGCGATCCTGTATGCATGATATGCATATATGAGAACTGAGAATGCACATGGAATGCAATATAGAGATGCACAACTTGAGTCATGAGATGCATTAGACAACATGTGAGCATCCAAATAATTTATCAAACATTTACTGAGTATGTGCATATTTCTTCTCTAAACAACAACACATACTCACCCTTCTTAAGCAAGCTATAGAACAATTTCTCATCTTGCGTAAGAGGTCTACAACCTGCACTAACAATTAATTTGAATCAAACTTCCCTACCACACCCACCTTTTAACTAATAACCACGAATAGAGCATATAATCAAGGACATTTGACCTAGCTGACCTACACATGAACAAGATTAACCCCAAAGTGTCTAGCAAGGTTATTGAACTAGAACATCTCATAAATGCATGAAAATTACTAGCTAACAACTCATTAATCGATTAAAAGCAATTAATTTAACCCTAGCTTATAACTGGACCCATTATTTGCTGTACCCAAAAAATTCTAGAAAAATTACAATAGATAACACACTCCCATATTAAACTACTGGCAAAATTTCAAGTCATTTCGACAAATATAGCATGCTACACAAAAATGACAAGCAGACAGCCATTTAAGCAATAGAAAATACTTACTACAGTGAAAAGTATTAAACAATAGATTTCCTATTTTTCTTAGCTTCTTTATCACAAAACAGGGCTTAGGAAAAATATTCATAACCATAACTTATCTACACTAAGCATGGTGAATTTATCAAAAGGATAGCATGAAAGGCATGTTATACAGGACATCATATAAATAACAGTAACTAACCAGCAAACATATTTTTCCCAAATCCTACTACTCTAAACAAGATTAATGCAAGTGGAATGACATTTTTAGCATATTCCTATAATTAGTTATGCATTTATCAAATTTACAAGCATATAACAAATTAATTATAACTGCACAGAAAAATTACCACAAAGTCATATTTCATATTTTTCCTGTATAAAGCTCAGAAATACAAACCCAAAAAAATTTGGTTCACCTCATTTGGACACTTCTAGCTCTAGATATGATTTTTGGAAGATTTTACCAATTTTTTGAAAATTCATTTTCTTAAATCCTTTAAAACGAACTTGGTTCAAAACGCTACACACACCCAGCTCAGTGCACCCGAAGCGCACCAGAGCGACTGACCGGTGTCACACAAAATTTTAAGGATAAAATTGAATGCATAACCTTATGTGCGCCCCAGGATCAGTCACACACATAAGCCGACAAATACAAGGTAATATCAAAAGACAATGATCAAATACATAACGTAGTAATAATTAAAATAGAACCTTTAAGAAGCAAACAGCGGAAAGACACTCCGATCTTCGTGTGTAGACGCCAACTCCACAGGGACACAACTGACTGGTTGACCACAAGCCTAAACTTCTCCTGAGGTGTGGGGGGGAAATAGCAAGAGTGAGTTCATGTCAAACTCAGCAAATATAACATGGGGTTTATGAGGCTCAAAAAGGATAGACACGGGTTTACAGCGGTTTGCTTTTAATTAAGCATCTTTTATGCAATTGGATAGCAACAAGTTGAATAGCCCATAATTCATGATCAAAAGTAAACATAATTAATGAATTGCATCAATCAATTAGCAACAAGTCAACATCACCCAAAAAGATAACTACTCCGTGAGTTTTCCGGGCCACTCGTGACCGTGAGCGCGGCTAGTATACCAGTTTTACACTCTGCAGAGGTTGTGCACTTTCACTATGAGCCGTGATTCCCATTTGCTCGGGGTAGCTAGCCCCATAACACTACTAAGGTGAGCGAGCAGGGTTTCACTATGAAGCCTTTCAAAGGTTCGTCTAACATGTTAGGGCCGCGAGGTTTCCTCGGCAAGCAGATGTAGAGCCCCCCTTCCATATGGCACAAGGTCACGCAGGTTATACACATATGGACAGAGGCCGCACTATACCCGAGTCGGCAAGCCCCTCTTGCGCCTTTCGGTAACCTCTAACAAGCTAGAAAAGGTCCTCATACTGAGCTAAAACCAAAGCCATATAGCCCTCATAGTTGCACTGTAAGTCCCAGCTTTTGCTGACAGATCATTACCAAGGGGGAAGGATATGGAGCATCACAAAACTATGCTCGAATCCCCTAGTTCCATGTTGCTAAAAAGACATCTTTCAATGTTATTGCATATTCAATTAATCAAGTTTACATGATCATGATTCCAATAGCGCGCTAGCATCAACTACCCAATGCATAAATCCCATAGGTGATCAAGGAACAAGATAACAATTCTAGGTAGCACTTATGGTTATCAAGGTAGACACATGCACATGAAATTAATTATTGCGGTGAATAGGACAACAAGAAAGATCCCATGCTATACTTGCCTTGACCAAAGTATTCTGGAGAACTTGGATCCTCAACGTACTCTTGATCACCAACGTATTGCTCACCGTCTGAACTCGATCATAAAATCACCACACAATCATCGAGGCAAACATACACGAAGCAAACAAGATTTAGATTAGAAACAGTACACCAACAGTAGAAAAGCAGATTGAAAAGTTTATAAAAATAATCTACGCGTCGCTACGATTCCAACGATATAGAGTTTGCGCAAATCGGATTTAAAACGAGGAAGATATGAATTTTACAAGATTTATAATAGAATAATAATAGATTAAATATAATCTCAAATTTTAAAAGTTGAAAACATGAGTAAAAGTAGCATCATTAGGTAGATTACGAAATTACGAATCTAACGAGACTTGAATGGATCAAATCGGAGCTAAAACGAATAAAATATGGCCGAAATAAACTGAGTGGCAAATCTGTAAATATTGAAAACGCCTTTTGAATTAAAACCGAGGAAATACGTTTTCTAAATAGGAAAGCGTAATCTGAGAAATACGCCAAAGGAATGCGGGTTAGAACATTAAAAAGCTCAGGGGCTCTTCTGTAAAAGTGCCGGTCGAAAAGGTATTTCCCACTGTGGGCCGTTGGATCGGCCGTGGACGGCGCAGGTAGCTCGGGAAAAGAGGGGCGACTCTGGTCGCCGGAGTCGGGCGGCGCCCGGCCGATTCCTCGCCGGCAAGATGGCCGGAGACGGCGTTTTCGGGGCTAGGAAGCTCGGCACACCTCGGGATCTGGTCGGGAAGCAAGAGGAGTTCAAGCCGAACCTATCTATGGTTTCGGTTGCCACAGAGGTAGCTCGGGGAGGGTGCGGCGAGCTAGGTGGCGGAACTATGGCGGCGGCGAAGCTCGGCATCATGGCTATAGGGCACGAAACCGAGGAAGAAGGGGTCAGGAAGGTTCCTGACCTTGCTGCGAAGCTTGGAGTACAACCAATTTCGACGGAGAAGTCCTCCCGAGGAGAAATCGACGGCGGCGGCGGAGCTCGGGGCGGCGGCTAGGGCAAGATTGGAGGGCGTGGCTTGCTCGGGAACTTGTGGGGAGGGACGGCAGGGCTCGGCCGACCTATATAGGGGCGCGATGGAGGCGTAGGAGATCCGGACTCGTCCGAGGATCCCGGCGGCGGAAAGCTTCGAGCAGCGGCGGCTCTGTTCGCGCGAGGGCAGGAAGAGGCAATGCCGCTAGGGCTGGACGGCAGCAAATAGGGGCCCGCCTGGACTTATATAGTCCCGAGACGATGGGGATAGGGGAGTTGAGTTCGCCTCGGATATAGGAGATCGAATCGAGGGCGGCGAGCGACGAACTCGCTCTGTTCGTTCTCGCGTCGGACTCTCGGCGAGCAGCAGAGGGAAACAGGGGAGGGGCTGTCCTGTGGGTCCCACAGGTCGGTAGCACCGAGCGCTGGGGTCGGGCTGGCAGTCACGGCAGAGGGATGCTCCGCGCGCGCGTGCTCGGTCGCGGCGTGGCTCTCTGCTTTGGGCACCCCGGGGAGAAGAAAGGAAGGAGGAGAAGAGGGACTGCCCTGTGGGGCCCGCCTGTCATCCAAAGATGGGAAGAGGGGGTGCTCAGCTTGCTGCGCCGGCTGGCTGGCTAGTTAGCTGGGCCTCGGCCCAAGTTAGCAAGCGAGGGGGCAGGCCGAAACGAAAAGGAGGGCTGGGCCCTCGGGCCAAAATCAGAGAGGGAAGGTTTTCCTATTTCCCTTTTCTATTTTCTAATTACATTTTCAAAAGGATTTTCAATTTGGGATTTTGAATAATTATTTTTGAACATTTGAAGAATTCAAATAAACTCCAAACAGTACAAAGAAGAAATGTTCCAGCATGAATGCATCATACATGTATATGACCTAGGTTTGATCTTATATTTGTGAAAAATTATTATTTTCCTATATTGGAATGATCAACTAATTACATAATTAAATAAATTCCCACTATTTAAAAGAATGCAATTTTTCGGGTGTTACAACCGGTAGGCTCCTCGGTCAAACGGGTCCCACGCGTCAGAGAGAGAGAGAGCAGAGCCGCCGGCGCTGACCGGCCCTATCTCGTCGGCGGCGAGGTTACCGGCGGCACCGAGGGTACCAACGTATTCACAGGAACGAGGCGAACCTGTGTCACAGAACCGACCAATTTATATGAGCACAAGTACAACGATCGCATTTTAATCGCAATCCAGTCGCACTTGAGCCAATATAAACCCGGTAGTCCGGAAATCTTGAAGGATTTCAAACCTTTCATACCCCAAGGATCATTCATTCAGCAATACCCGATCACATGACACATAGGTTCGCAACCGAATTTAAACATCAGAGTACAACATAGTCTTTTACACAAATAGAGTAGTAGCGGAAGTCAACATAGTTTTACACCACAGAGTTCAAATACGAGTACCATCACATGACCTTGTCACAACATTCTTACAACATCTAAGGATAGATAATGACCCTGCCCTCGGGTCTAGTCTTCTTCGCCCGCAGGGGTGAAGCAATTCCTGCAATACGCGTAGTAGACTACACCATCTGCAACAATGGGAATAAAACCCTGAGTACTCAATTGTACTCAGCTAGACTTACCCGACAGGGAGTAAATAAAAAGACTCTCAAGGATATGCAAGGCTTATTTGGTGGAGCTCAGAGGGTAGCATCATTTTTGCATCAAAAGCATTACTACAGTAGATCCTCAACTTATTCTTTTTAATTGTGATAAGCTTCGATTTCAGTTAAGCTATTTACTAAGATTAGCCACTATACTAAGCATTCACTGAATATTATAGCAATCAATAAAACCATATGATTTCTGATATCCACAGATATCAACCTCATCTCACCATAATCATTATGTTCAAGTTGTTAGCCTCTACCTCACCAGAAGATCAGTTCAGTTTCTCACTAACCAGGAGAGATGGCGATTCGAATCGATTGTACCAGCTGGCAAATAGGCCAATCACAAACCCTGTCAGCCGAGCCACTGGCTTCTTGGGCCACCGTTAAATCTTTCTGAGACATAATATGTCGCGAGTTTGGCGGGGACCATATTCTCAGAGACCAACCCACTTCCAGGATGCATCAGGTCCCTGACTTGCCCTTGGTAAGATGGTGTCTCCGCACATACTTCCTACCTCCAGAATATGTCTGCCCAGTCGCACCAAGGCTCGACTCAGAAAGAAATACTCGGCTTCGCGGTCAGAAAGACTTATCTGGCCAGCTATGTGACGACGTCTTTCAATCTCAACTGATGTCTGGTGGCCTCAATCCTAGTCGGCCGCAAGCAGCACCGAAGACGGCATGACCTCAACCATGTCATGCGGCTCCCCGCTACCTAGCCTTGGTTCTCTCATTAGACACTGTGGCATGGTGGCACATATAGTCCATCATGTGGAATCCAACCCCATCATCATTAGTAACCACCTATGCTCGCGAAGGACAGGAAATCCCTCGACTTCTACCGGTCTAAGCATGGCTAAGCATAAGATCGAACCCATCCCCTTGTCTAGTAATAACTTCAAGATCAAGTATAAGTGGACAAGGTATAAATGCAGCAACGGTATCATATGAACTCCTATACTTAAGTGCATAATCATACGATTTAATAAAGACCAGTGCATTTGTAAAAAGAGTAGGTGGAGACTTAGGGATGCTCCGGGGCTTACCTTTCACAAAGTTAGTAGGTTGGTGATCAGGGCACTCTGGAAGTTCAGCCTCTTCTTCCTGGCCTTCGGGAACCTCTGGCACTTCAATCTCCGGCGGAACTCCCTCCTCCGGTGGATCGAACTACAATAGCATCACGCCTCCGGGCGATCCTGTATGCATGATATGCATATATGAGAATTGAGAATGCACATGAAATGCAAGATAGAGATGCACAAATTAACCCATGATATGCAGTCAGTTTAACAATCCACACTCATTTACTGAGTAGGTGCATATCTCTTCTCTAGACAACCAACTCATACTCACTCTTCTTAAGCAAAGCATAGAACAATTTCTCGTCCCAGGGGGAGAGGTCTACAACCTGCACTTAATAATTAACATGCATCAACTAACCTACCACAACCAACTTATAATTAACAAGCGCGAGCAACATCATATAAACAAAACATTAACCTTGCTGCCCTAAGCTCAAATTATAATCAGCTTCACTGTTTAAAACAGGTGACAATGCTTGAACATCACAGAAATGCCTGAAACACTTCACACCAATAGATACTTGCTTAAAAACAATTGAACCAACCCTAGCTTATAACTGGACCTACTGTTTACTGTGACCAGAAAAATCCATAAAACATTACAGTAGCTATTACACATCCAGATTAGCCTACTGACAAAATTTCAAGTCATTTGGATAAGTATAACAGTCTACACAAAAATAACAAACAACCAGCCTTTTAAGCAATGGAAAATACTTAACACAGTGAAAAGTATCAAACAACAGATTTCCCAATTTTCCTAGCTTCTTCCCAACATAACATGGTCCAGGAAAAATATTCATGACCATATCCTTAACTCATTAAGCATGGTGATTTTTGCAAGATTAAAGCATAAAAGGCACATTATACTAGACATCATATAAATAACAGTGCAACACCAGCAAACATATTTTTCTTAGATTCTACTTCCCTAAACAAGATTAATGCAAGTGGAATCACATTTTTAGCACATCCCTACAATTACTTATGCATTTATCAAGTTTGCAAGCAATTAACAATTTAAATATAACTGCACAGAAAAAGTATTCCAAAAGTACATTTTATATTTTTCCTTGATAGAGCTCAGAAATACAAACATAACAAAATTTGGTTCACCCCAATTGGACATTCCTAGCTCCAGATATGAATTTTGGAAGATTTTACACATTTTCTGGAAATTCATTTTATAAATCATAAAACCCAAACCCGATAGAAACTGCTACGTGCACCCGGCTCAGTGAACCAGAGACGCACCAGAACGGCTGACTCGCGGGCCCCGGGGTCAACCCGACCCCACGCGTCAGGGGAAGGGGCAGAGCCGCCGGCGCTGACCGGCGAGAGCTCGTCGACGGCGAGGTCTCCGGCGACGCCGAGGCTACCTACCGACTCGTCGCAATGAGGCGAACTCAATGGCCCAACTGTCGAGGGTTGTACCCCACCGGAGCAAGCTCGACGGCGGTAATGGCGGACGGCGGCGGTCTGGCGAGCTTGCGCCGGCCGATTTCGGCCGTTACTCGCGCGGCTAAGCTCCGTTCCGAGACCGTGGAACCCTAGCGGACCTATGCGTGCGACGAATCAGACTATTGTGCACGGGAGCTCACTGACCGAGCACACATGGCGGCACGGCGGCGAGCGGGTTCACGGCGAGCTCGGGTTCCGGCGAACCTACGGCGAGACCGACCCGATCAACGACCTAGGCTAGATCTACAGCTAACGGAGACTCCTAGACGAGCAATGGAGAGAGAAGCCGACCACGGCATCGCCCTCGTCGCGGCGACCCGAGAGCTCGGCGGCGCTCCGGCAATGGTACGGCGGCGAGAAGCTCGCTGGAGCTATACCTTAGGTCGGCTGAGGTCGGCAACGGGTCGAGGAGATAGAGCAGAGCAAGGCGAAGCTTTGGCGGAGATGGAGCGGTCGGAGACGCCGCGGTGACGGTGGATTTCACCGCGGCGACGGCTCGGCGGAAATGGCGACTGGTGGAGGGGAAAACGGCGGGCAGAGAGGCAAGAGCGAGTGAGAGTGAGAGTGAAGTAGCCAGGGGACCGGATGGAGTGCCATTTTAGCCTTGCAGGCTGGTCGGGGAGGCAACGACGGCGTACCGTGCCACCTGGCGCATGATTCCTGACGGCGGCCGCACGGCGACGACTGAACGTCGACTGAATCGGCTTCGATTCAGTCTCCGCGAACCCGACTGAAACATGATTTTTGCCGCGCCATAACTCTTGATCCAATGCGTTTCAGAGCAAACTCCACTAATATGGATCAAAGAGCTACATGAGTAGATCATTTGGTATTAAGACACTTTACTCTAGATCGGCCTAGATTGAGAGATACAGGTCGATGAACAGGGGTACACCGAAACTGAAAACCAGTTTAGACTTAGGAAAAATTTTAAAACTTCAAAACAACTCCAAATCTGCACTAATTCAACTTTTTGACCACCTTCCACCCATTTTCATGAGTTTACCCAAAAATAAAGTTTGTTGCTTATAAAATTCTACACAACTTTGATTAAGGGTGCACTGACATGCAAAATCTCTAAAATGCCCTTCTTGTTTGGTCAAACAGAATAGCTTTTAGAGGGCTCTCTAGTCAACTATGAGCTAGAGGGGTAATTTGGGGATTTCACCAACATAAACATTGTTCCAAATGTTATCCCAAACATGTCTAAAGCATTTAGAACAGTAAACAAACATCACATTTGCATGTCAACACATTTAGCATGTTATGGACATATAAACAAACATATAGCAATTAAAGGAAATCAATTCAAATGAAATGATGATGATACATGAAATGACATGATCTATGCTTGATGACATGCAAATGTAAGTGTGAAAATAGTAACTAACACTAGGGTGTTACAAGTTCCGTGACCCCTTTACTCTTTATGATGAGGAGTATGGCTCCTCTTCGCGCCCCCATGGCCAGGGTCCAGCTCGTGACGATGATGATGAGGACGAGGACTCCTCCGATGAGGAGGATGTGGAGGAGGACATTGGTGGCGCTGAGATCTGCTCCGACTCCGACAACAACAACGATGATGATGATGAGGATGATGGCGACGACGACTACGTTGAAGACGATGAGTGACCGTGAGCTTTCATCGTGGCCTACCCTTTTTGGCACTTGATGCCAAAGGGGGAGTGTTAGGCTAATTATCCTATTGTAATATCTAGTTTGAAAACTTTGTGGCTTGTATTAAAAACTATGTGTGGTGGCACTATGTGATGGACAACTAGTGTTGTGCTAAATGGTTGTGGAACAAGTTTAATGCTTATCTTCTATCTATTTGGTAACTTGTTCCTTATTTGTGTTGATTTATTTTTGATGGCTATGCACTGATGAACTTCACTCTATCTTTACTAGCCATCAAGTTTTTTTGTGAATAATGACTTGTCATATTGCATCACGGTTTTTATATATTAATTCTCACCTTGTTTTGCACCCCGTGGATTGCAAGTTTTAGGGGGAGTCTCCCATTCTTAATGTATGAATGAGTTAAGAATCTATTTGAAATTCAAGTCCATAGCATACACTAAGGGGGAGTTCTTCACAAAACTTGCAACTCAAAGTTTCAATTCTTTCTATCCTATGTAAGCCTAAATTGGTTGTCATCAATTACCAAAAAGGGGGAGATTAAAAGTGCATTTGCCCCATCGTGGGTTTTGGTTAGTTGATGACACCTAAATTAGGGACTAATGAACTCTACTAAGACTATGTGCAGGTCATATTAAAAATCTAATTGGGATCAAACGGTGCCCCTGAATTCGACTTGAACTTCGGCGCTTCGACTCAAGCGATGGTTAGAATTACTTTTATTATTTTCTTGAGTTAGGAATGCCGTACTATTAAGAGGGATGCAAAACTAAGATGTCCGATGAAGATAGAGTGCTCAAGCTTTAATTTAAAATCAAAAGAGAGACACTCAAAGCACCGCACGAACACGATCGAGAGCTGCTGGAACTTGACCACTCGGAAGTTCCGGCCGGAGCCGGAAGTTCCGACGTTCAGCCTTCTGGTGGCGTGGCTAAGTGCTGGGAGGTCAGAAGTTCTGGCTGGAGCCAGAAGTTCTGACTGTCCTGCACTGAGACCTATTTTGAATAGCAGGGTCGGAAGTTCCGACACCGCTGTCAGAAGTTCCAACGTAGATCTGAACGGTTGAATTTGGACTCGTCTATAAAAGCGCCTCTCTCACTTCTAACTGTTACCATTGACGCGACCTTACTCCATCCAAAAATAGCTCCCAAGCATTGAAGGCTCCCCTCTCCTCTCCCCTTTGCTCCCAACTTCGATTCCCCCAAGGATTTGAGTGAAGAGTGAGTGGATCGAGTGAGGAAATCATCTCTTGAGCTTGAGCACTTGATTCTCCTCATCTTGCAGGTTGGTTTTGCGTTTGTTACTCTTGGAGCTTTGCTCCTAGCCGGCTAGGCGTTGCCCGAGAGCATCCAAATTTATGGATTCGCCTTGGGAAGTTTGTATTACCCGTGATTCCTAGTGGAAACCTCGAGTTACCTTTGTGGTTTCTTTGAGAGAGGCTAAGGAGGTGAAATAGAGTCCGACCTTTGTGGTCACCTCAACAACGAGGACGTAGGTGCTCCTTTGTGGGGTGGCCGAACCTTGGGATAAATCCTTGTGTCTCTTGTGCTCGTTGTTTTTGTTGCAATACTTATTTTGTATTACTCTTTGCTTGTCTCTCCGTACCTCCTTCTACTTTCTAGGGTTTGAACTCCACACGTGGCTTGGAGCATCTCCGGAGCTGAACAGCCTTGACTGCTACCTCACTTCATCACTGGGTAAAAGGGTTGTAAGTTATCGCACGCTCAAAAGTTCATTTGGCCACTAGGGCTAGTTTCAACGTAGGGGTCGAAACCTCTGACAGTTTGGGCCGGAGTCGGAAGTTCCAACACAAACTGTTGGAACTTCGGGCAGTCTCTGATCAAATTGAACTAGAGTGTGTGCAGATTTTTAATTAGGCCTATTCACTCCCATCTAGGCCATTGTAGATCCTTTCACCCTCGGCGGGGAAGCTTGAGTCTGGGAGGACCCCAGCTCAAGTTCCGGCGTCTTGGCGTGGGTCGGCTCCGCCTCCGACGGTTTCCGCTCACCGCTCCCCGCGCCTGCGAACGTCGCGCCGATTAACGACGCATCGGAGGGGAGGGTGCGCGGAAACAGGATCCCCCCGGTCCCACCGGCAGCAGCCAAACATGGCTCGGGCGCCGGGTCAGGGCCTGTTCCCGGCCTCTCCAGTGAGCCCTCGCGGCTGCTGGAAGGCAGAGCCGTGGCTCCGGTAGTCACGCTGCCAGAGACCGCGTCTTCAGACGTGGACTCCGGTAGTTTTGCCTGGGGGCTCGGGTCACGAGCCCCGGCACTTCTGCCAGCGGACGTCGACATTGGAGCCTTCCCAAGCTCGTCGGCGCCCACCGCAGGCTTTGTGGCCACGAAGGGCCGGTCCAACACCAAGAAGTCATAAAAATCTTCTTCTTCGTCATCCTCCTCGTCATCCTCACCGGAGAGGGTGTCCTCCTCTGGCTCCCCCGCCTCCTGATGGCGACGACGGCACTAGGAGGATTCCTCCGTCTTCCGAGCCCTCTTCTGCTTCAGCGCAGTCTTCCGGTCCTTCTCCGCCTTCGCCACCTTATCCCGAAGGCGGTTCTGGGTTCGTTGAACCTTGTCCTCCGGGACAAGTGGAAGGGAAGGCTTCCCGGTCTTTGAAAGATCCTGCGACGAACGAAGAAGGAAATCAGGAAGAAGGAGAAGGAACTGCAAACTCAACAAAGCAGACGACGCTCACCAGCACGATGAAGCCCATGCGGGGGCGCATGGGTATCCGGTTCACCTCGTCCCAGGTATGGTAACCACCCACCATGTACTTAACACGGCGCATGATCTCTTGTTGGCCGATGTCCAGAGGCAGCATCACCGTGCCCTCCCGCGGCGTCCCGATGAGCATCTGGTTCAGCGCTAGCGGCAGCACCGTCCGCGCATGGAACTGTGCCACCACGGCGGCTCCCGTGAGGCCCCGATCATGTAGCGTCTGGAGCGTGCTGAAGTAGGCGTTTAGGTGCTTGGCCTCCTTAACCGGGCACCCCCACTCCCACTGAGGGAGGGGAGCGATGAACGCCCTTCCCGTATACTTAGGGAAGGCGTCCCCATCGTTGCGGAGGTAGAACCAGCCGTGCTGCCAGCCCTTATTGGAGAAGGGGGCCTTGCAGGGGATGTACTCAGTCGAGCGGATCATGAAACTGCAACCCGCCGCACGTGGGATCTCCCGCGGCTTTTTCGAACCAGCCGCCTTGGTGTACCAGTCCACGCGGGAGATACGGCGCCATAGGTTTCAGTGCAGGGATACCCCTAGGTAACCCTCGCACAGGGCGGCGTAAATTGACGCCTGCGTGATGGAGTTGGGGGTGAGTTTGTGGAGCCCCAGCCCGTTGTTGAAGAGGAGCACCCGGTAGAAGCGGCTCGGCAGCAACCCGAGCCCGCGCTCGTGGTAAGCGATGAAGCTCACCACGTACCCCTCGTCGGGTTTTCGGCTCGTCGTGGTCGCTCGACGGCACGACCCACTCCGGACGCTCCGCGTCGGTGCGGGGATGCAGGAGCCCCAGCTCCACGAGCCGCTCCAGATCCTCCTCTGCCATGGTGCTGCACGGCCACGGCTCCAGCCTAAGAATACCGGCGGCGGCGGCAGCAGCATCGGTGCGAACAGGGGAGGAGGCCATGGCGAACTAGAGAAGAAAAGCTGTGGGAAGGCAACGATGTCAGCCATGGCGGCGCTTCTCAGTCGAGCGAGCAACGAAGGCGAGAAGGTGGATGGCAGAAGCAAGAAGGCGAACGGCTGCGTAAGCGAATGGCTAGGGTAGAAAGAAAAAATCATGGTTTTTCCTTATGTACCCAGGCGGCGAACCTTGTGACATGCGGAGAATCCGCCGCATTAACTGCATCGGGCCTGCCATGATCCCAGCAACGCTGCCAGCCTCGCGCATGAAACGGCCTCGACTGCCCCGAACCGTCGCGTTCGTCAAGCTACGCGCCTCAAAAAGGTGAGCCAAATCATTACGCCCGCCTCGATTCCGCCAATACATTCTCCTTCTCGATGAAGGAACCTCGGGCTCGGACGCCCGTTACATTCCTAGGGGGATCGAAAACTGGCCCACAGTGGCTCGAACAATCGCCCCAGGGAAACCGAGTTAGGGACAGCTAGCGGATGGGTCACGAAAACGGCCAATATCCCGACGCCCGAGCGTCACAAGGGACATCCCGTGCTGTGTCCAAGTCCCAATAGTGAGTCGATTACGTGGAATCCCTCCGTGGGAGGCATCAGGCCCTCAGGACCCGTCGAAGGGACCCAACATACACTAATTGATCCTCGGAAAACATTTGGAGTGTGCTCAGGCCACTAGCCGACCCCCAACGAATGCGGCACGGACCTCCACTTGGACCAACCCGTTTGTAGCTCACCGGAAATGCCGACTCGTGCCCCAACGGGGAAGTCAAGCAGGACCAAACCTTCCTCTTCCCGGAAGAAGAGCGCGAAGGTCGAATTAAAAAGACAGGGAAGAGCCCGATCGATCTCCGATACAAAAACGGAGGCTCGGGAACATACCCTGCACCTTGGAAGGACCACCGAACGACCTCCCTTTCACGATGGGAGGCTCGGGGGCTCCGCTTCCATGGGATCAACCCGACGACTGTTGGCACCTTGGAACCCACTAAGATCGTATGAACCACTACGGCCATACCCCTGAGACACGGAGACAAGACCGTAGCTGACGACAGTCACACAGAGACAACAACTCCCTAGTGTAACATGCATGGCAATGTACGCGCTGCCCTTGCCTCTCCCTTGTGACTATAAAAGGGGGAGCAGAGGCCAGCCTTAGACAGGTTCCAAGTTCTCAAGCTCTCACACACTCCACACCACATACAACAACCAGCGACTTGTATACACCTCGACACTCACAAGAGACTTGGGAGCACTTTCCTCTCTCACCTAGCTTGTAACCCCCTACTACAAGCACCCCGGTGCAAGGCAACATGACTCTCCTCTCCAATGGACGTAGGGCCCGCCTGGCCTGAACCAGTATAATCCCATGTTCCCCCTTGCACACCACCCGTAACCTCAACCGCAAACACAAAATTACTAGCTGGTGTTAGTACCCGCCAAAACTAGCACTGACATAACTCTAAGATATTTGTGTCTTTATTTATCTGCATTCCAAGATCAAGAGGAAAATAGTGACCACTTACGTTAAGATATTACCTTCATTATTATAGTGTGATGGCACTAATTAATGAAGGGTAGATGATTGGTGGTCCTTTCCTTCTCTTGCATCTTGAGTTGTTCATGAGCATCTTGTTTCCTTTGTTACTTATCCTATTTGCCGTCTTTTTCTTCTTTGATCTTATGACACCTTGTCACTCCATTCATTATTATGCCTGCAACAGGTTAGTGGACAACACATACCCGAAGGGATGTACAACTTTGGAATATAGGTTGTTTGTCCAGAATTTTATCATGTTCCATCTATGCTACTAAGAAGATAGGGTTGATATTATGTTAGCATAGATCATGTTCTATACCGGCATGACTTGAGTCTAAGTAACTTGCAGTAGAAGATAAAGTGAATGAATCATTAATACTCATAGTTTTTCCATCCACAATGAATGAGCAATGTCTTCCTCCGCAAAGTTATTGAAGTTCAGCATGTGCCCTATCTCATCTCTGATTTGAATTTATCTCGTGACTTACCCAAATTAAATTGAAAGTTTTCTGCAAGGGTTAGTCCAATAAAATATCCAATGTCTACTACAGCATACGAGCGGCTCAAAAATCAACCTAGACACTACGTCTAATTTGACTTAGGAAGGCATTTTAACCTAAGCACCACGCTTAATTCAAAAAGCCTTTGAAAGCAAAATCATCGCACCTCTTGGTTCAGAAATTGAACTAAACACCTTGTCTAATTATGATTCCAGAAAATAGTTTAAACTAAGCACCACGCCTAATTTTAAAAGGTGTATGAAATTTCTCTAAACCTTAAGTATACTATAGCGAACAAAGGTAACATGAAAGTTTATAGAGAGTTATGCAAACAGAGATGAAATTCCTCTTGGTTCATTGATTAACAATTTGAACATGGATTGACAAGGTACAGACAACCAATATTAGTAACATAAGATTTTCTAAATAAGCCCATTCCCCCAAGCTTGAATTTTGCAAGGCAAAGTTAAGTTTGGATGGATTAATGTTGCATGATGATTGGTTGGACATACCTAATGATGTCATCCTTCTACTTCAAGCCATGAAATTTGTGTAGCACAGCCTCTATGTTCGTCACTTGAGATGTGATTTGAATTGTTGTGATGATGTCCTTTTCTCCAATCTACACAGGGTTAGAAAGAAATACATATATTTGTGCAAACCTGTGAGATGGTAGGGTTCCATTGTTGATGAATCTTGAATGTTCAGGCACCCTGGGCTCTTCAATGTGGAAACTTGCCGGAAGGTCAAAACGGCTTCTGTTGTCCTGTCTTATTCCACGACTCAACAGAACAAGGGTAATCCTAGTAGATCTAGTAGTACGCTAAATTAGAAGACAACAAGATCACTATAAAACTCTTATGCCAATTGCTTCCCCGGCAACGGCGCCAAAAATGCTTGTCGGTATTTATTAAGTGCAAATAGAATATGAAAGATTCCGCAAGCGCACAGAATACCATTGTAGCATTTTACTGGGAGTATTTCAGGTATCGTTATTTATATTTTACCACAGGGAAACAATGGTTAAAGAAGTTTGATAGTTGACTATCATGTGTCTACTAACTTAGTACACCAACTAGACTACAGTAGGGGTAAACGATAAATGATAGGAGTTATGCTTAAATGATATAGACACACAGGAGAATTCTATGATAAAAGAGCAGATAGCTAAAGTGAGAGGACAGCGGGAGAGATCAAGGTTCCAAAATACTTCTCTATTACTGGGGTTCTATAATAACTGATTCATGGTAAAAATAAAGCAATCACACAATAACACTTCGGGACATTAGAACACTAGCCACGGAACGGGATGAGAATGGGACTAGGAAGTTCTGACTACGGTCCTACAATCATCAACCTACACGAGGTGGAATACGTCGGCCATCAGGGCTGTCACCTCCTGGGGCTACCACAACTATTCGTAAGGTTGAATGCAATCTCAGGTAACCCCTAGTCTAGATACCATGCCTACACTATTAATTACTACTCTAATCCCATATGAAAACTAGAGCACTCGATGTGAGTGGAGATCCTATGCCAAAGTATAACAACTATACTAACCAATCAAATTCAAAGCATAAAGTAAATAGAGAAGATAAATATATTAAAGCATAAGTCTTACAAAGATGAGATACAAAGACATACCAGACCTCTGAAGACTTCTCCAAAACCAAAGCGCAGCTTCGCTCTCCCTAACTCTCAACTAGAACTAATCAACTACATTGAAAAGTCTAGCCCTAATTCTCTAGAGTTGAGAGGTTATCCATTCGAGGGGCGCCTCTACAACAGCATAATGGTGCACTTGACTCGGGGGCTCCTGGGTTCCTTATATGGGGGCGCCTGGCCTCCCCTCCACCTTGGGCAAGCGATGTGGTACCAAGCCTTTCCACCATGTGCACATAGGCTTTAATGGGCCAAATTCTGATTTAGGCCTAATTAATCCCACAGCTCAGGTTCTAGAATCTTCCAGTATTTGTAAAATTCATATCTCTTTATTCCGGACTCCAAAATAGCAAACCATAGGTCCATTTCGATCGTCTAGACGAGCTCTATGCAATGGTGAACTCCAATTCCTCATTTGAGATACTTTTAATTGGTGAAAAATTGAATATCCCTTTATACCCTGCAAAACAAGTGAGAACACCAAAACTCGTGAAATTTGTTAGAATCAAACCCTATAACTATGTTGTCTATTGTTTTATGCCCTTGATTCATGTTTAGTTGATGGGTAAAAATGAGCAATAACTACCATTAACAGCAATGCAGTAAGTAAATATTTTTATTTTCTTTTTAATGTACGAAAGTAAATATGCAACTACTAAGATACTAATGCTGAAAAGTAAATATGGGTAGGTACCAAGTTTACCTTTTGGCGATGGCTCGGTGATTTATAGTCCTCCGAAAAGGACTCTTTGTCTGCTCATTCCTTGTTGGGTGCATCGTCGGGTTGAGATGGTGACCCTGTTTGCACTTTTGATGATGAGTTGGAAGTTGACTCCTCCTTCCTCCATCTTTTCTTAATGTTGATGTTGAGGTTGGGGGCCCATCCTTTACAGTCTCCTCTTCCTTATTCTTCTTATCTTCTGATGTAGACATGTAGTGGTCTCATCACTCCTTACATATTCTCCTTCATAGTCTGCCTAACCATCCATGGGTGGTTGGTTGACGTTGGGATGAATGACGTCTCCTCCTTGAGCTATTCTTCTTTGGATGCTCATAAGTTGTATAGCTGTTGAAGTAGCAGCGGTACCTTTTGGAAGTGGACCTCTACTGATCTCGTATAGATGATTGCTCGTGCGGTGTTAAGGAAAGGTCTTCCATGTACAATCGGTGGATCATACTCTTCCTCTCCCATGTCTAGGACACAGAAGTCAGAGGAGACATAGTGATTCTGAGTAATCTTTGGGAACCTAAACATCTGGTCTGCCATCTTTTCCATTATGTTGACACTTGATCTAGTGCTGCAGAAGGTCTTGTGGAAGATTCCCTGGTGCACCCGATCGTTGGCACAACAGGATCATCTAGCTTTGACATGTGTGGTGATGCAAGGAGGTGATCGTATTCAGCCCGAACCGAGTTGATCATCCTCACTGCTTTAGTATGTGCCTACTTGGGTAGGAATTTGTAGTGTCAGGAGTGGCTTGCTTTCCTATGACGTCCTTTTGTTCTTGTGTTCAGACCTTTTGCTTCTCTTATTGTTCTATTCCTGCAAAGCATTAGTGGACAACACATACCCGAAGGAATATACAAGTAATAATAGGGATAGTGTTGTCATAAAGCTAAAGGTCACTTTTTATGATGTAGAGAAGTTGTTTGAACATAGAACATTTATTATTCACCATTACTTCTACTGTGGAGGATTGATTTTATGTTGTCTTAAATTTGATTTTCATATACGGCATTTGTAGAACTAATCAAACTTATAGGAGTCAGGTAATGGTGAATAGAGGGATTGCAAACCAGCATGCCTAGGAGATTGAGAGGAGGAAGACCATGGTTAGATCAACTTTTGCCTTCTTTCCTTATGCTTCAACCAGACAGCGATGGCTCCTGGTTCTTAGGTCCGCTGAGTAGGACCTCTCCCTTGTGCATAGTTGTTGGAATCCATGTGTTGCTTCATCTCTGATTTGAGTTTATCCTTTGACTTCCCCAGATTGATTTGAGAGTTTCCTGCAGGGGTTAATCTAACAAAATATCCAATATCTACTATAGCATACTATCAGTTCAAAAATCAAGCTAGACACCACGTCTAATTTGATTCAGGAAGGCATTTTAACCTAAGCACCACGCTTAATTTTAAAGCCTTTGAAAGTAAAATCAACACACCCTTTTGGTTCAAGAATTAGACTAAACACCAAGTTTAATTTAATTCTAGAATACAGGTTGAATTAAGCACCATGCCTAATTTAAAAGGTGTATGAGAATACTCCAAACCTTAGCATACTATAGTAGATAAAGGTAGCATGATAGCACTAAAGAGATTTACTCAAGTGGAGATGAAGAAGCATGATTTAAGGTAGAGACAACCAAGGTGAATTAGCAACACGGTATAGGATTTTTCAGAAAAGCCCATCCCCTAAGCTTGAATTTTGTAAGGCAGAAATCAAGTCTGAATGGATGTGATCAATGTTGTATGATGATTGGTTGGACATACCTTGGAGTCGTCATCCTTCATACTTTTCGCTTTAGTCCTAAAATGGTTAGTGACAATAATACCCAAAGGAATATTTTCACAATTATGTTTCTATGCTACAGAGACATTACAGCAAAAAGGGTGCAAGCTTGTTCCTGGGAAACCTTCTAATTGCATCTATGTTGGTGAAGTGGTTTCCTCTCCAACACCAACCTCTTTATACCTACCTCAAGATTCATACCTCGAGATTTGCAATGTTTATGATAAACATATGCATCTACAACCACCCTTTTCAAGATTCTATGGACAGGTAGTAAGAGGGGGTTGAAGATCTCGTGCGGGACAATGTTAGAGAGATCAAATGATTCACAAGTTTTCTCTTGTGAGCAAGGATTTGATGAGGTGCTCATCAAATAACTTTCATGCTCACTAATGTCAGCATTGATCTCAATCTTCAAGGGTGTCTCTTTATGAATGTCTATCGGCAAAAATATTGTCTCTTTTATTTCATGCCTAAGACACTGATTGGCCATGTCATTGTCCCAGATGTCCTTTGGATGGGTGTCTTTCAGGTTGATATCGCCTAGGGCCTCCATACTTGGATGAGCTATAAGTTCATCATTTGGATCTGAACCATGTATGGACTCTATCCATAAGGCTTCATATCTGTCCATCCATTCAACACATTCTTGCCATTGTTGTAGCTCTTCTTGATCTTCCTTGTGGTCTTGATGACTCCTATGCTTTGGATATCTAAGTGGGTTTCTAGGATCATCATGAGTCTTAGGAGAGAGAGGACAAGATGGATCATTGGGATCAAGGATGGGTTTAAAGATGGGTTTAGATAACTCTTCTAATGTGGGCATAGAAGGGAAGAAGATAGAATTGGCTTCTAACTGGATTGGCTCTCCTTCTATGGCATCACTAGACATGCCATCCTCGAGTTCTTCCCAATGGGAATAAGGATGTTTTCTAAGAGACTCTTCCATAAGAGGATTTGAAATATGATCACTTGGAGGTCTCTTACGTGGACAAGAGTTCCTTGTTCTTCCAAAATCAATGAGGTTACCCTCGAATTCAAAAGGATGTTCCAAAGGTGGAATTCCTTTTTCACTTGGGGAATTGTGGGGTAATGATGATTTGGGATAGATAGCAAAATCTTGGTATTAGAATAGTTGTGATTTGGCTATTAGAACTTCCTCTCTTTGATCTGGAGTTGATTCCTTCTCCTTCTCGGGGAGTGTAGGACGAATGCTAGAGCAATAGGTCTTTCCAGTAAATCTATTAAGCATAGACCTTGCTTCAATAGCAGTCAAATGGGAAAATGATCCTCCAGAGCAATAATTAAGGTCTTGCTTATCATCCTTGCTAAGACCGATGTAAAAATGTTGAAGAAATATATGGTATTCAAGAGCAAGGTCTGGGCCAGTGAGGATAAGATCATTGAAACGCTCCCAGAATTTAGTAAGAGACTCATCCTTGCCTTGTTTGAAGGATAAAATTTCCTTTCGAAGGCTGATTACCATAGAGATGGGAAAGAATTTTGAATAAAATTCTGAGTAAAGTGTTTCCCAATCTCCCAGCATACTACCTACGATCTGGTTGTACCAATGTCTAGCTCTTCCAGTCAAAGAGAATAGAAAGAGCTTCCATTGTAAAGCCTTGTCTGGCATGCCAGCAATGCGCAAACATGCACAGATGCCGTAGAACTCACGTAGGTGTGAGTATGGGTTTTCATCACTTTCTCCCGAGAAGGGTTGTTTTTGGATAAACTCTATAAGACACGGGCTCAGCTTGTAGCTCGATGCTAGGATAGGCTTTGAAGATTCTGGTGGCATGAAGCTAGAGCTCGTGGGGTTAGCATACTGATGGATAGGAGTGGAATCCATGCTAAATAAAAGATAAAAATAAAAAGGTTAAGCTAGGCTTGTAGCTAATTCAGCAACCGCTTCCCCGGCAACAGTGCCAGAAAGCTTGTTGGTATTTTTAAGTGCATACAGATAAATCCGCAAGCGCACGGATACCGTTGTAGCTTTCACCCGGAGGGTTTTAAAAATCGTATCCACAGCGAAACGGGCTTGGTTAACTATGATCTAACTTAACTAGGGGTATTCAATAAGTAAAGGTAAAAACTAAATCAAAAGGTGGTAGTCAATGATGGTGGTGATGTAATCAAGGATAGTGGTGTTGCAACTAAGGTTATGGCTGTAATGTAGTTGGTGTTGATAATATGGCTATGGTGATCTAGGTTGTAGATAATAGGAGTGTAGAGAGGATAACTAGGGGTTTCTACTTCTAACTTCGGCAAGCTCATGTCTTCTATTGCTCAACTAGGGATGAACATAAGGAGTAGACATCAACATAGGATGCTATTCCTTAGCAACAAGTCCTACATGGTACTATTGATGGGAGGTAGACTACGAAGGACTCAATGGCTACGTCAAGTACTAAGTCTACCGCGATCTACCACCGATCCGGAACAGTAGGGTGTATTTACGAGATACCGAGTCTAAGCACCACGCTTACACTACGAATATTACTTCAACCTAAGCCGGATAGATTAAAGCACTCAAAAGAGACTCGTAAATCAGAAGAACAATATAAATATAAACTTACTTTAATCCGAAGTTGGTTGCCCGAGACATCTTAGGAGCTAGCTCAAGTAGAGCTAGATCCTACCAAAGTACAAGCCGTAGAGGGATCACCGATAGGCCGGCAACTCCTCCTAACTCTTCCCTCGCTCTCCATGTCTCTACTATCTAGTCTCTAGATTCTAATGAGAAGTTATCCTTTCATGGGACACCTCTCGATTATGGTTTACATGTGATAGAATCAATTGGTATGAAACCCTGAGGTCTGGGGCTCTATATATATGCCAGTGGGATGAACCATAGCCCTTGGATCAAACCGACTTCGACGGACGGTGTAGATTGCGTGAAATATCGGGATGTGGGTCCACATCGAAGCGGAGGTGGAGAACCTTCTGGAAGGGATCGGCCGACCTAGAGGGTGGATCGGCCGATCCACTTCGGAGTCCAAACCCGTCCCGTCTTCTCTGGTGAGTCTCTGGTGTCTTCTAGATTCTTCCTGATTTCCTTTCGCTGTGGAATTCAATGTTTTAGTCCGATATGTGGGTCTCCTTTGGTTCTTTACGTGATAACACCCTGCAAAGCACAGATTCACTAAAACTTCTGGAATTCTATCAGTTCGACCCCTAAACCTATGTTGGTGTTTGTTTTTATACCTTTTTCATGTTTAGTTGACGGATAAAATTATACAATAATTACCGTCAACACATGCCACCTCACGGATCCGTGTGCCATCCTCCTAAATGGCCTATGGAACGTTGATTCAACATCAACAGCTCAGAAACAAGTCACGAGGATCCGGTGGCCCTACCAACAGGGCGCCCGCCCTATTGAAACTGGGTGCCACGCCCACAATCCGAGTGAAGGCCCCCAGGAGTCAACCAAGCCATCAAATGAAGTCGGTTTTCATCCAATGGTGATCAAGTGATGTGCCATGGATCGAAGGACCCACATGTCATCCCCTAAGGGCCACAAACCGCCTTTCCAACCAGAAACCGATGTACCAACCGACTTGGGAGAGTGGTGGAGGGCCGTCGGATGCGAAAGGTGGTGGATCATAGGGCGGCCGCCCTACCACCCCGGGCGCCCGCCCAGCCACTTCATGCCACCGACCTCCAGGACCCTGTTGGTATAAGATAACTCAAACAAATAAACACTAGGATTATCTGCAAGTGGACAGATACAATGTAGCACTTCACCCGGGAGTATTCCAGGTATCGTTATTTATATTTTAACAGGGAAAACGGGATGACTTGAATCTAGACTTAACCCCTGAGCTGCTATCAAGGATGGAGAAAATAGGTGATATAGGAGACTGCTAAGGCTTCTAGTTCTAATCCTCACAAGATATGATACGATTGTTCTCAAGGGAAATTACTATAGGAATACACCAACAAAGGGTAAATTCCTTAGTAATGGAATCCTACGGTCTTACTGACGGGAAGTGGACTGTGTAAGACTCAACAGGGCTAGGTCACCCATGCGATCTACCACCGATACAGATAGTATAGGGCATTTACCAGTAAATATAATCTAAGCACCACGCTTAAATTATAAATAACTACTTCAATCAAGGATACCAAGACTAAAGCACTCCAAAGAATCGTAAACCTCAAGAACAATAATAACAACGTTACTCAGTTGGATTAGAAGTTGAACTCCGAAGAAATCTTCAGAAACAAGTCCCAAAGAAGGACTTGAATCTGTGGGTACAAGTCATAGAGCAGTCACCGATAGGGCGGCAACTCCTCCAACTATCTCCAGCTCTACTACCACACTACTTCTAGAACAAGAATAGCCCTAATCTGGAGAGACTACAAGGCTAATCTTCTACTTGATGCTTGGCTCTAGATCCTATCTTGGGTTTCTACTCTATTTGAGATATATCGGTGGAATTCTGAAACCCTGGATTGATTTATCTCTGGATCATCTGAAAACCCTGGGGGGTCTGGGGGTCCTTATATAGGCCGGTGGGAAGAACTATAGCCCTTGGATCAAACCGACTTCGACGGGCGGCTAGGATTGCGTGAAATTTCGGGATGTAGGTCCACGTCGAAGTAGAAGCTGAGGTGGCTCACTGACAGGTCGGCCGACCTGGTCAGTGGGTCGGCCAACCCCCTCTCTCTGAGTTATGGGTCCCGCTTTGGTAGGCGTGTGTCACACCCGGTTTTAAGAACAAAACCAGACATACATTATATGTGAAATAATAAAATCAAATCTCACATATAGTTACAGATAATGGAAATATCAAGAGACAAAATGCTCAAATAAATAACGTATTAAGTAAATAAAATATAACCTCAGAGTGCAAGCAACAGGAAAACAACTTCGATCGCCGGGTGTAGACTTTACTTCGCAGGAACAAACCGACTGATTGACCAAAAGTCTAAACTTCTCCTGAGGTGTGGGGGGAATAGCAAGAGTGAGTCCATGGCGAACTCAGCAAGTATAACAATAAGGTAATATTGATTCCAACAACTCCTGATCAATGTAACATAAATAATGTACAGCATAAAACGGTAAACAAATGAGCATTTTAGCAAACCAAACCATCAACTTAAATGTAAGGATTTCAAGGCCGCTCGTATCCTTGAGCAAGGCTAGTATACTAGTTTAGTAAACTCTGCGCAGAGGTGTACACTTTCCCTATGAGTCGTGGTTTACCCTTTTTCCCGAGGCGGCCAATCTCTTAGCCCACTACCAAGGAAGGCCGGCAGGGTCCAATATGAAGTCTTTCAGAGGTTTGCCTAACAAGTTAGGGCCGCTAGGTTTCATTAGTCATTCTGTGTGATACAACTTGTCCAGGGATCCGTAGTCTGTTTATCCCCATTTGCGCCCCACGGGTAACCTCTAACATGCTTGAAAAGGTCCTCATACTTAACTAAAGCCAGAGCCATATAGCCCTCACAATTGTACTGTCAATCCAGCAGCTTCTCTTACAGATAAATTCCCAAGTTGCTAAAAGTCATTTTTAACGTTTGTTGCTTAAACATTAATCAAGTCACAAGATCATGGTCACAAAAATAAAACCTGAGCTATACTTGCCTCATATCAAGATTCTTTCTCTAATCCAAATCTTCAATTACTACCTCCTTGAATCTTCACGTGAGACTCACCGAATGAACTTGATCAATAATCACCACGCACGCATCGCGCAATCAATACATGAAGCAAACAATGAATAAAAAATTAGAACAATACATCATAGTAGAAAATATATTTAAAATTGCATAAAACTAATCTACGCGTCGCTACGATTCCAACGATATAAAGATCGCTAAAAACAGAGTTGAAACATAGGAGTTATGATTTTTCGAAGATTTAATATAAAATAAATATTATTATAATATTAACTCAAAAATTAAAAGGTGTTAAACCTACTGCACAGCAGCAACAACATGCAGTTTATAAAATTACGAATCTAACGATACTTAAATGACTCAAATCGGATTAAAAATAGAGAAGACATGCTTAAATTAGGATTCAATGGCAATTCTGTAAATACATGGAAATCATTTTTGAATTAAAACAATTCATTTTCAGATAATAATCTGAACCGAGGACTGAGACTTGAATAAATTCAAAACCAGGGTTTAGATCTAAAGTTTCCCCACACTCAGTGCATAGTGCACTTGGACTGCGGATACTAAAATAGACAAGCACAGGGTTTCTTTAACAAAAGACCCACGAAGGGGTATCAGCCAATCTAGGCCCCTGGATCTGAGTTGGATGGGTCAGATTAGAGAGGAGGGGGAGTGGGACGGCGCTCTGACGGAAAACTGAGTGCCGGCGGTGGTGTTTTCGCCGACGACTTGCCGGAGAAAGCGAAAACAGGGTTTGGGTGTACTATTTGACTCGGGAAAGGGCCTAGAAGTAAGGAAATTCCACGAAGAACTCGATGGTGCCTTCGGTGGGAGCCATAGTGGCCTGGCATGCTGGCAGCTCGCGCCGTAGCGGCCTGGAGGCAATGGCGAGGTTGCTGGTACGTCGAGGGGGGCGAAAATGGAGAAAGAAGGGGTTGGGGGAATCCTTACCTCACTGCAAAGTCTTGGTATGGCTCAATTTGAGGTCGGGGGTCCTCGGTGGCGGCGCCTGGAGATGAAGGGCGGACGGTCGGTGGCGGCGCATCAAGAACAGGGGAGCTCCGGACACCTATCGACGATGAGGGTAGGCGGGGCGAGGTCACAATGGCTCTGTGATTCCGTTGGTGAATGAACCAAGGCCGGAGATGTCCTCTATGGGCGGGTTCACGAGCTCGGCCGAGTCGCAGCAATGGCGGCAGTGGCGCGGCTCTGGAGAGGGAGCGAGGGGGTTTACGGGAGCAATGGCACGGAGTGGTGATGGCGGCACATCTCGGTGCCCTAGAGCCTCTTCAGAACACGCGAGAGGGAGAGATGAGATCGGATCGAGTGCTCGACTTCATGCCAGGAAGGTCGGACGGAGGTTGGGGACGACCCTGACGGGTGGGCCCCACCTGCCAATGAACCAGAGAGAGCGAGGAGGGGAGTGCTAGCGGGCTACAGCTGCGTGGCCTCTGGCTGGGCTGTTGCTGGGCCGCCTGCGCGTAGAGAGAAAGAGGAGGCCTCGGGCTAGAGGCCGATTGGGGAGAGAGAGATGCTCGGGCTCCGGCTTCGCCCTGCTGGCCGGTCGAGCTGGGCCAAGGCCCGTGCGGGAGAAAGGGAAAGGGAGGGAAGGAGAGGGGGTTGGGCTGGGCCCGAGAGAGAGGATGAGGGAGAGTCTTTTTATTTTTCCTTTTTATTTAATTTGTTTTGCAAATTCCTTTATAGCATAAAATAAATTTTCAATATAAATCTGGGAATTTGGTTCCCATATACACTACTAAATATTTTATTTATTTCATAGAAAAATCATAAAACATTTTAAAATATAGAAAATCAATAGGAGCTATTCGAGTTTTGAATAAATATTTTTCATGTCAATAAAACCATGCAAGGAGCATGAATAGAACATCCATAATAATATTAAATAAAAAAATCTTTTTAAGACTTTTTTTATTTTGTTGATTTAAAACTATATAAGCCTCATTATCTTTTTAGAAAATTATTAAATAATTCATTTTAGTTTGTGTTTTCTGTTCACAACCCAGAGTAGAAATTTTAGGGTGTGACAGCGTGTCTCTGGTGTCTTTTAAAATATTCTTGATCTCCTGCCGCGGCGTAATTCGGTATTTTTCTCTACGGAGTGGGTCCTCTTTGTTTCTTTTCCTGTATAGTCCCTGGAAAACACAAATTGGCCAAAACTAGTGGAATTCTGTTAGTTTAAACCCTATTCTAGTTGTTGGCTCTGATTTATATCCATTTTCATGATTGGTTGACGGGTAAAATCATACAATAACTACCGTCAACAAGCTCCCCCACACTAGATCTTTGCTTGTCCCGAGTAAAGGATGGAATTAAGCAATCTTAACTTTAGGACTAGACATCAACATTTCACCATTCCTAGTCATACCTGTACTGCGGAATTTATTGTGTCTACCATAAAACTCTGAACGGTTGAAGAATAGAACAGCCAGAAACTGATCACCTTCTTCTATCAATAAAGTAGTTGGAGGTTTTTGAATATTTTGAAAATAAAGCATAGCTTACCTTCTCCTTCTTTGTAGTACTCTCATGTCTCTCATATGTGGTGGTGTTGATCCTTGCCAAGGCACAGATGATGTTGCCTTCTCTGTTGCCTACTTCTAAAGCTTATGTGGAACTGAGGTAGGGGTAAAGTGAAAACATACTTGTATTGCATATATTGTTGTTAACACCAAATTTTGGGCTGGAAGCCGATAGCCGATACCAGGAGCCGATAGCCGATACTAGAAGAAGATAGCCGCTCTCGGAAGCAGATTCTGTCCAGCGGAAGGAAGAAAAATTGCCGATTGCACGGTGAATCGGTTATCGGGCCAAGGTGACAAGAGGTGCGCAGCGTCGGTATTGACGACGTCATCCAGAGTCCGCGCCGCCAGGGTGCGATCATGATCGGAGTCCATTATGGAAAGGGAAGGTGGGACTCCAAGTTACCTTAGATATAGGATAGTTTGTTAGTTTCCTTATCTATTGATGAGTTGTAATTCGACTAGGACTCTATCTACGCTCAGGGTATAAATATAAGCCCTCAGCCATTGAAAAACAACAACAACAACAATCAATACAACACAACTTTCGGCTCAGGCCAACAAACCCTAGAGTCAGTCAAGTCCGACGAGTTACTTCATCCAGGCTGGGTGTCATTCGGTGGACGCAGGCTTGCTTGTAAGTATCGTCAACCCCCTGTTAAACTATGTCTTTTTAGCGTCATCCGGTGGACGTGGAAGCATGGCGGACCAGGGTCCTTGCTAACCTCTGTTTCTTTGGCGTCATCTGGTGGACGTGGGAAGCACAGTGAGTCAAGGATGATTCACGCTGGTTTACCCGATCAATCTGTGTTAACCGTCATCCGGTGGACGAGATGCAGATTAGGACGATTTTCACGCGTGGATTAGTTATCGATTCGTGTTTGTTTGCTTGATTAATCTATTAGTTAATGTCATCCGGTAGACAGGCTATAGATTGAGATAGTTTGCACGCATGGATTAGTTATCGGCTCTACCTAAGTATGGCAATTTAGTTAGATTCATTAAGTTATCAAGATGTTATTTTTTGTTTATTGCTTATTTATCAATATAACATCTCTCTGCCCGATCAAGATTGATAGATTTGGCCTTAGATTCACTTGAATCTGATCGTCGTTAATGCTTTTTTATGCTTATCTTGCCATGATGATCGGTTCCTGCTTACATCGGCTAATTCCCTATCAATCTTGTTCGTTACATGTTGTGCGTTCGGTTCTAGTTGAGACATAAGTGGTTCTGAGGTTATTGTAAGTCTTATTTTCGTGTCCTTGTTTAAGTTAAACTGAGTGTCATCCGGTGGAACAGGTTTAACCTAGACAAGTTTCGCTAGATTAGACTTGCTTTAATTTGAAGTCCGTTTATGACTACGCTAGCATTCGTTCGTGCTTCATGGACCCTGCATCGGCTAAAGAGCCGATTCAGTTATGCTTTCACGAATAGATCGTGTATATCGACTTATTTGGATATCAAACGATCTAGCTTTGTTTGCTGGGTTTGTTGAAGCTCGCTGGCCGTTAGACCAGGTGAAGGCAGACTTGGTGAACTTAGCGAAGAGGGTTTACTAAAGCCGCCAGCCTTCTGGACCAGTTTTAGCAGATCTCTGCTTGTTTGATGTACAGATCAGATCTGTACACGTGATCTATTTTCTTTTATACACATTAACTGAATTAGATCGGCTAGCACGTTATTATCCTCATATGAATATTCTGATAGCCGTTTTGCTTCATTATTATACTATTGGTTCATAACATGACGGAATCGGCTTTCTAGTCGACCTCAGATTATACTGGCTCTTTGAGCCGTACAGTTGGAACTATCTGGACTCACCAGTTAGTTCCGCCTTGGGTTACTGATTATATCTGTTTCCTTGTCAATTGCAGGTCAAATTGACTGGCACGCTTGGGTGTTACCGACGCTCTCAGACCAGGTTCGAAGCTAGCTGGATCTGCGAGAGCTCTACTGCCTTCAAGGGTCGTTTCCGGCTTCGCTGGTGTGTTGGGCTTAGGGAACCACTTTTTGCGCCAACACACTTTTTGGCACGCTCGGTGGGACAGATCACTGAAGACCATGGCAAAAGGGAAGACCACAGCAGACGGTTCCTCCAAGGAGGCCGGAGGCCTCAGGGATGATGGTGTCCTCAGGGTCAGGATCGAAGACCTCAACGAGGAGGACGCGGTAGTACTGAACAAGATCGTTGAAGAATTCACTGATGCCTGCTTGCTTTCATTCAGCAAGCAGCGTGATGGCTCCATAGTGAAGAAGAATGCATTCCCGAGGTGGATCATGGACGGCCATTCTGATAAATTTGAAGAGGAATGCAAGGCCGACCTCAAACAGATGCTGGAAGAAGCGACCTGGGAGGCCGCCTATTCAGCAGTCGGCCACCACCACAAATCCTTCCTGCAAACGTTCTATAACATCATGAAGACCATTCTCAAGCGGCAGGATTGGGAGTCTTTGGGTAAAAGTTTACTTCAACATACCCGCAGAAGACGCAGATCCAAAAGCAGCGGCAGAGACCTCCAATTCCTCACTGCAACAGCCAAGCCAGCCGAAAGCGCCAGTGCAAGGTGCCACGGTGGCCGGTTCGGCTCAAAAAATAGCAGCTTCTCCCAGATTATACAAAGATCATACTCCAGAGGAGATCGCCGCTTTCATGCAGGCCACCGGGCAGACGGTGAACTCGATGAACTCATCAGCGGTGAACCCGGCGGCTAGAAATACGCCGGCGGTAGACACGGCCAACCCAACTCCTGGATACCACGAGGGGATTACATATCAAGACCTTCAGGCAGCGCCGCATCCGGGGTACGCCCAGACGCCCAACAATTAGCTACTGGAGCAGATGAGTGCCATGCTTCGTGATACGTTCGGTTTGCAGCCGAAGACCGGGACTGGAATCAAGTACAGACGTCCTTACCCCGAGTGGTACGTGTAAGGAAAATGGACCCTAGGCCCATTTATAATGGATTTTGGTGTTTGATGATCAACATGACCAATATTGGACTAATTATTTTATAAGTGTTTGTTTTGAAGTTCAATAGGATGCAAAAGTGTTTTGGACTTAAGCAACGGTGTGATTCAAGTGATCAACATCTCAAGCAAAACATTAGAAGGCGTGCAAAAGTGTTTTGGACTTAAGCAACGGTGTGATTCAGCGATTTCTGGAGGTGTCACTATGGAAAACATGCACCAGACCTCAAAGATCATGCACAAGTCCAAGACACGAGATGGAACCAAGTCGAACAACAAGATCACGAAGAAACGGAGTCAACCGGACAAAAGAAGAGCGTCGGACGCTAAGGATCAAGGGTGTCGGACAAATGTTTGGAGTCCGACGGCCCCAGACAGTTCCTCTGGCGCGGAAGGCGTCGAACGCTGAGGTTGAAGACCGTCGGACTAAAGGACGTTCGTCCGACGGTGCCTGAGAGCAAGAGAAGGCATCGGACGGTGTGAACAGTTGAGCATCGGACTAATCGGCGTCTCAGTCCGACGGTTCCAGAGAGCATCAGAGAAGAAAAAAGGCATTGGACGTCGTCCGATGGAGAGCGTCGGACCAATGTTTATCGTCCGACGGTCTTGGTGGCCCACCTGTCAGTGACTGCATCGCATGCTACAACGGTCGAATTGGGAGAAGCATCGGACGCTAGAGGAATGGTCCGACGCCCCTACATCGTCCGGTCCAACGGTTCGCAGAAAAGCCCATTGAATGATGCAACGGCTACCTTTGCTTTGGGGCTTATAAATACACCTTCTACCGGCTATGGAGGGCGTGGAGAAGTGAAGAATCATTCCAAGGTTGTTGCTATACCATTCTAGAGCTCTCCACTTGCATAGTGCTTAGTGATATACTTGGTGATTAGCATAAGTGCTTTGCGAAGTGCTTAGGTTGATTAGACCACCGCTTATGCGCTTGCTCTAGGTTATGCCTAGTGTTTAGTGAGGTTTCCATACCTCTTGTTCCAAGGTGCTTGCGTGCACCGTGCTTGTACTCGGCGGGGCTTGTAGTCTTGTGAGATCACACCAACCGCGCTTGTGGTGTGGCCACCACCGTGTACCAAAGGGAACAAGGCCCGCGGCGGTTCGGCCGGAAGCTTGATAGTGAAGACGGCGGGAAGCATCCGAGGAGAGCTTGCCTTGTGAGGCACACCGGAGACCCACTTGCGTGTGGGGAAGGACCGGGGCTATCCACGGAGTGACCCGACCGGGAGCTTGGCCCTTGCGAGGGATTCCTTGCGAGGGGCTCCAACGAGCACTAGGGGGAAGCTTGAGCGCTTCTCGATACCTCGGTAAAAATACCAGAGTTGACGACGGGAGTTTGCATCTCTACCTCATCTTTACCTTCCGCATTTACTTGCTTCCTTGGTTGTGTGCTTTACCTTTCCTAGCTTAGTTGATAGGCTAGTTGATAGGGTTGGAATCTAGGTTGCATACCTTTTTGTGGTAGAGATAGCAACACACTTAGCAAAACCTTAGTTGCACATTGGATAGTTTATTTCATAAATAGGTTTTGCTAAGGTTTAGAAAAAGAGGCCATAGATTAGAAGTAAAGTTTTTAGTCGCCTAATTCACCCCCCTCTTAGGCGTCACGGTCCTTTTAGTACGACCGAGTGACGTTGCCACCCAGGTATCGCTTGCCTGACTTCTCCAAGTTCAGTGGGCAGGACGACATCACCACCATGGAACACATCAGCCGTTACCTGACCCAGCTCGGCGAAGCTTCATATGAGGTAGCTCACAGGGTCTGGCTCTTTCCGCTATCACTGACAGGGCCGGCGTTTAGCTGGTTCGCGTCCATGGAGCCTGGCTCGATTCAAGGTTGGGAAGATCTGGAGACCAAGTTCTATAATTACTTCTTCTCTGGCACCGGGGAGAAAGACATCACAGATCTCACCAACATGCGCCAAAAGCCGAATGAACTTGGATCGGCTTTCATCAGGCGATTCAGGGAAACCAGGAACATGTGCTACTCTTTGAACCTGAACGACAAACAGCTCGCCAAGATAGTGGTCAGTGGGCTGCTCCCACACGTCCAAGAAAAGTTGGTGGGCACCAACTTCAACAGCATCAGCAAGGTGATGCAGAGGGTGGCCGCATTAAAGCAGTAGGCCCAGAGCTTCAAGAAGGAATCAAAATACAAGTAGTCGGCTTACGTCTGTAATTCCGACTCAGAGGATGGGGAGAACGAAGAAGTGGCTGCTGTTGAGCTCAAATGGGGTACAAAGCCCATGGCCGTGCCGAAAGGTTGGAGCGCGGAGGATCAATACGACTTTGACACGCGCAAGCTGGACAAGCTCTTCGACCTGTTAGTTAGCGTGGGCCACATCACCTTCCCGGCTGACTACGTCAAGCCGTTTCCTGAAGATTTGCAGGGAAAACCGTTCTGCCAGTACCACGGCCTCACCTCACACTCCACAAACAACTGCTGTAATTTCAAAGCAGCAATCCAGAATGCCATTAGGCGCGGCCTATTGAAATTTGAGGCCCCTCCCAAGGGGAAGATGAAGATCGACAAATTCCCATTCCCGAAGGGGCAGAACATGGTCCAGATCGCAAACCCCCCGACCAAAGTACAGGTGTTGACCTCCGAACGGGCCAAGAAGAACTCCTCGGTTGATACTGATGCACAGATCACAGCTGAGGAGCTGGCGCTGATCAAAGAAAGGAGGGAGCAGAACCAGAAGCAGTCGGAGAAGGGAGAGTCCAGCGGCACCAAGAGCAGGAGGCCCACGCACTAGCATCTCCTGAATAAGTGGTGGCGACAGAAAGAGAAGGACCATCAGAGGCAGCTGCAGCACGAAGAGGAGGAATACCGCAGGTGGCTCCGCGAGGAAGAAGAGGCGCGCTATCACAAAGAAATGGCTCACCACCGGGAAGGTGAGGAGGATCACTGGCATTGCCCGTTCTTCCGACACTGCTGGAATGAAGGCTTGAGACTACCAACGCTGCACAACTGTCCAGAGTGCAGCGATCAATACCGAGAGTACAGGTAGTCCCAGGTCAACCGCCGGTCCGTGCACCAGATGCTAGGGAGCCCCCGTAGCCCGCGGGATCGGCGTGAAAAAAGGGACCTGCGCGATCGGCTTGATGAGGCGGTGGTTGAACGCCGATAGCCGGTTTGGCAGGAGAACTAGTGGTGCCCGGGAGATCTAACTAGAAGCTAAAGGCGCCGGGTGCAGCGGCTCAGGAACAGGGAGCTCCAGGCTGAGGGGCGTGTCAAGCAGGTGTGGCGTGAAAAGCCTTCACAAATTAATGGGAAAGCTGTAGCCGACGCACAGATGGTGTTTGTGCTACCTGCAGAGTTCAGAGCCATGAAGTACGATACCAATTCCGACTCAGATGATTCGGGATCAGAAGAAGGAGTGGCCAAGTTAGTGCGAATAGCAAGCTACTTTTGACAAGCCGGCCAAGAATCAACATCTGAAAGCCCTCTACCTCAAAGGTTATGTTGACGGCATGCCCATGACAAAGATGCTGGTGGACGGCGGCGCCACGGTCAATCTCATGCCCTACACCACATTCCGCAAGCTAGGCAAGGGTCCCGATGATCTGATAGAAACCGATCTGATGCTCAAGGATTTCGGGGGCAATTCTTCCAACACTCGGGGGGCAATCAACGTCAAGCTGACAGTGGGGAAGAAAACATTGCTTACCACCTTTTTTGTGATCAATAGTAAGGGCGCCTACAGCTTGTTGCTCGGACGCGACTGGATCCATGCCAACTACTGTGTGCCATCCACCATGCATCAGTGTCTCATTCAGTGGCATGGCGATGAGGTCAAAGTGGTTCCGGCCGACGACTCGGTCAGCGTGGCGACGGCGGATGCCACATACTGGGAAGCTGGGGATCATGATTGTTTCTCCGGCAAGGTTTGGGAAGGAGACTCCATCAAGGTCAGCGATGAGAGTCAACAGCCAATCAGGGCAATCGGTTCTGAGTCTTTTTATTAAATGGAAAACTCGATCGACGGCACAGAGCGTAAGTTGGGGCAAGGATTCACGTCGGCCGACAAGCTCGAAGAAGTAGATGTTGGACCCGGCGACAGGCCAAGGCCGACGTTTATTGCCGCCAACCTAGACCCGGATTTCAGGCAGGAGCTGATTCAACTGCTGAAGGAGTACAAAGATTGCTTCGCCTGGGAATATTATGAGATGCATGGATTGGACAAATCTATTGTTGAGCATAGGCTACGAATCAAGCCGGGGTTTCGACCACACAAGCAGCCTCCACGTCGGTTTAGAGAGGACGCTCTGGCCGATATTAAGGCCGAAATCACGAGGCTGTTAGAAGCCAAGTTCATTCGAGCTTGCCGATATGCCGAGTGGATATCGAACATCGTCCCTGTGTACAAGAAAAATGGTAAATTGCGAGTCTGCATTGACTTCAGGGATTTAAATAGAGCTACACCGATGGATGGCTACCCTATGCCAATAGCCGATATGCTAGTAGACTCGGCTGCTGGGCACCAGATTATTAGCTTCATGGATGGCAATACTGGTTACAATCAAATTTTTATGGCTGATGAAGACATCCCGAAGACTGCCTTCAGGTGCCCTGGTGCGCTTGGTTTGTTTGAATGGGTGGTCATGACGTTTGGTTTGAAGAATGCCGGTGCAACTTATCAGAGAGCTATGAATTACATATTTCACAAGTTGACCGGCAAAATCGTTGAAATCTATATAGATGGCGTGGTGGTGAAATCCAAGAGCTATAAAGATCACCTGGCCGATCTGAGGGCCACTCTGGAGTGCACAAGGAGACATGGTTTGAAGATGAATCCTAACAAGTGTGCGTTCGGCATGTCGGCTGGCGAATTTCTAGGATTCATGGTCCACCGCAAGGGGATAGAGATCGTCAGCAAGAGCAAGAAGGCGATCGATGAACTTGTACCTCCAACCAACAAGAAGGAATTGCAATCTTTGCTCGGTAAGATTAACTTTATCAGAAGGTTCATCGCCAACTTATCAGAGAAGGTCCTACCGTTCTCGCTATTGTTGAAGCTCAAGAATGATCAAGAGTTCAAATGGGGTGACGTGCAACAGAAGGCTTTTGACGAAATCAGAGAATAAATGAAAACTCCACCTGTCTTAGTACCACCACGGACAGGGAAGCCCTTTAAGTTGTACGTGACGGCCGAAAGCCATACTATTGGATCGGCCCTTTTTCAAGAGTTTGAAGGAAAAGAGAGAGCAGTTTTCTACCTGTGCAAGCGGCTCCTTGACCCTGAGACAAGATATACACCGACCGAGAAGTTGTGCTTGTGCCTATTCTATTCATGCACCAAGTTGAGGCTCTACCTGCTTGCCTCGGAGTGTGTGGTGGTGTCCAAGGAGGATGTCATCAAGCACATGCTTTCGATGCCTATTTTAAATGGTCGGATCGGCAAATGGATCCTGGCGCTCTCAGAGTTTGACTTGAGGTTCGAATCGGCTAAGGCAGTCAAAGGCCAGGCGATAGCCGATTTCATCACACAGCATCACGGAGGATCGGCTAATGTAGCGGATATAGTGCCATGGACTATGTTCTTTGACGGCTCTTCGTGCAAGCAAGGTGGTGGCGCCGGAGTAGTGCTCATCTCGCTACGGGGTGTGCGCTTTCAGTATGCTTTCCAGATTGGGCTGATTGTCACAAACAATCAGGCTGAATATGAAGCCGCGTGGAAAGGTTTTCAGCTTCTGCATGAAGCAAAAGCCGATGCAGTTGAAGTATTTGGCGATTCACAATTAGTCATCAACCAATTACTCGGCCTGTATGAGTGTAAAGACGAGATACTTAGAGGCTACTATGATCAGTGCCAGGCTCTCATCAAGAAGTTCATGACGGTATCTCTCTGTCACATCCCCAGGGCCCAGAACCAGGAAGCTAATCGGCTGGCGCAGAACACATCGGGTCATCGGCCGATGCAGGAGATTTGTAACAGCGAGCAATCAGCTGATGACTGGAGGGGCGAGATAGCAGGTTACCTGGCAAATCCTTCACAACGAGTCAACAGAAAGCTAAGGTACAAAGCCACCAAGTACGTGTTGCTGGATGGTCAGTTGTATTACAAGACTGTTGAAGGAGTGCTGCTCAAATGCCTGGGGACAGAGGAGTCAGTGAAGCTGATGAGCGAAATACACGATGGAGTCTGCGGTGCACATCAATCGGCTCACAAGATGAAGTGGATCATCAGGAGGACTGGTTACTATTGGCCTACGATGCTGGAAGATTGTTTCAAATATTATAAAGGGTGTCAAGAATGCCAGAAGTTCAAAAATATACAAAAATCTCCAGCCTCTGCTATGAATCCTATAATCAAGCCATGGCCATTTAGAGGATGGGGTATTGATCTAATCGGCCAAATCTACCCACCATCGAGCAAGGGTCACAAATGGATCCTGGTGGCGACTGATTACTTCACCAAGTGGGTAGAAGCCATTCCTTTGAGGAATGCCACTTTAGCTGACGTGATCGAATTTGTAAAGGAGCACATTATTTACAGGTTTGGCATACCTCGATGATCACAACCGATCAGGGGACAATGTTCACTTCAGAGGAGTTTATGACCTTTGCCGACGACATGGGCATCAAGATTTATAATTCATCGCCGTATTATGCCCAAGCCAACGGACAAGCAGAAGCCTCCAATAAAATTTTGATCAAGGTCATCAAGAAAAGATTGAGCAGAACCCCAGAAAATGGTATTTGCATTTGAGCGAGGCGCTATGGGCATATCGCATGGCACAGCATGGATCGATCAAAGCTTCACCTTATGAGCTAGTCTATGGACACGCTGCTGTCCTGCCATGGGAGATTCAGTCTGAGACACGGCGCGTCATGTAATACCCCTGGTATTACTGTTAATTAAAATGCCATGTCATCATATCATCATATGCAGTTGCTTGTCATTAGGGCTAATAGTGTGATTAGCTTGTTTAACTCTTGTATGTGCTTGAAGGAACCCCAATTGAGTTGTTATTGCTTGTTGATTTTAATTTTCCCTAAAACCCTAATTAAAGGCTTCAAAGTGCACTTTCTAAATTTGATCAAATCTGAGGTAGGTCCCTTAATAAAAGTTGTAGAGTTTTTAATGTAGAACAACTTCTATTTTGGGTGATTTTGAAGTTATGTTGAAAAATTTTGAATTAAGCTCAAAACAGTGTTTCAAAATTTGAATTTAAAACTGCTTTTCAAAAACTAATGAGAATTAGATAAAACTTCCTTTATAGAAGTTGTAGATCTCTCTGAGATGCACAACTTATATTGTGGCCAAATTTCAAGTTCTTTAGAAAAATAAAAAGTAATTTTAAATATTCAGTTTGAAATTCAAAACCCTAGTTTACCCCCTTTTGAATATTTTCAAATCTAGGCCGAATTTCAAAATGGTGCAAAAACAAAAGTTGTCCAGCACAAAAATATCTACAACTTTGCTTTTGGGCGTGGCCTCGGATTCGGTCTTTTGGCCGGTCAATTTGAGCGATTTTCTCTGAGCCAAGTACTGTACCGGCGACACTGTTCACGCGTCACGCACGTTCGGCCGCGGCGCGCACGTCGCCGGCGTGCGCGACTGTGCCGCGCGTCCTCCGGCGCCGGAGCTCTGTCCGTGGTACGCGCAGCATGGAGCCGAGCCCTCCCACGTCCTCTTTGGCCTGTTCCCCGGCTATTTAAGCCCCCGAACGCGCCTCCCCACCCATCTTCTTCCCCACCCCCATTGCCGGCGAGCTTTCGGTCTCCGACCGAATTCGTCGACCACCGTCCACCTCCACCCTCTCCATCTCACCGGTAGGTCGAGCACTTCCTGGCGAATCGATTGGTGCCTTTGGAACTAGCTCTAACCCTCTGTGTGTCGTAGGGTCGCCGTCGCCGCGCGTGCGCGTCCGGCGGAGCGCCGCCGCGAGCTCACACCCGTCCACAGCTCTCTCCAGTGAGCCAATGCCTCGTCCGAGTATTCCTCCGTGCTCACTGACCTTCCTTGTTGCTCATGTGCCTGTTGGTTCTTCGTCTCTGACCGTAGGTTCACCGGAACGGAGTCCTCGCCGCCGTCGGAGGTCGTTGCAGCCGCGGCCACCGTCACCACCGTGCCTCTACGCCATCTCGGGTCGTTCTCTCCGTACTAGTCAAGTCTCGGTGAGCTCGCGAATCTTCCCATGCCCTAACCCGGCTTGATTAAGCCTTGGCCTCGCCGGAGTAGGTCCGGTCGCCGCCGCCGAGCCGCTGCGGAGGTGCCCGAGGGTGCTCCGAGTGTCTATCCTTGCCATTTAGTAGCTTGTTGGGTGCGGCTGGAAGCCCCGAGAGTCGTGGGAAGGTTGGTTTGGCCGTTGGGGTCACCGGCGGTGAGCCACGGGCGGCAAACCGCCGGCGCCTCACCTCTGTTCGGAAACAGAGGAGGCCCAGGGCGTCGGATTAGAAGGTGAATAGTTCCAGGGGGGTATTTGCAATGTCAGCGACTCTGGTGAATAGTGTGAGTTGGTCCGCGGGTTGATATCTGTGTTTCCCAGGGGGTTTTGCGCAAAAGCGCAGGCGCCGGGCGCGGGCAGGCCGAGTGGGCCGGTCTGTTTCGCACTTGGGCCGAGTTGGGCCGGCTTCGGGCCGATTTCGATTTTTCTTTTTCCAAGTTTTTGCAAAGCCTTTTCCATTTTATTTTCAAAGGAATAGTGCTGCAGTTTCATAATTTTGTTAGAATATTTTGGCTGATCCAAAATTCATGAGAATTTTTGTATGCTCTCTCTGAGTAGTGTAGAATTTTATAAAAATATTGTTTGTCATGTTTAAGTACTTTCTGCAGTAGGTAAAAATCCCTAAAATAAATGGAAAATGGATTTTTGCATATTTTTAATTAATTCTAGGTAACTCCAAAAATCACCAAAATTTATTTGTCTCTGTTTGGCATGTAAGGCTATCTGTTGGTGAAGTTTGGTCTCAAATGGGATTAGTTTGCTCTTGTATTAAATAGATATGGGTTTATTAAATAGTAAAAACAAAATGTTGAAAATGAATTTAGGGTTCGTGTGACTTTGGAATTGATTGTGGTTCTAGGTCAAACCCATTTAAGACCTAGAACACCCTAGTGATGTCGTTTTATGCTTGTCATATGTTTAGTTCTTGATTTCTGGCATATGCTCTTTTCCGCATCGCATTCATACATGCATTGTTGCACACGTGTAGTGCCGGTAAACGAGGAAGTCAAAGTCGAGGTGCCTGGAGGAGAAGGTTCCGAAGTGGTTCTTGAACCTGAAAGCTGTGGTGCTCCTGCCCCGACTGTTTTTGCGCTGCAAGGCAAGCCCCGGTGCATTTAACCCTCTATTTATAAATGCTTTTATCACTTGAGTTAATCAACTGCATTAAGTTGTTAGGAGTTGCGTGATGAAACAATTGATGCATTTACCATCCTTGACTACTTGTTACCTAAGGAACCTAATGATTTGAAATGAGTTGAAAAATGCTTAGTCATGCTTAAATATTAGAATTGCAAAAATGCTATTTTAAACTTGATATTTGGAATGAAGAATTATCAAGGGATGGGTATGAGTCCATGTATGATGGCAGGGTCCTTTGGCCGGGACACTGTTATTGTAATGGATGGGTTTCCCGGGTGGTCGGCCATCTGTTTGGGTTAGAGTCCCAACTGATCGTCGTCATCGGGAAGGGGATTTGAAAACCGGGCAGAATCCAGGGTATTTGGGTTAGAGTCCCAATGCATGGTTTCTGACGGAAAGCAGTAGGGACCGTTCGTTGTAAGGCCTGTTGAGATCATGATGAACAGCCTAGCCACATACCAATTCGGAAAGCCTAGGGTCAGGTCGCTCTATTGCTGGAACTGACAACCGCGCACTGGGAGTGGAGAGATGGCGAGAGTAGCGTGTACCCACGTGGCCGGCGTGCCTGGAGACTAGTGGAGTACTGTGCTCTCGGGTGGCGTAGGACCGGGTCCGGAATAGAAAAGCCGTGACAATGGGTTGGTATATGCAAGCTTAAGTGCTACATATGCAATGTGGATAGAATCCCCAGCTGGGTATACTTACTTGATTCGAATCGACGTGCTCCTCGGTTATGGAGACTTGATCCTCACGTCTACCTCAAAAAGTGGTTCGAAGAATAGGATGTTTTGAGAATAATGAAATGAATAAAATAGATGGAAGTGATGAATGATGACTTATGATACTAATAAAGTTATTCAATGAGCAAAAATACTGAGATAGGATAATAATGCTTTTCCGCTAAACCCCTTACCTCCTGCTAAGCCTTACCCCTAACCTTGCATTCCAAGAGTCAGATATTTTTCTTAGTCGGGTAAGTCTTGCGGAGTACCCAGTACTCAGGGTTTGTTAACCCCGTTGCAGGAGGGCCACAGCCGGAGATTTGTCTCGACCCCTGTTGTGCTACAGTGATCGAAGAGGACAGTGGTGAGGAGTGAAGGACCCGTGGGCTGGGATCGATTATCTACTATCTATTTATGTTGTATCGTTGTTCCAATGCCACTGCTACTGTTTAAGTTGGTTTGTAATAACTACACTTATTTACTATTTGAACTCGGTTTGTAATTTAAGTACCAGTTAATCTTCCGCATTTACTCTGATGCATTTTGATTATGAAATGTTGTAACTCTGTAATGGCTTCGCAATGGAGATCCTGTCGGCATACGGGCACTGATGTAGCCCGGCAGGGCTGCCTCGATCATTTGGGACACGGGTACGACTGTCAGAGGTCATTAGTGACGATGACAGGTGCCTGTGGGCCATGTGATTAAGGCGGTTCTGTTACAAGTGGTATCAGAACGATCTATTGCTAAATCATTACGGAGTTGTTTTCGAAAACTTCAATATATTTTGGATCTAAAATTTAAGTTAACTATTTTGAGTCCAAAACTGCTTTTCTTGTCTTACTCTGTACTAGGAGTAGGGTGGCATGTGGAACAATATTATTACTATTATTATTGTTAAGCCCTATGTCTGAAGTATGTTATTAATATTTATTTACCTGCATTGATTTAAAATTTGCGTAAGAACGAATCATGCATCATGTTGATTCACATGTTAATAACTTCCTCCCTAATGTTGGGTTTTGGGATAGGATTTACCAACCTGTTCATGCTAGCCTGTTCTATCTTGTCTTACCCTCACTTTGTCCAGCTGGCTCGCACGAAGCTGACCGCACGCAAGATGGTTGGACCGCGTGGCATTCCTCGTCACCAGCTCGCTCCTAGCCATGAGGAGGGCGAGGGCTCAGGCAGCCGTCGCCGCAGCCGCAGGGAACTCAAAGAGGAGATCAGGGCACTCAAGGCCGAGGCGAGGCTGATGGAGGAGGACTTTGACCGAGCTATGCGCAACCACTTCAGGGATGTGCGCACCAACCGCGACCTATACCGAGAGATTCACCAGGTCGAGGCCGAGGTGCAGGCGGCCATGGAGCGGGAGGCGGCAGCGTTGGAGCGTGAGCAGGTGGCAGTCCAGCAGAGAGACGAGGCTTTGGGGCACGAGCAGGCCGCCCTTGAGCGTGTGGAGTGGGTGGAAGCCCACAATGGCAACATGCAGGCGTACATCAACACCCTGCATGAGGAGGTGCACAGGCTTAACAACCTGCTTAACCCTATCTTGGTTCCCCGTGAGGAGGACCCGGAGGGTGGCGTGGTTGTCGGGCCTGATGACGAGGAGAGCGAGTCCGAGGAGTTGGGCTACTTCGAGCCCGTACCACTCGCCGAGGACCCAGCAGAGCCTGAGGACCAGATGGTGGAGGACGACGTCGATGAGGAGATCGTGGTCATCGACGACTAGTTGCCTGTGCTGCAGCGTTGGCAGTTGCTTGTATCTCTATGTCGTAGTCTATGAGCCTAAGAATTTTAGTTGTGGTTGGGATCTATGTGCTGTATGTCGCTAAGACTATGTTTCTTGTGTTGAAATAATTTTTAGTTTGTGCTGCTACTCCGTTTCTATTTAAGTAATGTCAAGTCCAAGTTCTGAGTCAAGTGTGCAATTCACAGATGGTTCAGACCCGTGGTCAGTCCAGCAACCAGGGAGAGGACGGTCTTCCTGAGGCACCACCCGTGCCACCAAGCCTCGCTGATGCCATTACCGCACTTGCTAATGCGGCAAATGCCTTCGCTCAGAATCAGGGTCAGCGTGGAGAGCGCCGTGGGCGCAATAATGGGAACCAGGAAACCACCTATGTGGACTTCACCGACACCCGTCCACCGGTGTTCACCAAGGCGGATGAGCCGCTTGAGGCGGATGACTGGCTCCGTACCATGGAGCAGAAGTTTGGTTTGATCCATTGCACCGAAATCCAGAAGCCACAGTTCGCAGCACAGCAGCTGCGTGGTCCCGCAAGTGCCTGGTATGCTAATCTCCTGGCAGCACAACCCGCAGGACGCCAGCTTACCTGGGCAGAGTTTCGCACTGCATTCCGTGCCCACTACATCCCTGAAGGGATAATGAGAATGAAGCTCGACCAGTTTCTGGCATTGCGGCAGGGGGACTCCACTGTGATGGAGTACGTGACCAAGTTCAACCAATTGTCTCTGTATGCCCCAGAGTACGTGAATACTGATGGTAAGAAGAGGAGCTGCTTTGTCAGAGGCTTGAACTACAAGATCCAGCGCAGCTTATCCAACAACCGCCACTGCACCTATCATGAAGCTGTTGACAGCGCGCTCGCTTTTGAAGAAAGTGACCGCCAACTTCAAGGAGAGAAGAAGAAGAAGAAAGCTGTTTTCTCTGGCAGCCAAAAGCGCCAGAAAATCATCTACCATCCCACCCACCACAACCGCCCACAGTACCCACAGCAGCAGGTAGTTGTGCGTACCGCCGCTACCTCCCACACCTCAAACCAGCAAAACACCACTCAGCCGAATGCCCCTGGCGTTCGTGTCACCTCACCACAGTTCACCTACAATCAACCATGCTACAACTGTGGCCAGATGGGACACTGGTCCCGCAATTGTCCTTTCCCCAAACAGTCCAATCAGAATGCACAGAAGGGTGCTGGTGGACAGCAGCAGCAGCAGCAGGGACAGCACCGTGGACAGCAGCAGCAGGCCCAGAAGGGCAAGGTGGTCAAGAAGGCTGGCCAGGTGTACTACACCCAGGTCGCTGATATCCCGGAAGGAGAGCCCGTCATGCTCGGTAGGTTCCCTATTGCCGATAACCCTGCAATTACACTCTTTGATTCTGGTGCATCACATTCATTCATCAATCGTAATTTTGTCGTCAAGCATAACATACGAATTGGGGAGGTTAATGAGAATTTTATCATACAATCGCCCGGGGGGCGTATCAGTACTAAGGAAGTGGTATTTCGGGTACCCATAGAATTGGGAGGGCATAAGTTCCCAACCACTATAATAGTGCTAAAAGATCAGGACATAGATGCCATTTTGGGGATGAATTGGATGTATCAGCACAAGGCTGTGATTGATGTGCTGAATAGGACAATCAAAGTTAACATACCTGATAGTCAGTCCAAACTTCTTATCCAACTTCCGTTACCCCTGAGAACCGTGAAGCAAGTCAATGCTACCTCAGTTCAAGAAATCCTGAATATTCCAGTAGTTTGTGAATTCCCGGATGTCTTTCCTGATGACTTACCTGGTTTGCCTCCGGACCGTGATGTGGAGTTTGCCATAGAGCTTGAGCCTGGTACGGCACCTATATCTCGTAGGGCGTACAGGATGCCACCAAAAGAACTGGCAGAGTTGAAGGTTCAGTTGCAAGAATTGCTTGACAAAGGTTTTATCTGGCCCAGTTCGTCACCTTGGGGTTGTCCGGCCATTTTTGTGAAAAAGAAGGATAACTCTCTCAGACTGTGTATTGACTATCGTCCTCTCAACGAGGTCACCATCAAAAATAAATACCCTTTGCCCCGTATCGATCTTCTCTTTGACCAGCTTGCTGGGGCCAAAGTATTCTCTAAGATTGACCTTCGATCGGGGTACCACCAAATAAAAATCCGTCCACAAGATATTCCCAAAACCGCTTTCACCACCAGATATGGTCTATATGAATACCTAGTCATGTCTTTTGGCCTGACCAATGCTCCTGCCTATTTCATGTATCTGATGAACTCCGTGTTCATGCCTGAGCTTGACAAATTCGTAGTCGTTTTTATAGATGACATCCTTGTATACTCCAAAACTCCCGAAGAACATGCTAACCACCTTCGAATTGTCCTAAACCGTTTGAGAGATCACCAACTTTATGCCAAGTTCAGCAAATGTGAGTTTTGGTTGGACAGAGTTCCATTCCTCGGTCATATTCTGTCTGCGGAAGGAGTGTTCGTAGATCCCAGCAAGGTCGAGGAGATTCTGAATTGGAAGCCGCCCACCACAGTACATCAGGTCCGCAGTTTTATGGGTATGGCAGGTTACTATCGTCGTTTTATCCCAGATTTCTCCAGGATATCTAAACCCATCACCAACTTGCTGAAAAATCAAGTGAAGTTTGTTTGGTCATCAGATTGTGAGGAAGCTTTTCAGAAGTTGAAGGAATTGCTAACCACTGCACCAGTGTTGGCTCAGCCGAATATTGAGAAGCCATTTGATGTATACTGTGATGCTTCGGGAACCGGTCTTGGCTGTGTGTTGATGCAAGAGGGTCGTGTCATTGCTTATGCTTCACGGCAACTCAAGCGTCACGAAGAAAACTATCCTACTCATGATCTAGAGTTGGCAGCCGTGGTTCATGCTCTGAAAATATGGCGTAATTACCTGTTGGGAAGTACCTGCAATATTTACACTGATCACAAGAGTCTGAAGTACATTTTTACGCAAGAAGAGTTGAATATGAGGCAGAGAAGATGGCTCGAGTTGATCAAGGACTATGACATCGAAGTACATTACCATCCTGGTAAAGCAAATGTGGTAGCTGATGCATTGAGCCGCAAGGTTCACTGCAACTGCATGAATGTGAAGTCATATACTCTGACCTTGTGTTGTGAGCTGGAGAGATTGGGTATTGAAGTGGTGCCACGGGGCAGCATAGCCAACATTAGAATTGAAACTCCTATTCGAGAACAGATCATTGCCGCTCAAAAGAAAAGCAAAGGGATCAAGCACATCAAAGAAAAGATCCAAGCAGGCAAGGCTGACTGTTTCAGGATTGATGATGATGGTGTGGTCTGGTTCAAGGACAGATTAGTTGTCCCCAAGATTCCTGTGTTACGTCAAGCGATCCTCGATGAAGCGCACTCAACAAAATTCTCTATTCATCCAGGAAGCAATAAGATGTATCAGGACTTGAGGCAGAAATTCTGGTGGACCAAGATGAAGGTTGAAATTGCTCAGTATGTGGCAAGGTGTGACACATGTCAGAAAGTTAAGGCTGTTCACATGAGACCTGGTGGAGAGCTACAACCATTGCCTGTGCCAGCATGGAAGTGGGAAGATATCAGCATGGATTTCATTGTGGGATTGCCCAAGACTACTCGGGGTTTTGATTCCATCTGGGTTGTTGTGGACCGTCTTACGAAACAAGCCCATTTCATGCCAGTCAAGAAGGACTTTAGAGCTCCAAGGTATGCTCAGTTGTATATTGAGAATCTGATGAAACTGCATGGAGTGCCAAAAACCATTGTCTCTGACCGTGGTACCCAGTTTGTCTCCAAGTTTTGGAAGGCATTTCATAAGTCCTTGGGGACAAAGCTTCTGCACAGCACTGCATATCATCCGCAAACCGATGGGCAGACTGAAAGAGTCAATCAAGTATTGGAAGACATGTTGAGAGCTTGCGCGTTGAATTACCCAGACAAGTGGGACGAGTGCTTGGCCTTGGCTGAATTCTCGTATAACAACAGCTATCAAGAAAGCATCCAAATGGCTCCATTCGAGGCCGTGTATGGTAGAAGATGTCGCACACCTTTGAATTGGTCCGAACCAGGAGAAAGATGGTACTATGGGGTAGATCTGGTAAAAGAGGCCGAAGACAAGGTTCGAGTGATACAAGAGAACTTAAAAATAGCCCAGTCTAGGCAGAAAAGTTACGCTGATAAACGACGTCGACCGCTAGAGTTTAAAGTGGGAGATTTTGTTTATCTGAAGGTATCACCAATGAAAGGAGTGAATCGTTTTGGAGTTAAAGGCAAACTAGCCCCACATTTCATTGGACCCTTTGAGATCATCGAACGTGTGGGAAAAGTGGCTTACAGGTTGCAGTTACCTGAGCACATATCAGAAGTACACAACGTATTCCATGTGTCGCAGCTGAAGCAATGTCTGCGAGTGCCAGATCAAGTAATCGATGTGGAAGGAGTTCAGTTGGAACCCGACATGACTACCTCCGAATATCCAGTTCGGATTCTGGATATTAAAGATCGTGTTACCCGCAGGACTACAACCAGGTGGTATAAAGTACAATGGAGTCAGCAATCTGAGGACGAAGCCACCTGGGAATCTGAAGACTTTTTGGCAGAAAAATTTCCCGAATTCTATGCTACTATATAGGTATAACCTCTCCCTGTATTTGATCTTTTCTAGTCCCTTGTTTTGAGTTTTGTTTGGGTAGTTATGTTGGAAAATTTTCTGTTCCATTACTTTGTTTAAAAACAATGTTATCTACCTAATCTCGGGACGAGATTTCTTTTAGGGGGGAAGGCTGTAATACCCCTACTATTACTGTTAATTAAAATGCCATGTCATCATATCATCATATGCAGTTGCTTGTCATTAGGGCTAATAGTGTGATTAGCTTGTTTAACTCTTGTATGTGCTTGAAGGAACCCCAATTGAGTTGTTATTGCTTGTTGATTTTAATTTTCCCTAAAACCCTAATTAAAGGCTTCAAAGTGCACTTTCTAAATTTGATCAAATCTGAGGTAGGTCCCTTAATAAAAGTTGTAGAGTTTTTAATGTAGAACAACTTCTATTTTGGGTGATTTTGAAGTTATGTTGAAAAATTTTGAATTAAGCTCAAAACAGTGTTTCAAAATTTGAATTTAAAACTGCTTTTCAAAAACTAATGAGAATTAGATAAAACTTCCTTAATAGAAGTTGTAGATCTCTCTGAGATGCACAACTTATATTTTGGCCAAATTTCAAGTTCTTTAGAAAAATAAAAAGTAATTTTAAATATTCAGTTTGAAATTCAAAACCCTAGTTTACCCCCTTTTGAATATTTTCAAATCTAGGCCGAATTTCAAAATGGTGCAAAAACAAAAGTTCTCTAGCACAAAAATATCTACAACTTTGCTTTTGGGCGTGGCCTCGGATTCGGTCTTTTGGCCGGTCAATTTGAGCGATTTTCTCTGAGCCAAGTACTGTACCGGCGACACTGTTCACGCGTCACGCACGTTCGGCCGCGGCGCGCACGTCGCCGGCGTGCGCGACTGTGCCGCGCGTCCTCCGGCGCCGGAGCTCTGTCCGTGGTACGCGCAGCATGGAGCCGAGCCCTCCCACGTCCTCTTTGGCCTGTTCCCCGGCTATTTAAGCCCCCGAACGCGCCTCCCCACCCATCTTCTTCCCCACCCCCATTGCCGGCGAGCTTTCGGTCTCCGACCGAATTCGTCGACCACCGTCCACCTCCACCCTCTCCATCTCACCGGTAGGTCGAGCACTTCCTGGCGAATCGATTGGTGCCTTTGGAACTAGCTCTAACCCTCTGTGTGTCGTAGGGTCGCCGTCGCCGCGCGTGCGCGTCCGGCGGAGCACCGCCACGAGCTCACACCCGTCCACAGCTCTCTCCAGTGAGCCAATGCCTCGTCCGAGTATTCCTCCGTGCTCACTGACCTTCCTTGTTGCTCATGCGCCTGTTGGTTCTTCGTCTCTGACCGTAGGTTCACCGGAACGGAGTCCTCGCCGCCGTCGGAGGTCGTTGCAGCCGCGGCCACCGTCACCACCGTGCCTCTACGCCATCTCGGGTCGTTCTCTCCGTACTAGTCAAGTCTCGGTGAGCTCGCAAATCTTCCCATGCCCTAACCCGGCTTGATTAAGCCTTGGCCTCGCCGGAGTAGGTCCGGTCGCCGCCGCCGAGCCGCTGCGGAGGTGCCCGAGGGTGCTCCGAGTGTCTATCCTTGCCATTTAGTAGCTTGTTGGGTGCGGCTGGAAGCCCCGAGAGTCGTGGGAAGGTTGCTTTGGCCGTTGGGGTCACCGGCGGTGAGCCACGGGCGGCAAACCGCCGGCGCCTCACCTCTGTTCGGAAACAGAGGAGGCCCAGGGGCGTCGGATTAGAAGGTGAATAGTTCCAGGGGGGTATTTGCAATGTCAGCGACTCTGGTGAATAGTGTGAGTTGGTCCGCGGGTTGATATCTGTGTTTCCCAGGGGGTTTTGCGCAAAAGCGCAGGCGCCGGGCGCGGGCAGGCCGAGTGGGCCGGTCTGTTTCGCACTTGGGCCGAGTTGGGCCGGCTTCGGGCCGATTTCGATTTTTCTTTTTCCAAGTTTTTGCAAAGCCTTTTCCATTTTATTTTCAAAGGAATAGTGCTGCAGTTTCATAATTTTGTTAGAATATTTTGGCTGATCCAAAATTCATGAGAATTTTTGTATGCTCTCTCTGAGTAGTGTAGAAATTTATAAAAATATTGTTTGTCATGTTTAAGTACTTTCTGCAGTAGGTAAAAATCCCTAAAATAAATGGAAAATGGATTTTTGCACATTTTTAATTAATTCTAGGTAACTCCAAAAATCACCAAAATTTATTTGTCTCTGTTTGGCATGTAAGGCTATCTGTTGGTGAAGTTTGGTCTCAAATGGGATTAGTTTGCTCTTGTATTAAATAGATATGGGTTTATTAAATAGTAAAAACAAAATGTTGAAAATGAATTTAGGGTTCGTGTGACTTTGGAATTGATTGTGGTTCTAGGTCAAACCCATTTAAGACCTAGAACACCCTAGTGATGTCGTTTTATGCTTGTCATATGTTTAGTTCTTGATTTCTGGCATATGCTCTTTTCCGCATCGCATTCATACATGCATTGTTGCACACGTGTAGTGCCGGTAAACGAGGAAGTCAAAGTCGAGGTGCCTGGAGGAGAAGGTTCCGAAGTGGTTCTTGAACCTGAAAGCTGTGGTGCTCCTGCCCCGACTGTTTTTGCGCTGCAAGGCAAGCCCCGGTGCATTTAACCCTCTATTTATAAATGCTTTTATCACTTGAGTTAATCAACTGCATTAAGTTGTTAGGAGTTGCGTGATGAAACAATTGATGCATTTACCATCCTTGACTACTTGTTACCTAAGGAACCTAATGATTTGAAATGAGTTGAAAAATGCTTAGTCATGCTTAAATATTAGAATTGCAAAAATGCTATTTTAAACTTGATATTTGGAATGAAGAATTATCAAGGGATGGGTATGAGTCCATGTATGATGGCAGGGTCCTTTGGCCGGGACACTGTTATTGTAATGGATGGGTTTCCCGGGTGGTCGGCCATCTGTTTGGGTTAGAGTCCCAACTGATCGTCGTCATCGGGAAGGGGATTTGAAAACCGGGCAGAATCCAGGGTATTTGGGTTAGAGTCCCAATGCATGGTTTCTGACGGAAAGCAGTAGGGACCGTTCGTTGTAAGGCCTGTTGAGATCATGATGAACAGCCTAGCCACATACCAATTCGGAAAGCCTAGGGTCAGGTCGCTCTATTGCTGGAACCGACAACCGCGCACTGGGAGTGGAGAGATGGCGAGAGTAGCGTGTACCCACGTGGCCGGCGTGCCTGGAGACTAGTGGAGTACTGTGCTCTCGGGTGGTGTAGGACCGGGTCCGGAATAGAAAAGCCGTGACAATGGGTTGGTACATGCAAGCTTAAGTGCTACATATGCAGTGTGGATAGAATCCCCAGCTGGGTATACTTACTTGATTCGAATCGACGTGCTCCTCGGTTATGGAGACTTGATCCTCACGTCTACCTCGAAAAGTGGTTCGAAGAATAGGATGTTTTGAGAATAATGAAATGAATAAAATAGATGGAAGTGATGAATGATGACTTATGATACTAATAAAGTTATTCAATGAGCAAAAATACTGAGATAGGATAATAATGCTTTTCCGCTAAACCCCTTACCTCCTGCTAAGCCTTACCCCTAACCTTGCATTCCAAGAGTCAGATATTTTTCTTAGTCGGGTAAGTCTTGCGGAGTACCCAGTACTCAGGGTTTGTTAACCCCGTTGCAGGAGGGCCACAGCCGGAGATTTGTCTCGACCCCTGTTGTGCTACAGTGATCGAAGAGGACAGTGGTGAGGAGTGAAGGACCCGTGGGCTGGGTTCGATTATCTACTATCTATTTATGTTGTATCGTTGTTCCAATGCCACTGCTACTGTTTAAGTTGGTTTGTAATAACTACACTTATTTACTATTTGAACTCGGTTTGTAATTTAAGTACCAGTTAATCTTCGGCATTTACTCTGATGTATTTTGATTATGAAATGTTGTAACTCTGTAATGGCTTCGCAATGGAGATCCTGTCGGCATACGGGCACTGATGTAGCCCGGCAGGGCTGCCTCGATCATTTGGGACACGGGTACGACTGTCAGAGGTCATTAGTGACGATGACAGGTGCCTGTGGGCCATGTGATTAAGGCGGTTCTGTTACACGTCACGTTGCAGAACAAGCTTACAGCCGGTGAATACAGAGACATTATGATGGATAATCTAGAAGATTTGCACTGTCATCGGCTTAAGGCTTTGGAATACATTGAAAGGAACAAGGTATGGGTGGCCAAGTATTACAACACTAAGGTGAGGAGCAAGAGCTTCACCGAATCAGAGCTAGTATGGAAAGTCATTCTGCCTATTGGTACAAAAGATAGCCGATTCGGTAAGTGGTCGCCAAACTGGGAAGGCCCGTATCGTGTGGTTGAATGCGCCACGGGTAATGCTTACATCCTTGAAGATTTATAAGGACAGAGACTCGCCAGAGCCATCAACGGGAAGCATCTGAAGAAATACTTCCCTAGCATCCCAGTTGGGGGGTGATAGCCGATTCATGTGAATCTGGCTCTAACAGCCGATGCCGTGCAAGCGGGTCGCCTTCAGGACAAAAATGGCCGACATCGTAGTAACGAGTCGCCCTTAGCACAAAAATGAAATACCCTCGATGGGGTGTAACAGCCAATGCGATAAGCATCGCCTTTAGTCTAGAAAAAAAAGAAAATAATAAAGGGAATATATATGTATCCGGACACATATGAAGTCAGATTGATGCTCTTGAAGGAAGTTTTATTTACAGGAGCCCTATTACATCCTAATCATGCGTGGCTTTATCTATGATGTCCTGGGCGTCAGTGACAGCCACGACCTCGTCGGCGTGAGGGAAGAAGTTCACTAGTTGGGCGCTGGCCTCCTCCATGTTCTGGCCCTCCGGGAACCCAGGCTCGATGGCTTCCAGAGCAATGCCGGAGCGGAGTCGCGCGGCTATGAGAGCCCCAGTGGCGCCGTGACGAACGCCGGCCATGGCCACCTGGGAGACACGGTGGTGAACATCCAGGAGCCGCTCCGCCTGCGTGTTGCCATGGGCATTAACGGCATTGGCGGCGGCCTCGGCGGCCACACGCAACTCTTCAAGCTGCGCGGTCAGGGCTGCAAAAGAAAGAAGTGTCAGCATGAAGGTGATCGTTAGCACGCCACAATTCAAGATATTACCGGCCATTGCAGCGTCCGATTCGGCGAGTTGGACTTGCACCCTGGCCACCTCGGTTTCGGTGGCCTGAAGGGCAGCGGCTTGGGCTTCGGTGACGCCCTGCAGTCGGCCATTCTCTTTCGTAGCCTCTGAGTAGAGGTTACAGTACTCCACCATCTGGTGATGGAATCGGCGACCGTCGGCGGCGGTGTAGGACCCGTCAGAAGACCTCAATTCTGATCCAGCGCTCGGGGCCGGATCTTGAGGTGGTTCTTGAGGAGGCGCAGTTCTGAGAGGCCGGGTGTCCACGCCAATCGGTGCTCCCGGTGGGAAAGGAATCACGCGGGCCTGACTGAAGGTTGACAAAGAAGCAGATGTGTCAGAATCGAAAGAAAACCAATGTCTTGGGTACAAACTGATTTACCTGCTGTAGATGGCTAACTGCCGGGGCGTCACCCAGCGACGACGGCCGTGATGCGGGTCAGCAGCGGCATCCGCGCCAGGGGTGGCTCCAGCGGCTGCAGGGACGGCTTGAGACGGCCCGGCACCGGTTCCCGAACCTCCGACGCCGGCAGTGCCCGCACCGCTGCGCAGGATGGTGATGGTCAGATTAGATCAGGTCAATCTATCAAGAAGTGAGCAGCAACCTTACCCTAACCAGGCTCGCAGGCGATGCCTCCGTTCACCCACGGTTCGCAGGCTCCGGGTGAAGTTGTCACCTTCGGCGGAACTCGAGGCCGGCCGCTTGCCGTGGTTTTCATCGCTAGCCATGGATTTGGGGGATTTTGTTTTCTCTGGTCTGAGGAGAGAAGGCTGGGTGAGCGAAGGCTTCGATGTTGCGGTTGCTTGTCTAGGCCGAGCGTGTATTTATAAAGATGAGGGCATCGAGATGGTTCCTTCTCGGAAGGCGAGACGACGCGGCGGATTTTAGGTTGCGGTTAATCCGCGTTTCTTGAATCCGAAACAGTTGCCAGATCAGGGAGACGAAGCGCCGCCATCAATGGTCGCACACCGATCGGCTTTTTGAGTCAGGCTGTTTAGCCGATCCTATTGTGAGTGCCCACAAGCCGATTCGTAGTGAATCAGGTTGAGGGGTTAATTCTAAGGGAAAGCAGAACAAAGCCGATGCTAAGAAGCAGGCCCGTAAGACGATTCGTATGTAGAACGGATCAGGCTGAGTAATTGATTCTAAGGTACAATGCAAGCCTGAGAGCCGATTCGCATGCAGAAACGTATTAGGCTGAACAAAGTCAATTCGAAACAAGACAAAGCCAATATTAAGGTATGAAATCAAAGGCAGATCAGGCTAAATTTTCAAACTCAGGGTGAAACAGCACGAAGACAAAGTTACAAATAGAAAAGAACATGCCAAGTAGTACACCCATCATGTTACAAAGTTAATAAAGATCGGATCAGTTCTACTAATTCAGCACGCAGCGAATGGCCAGCCTGCAGCAATTGTTGATCTCGGTTTTCAGTGGACTGCAACAGGTCCAGGCGTTGGCATATCTTCCTGCCTGCAACGACCAAGCTACTGATTTTCTTCTTTTTCTGGGAGAGCTCGATCGTGCTGGTGGAAATGGTGATTTCGTGCTCACTGATAGCCGACTCAACTGCTTCTAGTTCTTTTCTCAGCTAGTCTCGTCTCGTTTTCAATGTCTCCAGTTCTATTTCGGCTGTTCTGATTGAAGATTTAAGCAGCCTGGCTCGATCGGCTAATCCGGTGGCCTCTTGTCTATTGGCCGATTTGTTGCTCCTCAGCTGTTCAAGCTCTGCCAGGTTCCCATGAGCAGTGATAATCCCTGATGCTGTAACTTTAAGATCACTGAGTCTCTGCAGGGATTTCAAGGTTGTCAGATTGGGTTGCTGCTGGACAAGTTCGATTATTTGATCAACCAGTCCGGGATTGGAGGCCAGAGCAACTAGATCACCCTCTAGGTGGGGTAGAAGTGCACTCAGCCGATTGTTGAAATCTGGCTCTGAAAATTTCTCGGAAGAGGAGGCAAGTTCGTCTCTATCACATAATTCTTCTATGTCGAATGAATAGCCGGGAGACGAAGGCTTCGGTACCTGCAATACATACATTCTCTCATCAGAAAAGGTAAAATATAGGTTAATTGTTTTCTGGCAGAGACAGGATACCTGAATGAGGCCTGAGGGTTGTAGGGTTGATGCCGATGTTGCTTGTTCGACTAAGGCAGTTTTGTCTCTTGCAGCATGCGGATCCTCAGCTGTCATTGCCCCGGGCAGATGGGTTTCTGCAAACCAGAAGTAAGAGCAGTATGGAAGCATGGATAATTGCTAACAGCCGAATAGGAGTTACCTCGATTCCTCTCAGGGGGCGACTCCTCTTCTTCAAGGTTCGCCCAGACTTCGTCGGAAGGGCTGTTCGGCTGTATTTTTGAAAAGAAGATTTGGTCAATCAGGGCATTTGCGTCGAGGAAAGAAAAGCCCAATGAGGAGTACCTAAGTTTTGGCTCCTTCTTCCTGGATCCCTTCTTCTTGAGCAGCTGACTCCTCATGGCCGGTGGATTCTAGTGGTTCTTCGGCCTGTTTCTCTCCCAAGGTATCTTGAATTGGCTGGGATTTCACCTGGTAGAAAGCCGATTTAGGGATCGGAGCATACTGCAGTAAAGGAAGGTAGATGCTACTTCTGGATACCTGAACTTTTCTTATCGAACGGCGTTTCTTGGGTGCTTGCTTTTGAAGCTGAGATGCAGCTGGCCGTTTTGAAGCAGAAGGGGGCGTCAGTACAGCAGGGCCTAACATTAGTTGTCGCAGCGTTGGTGCTCGAGTACCTAGCCTCGCTGTCGGACAAGGGGGATAGTATTCCACTCGCTCTGGTGGATTGGATGATGGGTCCTACGAGAAACATCTATTAAGTAACATGTTTGACTAAAGCCGTTTTTACTGGAATCAGCTGAGAACACTTACTGCTCGGGAAGATTGGAAGTTCGAGTCCAGGGCTCTGCATTTGTCGTGGACAGTCTAGCAGAACAAGTGAGCGTGCCATCGCTGCCACCAGTCATCAAAACTCTGATGGGTGATGCAGATTTGATTCCACGGCTTCGGCGAGAATGTGGGCAGGTTTGCTCCGAGTTGAAAAATTCTGCCGGCCTGAAGGAGCTCTGTAATGTTCTCCCTGGGTTTCAAGGTATTCAAGAAAGGGAGCCGAGGGGGCAATTGGCCAAAGCCTAGCTATCTTGCCGCTATATTTGGGTGATAAAATTCATAAGAGGGATAGCTAGTTGGCTTGCCGCTCGCGCTCCGAAGGTGTTTGAAATCTACTGACAAGGCACAAGGTTTTATGATTGCATTCAAGATTCTGATAGCGTCATCATCAGAGCACCCATTGTTGAACTTGAAGCTGGAGGGCACTGGAAATTCATCTTCATCCTCATAGGTGAACCAGGTGGTAACCTTTGGTCCCAAGCCCCTGTATAATGTTTCCAGCATGTTGCCTTTTGAAGTTGGGATGGTTATGGCAGAAGCAGCTTCACCAAAAGTTTGACAGCCTCTGGTTTTTGGATCCTCCTCCTCTGAGTACTCGGTGGATGGAAAGTTGAGGCCCTGGAGTTGTGTTCTTACCAGCTTATGCAGATACAGGTTGAGCCATAACTGTACTAGCCACCAAGGGCCTGTTATGCATTGTACTTCTTCACCTATAATCAAGGAATTGAACACCCGGTTCATAAGCCTGTATGCTGCACCCAACAGGAGTTTGCCCAGGGGGATGGAGTGCCCTTGAGCCAGTTTCTCTGCTAAGACCCGATAAGGGTATGCTGGTCCGGCAGTGGCACCACAGAACATGAACCTCTCAAGCCACATGGTCAAAAATGCGACGTGTTCTTTCTCGCTGACGAAAGAGGAGGTTTTCTGGTGGTGTTGAACATAGCCACTCCACCCTATGTATTTTTCCAGCTTCGGGAAGTACGGGTCCTTCTTGCCACTGGAGCAGAGATCCCAGAAGTCATATGATCCAGTGATCTGAAGCCCGGTGAGCATATGGATATCGCCCAGGGTAATGGTTTTTGGACCGTCTCCGAATACAAAAGCATTCAGGGAGTTGGACCAAAAGTGACTGGCGGCTATCAGGAGCGGCTCATTCCTTGCCATCTCTGATAATGATAGGTCGAGACATTAGCTCAGATGGCACATCTCCCAGTCTGCGCGTTTCTTCGCCACGACACGGCGGAACCAGTTCCTCCATCCAGCAGGTACGCTTGGCCAGTTTCTGAAGGATTTGGCCCAAGAAGAGGCGCCCATCATGGAGCTTCGGAATGGGAACTGGTTGGTTTCTTGAACAATGAAATCTTTGGGGACCGGATCGCCCATCGGACCCAGGTAGCAGGTGTCGGGGATGTCCTTCAGCAGAATCAGAATATCATTCCTCAGTACCTGGATTTGAAACTCGTGCTCAGTGAGGTTGAAGGGGGATTCACAAATCAGGAGGTGGATTGATGAAATTGATACCTCAGGGACCTCGGAAAGAGTCGCCATTAGCTCGGGGATGGCTTGACGGCGGCGAATCGAAGCTGACGGCGGCGGATTGAAGCCCGTGGCGGAAGTTGCGACGGTTTAGGGTTTCATTTTGGTGCGAAAGTTTGAAGCGCCGAGAGGGAAGCTGCAGTTTGACTATTTGAAGGCTCAAGCGCTAATTTCGGAATAAACCAGTTTATTCCAAAATTGGGGGCATGTGTTAACACCAAATTTTGGGCTGGGAGCCGATAGCCGATACCAGGAGCCGATAGCCGATACTAGAGGAAGATAGCCGATCTCGGAAGCAGATTCCGTCCAGCGGAAGGAAGGAAAATAGCCGATTGCACGGTGAATCGGTTATCGGGCCAAGGTGACAGGAGGCGCGCAGCGTCGGTATTGATGACGTCATCCAGAGTCCGCGCCGCCAGGGTGCGATCACGATCAGAGTCCATTATGGAAAGGGAAGGTGGGACTCCAAGTTACCTTAGATATAGGATAGTTTGTTAGTTTCCTTATCTATTGATGAGTTGTAATTCAACTAGAACTCTATCTACGCTCAGGGTATAAATATAAGCCCTCAGCCATTGAAAAAACAACAACAACAATCAATACAACACAACTTTTGGCTCCGGCCAACAAACCCTAGAGTTAGTCGAGTCCGACGAGTTACTTCATCTAGGCTGGGTGTCATTTGGTGGACGCAGGCTTGCTTGTAAGTATCGTCAACCCCCTGTTAAACTATGTCTTTTTAGCATCATCCGGTGGACGTTGAAGTATGGCGGACCAGGGTCCTTGCTGAGCTCTATTTCTTTGGCGTCATCCGGTGGACGTGGGAAGCACAGTGAGTCAAGGACGATTCACGCTGGTTTACCCGATCAATCCGTGTTAACCGTCATCCGGTGGACGAGATGCAGATTAGGACGGTTTTCACGCGCGGATTAGTTATCAATTCGTGTTTGTTTGCTTGATTAATCTATTAGTTAATGTCATCCGGTAGACAGGCTATAGATTGAGATAGTTTGCACGCATGGATTAGTTATCGGCTCTACCTAAGTATGGCAATTTAGTAAGATTTATTAAGTTATCAAGATGTTATTTTTTGTTTATTGCTTATTTATCAATATAACATCTCTCTGCCCGATCAAGATTGATAGATTTGGCCTTAGATTCACCTGAATCTGATCGTCGTTAATGCTTTTTTATGCTTATCTTGCCATGATGATCGGTTCCCTGCTTACATCGGCTAATTCTCTATCAATCTTGTTCGTTACATGTTGTGCGTTCAGTTCTAGTTGAGACATAAGTGGTTCTGAGGTTATTGTAAGTCTTATTTTCGTGTCCTTATTTAAGTTAAACTGAGTGTCATCCGGTGGAACAGGTTTAACCTAGACAAGTTTCGCTAGATTAGACCTGCTTTAATTTGAAGTCCGTTTATGACTACGCTAGCATTCGTTCGTGCTTCATGGACCCTGCATCGGCTAAAGAGCCGATTCAGTTATGCTTTCACGAATAGATCAAGTATATAGACTTATTTGGATATCAAACGATCTATCTTTGTTTGCTGGGTTTGTTGAAGCTCGCTGGCCGTTAGACCAGGTGAAGGCAGACTTGGTGAACTTAGCGAAGAGGGTTTACTAAAGCCACCGGCCTTCTAGACCAGCTTTAGCAGATCTCTACTTGTTTGATGTACAGATCAGATCTATACATGTGATCTATTTTCTTTTATACACATTAACTGAATTAGATCGGCTAGCACGTTATTATCTTCATATGAATATTCTGATAGCTGTTTTGCTTCATTATTATACTATCGGTTCATAACATGACGGAATCGGCTTTCTAGTCGACCTCCGATTATACTGGCTGTCACACCCAATTTTAAGGATAAAATTGAATGCATAATCTTATGTGCGCCCAAGGATCAGTCACACACATAAGCTGACAAATACAAGGTAATATCAAAAGACAATGTTTAAATACTAACATAATATATAAATAGAATATAACCTTCAAGTAGCAAACAGCGGAAAGACACTCCGATCTTCGGGTGTAGACGCTAACTCCACAGGGACACAACTGACTGGTTGACCACAAGCCTAGCACTTCCAAACTAGCAATCTGATAACCACCTGAGGTGTAGGGGGAATTGCAAGAGTGAGTCCATGTCGAACTCAGCAAGTATAGTAATCTCATGATCAATGTAACATAAATAATGTAAAGCATAAAATAGTAAAAATGATCATGTTATCAATCAAAAGTCACCATCTTAAATGTAAGGATTCCAAGGCCGCTCGTGTCCTTGAGCAAGGCTAGTATACCAGTTTAATAAACTCTGCACAGAGGTGTACACTTTCACTGTGAGCCGTGATTTACCCTTTTGCCCGAAGTGATCAGCCTCTTAGCCCACTACCAAGGGAGGCCGACAGGGTTCACTATGAAGCCTTTCAAAGGTTCGTCTAACACGTTAGGGCCGCGAGGTTTCCTCGGCAAGCAGATGTAGAGCCCCCCTTCCATATGCCACAAGGTCACGCAGGTTATACACATATGGACAGAGGCCGCACTATACCCGAGTCATCAAAGCCCCTCTTGCGCCTTTCGGTAACCTCTGACAAGCTAGAAAAGGTCCTCATACTGAACTAAAACCAGAGCCATATAGCCCTCACAGTTGTACTGTCAATCCCGGAGGTTCTCTTATAGACAAATCCTCAAGTTGCTAAAAAGTCATTTTTAACGTTTGTTGCTTAAACATTAATCAAGTCACCAGATCATGATAACAGAAAGAACACCCAAGCTATACTTGCCTTAATTTGCTTTTCACCCCAAAGTGGTTGCTCAGTGAATCTTCAAAAAAACTCCTGGATCACTTCTTCTTCTTGATCACCAACGCATCTCTCACCGACTGGACACGATCATAATGCACCACACAACCATCCAGCCGACATACACAAAGCAAACAAGGAGAAGTAACTAAAACAGTACACCAAACAGTACAAAATAGTTTCAAAAGGTTATAAAACTACTCTACTCGTTCCAACGATCACATCAATATAGAGATCACGAAAAACGGAGTTACGATCGAAAAGATACAACTACCCAAAAATTTGCTTTTATAAAACAAAACAAAATACAACTATAAAATTTGTTTAAGTAAATAATAAATATTAAATTTCAGAGAAACATCTAAATTAGATTACACATATTAGAATTGGTTTGACAAAACAAAATAGAGTAATTATTCTTCTATTCATAAAAGATCAGAGTAGAATTACTTTTATTTAGAAAACAAGTGATAACGGACAATTAAATTAATATTTAATCTAAAGGGGTATAGACATGTTAAACAACCTTTCTTCTGTGTAGAGTGTGATGAAACAAATCCAACACAATTTGAATCACTCAAATCGGAATTAAAGCAAATAAGTTATGAATTAAATAACGTTTCCTTTTGCAAAATACTAGTTTAAATATAATTACGAAATTTAAAAAGTTGAAAACATATATAACAGTAGCAAATACATGTAGACGATGTAAATGTGAATCTAAAGCAATTGGAAGGGATGAAATCGGAATTAAAACGGAGAAACGACGGCCGAAATACGAACCGGTGGCAAAGTTGTAAATATGTCGTCTTCAACCTCGGGTCTTCTTCTTCCTTTTGCTGTGCACGTACAGACTCCATGGCTTCGATGCTGCTGGTCACGTTCATGCTTCGCAGGGGAAGTGGAGAGGAACTTCGGCCAAGGGGCCAAGGGAGGCTGGCTGCAGAGCTGCCTGCAGGAATCCGCAGGGAGGAGGGGCTGCCTGCTGGCCTGCTGCTGCTTGCTGTTCGTTGCCTGCTGCTCGCACATAGGAGAGGGACGGATCAGCTGCTGCTGCTGCGTTCTTCCTGCTCGCTGCTTCTCGCTGCACAGCAAGGAGGCAGGGGCACGGGGCTGGACGCGAGGCAGCCCGGCCAGGGGGCGACGTGAAGGTGATGCTGGTGGCCACGGAGGCCTGCAGTTCGCCGGAAAAACGAAGAACAGCTAATGCTGCCATGGTGGACCTCGTCGGAAAGTTCACCCAAGAAAGAAAAACAAATGGGAAACAGTCAAATAGACATGGATTTGAGAAAACAAATATACCACGACGTAGGGAACGAAGAGAGCTACCTCGTGGTGGTGGTGGTTTTTGCCGGAGACGGCCAAGATGGCCGGAAAAGCTCACCGGAGAGTTCGCCGGAAATCTAGTTTTTCCAAACTTCGGCTTTAGATCTAGAAGGCTACGAACGGCGGCTGCGAAAACGGGCCGTACTTTCGGAATCAGCGCGTCAAGGGCTACACGGTGATATATATAGTGATAGGGTTTGAGGTCGGCACAAAATAAGATATTTTTATTATTTTCGGAATTATTAAATATTCCAAATTAAATAAATCCAGAAAAGTCTAGAATTAATATTTGGGCCCCGAAAAATATTCCGATGGCTCCGAAAATTATGGAAAAAATTCTAGGAGACATTTTGGAACATGATGAACCGAAATAAAGTATTTGGAGCTGATGAAAAGGTATTTTTGAGCATCTAAAAATTAGACTTTGCTCACAGAAAATAAGAAAAAGAATTCGGAAAGAGGCAGAAAAATTCTTGAAAAGTTTTCAGAGATAACTTGATGAATGATGATGTGTTTTAGAGCTGAAGAAAAGGTTTTGATGAACTTCAATAGAAGGGATGGAGTTGAGAAACACGAAATTTGATTATAGAAAGAGACAGAGACATGCCGCAGAGAAGATCGTTGTACTAAACGCATTTTAAAACTTTATTCACTCACATCATAAAATTATTTACAAAAGAATTTGAATAATTTTTTTTGTTTTGGCAAAGACCACTCAACCAAAATAAATCATATGCAAGGGCATGAGTGCACAAATATGTTGCTAATCCCTAGTTGAATTTTAACTTAATAATTATTTTAATTTCCCTATGTTTTCATGAACACCAAAAAATACAAAATCAAATCAATTTAGCTCTATTTCAAAATTAGCAAAAATTGGGGTGTTACAATTCTACCCCCCTTAAAAGGAATCTCGGGAGAGAAAGATCAAAAGAATAAAGTTTAGATGATTGCGGAGATTCAAATACTCTACCATTGAATCTTCTTTGTTTTCTCGGGTACCTCCTCTTTCGTGATAATAATTCTGATGCTCATTTCCTGTTGTCACCACCTCTATATAAATACTCCAGATAATATTTCCATACATTGATGGGTACCCAGTATGGTAAGATCCTTTGTCAGTAATAACTCATCCAATCGCATATGTGATACACATCTAATGTTCCATATAATATCTCAAGTGATTCCAATGTTTATGGATCCATCACGCTTCCGCTGCGCTACTCTGGTATTCCATCCAAACACTACACTTGTGTCCATTCAGGCAATATTTCTCAACTTCATACATGAATTGTTATTTCTAAATCTTGTCCTTGATAGTGTCCTCTCCAAACATGGAGGTATCTAATTCCTTCAAGTAGAATCACCGAAACTCAGAAATCTTCATCTTGCTACTCTTTACCTTGGCTACCCCCCTTAAAAGAAATTAACTTGGGGCATCAAGGATAGCTTGAATCTTCTTCTGAGTGGGTTGATTACTACCATCATGTACTTCTAACATTCTAACAGTACCCATGAGCATAGGTAAGAATAGGTAATCTGAAGTTATTCGCGAGCGGAAAAACAACAGCTCAGTAAATCAGTTGTAACTCTAGATCTGTTAGTCCAAATAAGCCGCAGCATATACCGTTGGAAAGCTGCTGAGATTTCCAACAACTTTGATGTAGAACAATTTTCCAGATTCTGTAGTTATAATGGTCGAAAACAGGGCACAACCAAAACATTTTCAGATTCCAGACAGCACAGTTGCATCGTCTTGTGATTTTCATAACTCCCAAACCATAATAGCTATCAGGGTGATTCTTATTCCCACAGAACGATCTTGAAGTCTACTTATATCCAAAATTTTTCCATGATTTTTGCTCTTCCAAAAACAGAGGTATAAGCTGATAAAGACAGATTGCTCTGAGAAGACAGAATAAAGTAAACAAGAGAGAAAGAAAACCCAACTATGTATTCCATTAATCCTCATACCTTAGTGTCGGTGCTAATTTTGGCGAGGCTAACACCGGCTAGTAAATATGTGATTTGCGGTTGAGGCTACGGATGGTGTGCAAGGGGGAACACAGGGATTATACTGGTTCAGGCCGAGCAAGCCCTACGTCCAGTGGAGAGGAGAGTCGTGTTGCCTTGCACCGGGGTGCTTGTAGTAGGGGGTTACAAGCTAGGCGAGAGAGGGAAGAGCTCCCAGGTCTCTTGTGAGTGTCTAAGTGTTTACAAGTCGTTTGCTGTGGGTGAGAACCTGGAACTTCTCCGTCCGTTCGTTTGTTCTTCTGTCGTCGTTCTAAAGCTGGTCTCTGCTCTCCCTTTTATAGCCGCAAGGGAGAGGCCAAGGCGGCTACGACGCTACCTATTAACGGCTACGACGCTACCTATTAAAATAGTGAGGAGTTGCCGTTCTCCGTTTGACTAGCTGCTGCCTTTTCTCCGCGTCTCCGGGGTATGGGTATGGCTATCTTGGTTTGCGAGTTCCAAGGTAGAAACAGTCGTCTGACCATGTCTTGTCGTCAGCTCTCTGGGTCTTCTGGATATGGCCGTCGTGGTCCGCATGACTTTGGTGAGTTCACACCTGCCGGCTATCCTTCCGTACGATGTGACAAGAGTGAGAGTCACCTTGGGGCGCTGTTTCCCGAGGCTCGGGATCCTGAAGGCGTGCTCATCCTTTCGTGTGGACGGCGCAGTGGGCGTCTTTCCCGAAACGGGGCGGCGCACCGTGGACCATACCGTGGAGAACGATCGTAGTGGGCCCATCAAATCTTGGGGCGCTGTTTCCCAAGGCTCGGGATCTTGAAGGCGTGCTCATCCTTTCGTGTGGACGGCGCAGTGGGCGCCTTTCCCGAAGCGGGGCAACGCACCGTAGACCATACCGTGGAGGACGGTCGTAGTGGCCCATCAAATCTGCTGTCAGGGAAATCCCGACAGGTGGTATGGCTATCAGGGGCGTGCGAAGCACAGTCGCGTCGAGAGTCTCGCCTGACGGGACAGTGCTTGTAAAGTGGTCAGAGAGATTTCTTGTGGTCCAAGATTGCTTCGCTGACATCACCCGTGCCTTGGATGCCGACTTTGGCGCCGTGGATGCCGCTCTCCCGAGTTCTCCCGAGGAGGCTTCGGGCGAGGCTCGGGCGAATCGGAGACTTGGGCGCCTAGGATGCCGCCTCCCGAGCTCTCCCGAGGAGGCTCGGGCGAATCGGAGACTTGGGCACCGAGGACGCCGCCTCCCGAGCTCTCCCGAGGAGGCTCGGGCGAATCGGACACTTGGGCGCCGAGGACGCCGCCTCCCGAGCTCTCCCGAGGAGGCTCGGGCGAATCGGAAACTTGGGCGCCGAGGACGCCGCCTCCCGAGCTCTCCCGAGGAGGCTCGGGCGAATCGGACACTTGGGCGCCGAGGACGCCGCCTCCCGAGCTCTCCCGAGGAGGCTCGGGCGAATCGGAAACTTGGGCGCCGAGGACGCCGCCTCCCGAGCTCTCCCGAGGAGGCTCGGGCGAATCGGAGACTTGGGCGCCGAGGACGCCGCCTCCCGAGCTCTCCCGAGGAGGCTCGGGCGAATCGGAGACTTGGGCGCCGAGGACGCCGCCTCCCGAGCTCTCCCGAGGAGGCTCGGGCGAATCGGAGATTTGGGGCGCCGAGGACGCCGCCTCCCGAGCTCTCCCGAGGAGGGTCGGGCGAATCGGAGAATTGGGCGCCGAGGACACGGCTCTCCCGAGCTCTCCCGAGGAGGCTCGGGCGAATCGGAGATTTGGGGCGCCGAGGGTGCCGCTCGCCCGAGCTCTCCCGAGGAGGGTCGGGCGAATCGGAGAATTGGGTCGCCGAGGACGCCGCTCCCCCGAGCTCTCCCGAGGAGGCTCGGGCGAATCGGAGATTGGGCGCCCAGGACGCCGCCTCCCGAGCTCTCCCGAGGAGGGTCGGGCGAATCGGAGATTTGGGGCGCCGAGGGTGCCGCTCGCCCGAGCTCTCCCGGGGAGGCTCGGGCGAATCGGAGATTTGGGGCGCCGAGCGATTTGGACGCCGAGGGTGAGGCTCGCCCGAGCTCTCCCGGGGAGGCTCGGGCGAATCGGAGATTTGGGCCTCTGTAGACGCGGCCTTCGTGGGCTTCGACTGGCCTTACTTGGGCCAAACCAAGTTGGAAATGAGCGTTTTTTGCATGGAAGTTGGGTACCCCTAACTTTGGTAACCGACAGTAGCCCCCGAGCCTGTGGCGGAGTGAAGGCACTCCTCCACAGGTTCACGCCGGTTCTTCCTGTCAAAAAAGATAAAGTGTGGGTTGTTTTTCCGGGGGGTGCGCGCGAGCGCACCCGCCGGGTGTAGCCCCCGAGGCTTTGGAGGGATGATATATCCCTTCAAAGGCTTAGAATCGTGTTTGTTAGTCCTCGGGTGTTTTTTGATTTATTTAGGTGGGTTGTTTCCTTGGAAGCGGAGCCCCCGAGCCTCCCACCGTGTTGGGAGATCATTCGGTGGTCTTTCCAAGGTGCAGGGCAAGTTTCCGAGCCTCCGTTTTCGTATCGGAGATCGATCGGGTTCTTCCCTGTCTTTTTTAATTCGACCTTCACGCTCTTTTTTCGGGAAGAGGAAGGTTTGGTCCTGCTCGACTTCCCCGCTGGGGCACGAGTCGGCATTTCCGGTGAGCTACAAACGGGTTGGTCCAAGTGGAGGTCCGTGCCCTATTCGTTAAGGGTCGGCTAGTGGCCTGAGCACACTCCAATTATTTCCCGAGGGTCAGTTAGTGGATGTCGGGTCCCTTCGACGGGTCCCGAGGGCATGATGCCTCCCACGGAGGGATTCCACGTAACCGACTCACTACTGGGACTTGGACACAGCATGGGATGTCCCTTGTGACGTTCCGGGCGTCGGGATACTGGCCGTTTTCGTGACCCATCCGCTAGCTGTCCCTAACTCGATTTCCCTGGGGCGACTGTTCGAGCCTCGGAGGGCCAGTCTTCGATCCCCTGGGAACGTAACGGGCGCCCGAGCCCGGGGTTTCTTCGTTGAGAAAACGTAGGTGGAATCGAAGCGTGCGGTTGTGATGATTTGGCTCACCTTTTGAGGCGCGAAGCCTGACGGACGCGACGGTTCGGCTCAGTCGAGGCGGTTTGCGTACGCGGTGTTGGCGGGTCTCTTCCAAGCCGAGGTCGAGCTCCCTCCTCTGAACCTGCCGTGAAAAAGAAGCGGGCCATAGTGCCCTTGTAAAAAGTAACCTTTCGGGAGTGGTTTGAAAGGAAACAAACAATATGGCCCTTCGTGGCTTTAGCATTTATGTAAATATTTGCTGAATGTTTGTTTCGCTTTGTTTCGTGCTTTTTTTCTTAGGCATTTTTTCTTGCCGATCCTGCGCCCGGGCCATCGAGCCTCGGGGGACGCTTTTCGGGTGTCGTAGCTTTAGTGGCATAGACGCAGCCGACGTCCTAAGAGCTTTGGCAGAAAGAATCCTTTAGAAAAGAAGCTTAGGTGTTTCCTCCCGAGCTTCCTCCCTTGGCCGAGCGTAGATCTTATAGGTTTTCTTCCGAGTGCGGGTTAGCCTTCGAACACGGAGTGGCGAGGGAAGATGCTGTGGCCCTGGGGCATAAGCGGTCTCCGACTCGACCGGCTCTGTCTTCTGGGGCTTCCCTCATTCTTCGAATTCTATAAGTTCATGCTTGATTTTCGGAAGGAAGCGTGTTTTTAGGGAGAAACGAATTCGACAAGTTTTGAAATTTTTGCGTTTCCAAAATTGTTTAAACTCGGGATAGTTCGGGGGTTCCCCCCGTCCTAGCCCCCGAGGGAGGGTCGGCCTTTCCGTAGGATAGGCCGGGCCTCGCTTTTAATGCGTGGTGAAATAAAGGTTCATTTCACTTCCGAGTGTAGGCTCGGATTGAAAATCTAAAATCATGTTAAAAAGAGCAGAAGTCGGGTCTTTTCATCGATTTCAAGATTTTCAAAATAGTACAATGCATGGAATCTTAAGGATAGAAGCGACGTAGCTGTTCGATGTTCCAAGCGTTGTTGTAGACCTCGCCGTTCTCGTTCGCGAGCTTGTATGTGCCGGGGCGTTGTACCTCGGCGACGATGAATGGTCCTTCCCACGGTGGAGTGAGCTTGTGGCGCCCTTTGTTGTCCTGCCTGAGCCGTAGCACCAGGTCGCCTACGCTGAAGGTTCGACCTCGGACGCGCCGAGCATGGTACTTGCGTAGGGATTGCAAGTATTTGGCCGAGTGCAGCAGGGCCACGTCCCGAGCTTCGTCGGCTTGGTCCAGCGCGTCTTCCCGAGAAGTTTGATTGCCTTGTTCATCGTAGGCTCGGACTCTCGGGGCGCCGTATTCTAGGTCCGTAGGGAGGACGGCCTCTGCACCGTATACCATGAAGAAGGGCGTGAAGCCCGTGGCTCGGCTTGGCGTAGTCCTTAGACTCCATATTACTGCCGGAAGCTCCGTCAGCCACCTTTTGCCGAATTTATTCAATCGGTTGAATATCCTTGGCTTAAGGCCTTGGAGAACCATGCCATTGGCGCGTTCTACCTGGCCGTTCGTCCTCGGGTGGGCGACGGCTGCCCAGTCCACTCGTATGTGGTACTCATCGCAGAAAGCCAGAAATTTCTTTCCGGTGAACTGCGTGCCGTTGTCCGTGATAATGGAGTTCGGGATGCCGAACCGGTGGACGATGTCGGTGAAGAACAACACCGCTTGAGCCGAGCTGATTTGGGTGATCGGCCGAGCCTCGATCCACTTGGAGAACTTGTCGATGGCGACAAGCAAGTGGGTGAAGCCCCCGGGTGCCTTCTGGAGGGGCCCGACAAGATCTAGTCCCCAAACAGCGAACGGCCAAGTGAGCGGGATCGTCTGGAGGGCTTGAGCCGGTAAGTGAGTCTGCGGAGCATAGTACTGGCACCCTTCGCAGGAGCGTACCACCTCAGTAGCATCGGCCACGGCGGTTGGCCAGTAGAAGCCTTGTCGAAAGGCGTTACCGACCAAGGTCCTCGGCGCTGCGTGGTGACCGCAGGCCCCGGCGTGTATCTCTTTGAGCAGGCGTTTGCCCTGACTGAAAGGGATACAGCGCTGAAGCACGCCAGAGGGACTCCGCCGGTAGAGGCTACCATCGATCATGGTGAAAGACTTGGCTTTGCGAGCCAGCCGTCGTGCTCTGGTCTTGTCCGGGGGCAAAATGCCTCGGACTAGCCAGCTGACCAGCGGCTCGCGCCAGTCTGGTTCGTCGTCGTCCATCTCGGCTTCAATCTCCATTGCCTCGGCTTCGTCGCCGTCCTTACCCATGACCTCGGGTGACTCCCCTTTGTCGGAAGGGTCGACAGCCCCCGAGGGATCGGCATTGATCGAGGGCTTGTGGAGGTCGTTGGCGAATACGCCCGTCGGGACCGTGGCCCTTTCGGCTGCAATTTTTGCCAACTCATCGGCCTCCTCGTTGTACCGACGCGCAATGTGGTTGAGCTCGAGGCCGTCGAATTTTTCCTCGAGCAACCGCACCAGCGTGCAGTAGGCGGCCATTCTGGGGTTCTGGCACGTCGACTCCTTCATGACCTGATCCACGACGAGCTGGGAGTCGCCTCGGACCTCGAGGCGTCGGATCCCGAGCTCGATGGCGATGTGGAGACCGTTGACCAGAGCCTCATATTCGGCCACGTTGTTGGAAGCCGTGAAGTGTAGCCGTAGTAGGTACTTGAGCCGGACCCCGAGGGGTGAGATGAAGACGATGCCTGCGCCAGCACCAGTCTTCATCATCGACCCGTCGAAGTTCATGACCCAATATTCCTCTTGGGTCGGGAGTGGCGGTAGTTGTGTCTCGGTCCACTCTGCCACGAAGTCCGCAAGTACCTGGGACATGATGGCTTTGCGTGGCGCGTAGGTGATGCCGTCACCCATGAGCTCGATGGCCCACTTGGCGATCCTCCCCGTCGTTTCCCGATTTTGGATTACCTCCCCGAGGGGGAAGGATGACACCACGGTCACGGGGTGGGATTCGAAGTAGTGCCGCAACTTGCGTCGGGCAAGGACGATCGCGTACACTAGCTTCTGGATCTGAGGGTAGCGTGTCTTGGTCTCTGACAAGACTTCACTGATGAAGTAGACCGGTCGCTGTACCGGTAAGGCGTGTCCTTCTTCTTGCCGCTCTACGACGATCGCTGCACTCACAACCTGGTTGGTAGCCGCGACATATAGTAAGAAATTTTCCTTCTTCGTAGGAGGCACAAGAACCGGCGCTTTTGAAAGTAGAGCTTTAAGCCTTTCGAGGGCTTCCTGGGCCTCGGCGGTCCAGGTAAAGCGTTCGTTTTTCTTAAGCAACCGATACAAGGGAAGGCCCTTTTCGCCGAGCCTTGAGATGAATCGACTCAAGGCCGCGAGACACCCCATAAGCTTCTGCACGCCCTTCGGGTTTCGGATCGGGCCCATCTGTGTGATGGCCGATATCTTTTCCGGGTTGGCTTCGATGCCACGCTCGGAAACAATGAACCCGAGGAGCATGCCCCGTGGGACCCCGAAAACGCACTTCTCGGGGTTTAGCTTTATGTTTTTCTTTTCAAGGCAGTCGAATGCCTTTTCTAGGTCGGCTACTAAGTCATTCGCCTTCCTAGATTTTATCACTATATCGTCTACGTAAGCCTCAACGGTTCGCCCGATGAGGTCCCCAAAAACTTTGAGCATGCAACGCTGGTAAGTTGCGCCCGCGTTTTTGAGGCCAAATGGCATGGTTACGTAACAATATGTGCCGAAAGGAGTGATGAAAGAGGTCGCTAATTCGTCGGACTCTTTCATCCGGATCTGATGGTAACCGGAATAAGCATCAAGAAAGCAAAGCCGCTCACAGCCAGCAGTAGAATCTACTATTTGGTCAATGCGAGGTAATGGAAATGGATACTTAGGACAAGCTTTATTTAAACTAGTGTAATCGACGCACATTATCCATTTTCCATTTTTCTTTTTAACCAAAACAGGATTTGCTAACCATTGTGGATGGAAGACCTCCTTGATGAATCCAGCCGCCAAAAGCTTCTGCACCTCCTCCCCGATGGCCCGGCGCTTCTCCTCGTCGAATCGGCGCAGGCGTTGTTTCACCGGCTTGGATCCGGCCTGGATGTCTAAGGAGTGCTCGGCGACCTCCCTCGGGATGCCTGGCATATCCGAGGGGCTCCACGCAAACATGTCGGCGTGTTTGCGGAGGAAGTCGACGAGCACTGCCTCCTATTCTGGGTCGAGGGTGGCGCTGACCTTCAGCGCCCTGCCGTTGGGGGAGTTCGGGTCGAGGAGGACATCCTTCACCCCCTCAGCGGACTTAAAGGTGCCCGTGGCCTTCTTGGGGTCGGGGACCTCTTTTTCTAACCTGTCGAGGTCGGTCATGAGGGCTTCTGACTCCACCAACGCGCCGGCGTACTCGCAGCACTCGACGTCGCACTGGTACGCGTGCTGGTAGGAGGAGCTGATGGTAATCACCCCTTTTGGCCCTGGCATCTTGAGCTTGAGGTAGGCGTAGTTCGGAACTGCCATGAACTTTGCGTAACATGGCCTCCCGAGGATGGCGTGGTAGGTGCCGTGGAAGCCTACCACTTCAAATGTCAGGGGCTCCTTCCTGAAGTTGTTAGGAGTCCCGAAGTAGACGGGCAGATCGATCTGCCCGAGGGGTTGTACGCTCTTTCTGGGCACTATCCCGTGGAATGGGGACGTCGTGGCCCGGAGGAGCGAGCGACTGATCCCCATTAAGTCGAGGGTCTCAGCGTAGAGAATGTTGAGGCCGCTGCCTCCGTCCATGAGGACTTTGGAGAGCCTCGTGTTGCCGACGACGGGATCGACAACAAGTGGGTAGCGTCCCGGCGATGGGACGTAGTCCGGGTGGTCGTCCCGGCTGAAGGTGATAGCGTCGTGGGACCAGTCAAGGAAGCATGGTGTCGCTGGTCCGGCGGAGTAGACCTCCCTGCGCTCGCGCTTTCGCTGCCGCGGCGTAGGGGCGGTCCCGGGCCCCCCGAAGATCATGAGGCATTTGTCGATGGGCGGGAACTCATCGTCCTTCCCGCCCTCGTCCTCCTGATCCCTGACGGGCTTCTTGCCGGCGTCGTCCTTGAACGGCTGCCGGCTGTAGTGCTTCTTGAGCATCACACACTGTGCGAGTGTGTGATGTACTGGACCCTGGTGATAAGGGCACGGCTTGCTGAGCATGTCGTCGAAGCGGCCTCGAGGGGGTCGTTCCCTCTTGGGTTCGGTGGCCGCCACGAGGGAGTCATTGCGGAGTGGGGCCTTTCCCTTCCCCTTCTTCTTCTTGTTGTTCGGTCCTCGGGAAGAGGTGCCCTCGGGGGCCTCCTCCTTCCGTTTGCCCTTGGGGTCGGAGAAGAGGGCTCCTACCGCCTCATCCCCTGAGGCGAAGCTGGTAGCGATCTTCATGAGTTCAGAGACACTGGTGGGTGTCCGGCGTCCGAGCTCATGAACGAGCTCTTTGCAGGAGGTTCCTGCGGCAAACGCTCCGACGACATCGGAGTCGGCGACCTGGGGCAGCTCGTTGTACTGTTTGGAGAAGCGCCGGATGTAGTCCCGGAGGGACTCGCCCGGTTTCTGCTTGCAGCTGCGGAGGTCCCAGGAGTTACCAGGGCGTACGTACGTGCCCTGGAAGTTTCCTACGAATATCTTGACCAGATCGCTCCAGTCGAAGATCTTTCATGGGGGAAGGTGTTCCAGCCAAGCTCTTGTGGAATCGGCGAGGAACAAGGGGAGGTTGCGGATGATGATGAGGTCATCTTGCGCGCCGCCAAGTTGGCACGCAAGGCGGTAGTCCGCTAACCAGAGTTCGGGGTTAGTTTCCCCCGAGTACTTGGCTATGTTGGTTGGTTGTCGGAATCGGGACGGGAACTTGGCCCTCTGGATGGCCTCGCTGAAGACGCGTGGTCCCGAGGGCTCGGGTGAGGGTTCACGATCCTCATCCGAGTCGTAGCGCCCGCCCCGATGGACGCTGTAGCCGCGCGCGGCTCCGTCAGTCTTTCGCCGACCGCGGGCTTGTAGGATGGCTCGGACGTCGACGTCCTTGCCAAGCCGTTGGTGGACTGGCGAAGCCCTTGGAGCCTCGGGTCGAACCGAGGCTTCGCGCTTGTGACGTGCTATGCCACCATGCTGGTGACTTTCGGCGCCATGGTGTCGCGACGCTGAACTTTCCGCCTGGAGGACGGCGGCATCCTCCAGGAGGTCCTTGAGCTGATTCCTGAGCTGTCGCGCCTCCTCGGAGGAGGGCTCAGGTATACTTCGGAGTAGCATGGCTGCTTCCGCGAGCTTTCGGCTTGCTCGGGGGGCGACCCCTGGTGTCTCGGCCCTGTCGTCAGCGATGATTCGGGCCTGGACATCTCGGGCTCGACGCCGAGCTGCTCCTCCATCGGTTTGCCGCTCGCCAAGCTCCAGCGTAGCTCGTAGCTGGGTGAGGCGCAAGCGGTCCTCGTCCATCCGTGCCTCAAGCTCCCGGAGCTGCTCTAGCTCCGGGGTTTGAGGTGCGGAGCGAGAGGTTCCTGCCCCCTGACCCAGCGGCGGGGCTGACCGCGAGGGCTTCGGGGCCGCTGGAGGGGGCGTGACTTGTTCGTGCTGGGCGTGTGACGGAGGGGGTATGTCGTCGTCGCCCCCCGAGTGGACATCCTCTACTCGCCCCTCATCAGGGTGCATCAAGTTGTAGCACTCCCGAGAGGGGTCGATGTAGGTCCACTGTGAGCTGGGGACGACGCTCGGTGCGTTCTCCCCCGAGTCGTTGGTGTGGGCGGCGTTGTCCACATTTGCCCAGAATTTGTCATCATCGTCGCTGTAGCTGCGACGAGGCGAGTTCCGGTCATAACGATTCCCCCCCTCCGAGCGTTGTCGAGGGGTGAGGTTGGCGGTGGTGTCTGTTTCCCCACCGCCGTGCGTCCTGGCACTTTCCCCAGGGGATGGCGGTGAGGATGCCACGTGGTCTCCCACGAGGCTGTCTTGGCGCTCGAGGCGCTGGACCGGAGTGTCCGACAGTTCGTGCAATAATGCATGAACTGCACACACGTGAGCGTCCATGGCGCTCTGAAGCCCGAAGAAGGACGACGGCGCCGTTCTCCTCTGCCGGTGAGGGCGGAGAGAAAAATCGGCTGGCGTCGTGTTTCCGCCCTCGCCCGTCCCTCGGGCGGTAAGCGGATGCGTGACCGCTGGTGCCGGAGATTCCGGGATCGCGGTCGGCGCAGTATTGGCTACGCCCGTTGGAGTTGCCTGGTGAGTCGCATCTCCCGCGGCGGGAGGCTGGTTGGCACCACTGCGCCTCCCCCTCCTGATTCGCCGAGGGCGGCGTGCAACGTTTCCCCCGTCCTCCGAGGCGGGCGGAAGCGTGGCGGGGGTCCTTTCTCCGGCCGTCTGCGGGGCCAGAGTCGGGACGACCGTGACACGGGGCCCGGTCAGGCGCAGGTTCATCTCGAGCCCATGGCCAGTGGCCATGAACTCGAGAGTCCCGAACCGGAGTTCCGTGCCAGCGGGAAGCGTGGTGGAGCTGGTTGCCATCCGAAACCTATGTCAACGCGCAAAAGGCCCCTACCTGGCGCGCCAACTGTCGGTGCTAATTTTGGCGAGGCTAACACCGGCTAGTAAATATGTGATTTGCGGTTGAGGCTACGGATGGTGTGCAAGGGGGAACACAGGGATTATACTGGTTCAGGCCGAGCAAGCCCTACGTCCAGTGGAGAGGAGAGTCGTGTTGCCTTGCACCGGGGTGCTTGTAGTAGGGGGTTACAAGCTAGGCGAGAGAGGGAAGAGCTCCCAGGTCTCTTGTGAGTGTCTAAGTGTTTACAAGTCGTTTGCTGTGGGTGAGAACCTGGAACTTCTCCGTCCGTTCGTTTGTTCTTCTGTCGTCGTTCTAAAGCTGGTCTCTGCTCTCCCTTTTATAGCCGCAAGGGAGAGGCCAAGGCGGCTACGACGCTACCTATTAACGGCTACGACGCTACCTATTAAAATAGTGAGGAGTTGCCGTTCTCCGTTTGACTAGCTGCTGCCTTTTCTCCGCGTCTCCGGGGTATGGGTATGGCTATCTTGGTTTGCGAGTTCCAAGGTAGAAACAGTCATCTGACCATGTCTTGTCGTCAGCTCTCTGGGTCTTCTGGATATGGCCGTCGTGGTCCGCATGACTTTGGTGAGTTCACACCTGCCGGCTATCCTTCCGTACGATGTGACAAGAGTGAGAGTCACCTTGGGGCGCTGTTTCCCGAGGCTCGGGATCCTGAAGGCGTGCTCATCCTTTCGTGTGGACGGCGCAGTGGGCGTCTTTCCCGAAACGGGGCGGCGCACCGTGGACCATACCGTGGAGAACGATCGTAGTGGGCCCATCAAATCTTGGGGCGCTGTTTCCCAAGGCTCGGGATCTTGAAGGCGTGCTCATCCTTTCGTGTGGACGGCGCAGTGGGCGCCTTTCCCGAAGCGGGGCAACGCACCGTAGACCATACCGTGGAGGACGGTCGTAGTGGCCCATCAAATCTGCTGTCAGGGAAATCCCGACAGGTGGTATGGCTATCAGGGGCGTGCGAAGCACAGTCGCGTCGAGAGTCTCGCCTGACGGGATAGTGCTTGTAAAGTGGTCAGAGAGATTTCTTGTGGTCCAAGATTGCTTCGCTGACATCACCCGTGCCTTGGATGCCGACTTTGGCGCCGTGGATGCCGCTCTCCCGAGTTCTCCCGAGGAGGCTTCGGGCGAGGCTCGAGCGAATCGGAGACTTGGGCGCCTAGGATGCCGCCTCCCGAGCTCTCCCGAGGAGGCTCGGGCGAATCGGAGACTTGGGCGCCGAGGACGCCGCCTCCCGAGCTCTCCCGAGGAGGCTCGGGCGAATCGGACACTTGGGCGCCGAGGACGCCGCCTCCCGAGCTCTCCCGAGGAGGCTCGGGCGAATCGGAAACTTGGGCGCCGAGGACGCCGCCTCCCGAGCTCTCCCGAGGAGGCTCGGGCGAATCGGACACTTGGGCGCCGAGGACGCCGCCTCCCGAGCTCTCCCGAGGAGGCTCGGGCGAATCGGAAACTTGGGCGCCGAGGACGCCGCCTCCCGAGCTCTCCCGAGGAGGCTCGGGCGAATCGGAGACTTGGGCGCCGAGGACGCCGCCTCCCGAGCTCTCCCGAGGAGGCTCGGGCGAATCAGAGACTTGGGCGCCGAGGACGCCGCCTCCCGAGCTCTCCCGAGGAGGCTCGGGCGAATCGGAGATTTGGGGCGCCGAGGACGCCGCCTCCCGAGCTCTCCCGAGGAGGGTCGGGCGAATCGGAGAATTGGGCGCCGAGGACGCGGCTCTCCCGAGCTCTCCCGAGGAGGCTCGGGCGAATCGGAGATTTGGGGCGCCGAGGGTGCCGCTCGCCCGAGCTCTCCCGAGGAGGGTCGGGCGAATCGGAGAATTGGGTCGCCGAGGACGCCGCTCCCCCGAGCTCTCCCGAGGAGGCTCGGGCGAATCGGAGATTTGGGCGCCCAGGACGCCGCCTCCCGAGCTCTCCCGAGGAGGGTTGGGCGAATCGGAGATTTGGGGCGCCGAGGGTGCCGCTCGCCCGAGCTCTCCCGGGGAGGCTCGGGCGAATCGGAGATTTGGGGCGCCGAGCGATTTGGACGCCGAGGGTGAGGCTCGCCTGAGCTCTCCCGGGGAGGCTCGGGCGAGTCGGAGATTTGGGCCTCTGTAGACGCGGCCTTCGTGGGCTTCGACTGGCCTTACTTGGGCCAAACCAAGTTGGAAATGAGCGTTTTTTGCATGGAAGTTGGGTACCCCTAACTTTGGTAACCGACACTTAGTCATATAAACTAAATGAAATTATGGACAACTCCATAAGATCATTACAATCAGTACAAAGATCCAAATCAGGCAATGTCATAATAACAATTCAATAAGGCACAACAATCACTAATACTTTGCGACACTATCGTTCTATCTCTATCAAGGGTTCAACTCTAAGGCTTCAACTTCATGTTATGAAAGAATGAAGTAAGAGATAGTTCTAAAAGAATTTCAAGCCAAGGGGCGGATAAAAGATTTATAGCAATAAGGAGGAGATGAATATCAAGGTAAGGGGTATAGCAAAGCAGAAATTATCAAGGGTTATGGAACAAGGACTCCATAGGAAGTTATAAAACTTAAGATGACCAATTTTTAACTAGGCTTGCATCTTGCAGTCAGCATTGATCTGATACCACTCTGTCACACCCAATTTTAAGGATAAAATTGAATGCATAATCTTATGTGCGCCCAAGGATCAGTCACACACATAAGCTGACAAATACAAGGTAATATCAAAAGACAATGTTTAAATACATAACGTAATATATAAATAGAATATAACCTTCAAGTAGCAAACAGCGGAAAGACACTCCGATCTTCGGGTGTAGACGCTAACTCCACAGGACACAACTGACTGGTTGACTACAAGCCTAGCACTTCCAAACTAGCAATCTGATAACCACCTGAGGTGTGGGGGAATTGCAAGAGTGAGTCCATGTCGAACTCAGCAAGTATAGTAATCTCATGATCAATGTAACATAAATAATGTAAAGCATAAAACAGTAAAAATGATCATGTTAGCAATCAAAAGTCACCATCTTAAATATAAGGATTCCAAGGCCGCTCGTGTCCTTGAGCAAGGCTAGTATACCAGTTTAATAAACTCTGCACAGAGGTGTACACTTTCACTGTGAGCCGTGATTTACCCTTTTGCCCGAGGTGATCAGCCTCTTAGCCCACTACCAAGGGAGGCCGACAGGGTTCACTATGAAGCCTTTCAAAGGTTCGTCTAACACGTTAGGGCCGCGAGGTTTCCTCGGCAAGCAGATGTAGAGCCCCCTTCCATATGGCACAAGGTCACGCAGGTTATACACGTATGGACAGAGGCCGCACTATACCCGAGTCGTCAAAGCCCCTCTTGCGCCTTTCGGTAACCTCTGACAAGCTAGAAAAGGTCCTCATACTGAGCTAAAACCAGAGCCATATAGCCCTCACAGTTGTACTGTCAATCCCGGAGGTTCTCTTACAGACAAATCCTCAAGTTGCTAAAAAGTCATTTTTAACGTTTGTTGCTTAAACATTAATCAAGTCATGAGATCATGATAACAGAAAGAACACCCAAGCTATACTTGCCTTATTTTGCTTTTCACCCCAAAGCGGTTGCTCAGTGAATCTTCAAAAAAACTCCTGGATCACTTCTTCTTCTTGATCACCAACGCATCTCTCACCGACTGGACACGATCATAATGCACCACACAACCATCCAGCCGACATACACAAAGCAAACAAGGAGAAATAACTAAAATAGTACACCAAGTAGTACAAAATAGTTTCAAAAGGTTATAAAACTACTCTACTCGTTCCAACGATCACATCAATATAAAGATCACGAAAAACGGAGTTACGATCGAAAAGATACAACTACCCAAAAATTTGCTTTTATAAAACAAAACAAAATACAACTATAAAATTTGTTTAAGTAAATAATAAATATTAAATTTCAGAGAAACATCTAAATTAGATTACACATATTAGAATTGGTTTGACAAAACGAAATAGAGTAATTATTCTTCTATTCATAAAAGATCAGAGTAGAATTACTTTTATTTAGAAAACAAGTGATAACGGACAATTAAATTAATATTTAATCTAAAGGGGTATAGACATGTTAAACAACCTTTCTTCTGTGTAGAGTGTGATGAAACAAATCCAACACAATTTGAATCACTCAAATCGGAATTAAAGCAAATAATTTATGAATTAAATAACGTTTTCTTTTGCAAAATACTAGTTTAAATATAATTACGAAATTTAAAAAGTTGAAAACATATATAATAGTAGCAAATACATGTAGACGACGTAAATGCGAATCTAACGCAATTGGAAGGGATGAAATCGGAATTAAAACGGAGAAACGACGGCCGAAATACGAACCGATGGCAAAGTTGTAAATATGTCGTCTTTAACCTCGGGTCTTCTTCTTCCTTTTGCTGTGCACGTACAGACTCCATGGCTTCCATGGTGATGCTGCTGGTCACGTTCATGCTTCGCAGGGGAAGTGGAGAGGAACTTCGGCCAAGGGGCCAAGGGAGGCTGGCTGCAGAGCTGCCTGCAGGAATCCGCAGGGAGGAGGGGCTGCCTGCTGGCCTGCTGCTGCTTGCTGTTCATTGCCTGCTGCTCGCACATAGGAGAGGGACGGATCGGCTGCTGCTGCGTTCTTCCTGCTCGCTGCTTCTCGCTGCACAGCAAGGAGGCAGGGGCACGGGGCTGGACACGAGGCAGCCCGGCCAGGGGGCGACGTGCTGGTGATGCTGGTGGCCGCGGAGGCCTGCAGTTCGCCGGAAAAACGAAGAACAGCTAATGCTGCCACGGTGGACCTCGCCGGAAAGTTCACCGAAGAAAGAAAAACAAACGGGAAACAGTCAAATAGACATGGATTTGAGAAAACAAATATACAACGACGTAGGGAACGAAGAGAGCTACCTCGTGGTGGTGGTGGTTTTTGCCGGAGACGGTTAAGATGGCCGGAAAAGCTCACCGGAGAGTTCGCCGGAAACCTAGTTTTTCCAAACTTCGGCTTTAGATCTAGAAGGCTACGAACGGCGGCTGCGAAAACAGGCCGTACTTTCGGAATCAGCGCGTCAAGGGCTACGCGGTGATATATATAGTGATAGTGTTTGAGGTCGGCACAAAATAAGATATTTTTATTATTTTCGGAATTATTAAATATTCCGAATTAAATAAATCCAGAAAAGTCTAGAATTAATATTTGGGCCCTGAGAAATATTCCGATGGCTCCGAAAATTATGGAAAAAATTTTAGGAGACATTTTGGAAGAGGATGAACCGAAATAAAGTATTTGGAGCTGATGAAAAGGTATTTTTGAGCATCTAAAAATTAGACTTTGCTCACAGAAAATAAGAAAAAGAGTTCGGAAAGAGGCAGAAAAATTCTCGGAAAGTTTTCAGATATAACTTGATGAATGATGATGTGTTTTAGAGCTGAAGAAAAGGTTTTGACGAACTTCAATAGAAGGGATGGAGTTGAGAAATACGAAATTTGATTATAGAAAGAGACAGAGACATGCCGCAGAGAAGTTCGTTGTACTAAACGCATTTTAAAACTTTATTCACTCACATCATAAAATTATTTACAAAAGAATTTGAATAATTTTTTTTGTTTTGGCAAAGACCACTCAACCAAAATAAATCATATGCAAGGGCATGAGTGCACAAACATGTTGCTAATCTCTAGTTGAATTTTAACTTAATAATTATTTTAATTTCCCTATGTTTCCATGAACACCAAAAAATACAAAATCAAATCAATTTAGCTCTATTTCAAAATTAGCAAAAATTGGGGTGTTATACTGGCTCTTTGAGCCGTACAGTTGGAACTATCTGGACTCACCAGTTAGTTCCGCCTTGGGTTACTGATTATATCTGTTTCCTTGTCAATTGCAGGTCAAATTGACTGGCACGCTTGGGTGTTACTGACACTCTAAGATCGGGTTCGAAGCTAGCTGGATCTGCGAGAGCTTTAATGCCTTCAAGGGTCGTTTCCGGCTTCGCTGGTGTATTGGGCTTAAGGAACCACTTTTTGCGCTGTGACACCCAATTTTAAGGATAAAATTGAATGAACGAACTTATGTGCGCCTAGAGATCAATCACACACATAAGCGACAAATTACATAGTATCATCACAAGGTTTAATACATAACGAATAATATCACAGAGTCTTTACATTAATAACAGCGGAATAATATAGATAACTCTCTCGAAGAATCTCCATTCCACAGGGAATAGTTGACTGGTGAACACAATCCTAATAATCCTCAGAAGAATCCTCATAGTCATCTGTTACCCATCCGGGATTTTTATCCAAATATGAAAAATAAAGCAAGCGTTAGTACATGTCGTACTCAACAAGAATAACATGGGTTTATGAGGCTCAAATAAGGCAAAACCATGGACTCTTCCCATAAGTGCCCAAGACAATCTTGCTAGAGCTCTAAGAGCGGGCTGATCCACTTCGGGCATAGTCATGGCGACGTCACCTTCTTCAGTCACCACGCGAGAGTAGAATCTATGGACATCTCCTTCCATATCTTCATTGCGGCGACCATGGTAGAAGAAGGTAGGCATGAGTAGCGGCATCTTCCATGCTCTCTTCCACGGTCCCACGTGGAGCGGCGCTCTTGTGAACAGATTCCGTCTTATAGGCTCTATGCTGTGCATCCCAAACCTTGATATTCAACTCTGTGGTCCAGTAGGTGTCTCGTAGAGGATGCGTGTGCTCCATGCTATAGTAGTGGAGAGTAGGTTGCAGGTCGGCGTAGTAGAGGGTCAGCATGTTGACGAGCATTGTGTGGAACAATGCATCTTCTTCTGGATATTTAGTATATTCTTCCTGGATCCATCCCATCCTCCTGGGCGGTTCACCTCTGGCGGGGGCTTCGGGTGCGGATGATGCAACAGGCGGTGGAGGTGACGGAGTAACAGGCGTCGGCGATGGAAGGATCTCTTCAACATCTTCCATGTACATAGCTTCCTCTTCACTTTCATTTTCCGAGGCGATCACCACGTCGTCTTCAGCTGGAATGTCCAAAGATCACGGTGGGTAGTAGCCTCCGGTGCTCATGCGTGCAGTTTTGCGACCACGAACCATCTTCTCCAATATAGATCAAGACAAAGTTAGAATTAGAATAGACTGAATATTTTTATAATGGAATAAGGGTAAGGGAAGCATAAAAATTTTAGCAGTTAGCAAGTTAGGGTGGAAAGCATGAATGAGGTGAGAAAAACATCTCTAGAATTTCTAGGTTTGCGTCCTACAGTCAACCTATGCTCCGATACCAATCTGTCACACCCAATTTTAAGGATAAAATTGAATGAACCAACTTATGTGCGCCCAGAGATCAATCACACACATAAGCGACAAATTACATAGTACTATCACAAGGTTTAATACATAACGAATAATATCACAGAGTCTTTACATTAATAACAGCGGAATAATATAGATAACTCTCTCGTAGAATCTCCATTCCACAGGGAATAGTTGACTGGTGAACACAATCCTAATAATCCTCAGAAGAATCCTCATAGTCATCTGTTACCCATCCAGGATTTTTATCCAAATATGAAAAATAAAGCAAGCGTAAGTACATGTCGTACTCAACAAGAATAACATGGGTTTATGAGGCTCAAATAAGGCAAGACACTGGATTGACAGCGGTTGCTTTTAGTTGATCATATTTTAGCAATTGAGTAGCAGCAATAGAATATACCAAGGAACAAGATTTGCATAATCATATAAACATGATAATTAATATGGAATAAACATCAACAGAAACTTCAAATAAATCAATATTAAATTAGTTAAGTTCATGTAAGACGTCCAAGGCCGCTCGTGACCGTGAACGCGGCTGATATATCAGTTTTACACTCTGCAGAGGTTGCACACTTTCACCATAAGTCGTGATTCCCATATGCCAAGGGTCATGACTCCCATGTCACCTCACCAAGGAAGTGCGGCAGGGTACACTATGAAGTCTTTCAAAAGCCTTCCTAACATGCCACTAATCAATCCAGACGCAATGGCAAGGGGCGGTAGAGCCCTCCTTCCAGTGGCACACACACGCAGCAGTACACACAAGGACAGGAGCCGCAAAACAACCAGCTCGGCAAGGAACCTTTCAAGATTAATAGCATGGTAGAAAGTAACTCCATACTTGACTAAAGCCAGAGCCATATAGCCCCCATGGTTGCGCTGTAAGTCCCGGTGTCATACTTACAGATAAGTCCTTAGTCCATGTTGCTAAAAAGCATCTTTTAACTTTTATTCTATAATCAATTATTCAAGTTCATAAGATCATGACCCATCAAAGCACTAGCATCACTACTCAAATGCAATCTCATAGGTAACAAGGATCAAGTGGTCAAAAGCTAGGAATAATCACTATGGTTGCCAAGGTAAACATATGCACCATGAATTTAATGATTAAGGTGAATAGGCAACAAGGATGATCCATGTTATACTTGCCTTTATCAAAGTGCTCTGGAGAACTTGGATCCTCCGTGTACTCTTGATCACCTACGTATTGCTCACCGTCTGAACTCGATCATAAAATCACCACACAATCATCGTAGCAATCATACACGAAGCAAACAAGATCTATACTAGAAATAGTACACCAACAGTGGAAAAACAGATTGAAAAGTGTATAAAAATAATCTACGCGTCGCTACGATTCCAACGATATATAGTTCATGCAAATCGGAGTTCAAACGGGAAAGTTATGAAATAAACAAGTTTTACTTTAATAAAATAATAGATTAAATCTAATATCGAATTTTAAAAGTTCAAAACATGAATAACAGTAGTATTATTAGATAGATTACGGAATTACGAATCTAACGAGACTTGAACGGATCAAATCGGAGCTAAAACAAATAAAATATGGCCGAAATAGACTGAGTGGCAAATCTGTAAATATTGAAAACGCCTTTTGAATTAAAGCCGAGGAAATACGTCTTTTAAATAGGAAAGCGTAATCTGAGAAATACGCCAAAGGACCGCGGGTTAGAACATTAAAAAGCTCAGGGGGTTCTCTGCAAAATTGCCAGCGAAGGGGTATCTCTCCCTGTGAGCCGTTGGATCGGCCGTGGACGGCGCAGGTAGCTCGGGGGAAAGAGGGGCGGCTCTGGTCACCAGAGTCGGGCGGCGCCCGGCTGATTCCTCGCCGGCAAGATGGCCGGAGACGGCGTTTTTGGGGCTAGGAAGCTCGGCACACCTCGGGACCTGGTCGGGAAGCAAGAGGAGTTCAAGCCGAACCTATCTATGGTTTCGGTTGCCACAGAGGTAGCTCGGGGAGGATGCGGCGAGCTAGGTGGCGGAACTATGGTGGCGGCGAAGCTCGGCATCATGGCTGTGGTGCACAAAACCGAGGGAGAAGGGGTCGGAAAGGTTCCTGACCTTGCTGCGAAGCTTGGAGAACAACCAATTTCGATGGAGAAGTCTTCCCGAGGAGAAATCGACGGCGGCGGCGGAGCTCGGGGCGGCGGCTAGGGCAAGATTGGAGGGCGTGGCTTGCTCGGGAACTTGTGGGGAGGGATGGCAGGGCTCGGCCGACCTATATAGGGGCGCGAGGGAGGCGTACTTGGGACGGACTCGGCCGAAAAATCTGGCGGTTGCCTTCTGTCGGAGGCGGCGCTCGTGCTCTGCTCGGACTCCGACTGGAGGAAGGGGATGGCGCGGGGCAGCGGGCCCTACGCGTCAGCGGCGGGGGAAGAGGGTCGCGGCTTCCTTTTACGGGCCAGTGGAGGCATGCACGGGATGGACTCGGCCACGCCAAGAGAGGAGGCCGGGGTGGTTACGGCGCGGCCGTGTCCGCTTCGAACACAAGCAGGAGGAGGAAGATGACTTGTGGGCCCCACGTGTCAGTCACAGACGGAGGGGGACGGGGCTCCAGCATGCACACGGGCCGGTGGTGCTGCTGGGCTTCGGCCTGGCCGGCTCGGCCCATGCGAAGAAGGAGGAGAGGGGATGGGCCGGCTCGGCCTGCAGAGAAGGGGAGGGAGTTTTCCCTTTTCTAATTTTCTCAATTCATTTTCAAATTTGTTTTCCAAATGGCTTTTCAAACTAAGTTTTGAACCCTTGCAAAATCCAATCAAATCTCAGGAAATAAATATGTGCAGCGGCATGTATGCAACATAACATGTTTCTATGCCCTAGGGTTTACTTTAATTCACAAAAAATATTATTCTATATATTAAATGCTCAATCAATTGCATAAATAAATCAAATTAAATTCCTATTTCAAAAATTGAAAATTTCCGGGTGTTACAATTCTACCCCCTTAAAAATAATCTCGTCCTCGAGATTAGTTAGTGCTTACTCAAAAAGTTGGGGATATAACTTCCTTAATTCTTCCTCTTTTTCCCATGTTCCCTCGTTTTCTGAAGACCGATTCCACTGTACCTTGCATAACTTTATAATTTCACTCCTTCTGAATCGCTCTGTGGTTTCTAATATTTTAATTGGGTATTCCTCTCGAATCTGGTTAACTGTCGCTGCTGGTGGTGGTTGCATAACTACGTCAACACTGATTTTATCTCCTTTGGACGTAGTTAACACAACGACCTTTTCCTCACACTGAATAACTGCCTTGTGCTGCTTCATCCAATCCAGACCCAATATAACATCTATTCCGGTTGTTCTTATTACTATAGGGTTCACTTTAAAGTCTACCCCCATTAAAGCAATGCTAACCGAAGGACAATAATATTGAGCTTGCATAGCCCCACCGGGTGAATTTACCAATAATGGGTTTTGTAGGGCTAATAGTGGTATACCGTGTATCCTAACAAAACTTTATGATATGAATGAATGCGAAGCACCGGAATCAAAAAGAACGGTAGCGGGGATGGAGTTGACGTTGAACGTACCCATCATAACCTCTGGTGCTTCCTGAGCTGTCTCCGCAGACACATGGTTCACACTTCTTTGATTAGACGATTGTTGATGTCTTCCCTTCTGGTTGCTACTCTGCGGAGTCTGCTGGTTCTGCTTCTTGGGACAGTGGTAAGAGAGATGTCCCGATTCTCCACAGGCAAAGCACTTGATGGGAGTGCCAAATGTATTGGTCCTGTTGGGGGTCTTGCTAGGGGTAGCTTGTTGAGGAGTCTGGGTAGGAGTTTTCTGCTGTTGTGGTGGAGATTGAGAACGAGGCTGGTTCTGATTGCGGTTCCATTGATTTGATGGCCCTTGGTGTCTCTGCTAGAAATTTCGTTGCTGGACGTTGGGCGTGAATGGTTATTTCTTGCAAAGGTCTGTCCTTGTTTCTTCCTCTTGTTATCAGCCATCTCCTTGCGCTTGTTGTCGATCACTATAGCGCGATTCACCAGCTCTTGAAAATTGGGGTAGGTGGTTGTCATGAGTTGGAGTTGCAATCTATCGTGAAGTCCCTTGAGGAAGAGACGCCGCTTGTCCTTGTCATTAGCAACATCATCGGGAGCATACCGCGACAATTGAACAAACTGATCATGGTACTCTGGCACCGACATTTGTTCTTGCTTCAAAGCTCTAAATTCTGCCTGCTTCAGCTCTATCAGACCTTCAGGAATATGGTATGACCTGAAGTTTTCACAAAACTCTTGCCATGTGATAGCAGGCGCATTATTGGGGCGACCATACTGGAATGCATCCCACCAGTCTTGAGCAGCTCCTTGCAACTGTCCAGATGCATACAACACCTTCTCCTCATCATTGCATTGCACAATGGTGAGCTGTCTCTCCACGGCGCGAAGCCAATCATCAGCATCCAATGGGTCGGCGGCGTGGTTGAACACAGGTGGACGACCTTTCAAAAATTCTCCTCACTTATCTCTAGCTTGAGGTTGAGCAGGTTGTGGTCCTCCAGCTGGTTGATTTTGAATGAACTGCATCATTGTCTCCATCAACTGCGTCTGCGAAGTGATGAGATCTTGAATGCTAGGTTGTGGTGGTGGTGGTGGATTAGGATTCCTCCTATTACCGGTCATCTGTTTTTTCCAACATATAATTGAGTTTTAGAATTTTTCCACTATGCAAACACTTATAAACCATGAATCTGAATTTCTGGGCGAGATCCGATAACAGCAGCATAGTAAACTGATCATATCTGGAGTTTTAGAAACCAAACAGAGACATTCTCTATACCGTTGGAAAGCCTGAGAAATTCTCTACGATCTTCATGTGGACCACATTTCCAGATTCTGATGTTAGATTAACCAAAAACAGACAATAACAGAAACTATCCGGTCTGCCGTACTGCGCAGAATTCTCAATTTGCAACAACTGTATCTCCAAAACCATAATAGCTATTAATGTGATTATTAAGGCCATGGAAAGGGATGGAAGTCTAGTGTTCCCCTTAAAATTTTCATAATTTTTGGATTTATGAAATTAATTAAGAATAATTAACAAGACAGAGAGGTCCGAAAAACAGATTTTGAGAAAACCAAATTTGTTCAACCTAATTATTTATTTAAATTTTTTTACCCCTTAAATCTTTTAATTAAGAGAATTAGAGACATGTGTATAATCCTAAGCACTCATTACAAAGAACCAAATCACACATAAATCATAAGCACAAAGCAACTAACACATAGAGTTTCATACGCACACAAGACTCGACTCGACTCAACTTAGCGCTACAAGCGTCTTTTATTGCTAAGGGAATTTTCCTAACCCTATGGAGCGGAATCCTTAAATGGTGGAGGTGTGGGAATCTCATGGAATAGCTTTGGTTGGTTGAGTCTTGCTCGATATCCATCAATCTCTTGATCTGCTTGTGTGTTGGCACTCTTAGCTCTTGCCAAATCGCGTTCCAAACCATGGACTCTTCCCATAAGTGCCCAAGACAATCTTGCTAGAGCTCTAAGAGCGGGCTGATCCACTTCGGGCATAGTCATGGCGACGTCACCTTCTTCAGTCACCACGCGAGGGTAGAATCTATGGACATCTCCTTCCATATCTTCATAGCGGCGACCATGGTAGTAGAGGTAGGCATGAGTAGCGGCATCTTCCATGCTCTCTTCCACGGTCCCACGTGGAGCGGCGCTCTTGTGAACAGATTCCGTCTTATAGGCTCTATGCTGTGCATCCCAAACCTTGATATTCAACTCTGTGGTCCAGTAGGTGTCTCGTAGAGGATGCGTGTGCTCCATGCTATAGTAGTGGAGAGTAGGTTGCAGGTCGGCGTAGTAGAGGGTCAGCATGTTGACGAGCATTGTGTGGAAAAATGCATCTTCTTCTGGATACTTAGTATATTCTTCCTGGATCCATCCCATCCTCCTGGGCGGTTCACCTCTGGCGGGGGCTTCGGGTGCGGATGGTGCAACAGGCGGTGGAGGTGACGGAGTAACAGGCGTCGGCGACGGAAGGATCTCTTCAACATCTTCCATGTACATAGCTTCCTCTTCACTTTCATTTTCCGAGGTGATCACCACGTCGTCTTCAGCTGGAATGTCCAAAGATCACGGTGGGTAGTAGCCTCCGGTGCTCATGCGTGCAGTTTTGCGACCACGAACCATCTTCTCCAATATAGATCAAGACAAAGTTAGAATTAGAATAGACTGAATATTTTTATAATGGAATAAGGGTAAGGGAAGCATAAAAATTTTAGCAGTTAGCAAGTTAAGGTGGAAAGCATGAATGAGGTGAGAAAAACATCTCTAGAATTTCTAGGTTTGCGTCCTACAGTCAACCTATGCTCCGATACCAATCTGTCACACCCAATTTTAAGGATAAAATTGAATGAACCAACTTATGTGCGCCCAGAGATCAATCACACACATAAGCAACAAATTACATAGTACCATCACAAGGTTTAATACATAACGAATAATATCACAGAGTCTTTACATTAATAACAGCGGAATAATATAGATAACTCTCTCGTAGAATCTCCATTCCACAGGGAATAGTTGACTGGTGAACACAATCCTAATAATCCTCAGAAGAATCCTCATAGTCATCTGTTACCCATCCGGGATTTTTATCCAAATATGAAAAATAAAGCAAGCGTAAGTACATGTCGTACTCAACAAGAATAACATGGGTTTATGAGGCTCAAATAAGGCAAGACACTGGATTGACAGCGGTTGCTTTTAGTTGATCATATTTTAGCAATTGAGTAGCAGCAATAGAATATACCAAGGAACAAGATTTGCATAATCATATAAACATGATAATTAATATGGAATAAACATCAACAGAAACTTCAAATAAATCAATATTAAATTAGTTAAGTTCATGTAAGACGTCCAAGGCCGCTCGTGACCGTGAGCGCGGCTGATATATCAGTTTTACACTCTGCAGAGGTTGCACACTTTCACCATAAGTCGTGATTCCCATATGCCAAGGGTCATGACTCCCATGTCACCTCACCAAGGAAGTGCGGCAGGGTACACTATGAAGTCTTTCAAAAGCCTTCCTAACATGCCACTAATCAATCCAGACGCAATGGCAAGGGGCGGTAGAGCCCTCCTTCCAGTGGCACACACACGCAGCAGTACACACAAGGACAGGAGCCGCAAAACAACCAGCTCGGCAAGGAACCTTTCAAGATTAATAGCATGGTAGAAAGTAACTCCATACTTGACTAAAGCCAGAGCCATATAGCCCCCATGGTTGCGCTGTAAGTCCCGGTGTCATACTTACAGATAAGTCCTTAGTCCATGTTGCTAAAAAGCAACTTTTAACTTTTATTCCATAATCAATTATTCAAGTTCATAAGATCATGACCCATCAACGCACTAGCATCACTACTCAAATGCAATCTCATAGGTAACAAGGATCAAGTGGTCAAAAGCTAGGAATAATCACTATGGTTGCCAAGGTAAACATATGCACCATGAATTTAATGATTAAGGTGAATAGGCAACAAGGATGGTCCACGCTATACTTGCCTTGATCAAAGTGCTCTGGAGAACTTGGATCCTCCGTGTACTCTTGATCACCTACGTATTGCTCACCGTCTGAACTCGATCATAAAATCACCACACAATCATCGTAGCAATCATACACGAAGCAAACAAGATCTATATTAGAAATAGTACACCAACAGTAGAAAAACAGATTGAAAAGTGTATAAAAGTAATCTACGCGTCGCTACGATTCCAACGATATATAGTTCATGCAAATCGGAGTTCAAACGGGAAAGTTATGAAATAAACAAGTTTTACTTTAATAAAATAATAGATTAAATCTAATCTTGAATTTTAAAAGTTCAAAACATGAATAACAGTAGTATTATTAGATAGATTACGGAATTACGAATCTAACGAGACTTGAATGGATCAAATCGGAGCTAAAACAAATAAAATATGGCCGAAATAGACTGAGTGGCAAATCTGTAAATATTGAAAACGCCTTTTGAATTAAAGCCGAGGAAATACGTCTTTTAAATAGGAAAGCGTAATCTGAGAAATACGCCAAAGGACCGCGGGTTAGAACATTAAAAACCTCAGGGGGTTCTCTGCAAAATTGCCAGCGAAGGGGTATCTCTCCCTGTGAGCCGTTGGATCGGCCGTGGACGGCGCTGGTAGCTCGGGGGAAAGAGGGGCGGCTCTGGTCACCGGAGTCGAGCAGCGCCCGGCCGATTCCTCGCCGGCAAGATGGCCGGAGACGGCGTTTTCGGGGCTAGGAAGCTCGGCACACCTCGGGACCTGGTCGGGAAGCAAGAGGAGTTCAAGCCGAACCTATCTATGGTTTCGGTTGCCACAGAGGTAGCTCGGGGAGGATGAGGCGAGCTAGGTGGCGGAACTATGGTGGCGGCGAAGCTCGGCATCATGGCTGTGGTGCACAAAACCGAGGGAGAAGGGGTCGGAAAGGTTCCTGACCTTGCTGCGAAGCTTGGAGAACAACCAATTTCGACGGTGAAGTCTTCCCGAGGAGAAATCGACGGCGGCGGCGGAGCTCGGGGCGACGGCGGAGCTCGGGGCGGCGGCTAGGGCAAGATTGGAGGGCGTGGCTTGCTCGGGAACTTGTGGGGAGGGACGGCAGGGCTCGGCCGACCTATATAGGGGCGCGAGGGAGGTGTACTTGGGACGGACTCGGCCGAAAAATCCGGCGGTTGCCTTCTGTCGGAGGCGGCGCTCGTGCTCCGCTCGGACTCCGACTGGAGGAAGGGGATGGCGCGGGGCAGCGGGCCCTACGCGTCAGCGGCGGGGGAAGAGGGTCGCGGCTTCCTTTTACGGGCTAGTGGAGGCATGCACGGGATAGACTCGGCCACGCCAAGAGAGGAGGCCGGGGTGGTTACGGCGCGGCCGTGTCCGCTTCGAACACGAGCAGGAGGAGGAAGATGACTTGTGGGCCCCGCGTGTCAGTCACAGACGGAGAGGGACGGGGCTCCAGCATGCACACGGGCCGGTGGTGCTGCTGGGCTTCGGCCTGGCCGGCTCGGCCCATGCGAAGAATGAGGAGAGGGGATGGGCCGGCTCGGCCTGCAGAGAAGGGGAGGGAGTTTTCCCTTTTCTAATTTTCTCAATTCATTTTCAAATTTGTTTTCCAAATGGCTTTTCAAACTAAGTTTTGAACCCTTGCAAAATCTAATCAAATCTCAGGAAATAAATATGTGCAGCGGCATGTATGCAACATAACATGTTTCTATGCCCTATGGTTTATTTTAATTCACAAAAAATATTATTCTATATATTAAATGCTCAATCAATTGCATAAATAAATCAAATTAAATTCCTATTTCAAAAATTGAAAATTTCCGGGTGTTACATGCGCCAACAATTGTAAAGTCAAAAAAATGATCCAAGGAGAAAGATGTCATACTCTTAGATCAAGATGTGCATGTGTATGGATTAAATGGTGGCTAACCTAATTCTACTATGCTCTTTTGAGGATTTTCTCTCTCTTTTGCTTCTGCAGGACAACATGGGCTATCTTTCTTCTCTCTTCTCTCTTTTTTTCAGGCGGGCATCTGAGTACCCATTGTTTTGGCATTCCAGACACTTGTCCATTTTTACCTCTCAGGCGGGCATCTTTGTACCCATTGTTCTCTCTTCTCACACTTTTGCATAGCCACATGCCTCTTCTCTGCATACTTTAGAGAGATGATAACAAGAACTTTGGAGCATTTATTCCTAAGTTCTTTTTGTGCTTCCTATAATATCGGAATGAAACATTTTTGGGTGGAAAGGCATGTTGTTGCGCATCCCCAGTGTAGGAATAGCAAATATATGTGGAGTGTATGTGATCTTGATCTTGGGAGCGTGAAAAATTTCTAAACAAGGGTCACTTGGTTTGACAAAACTCAAAGCAATAGCAAGTAGTAAATGTAGAAGGTTGATTGTATCCTATATATGGCTCTGGTAGGTAAATGCTTTTACTACAAAGGAGAAGCATAGCTATTGGTTTTTAAGTTTTGCAAATAAAATTCTCCAACAACTACATATCAAGTGTCAAGATTTCATTATTCTTACTATCTCGTATTCCACAACAACTTAAGCAACCTGAGGTCCCTATTTTAAGATCCCAACAGTAGCAAGACTTCCAGAAAAAGTGTTATGCACGTCTATCCTTAAGTCAAGGCTATTCAGGTTAATCTTTTCATGTTTTAAAGTTATTTAATCATAGGATTTTTAATTCGGTGCAAAACAACCAGTGGCGTACAAGAAAATATGGAGTTCAGGGTACGTACCTGACCGTGGACGAAGCTTGCAGCGAGGCGGCACTGGGATGGATCGGCCGACCTAGGGTAGGGATCGGCCGATCCCCCCTAGTGGCCGTTCGTGCCCTCTTTCGTCGTGTGTGATTTTTGCGTCGGTTACTTCTGTTTTGGTGTATTTTCGTCTTCGGTTTTCGTCGTTCTATCACATGCACCTCCCCCACACTTGTTGCCTATTTTTCTTTATGCATAACAAAGTAGAGACAAGCACAAATATATCCAAGCGAGATAATATTGACTCAAACTAACTTTTATTAATAGGGCACTTTTATTACACAAGACTTTCAAACTATAGCAAACTAAGCGAACTAATCTAGCTAAGCGAACTAAATAAACTCAGGGGTGCCCTATGGATACATAACTCTAATACTTCCTAGAATTTTTCTGCGAGAAAAGCTCAAATTTAATCTCTAACTCCCTTTGCTTTTCGTCCTTCAGATCAATCCTAAGATTAGTATCAGATATAGTTCTAGTAAGGAGCCTATCCTAGTTCTTCATGATCTCCATCTCATGTCTCATATGGTCCATCTGCTTCTGAAGCTCTGCCGTGGTGACCTTGGAATGCTTCCGTGGAGGTTGCTCTCCACGTGGTGCTTCCTTGGGTGGCACGTACTTCACCTTAGCTGGGTCAGCACGGACTCCATCGAAGGTGGGGCGAGTTGTGTACTTGGCACATAAGACATGGCCATCCCTGTCGAGCTTCACCCCCGTTAGCGTCTCGTTTGGCTTCGGTGGCAGGAGCTTGACATCCTTCGGCAGCTTGACGATCGGTTCCTTTCGTGGCGCGTCCTTCAAGTAGAGGGCCTTCGGCGGTGATGGAAGGGCTGATCTAGTACAAGCATGAAAGAATTGCACATGCTTGCGAGGTTGGCTTGGTGGAGCAATGGCGAGAGGCCAGGGAGTTCTAGCAGGGATGATGGCTTGAGTGTCGTCGGCGGGAACCTTGCTAGGATCCATCCCGTAGGGGATGATCTTTTTGTCGGCCATATGAGTCTTGGAGGAGAGCTCGTAGGCACGAGGAAGAGAATGGGTTGGATGAGATGAGATGGGAGGCTAGTAGGGGCTGGTTATATAGGTGTCTGGTGGCTGCTAGGGCTTCGAAATTTTCCTTACGAGCTTATGGCGGCGGCGGATGACTTAACAAAAACGAAAGTTGGAAAATATGCGAGAAGAGACCCGAAGGATCACGTCACGAAAAGGCAGCGGCGAATGGAGTCAGGGGGATCGGCCGACCTGCTGGTGGGGTCGGGCGATCTGCCCCCGTGTCCATTTGCCTCCGGACTTTTCGTGCGGCTTCTCGTGATATTTAGTTTCCAAAATTCGGACTTTCCCGTTTGGGAATGCCAACGGAAAGCTTAGGCCCTAATATACTTGGCAATTGAATAAATTCAATAATATCTATTTCCTCTGGGCCTTTAATTGGTTCTAGAAAAGTTTGAGGCGGTGACCATTTACCTTAAATAATGTATCTTCATCGGTTTGAAGTGTGACCGCTCCATGGGACGAAGTGTTGATCACCTTGAATGGTCCTTCCTATTTGCTTCGTAGCTTTCCGTGACCGAATAATTTCACCCTGGAATTAAAAAGTAATACCTGATCTCCGGGTGTGAAGTCCTTCTTCTTCAACCTTTTATCATGCCATCTCTTGATTCTCTTTTTGCAGATCTTGGAGTTGTGATATGCTTTCTCACGCCATTCATCTAGTTCAGAGAGTTGCATCTTTCTTTCTATTCCTGCAGCATCCAAATCCATATTCCATCTCTTGATTGCCCAGTGAGCTTTGAACTCAAGCTCTACTGGCAAGTGACAGGTCTTTCCATAAACAAGCTGGTATGGTGACATTCCAATTGGTGTCTTATAGGCTGTTCTGTAAGCCCATAGTGCTTTTGGTAGCCTGTCTTTCCATGCTGTTCCCATTTCATTGACCATCTTCTGCAGAATATTCTTGATCTGCTTGTTTGATGTCTCTGCTTGTCGACTTGTCTGAGGATGATATGGAGTGGCAATGTTTTGGTGGACCCCTCTTTTTGCTAAATATAGTTGGAATCTCTTATCGACGAAGTGGGATCATCCGTCACTGATTACCATTCTTGGAGTACCAAATCTTGGAAATATTATTTCTTCAAACATCCTCTTTGAGCTTCTGGAATCTACAGCTTTGCATGGCATAGCTTCTACCCATTTTGAGACATAGTCTACTGCCACCAAAATATACTCACACTGCTTTGACTTTGGAAACGGGCCCATGTAGTCGATTCCCCAGACATCGAAGAGCTCTACTTGGAGGTTGTTAACGAGGGGCATGGCATCTCTTGAATTGATGTTTCCATGTCGTTGGCATGCCCCGCATCTCCGGATAAAGCTTTTCGTGTCATCATACATGGTGGGCCAAAAGAATCCACTCTGCCAAATCTTTGCATGTGTGCGAAATGCACCATAGTGTCCTCCATATGGTGATGAGTGGCATCTTTCAATGATCTTGATCCCCTCTTCCGCTGGTACACATCTCCGGAGTAGTCCATCTGAATATACCCTGAAGAGGTATGGCGGGTCCCACATGTGTTGTCGACTCTCATAGACGAGCTTTCTCTTGTCTTCCCCTGGTGGTACATATCCTGCAACCATAAAATTCACAATATTTGCGTACCAGGGGTCGGATCGGGTGATCCGATAGAGCATGTCGTCCATCATCGAGTCGTTGATGGGCATTTCCTACAAATTCTCAAAATGCATTCTAGACAAGTGATCTGCTACAGAATTTTCTACTCCCTTTTTATCTTTTATTTCTAAGTCAAATTCTTGGAGTAGCAAAATCCATCTTATCAATCTAGGTTTAGCATCTTTCTTAGTGAGCAACTATTTCAAAGTAGCATGATCAGTGTAAACAAGCACTTTAGCCCCCACTAAGTAAGATCTAAACTTATCAATAGCAAAAACAACAGCCAGGAGTTCTTTTTCAGTTGTTGCATAATTAAGTTGTGCTCTTGTCAGAGTTTTACTAGCATAGGCAATTGCATGATGCTTTTTATCTTTAGTTTGTCCCAAAACTGCCCCTACAGCGTAATCAAAAGCATTACACATAATTTCAAAAGGTAAAGATCAATTAGGGGGTTGAATGATTGGTGCAGAGATGAGTGCTTGCTTAAGGGTGTTGAGAGATTTCATACAAGCACCATCAAAATCAAAGGGAGCGTCCTTGGCTAGCAAGTTTGTAAGAGGTCTAGCAATATGTGAAAAGTTTTGAATAAAGCGTCTATAAAAGCCAGCATGACCAAAGAAACTTCTAATCCCTTTAACATTAATAGGAGGAGGTAGTTGTTCAATTACTTCAATTTTCGCTCTGTCTACCTCTATCCCTCTTTCAGACACTAGGTGTCCTAGCACTATTCCTTCCCTAACCATAAAAAGACATTTTCCCAATTAAGGACTAGGTGCTTTTCTTCACATCTTTGCAAAACCTTGTCTAAATTTTCAAGACAATCATCAAAAGTTTTTCCATAAACAGAAAAGTCTTCCATGAAAACTTCCATGATTTCTTCAATCATATCAGAAAAGATAGACATCATGCTTCTTTGAAAAGAGGCTGGTGCATTACACAATCCAAAGGACATCCTACGGCAAGCATAGGTTCCATAAGAACAGGTAAAGGTGGTTTCGCTCTGATCATGAGGGTGGATAGGAATTTGATGATATCTAGAATATCCATCAAGGAACCAAAAGAAGGAGTGGTTTGCCAATCGCTCTAACATCTCATCGATGAAGGGCAAAGGGAAGTGATCTTTCCTTGTCGCCTTGTTGAGTTTTCTGTAATCTATGCACATCCGCCATCTAGTGATAGTTCTCTAGGTGATTAACTCATTCTTGTCATTCTTGACAACCGTCATGCCTCCCTTTTTAGGCACAACTTGGACTGGGCTTATCCACTCACTATGCGGCACAGGATAAATGATCCCGGCGTGCAATAGTTTCAAGACCTCTTTCTTCACAACCTCTCGCATCGCATTATTGAGCCTACGCTGGGGCTCTCTAGATGGTATGATATTAGGATCAATTGGAATATGATGGGTGCAAAAAACAGGACTGATTCCTTTCAGATCTTGGAGTGAATAGCCAAAAGCTGATCAATGTTTTTCCAAGACAGTGATCAAGCTAATAGTCTCTACTTGGGAGAGTTTATCACTTATGATCACTGGAGATTGCATATCTCCATTTAGGAAATCATATCTAAGACCGGCTGGCAATGGCTTGAGCTCAATAGGAGGTTTAGGTGGCACTAGGAATTCATCAAGGGGTAAAGGTTATGGATTTTTGACTTCTTCCTCAATGAAGAACTTCTCATCTTCTTCAAGATGAGATTCTCTTAGAAAATCTAGGGCTACCGCCATGATCTCACTAATTGGATCAGGCTCAGGACATGGCTCAGTCTTAGTATTTAATGATCGGGTGATGGACAAAGGGAATCTAAAGTCTGGTCCTAATTGAACGTGGATTGTCCCTATTTGTCCTTCTTGAATAAGTCTTCCAATAGGTTGGTTTATCAATAGGTCAAACTCCATGACATTAAAGATATAAAAACTTAGATGGAGCATGGTGTCGTTTACCCGAATAGGGAGCACATATAAAATGCCTAAGCTTGGAATAATGTGCCCGGAAGAACTTTTCAAGAGCTTTGTTGTTGGGGTTAGTGGCATGTCTATTGATAACTTTTGAGCAAATGATGCAGACATGATATTAACACCAACAACTGGATTGTAGAAAGCTTCAAAAGGGCCTTTATGGATTTGGCATTTGATTAAGACAGAAGGTGAATCCAATCAGATCACATCAGAGGAAACCTTTGATTCTTCTAGCCAATCATTGCAGATTATGGCTATAAGCTCTCTTGTGGTCTTTCTACAGAAGGCTATTTCAGGAGGTTCTATAGTTTCTAAAGATAGGTTCTTGGGCTCCTGAGGCTTCTGAATCATATGGAAGTGAGAGGTATTTTCAAAACCGGAGAAAAGATCATCTTCTATGTCAAGTATAAAGTTTGAAAGCGGAGTATCCTTCTTTTCCATAGGGTTGGAAATCAGGATAGCTGAGGATTGGGATACTGATGGTTAAGGTTCAGGTTCAGCTACCCTAAGCTCTTGTTCTAACTTCTCCTTGGGTTGGTTATCTAAGATGTTGTCCAGGATTTTGTGTCCTTCAGAATCTGAAACATGAACAAAAGATCCTCCTGCAGAGTAGTTGAGATGTTCTTGGATTTCTTGCTCAGACCCACAAAAAAGTGTTGAATGAGAATTGGGTTTGGAATGGATAGGTCTGCTCCAGATTTTATGAGTTCGTTGAAACGCTCCCAGGATGTGGCCAAAGATTCATTATCTTTCTATTTGAAAGATAGGATGTCGGTTCTGAGGTTGACAATTTTGGAAAGGGGGTAGAATTCAAGACAAAAGTCTAAACGAAGTTTTCCCCAATCTCCTCCTTCTTTCTCTACGGTTCAGTCATACCAAGTTTTAGCTCTCCCTCTCAAAGAGAAAGGAAAAAGCTTCCACCCCAAGGTTTCATCGGACATGCCCCCTATATGGAGGTAGTCACAAGTTTGATCAAACTCTCGCAGGTAAAGATGAGGATTATCATCTCCCTCTCCTGAAAAGGATTGGCTTTGGACCATCTCTATTAGGCACGAGCGTAGCTCATAGGTAGGAGTTTGAATAGGCTTTGAGGATTGCCTAAGCCTATGGCTTGTGCTCGTGGATGCAACATATTTATAGATGGGTGTGGTTTCAATGGTATCCATAAGGATAAAAACAAAAATAAGGAGATAATAAAGGCAAAAGTATGAATACAAGGTTAAGATAGACTCTAAATGTTTCAACCATTTTCCTCGACAACGGCGCCAGAAATGCTTGTTGGTATAAGATAACTCGAACAAATAAACACTAGGATTATCTGCAAGCGGACAGATACCGATGTAGCACTTCACCCGGGAGTATTCCAGGTATCGTTATTTACATTTTACCACAGGGAAAACGGGATGACTAGAATCTAGACTTAACCCCTGAGCTGCTATCAAGGACGGAGAAAATAGTTGATATAGGAGATTGCTAAGGCTTCTAATTCTAATCCTCACAAGATAGGATATGATTGTTCTCAAGGGAAATTACTATAGGAATACACCAACAAAGGGTAAATTCCTTAGTAATGGAATCCTACGGTCTTACTGACGGGAGGTGGACCGTGTAAGACTCAACAAGGCTAGGTCACCCTTGCGATCTACCACCGATCCGGATAGTATAGGGCATTTACGAGTAAATATAATCTAAGCACTACGCTTAAATTATAAATAACTACTTCAATCAAGGAGCTACCAAGACTAAAGCACTCAAAAGAATCATAAATCTCAAGAACAATAATAACAGCATTACTCACTTGGATTAGAAGTTGAACTCTGAAGAAATCTTCATAAACAAGTCTCAAAGAAAGACTTGAATCCGAGGGTACAAGTCATAGAGCAGTCACCGACAGGCCAGCAACTCTTCCATCTATCTCAAGCTCTACTACCACACTACTTCTAGAACAAGAATAGCCCTAATCTGGAGAGATTACAAGGCTAATCTTCTACTTGATGCTTGGCTCTAGATCCTATCTTGGGTTTCTACTCTATTTGAGATATGTCAGTGGAATTCTAAAACCCTGGATTGATTTCTCTCTAGATCATCTGAAAAACCTGGGGGGTCTAGGGGTCCTTATATAGGCCGGTGGGATGAGCCGTAGCCCTTGGATCAAACCGACTTCGACGGGTGGCTAGGATTACGTGAAATTTAGAGATGTGGGTCCATGTCGAACCAGAGGTCTAGGTGGCTCATTGACAGGTCGGTCGACCTAGTCAGTGGGTCAGCCGACCCCCTCTCTCTGAGTTGCGGGTACCGCTTTGGCAGGCGTGTCTCTGGTGTCTTCTAGAATATTCTTGATCTCCTGCCGCGGCGTAATTCGGTATTTTCTCTACGGAGTGGGTCCTCTTTGTTTCTTTTCCTGTATAGTCCCTAGAAAACATAGATTCACCAAAATTAGTGGAATTCTGTCAGTTTGAACCCTATTCTAGGTGTTGGCTCTGATTTATATCCTTTTTCATGATTGGTTGACGGGTAAAAGCATACAATAACTACCATCAACAGACCCCTACAAGTACCCCTAGAGCTCTCCTACACTATAAATAGGACCAGTTTCCACACTTGTAAACAGAAACCACTAGAGATTCAGCTCATTCTATAAGTCAGAAGTAGTTTCTGCTCTCTCTCTAGCGAAGCTCTGCTCTTAGGAATAGTGCTAGCTAGCGAAGAGTAGAGTAGTGAGAGAAGTCGGGAGAAGGAGGAAGTCTGTGGAGGAGCCGGGTTTGTCGGTGACCTCCTCTGCGGTGTTCTTCACTCGTATTGGTAATAAAGATCCCCTTCTTTATTTATTTATTGTTATACTTTAAGCACTTGCATACTTGTCTCATTGCTTGGTTGGAGTGCTCTAATTCCTTGGCCAGAGTTAGAGTAGTAAGTTTTATAGATTAAGCGAGGTGCTTAGGCTATAATCTTACCCTTGAGAGCGGCTAGACCCACAGATAGTAGTGGTAGGTTCTAGGTGGTGACAGCCCTAGAATCCTTTGGATTCCACCACGTTCGGTCTGGTTTTATCAGCGTAGGGCTTATAGACGTACGGTGCCTAATCAGTCGAACCCCGGCGAGTTTAGGACTTTGCGTGTCCCGAGTATAGCAGTCTCTTTGGTATAACAATCACTTGATCTTTTACTGAGATAGAGTTCTCCCATAAACTACAGAGCTACCTCAATTTATCCTAGTGTGTTTCTACCTTAGTTATACTTCATTGAATTATCCTCACTAAGGTTAATTATCTATATCTAGATCTTTGACTATCAGATCCTAGTAATCAAAACCCAGCCTTCCTTTGGGAAAATATAAATTTGACACCTGGTACTCCTAATTAAAGTGCTACATGATAGTTCTGTGCGCTTGCAGAATCCCATCACCTATCCTATAGAGCTACCCATAGCATTTTTTGGCGCAGTTGCTAGAAATAACTTTATTCCTAGTAGCAACGTTAGAAGTGTCAACAACCACATACTTTGAGCATAGGGATTGACAACCCCCGTGATTGCGTTGAAAAGTATTGTTACCACAGCTAAAGGATAGATTTGGCTATACTCTTTTGATAGTGTTAGTAACTGTCAACAAGCATTTTTAGTGCCGTTGCCGGGGAAGGCAACTGTTGAATTCCTCTGATTTGAGTCAGGTCTAGATAGTTATCCTTTGAATTACGAATATGGCCGAAAGGACTATCTACGAATTCCCTGCACCTTCTGTTGCTAATATAGCAATAGGCCCTGATGTCATCGAGGCAAACACTCAGTTTGAGTTAAAAGCCTGCATTGATCACAATGGTTCAAGTTAGCCCATTTTGTGGCAAAGCTCATGAGGATGCTAATGCACACCTCCAACACCTCTTGGAGATATGCAGCACCTTTAGCATTAAAGGAGTAACCCCAGACGCAATTCGTTTGCGACTCTTTCCTTTCTCCTTGTTAGGAAAAGCCAAGCAATGGTTCTATAAGAACCAAAATGATGTGGACACATGAGAAAGTGTTCCAACTCTTTCCTTGTAAAATTCTTTCCTCTGGGCAAGACCAATGCTCTTCGCAATGAGATCTCTAGTTTCCAAAAACATACCGATGAATCGATTCCCGAGGCTTGGGAACGAATGCAAGAGTATGTCGCTGCTTGTCCACACCATGGTGTGGAAGATTGGCTTTTGATCTAAAACTTCTACCATAGATTAACCCCTCTTGATAGAAACTATCTAGATGCGGCTGCCGGTGGAGCATTCTTTTCTCTTAAAGTTATAGATGTGAAGGCTTCGATTGAGAAGATGGTGTCCAATCAAGGATGGAACGAGAAACGTCTGCAACCGCGCAAGCGAGGTATGCATTTTTTAAAGGAAGTTGACATGATTGTAGCTAGGGTGGACCTACTGGCCAAAAGACTAGAAAATTGCGAGAAGATGCGTACACCTGAGACCGTGCAAGCCATGGAGACTCACATGACGTGTGAAGTCTGTGGAGAAGTTGGCCATTCTGGACTCCATTGTCCTGAGACACATGAAGACCTCAACTTCATCAGTAATGATAATAGTTTTCGTTCTTCAAACCAAGGATGGACTCAGCACTCCAATTCTCAAGGTAACACTTTCAATTCTTCGTAACGTCCAAACAACCAAGGTATTAACTACCCTTCTTTTAAAGATCTTGTCTATGGTCAAGGTAGAATGACTGATAGCATAAATAAGAAGCTCCATGCTAATGATAGGATGCTAGATAGCATAAATGCTAAATTGGATTATTTCTCTTCTGCAATTAAGAATCAACTTAGTTTCAATAAGATGCTTGAAACCCAATTAGCACAACTAGCAGCTGCAATTCCATCTTTTGAAAAAGATAGAATACCAGGAAAGCCTGAAACAACCATGGAATCTGCTAATCTTGTTACTATTAGTTATCATGGCTATGAACTAGATGGATGGAATTTTCTAACTAAAAAGGGAGATCTTGGAACCCCTGTCATATCTTGTTCTATTCAATCTCAAAAGTTGCATAATGTTATATGTGATTTAGGATCTACCATTAACATCATGTCTAAAGAACATTATGAAAAGTTGTTCTACACTGAGCTGGTACCAACTTCTGCATATGTGCAATTAGCTGATCAAACAACTTGCTATATAGAAGGAGTACTTTGTGATGTTCTGGTAAAAGTAAGAAACAACTTTATGCCTGCTGATTTCATGATTTTAGACATGAATAATAGGGACAACTTACCCCTAATTCTTGGCCGACCTTTCTTGAATATTGTGAATGCATGCATATTTGTTGCTAGTGGTAGCATGGATTGCTATATAAATGGGAAGAAAGAAAGATTTTTTTCTCTTGTGCACCGCACCATGCAACTAACATACGGAAAAATAAGAACCAATTCATGATGAGGAGGAAACCAAGAGTCTGGAGAAACAAGAAAGACAGGGATGCGGTTAAGAAGGAACTCTCATCTACAGCCTCTACACTAGACCCCGCTATCGTCAAAGAAGGACAAGATGAAAAAAAGACATCGGTCAAGGAAGAACCTCCTTCCGAGGAAGGACAGCTATGGGAGTAAGTAGTCTATCTCTCTCTTTAATTACTGCATTGTCATATTTCTCTTCTTCATGCATTAAATCAATTAATTGTTAGAATGAAAGCTCTAGTTTGGTTTTAGCTAATTGATGACACCTAGTATCTAACCATGTGCTTAAGCTATTGATTACAATTATGGTTAGAAGATCAAGTGGGAAGCTATGACGGCGTCCATGCAAGTGGTGTAAGTCCATCAAGATGTTGGATCAAATGCTTCTCAACTTGGAATTTAGAAAAGGGCTCAAGGCAAAGGTAAAATTCATAGGGCTCTTTTCATTTTGGTGATCAAGACACTATAGAAAGTTTGATCACATTTAGGTTAGATGACCGTACTATTAACGGGGATGAAATTTCGTTAACAACCTCAGTCATCAAGTGCCTCTAGTTGACATAGTTAAACATATGCATTTAGATTCAGAACACTAATCTAAAACACTACACTATGACACACATTTGCCTACACTTATCTGTTGGCAAAAGGTGGGTTTCGACTACACTTCATGTGTCGGCAATTGTATACCTATTTAACATCAAATTATCTGTCGGCAATAAGGCTAAAAGACCACATGTTATCTGTCGGCATTTCTCTGATGGCTGAAAAACTGTCGGCAAAAATTTCTAGACTGTAAAAGTGTCGGCATTGCCTAGAGGGTGTGACTGTACAAGTGTCGGCGAAGGATTACGAGCGTTTAGGGCGGCCAGTGAAAATTCATCTCGCGCCCAAGATGGACCCAAATATTGAGACCCGGGCTGAAAATGTCCTGCCCGCACCCCCTCTCTCACCGAGACAAAGAAGGGCAAAGAAAAGAAAATCCCCATGCCCGCAGGCCCCAATCGGCCAATCGTCCGCCGCCCCAACACTCGACGTCCGCCAACCCCATGCCGCTGCCCCTACCTTCCACCCACCACCCCTCTCGTCCGGCGTCCTCACCTTCCTTCCCTAGCGGATGGTGGCTGAGGCATCTATCGTGTGGATCTCGCCTGTGCAGCAACCTGCGCTAGATCTGGGAGCACCTTCCTCACCCTCACTGCCTCGCGTGGCTGATTTCGCCGGAGTTCCTTGTGTAGCTACCGGCGCCAGATGTGGCCGCACCTCCCTCGATCTGGGCGAGAAGGGCCCTTCGCTGCCTTCCCAGCAGCTGCTGTTCAGACATCTGGCGGCCTGCTCCGGCTGTGGTGAGGTAGTGGAAAGGACTGCGAGAGGGGCCGGCTGCGGAGTGACTCATCCACCCATGTCGCACCTTGAGGATGACGTAGTGGCTGTCTCAGCCACGCACCAATCAACGGTGAGGGTATCCCTGATCTGATTTTCCCCTTTTGTTCTCAGTAAACGTGATTCCAGGGGGGAAATAGTCTGAGGCTTGTTTGACACTACGGTTTTAAAATGTGCCTTAGTTTTCATAGGTCAGTAGGTCCATATATTTGTTGTTTAGGTTGTAACGTTCATGTATCATGAGTATACAGAACAGTCCTAAAACGTTCAAAAATCATTCCAGTTGGTAGGAAACTTAATGGAAATTTATTATCTTCCCTGCAGGCAGAATTTTTAGGTCTTTCAAAACCACCTTGAAATTGGTTGCAGATTCTAGATTATTGTTTGGTGATATTGGTCTAGAACTCTATTCTGGCTTGTAGCTCCTCAAGTCAATTGAAGAAATAGTAGTTTAGCAAGTCCTAGATTTTTTATGTATTGAATCAATTTTAAATCAGAATATTTGTGCAATTAAAATTCACAATGTACATAGATAGCAGGTTAGTTTAGCTATGCAGGCATGCCATTGCAACGCAGATTTTCAGTGAAGCATCAGATTTAGACAAAACCTGTATGGCAAAGATGCTGTAGCTTACCTAGGTCATTGGTCAGAATATTTCTCAACTATATATCTACAAGTTGCTGCAAGCAATGTTGAATTCCAAGGAACTTTCCCAGTTTTAATTTATAACATATCGAGTTGTCATAATTATTAAATGAAATGGAGTTGCCATTTTATAATCACAATTTTTTCTATGGTAGCACCACTTAGCACTTATGCAGTACTTACCATAATGAAATAGAGCATCTGTCTACATGACTATTGACTAAGTTTTGCTGGTTCTTGTGAGTTCATTTCATAACAGGACAATGCAGTACCAAGCTTGAAGCTGAGCAAGCTGCATATTAGTGAATTCAACATAAATATACCGCACCCACATTCATTACCTTAGGGGGCCAGCCAGCTACAGGTGGGTACGTTCGTCTGTTGCCCATTGGGCTTGCATTGAATATCGACGGTTGTCCCTCTTTTAGTAGGATGGGGAACCCATGAATGGCAGTGAAAACTGTAACCTTGTAGTGGAAATTGAGCTTCATTTAAGTTTTCCATCACTGATCACTAATGTATCTGCTTAGAAGGTTATAATGGGGTTTGCAGTTACAAGCATAATATGGCCTGTTAAGTGGATAAGTGCTGGTAACTTTTTATTTCCACTTTTAACACATAATTATTAGTTCTGTTTGTTCTATTTATCATTCCTTGTGTTGCTTATGGCTGGATACAAGCTCAACCTGATGATAATCAAATACTTGTTCTGAAATTAACTAACAGTTATCTCATACTGTAAAAGACAGTGCACTTGTGTTAATGTGAAATGCCAAATGGAATTGATTGCACTGTAATAAGCAAGAAAAAGCTTGTATGGCAGAGGCCAATCTTCAGTAATTTTGTAAGTGAAAAATCACAGCCAATCTGTAACTGTATTGTGTTTCAACCTTTCTACAAAGATGTCCCATGTTTTCACTGATCCCATGTTTATTGTCTAGATAGATATCGAAGCTACCCAAATGTAAGTTTAATCATCTGACTGGGTTGATGTAGTACCAGCAAAAACTAGTTTAATCAGTTTCAACCAAATACTAATGCAGTACCGGCTAAAGTCGAGTTGGGTTCTGTGCTAATAATTTTGGCTATGATCAGGCTCCACATTTTACTGCTTTTGCGTGCTATAAAGAGTAAAAAAACCATGTGCAATTCTCTACCCATTATTGGAGGAGCCTTTAGACAAGCCAGTCAAATTCAAGACTTTTTAAATTAAGATCATTTGTTTGCTCTTTTTTGGCAAATGTGCATTCATGTTGTGGATTGATGTATACAACTTCGTATATGTCTGGCAGTATAGCTGTTTGCTCACTCTCCTTAGTATCATTTAGTTTTCCATTTATCTGACCTTGGTTCCATGGTATAGTGATATAGTTTCACTATTTCCACCTAACCTAGCAAGGGTAATGATATAGGCACCAGTTTGCTCAAGTACAAAATCCTAATCACCACTTATGTGCTCACCTTTCTTGTATGTGATCCAAACTGTTTGAACTGTGCAGAATAAATTCAAAGCCTATAGCAAATTTCACTAATAGTTCACCATTTTTTCATGTTAGATGTTCAATTGCTGGTTCCGCTATGTAGAAGCTTGTGCTTATGTTTTTTTTTTTTTTTTTTTTTTTTGGTTTGTGACTGCTGCAGAACAAGCTCAACTCATGCCACATTTGTACATCAAGGAAAGGACAGTGCTGAAGCAGCCTAGAATTGCTGCAAGAAATAAATTGTTGTTCTATTCTTTTGTTTGCACCTACTATATAGACCAAAAACAGGGAAGTGTTGAAGCCCACTTCTGTGCCCAAGTAATGATCTATTGATCTCTTAGCCTTAGCGATAATTAGTGTCCATAGACTTGTACATGAATGGCTCTATGTACTATGAGCATTACTGGACTTGTTATATATCGAATTGATGTATGGAAGATTCAGTATGTTATTTCTATGAAATCAATTGGGTTTGCTCAATGTGATGCTTTCTTTATGAACAAAAGTGGATTTGTCAAATTGTGTTTTATTATTTATATTTCCTAGAAATGGTTTCGCTAACATGAAAAGTGTTGGCAAAGGTTGGTGAGGGCATGTTTCATAAAATGCCCTAGAAACGCTTTCGCCAACATAAAAAGTGTCGGCAAAGGTTCTAACTGTCGGCGTATGTATTAACTGTCGGTGTATGTATTAACTGTCGGCAAAGGTATACCATTTGGCTGCACCAAAAGTGTCGGCGATTCTTTTAACTGTTGGCAAAACTTTCGCCGACTGCTTCTACCGCGACTGTTTCTAAACTGTCGGGGAAACTTTTTGCGGGAGCCTATTTGTTGGCAAAGCTGCCCTTTGCCCACTATAGAAAGTGTCGGCAAAGGTATGTTGTGTTATAGTGAACCCTTGCAAAGTGAACTTAAAATTAAGCTAATACTCATGCCTAAGTGCTTATACACTTGGTTGTTAGCACCTAGAAGTAAGGTAGTTGAAGAGAGGGCAAAAAACAGCTCTCAGAGGTGCACCGAACGCTGGACGTGTCCGGTGGGTGCGCACCGGACATGTCTGGTGTAGCCAGAGCCTCTCTGGAACCTCTCTGTGTAAGCACCGGACACTGGAACAGTAACTCTAGCGCGTCCGGTGACCTTTCTCAAGCGTACGGTGAAGAAACGTGCTTTTTGACCAAGCGGTAGCGTCCGGTGACCTAACAGCGGACGCGTCTGGTGCGACTTTGATCTCGCTGGATGCTCTCTGTTCGCGCACCGGACATGGGCGTCGGAGTGTCCGGTGCGACGTCTTAGTGTCCGGTGAGTTGGCGCGCCGCGGAAAGTTTGAAATGGCTAGTACACGTATTAACGGGCGGTACACCGAACAACCACCAAATGCATCCCGTGCTCACTTAACCAGCGTCCGGTGTACACGCAGAAACTGTAAAACGGCTAGTTTTTCACTCTCACTTATAAATAGCCGATCAACCTATTTTGGGAGCCTCTCTTGCGCATTTCACTCATTGCTAAGCATCTCTTGAGCTTCCCAATCCTCTCCCACTCACTCTATAGCTTGATTCTCATCCATAGTGAGTTTGGGAGTGATCCAAGTGCATTGTGTTCATCTAGATCGTCGTTGTGCACTTGTTGATCGTTGTTGCAGCGGATTTTGATCTATTCTCTAGGTGATTGCCATCACCTAGACGGTCTTGGAGCAGCGGAGGAGTTGGCGGAGTTGGAGATTGTCTCCGGCCACTCCCGGAGGTCTTTGTGAGTGGTTTGCACCTTCCCCGGTGGAGAGCCGCAAGACAACCTAATACATTGCTCATGTCATTGAGTTACCTTGCTCGTGGTAGGTTCTAGTGGCGCTTATTGGTTGAGCTTGACATTGGTTGTCAATTAGCCACCGAACCACCGAGTAGTGGTCGACACAACGGGGACTAAGCTAGCGTGCCGACAAGCACCGTGAACCTCAGGATAAATTCATTGTCTCCATTGTGTTGATTGGGATTTAATTGGACCATCACCTTCGAGTGTAGTGGTATATTTCTCGGTGATTGGATATCTACTCTACTCGGCGGTATAACATAACAACACCCTCTCCTTTACTTTTGTGCACTTACTTGTGTAGTGGTAGTTGTTGTAGTTTGCTTGTCCACCTAGGAGTAAAGTAGTTACAACCTAGGCTAGCTTTTGTGTGCTTCTAGAGAAATAGATAGAACGGTTAGGAGGGCTTGCAATTTTGAGTAGGCTAGCGCAAAATTTGCTTCGCCATTTGTTGTTCTAACTCTTGGTCAAGTGTTGTTTGTAGAGTTTTAAAATAGGTTATTCACCCCCCTCTAGCCTTTCGGACCTATCAATTGGTATCAGAGCCATGGTTACCGTTGTTGCAAGGCTTAACATCCTTCGGTGTCATGAATGGCTCACAACAACTTGATCAACCATATGGGCAAGCCACCTCGGTTTGATGGTTCTAGCTATGGCTATTGGAAGAAGCAAATGAAAGCTCACTTGAAATCAATGAATAGGAAGATCTGGGAGATTGTTGAGAAAGATTTTGTTGTGATTGACATGAATGATCCGACCCCGAGAGAAGAAGAAAAGCTTCAATTCAATGACATTGCTTCAATGCAAACTATAGTGCTCTTGATGAGAAGGTCTTTGAGCAAATCAAGGACTTGGAGTATGCATATGAGGTTTGGAAGAAATTGGAGGACACCTATGAGGGCACCATCGTCGTCAAGAGTGGCAAGTTATACATCCTCAAAGATAGATATGTAAGCTTTAAGATGAAGGATGATGAGAGCATACCGGAGATGTTTCACCGATTGAGTGTCATTGTTAGTGATCTCAAGGCTCTTGGTGAAACAATTAATGATAGAGACTTCTCACATCGCTTCTTGGGATCTCTACCTCCTCGGTTTGAGATCTTGGTTCTTATTCTTATGAGGGAGGATCTCTCAAAGATGACTCCAACACAAGTGCTTGGTGATGTCATGACGCATGAGACATACTGAGTGGAGAAGGAAGGAGGAGTCAAGGAAGAAAAGGAAGAAGAGAAGAAAGACAAAAATGAGAAGAAGAGCATTGCATTCAAGGCAACTTCATCAAGACACAAGGGCAAAGCAAAGAAGCAAATATCAAGTGATGATGAAGATAGTTCAAGTGAAGATGATGATGAGGAGATGGCACTTCTTGTAAGTAGATTTGGAAGATTCATGAGAAAGAAGGGCTATGGTGCCAGGAAGAGGAGAGACTTCACCAAGGGCAAGGGTCCAACCATGAGATGCTATGAGTGCAAGAGTAAGGACCACTTGATAGCCGATTGTCCTCACACGAATGATAGTGATGATGAGGATGAGAAGAAGAAGAAGAAGTCCAAGAAGGACAAGAAGGACAAGAAGATGCAATTCAAGAAGAAGAAGGAGCATTGTTATTGTGTCACATGGAATAGTGATGCTTCCTCTTCCGATGATGATGATGATAGTGATGATGATCAGAAGACCATCAAGAAGAAGGCCATTGCTAGTCTTGCCATTTCTAGCAAGCCATCACTATTTGACTCTTCATCGACTTGTCTCATGGCTAAGCCATCTAAGGTACAATCCGAATCCGATGAAAGCGGTAGTGAGAGTGAGGAGGACTTCTCCAAGGAGGAGCTCCTTGACATGTAGCGTGACACACACTCTTATCTTAAGAAGAAAGTGAAAGAGTGCAAAGCTTTGACCAAGGAGAAGAAACTCCTTGAGCAATCTTTTGATGAGCTTAGTGCTTCTCATGAGTGTCTAAAGAAAGACCATGAGAGTCTAAAAGAAGCTCACTCCAAGCTTGAGAAGGCTACTCTTCACTTTTGGAGTTGGCTAAGATAGAGGATGTGCCCACAACATGTGACGTAGGTGTTACTTGTCATTTATTTGATACACCTAGTGTCGTTGCCTCCACTAACACTTCTTGTAGCACATCCACCTCTATCTCATCTAAGGATGTGGGTGTCACTTGTGATGCCACAATCTTGGTTGAGAACAAGAACCTCAAGAAGGAGGTGCATGAGCTCACTCTATCACTAGGCAATGCCTATGGTGGAGATGCCTGCTTGCTTAAGTGCTTGGGTAGTCAAAGGTTCTCCATTAACAAGGAGAGTCTTGGCTATACCCCTAAGAAGGGCAAAGCCGCCTTTGTCCCTCACAAGACTACTTTTGTGAAGGGCAATGGTGTGGTTTGCTATAGTTGCAAGTAGGTGGGGCGCAAAGATCAATATTGTAAGAAGAGGATGATGAAGCAAAGCAAGCCTAATGTGTCATCCATTAGACTTGATTCTTGCTATGTGCTTACCAAGAGTGCAAAGGGAGTGATAGTCAAGTATATTGGTGCACCTAAGGAGAGCCCAAAGAAGAAGGCTATTTTGGTGCCCAAAAACTTGGTCACTAACCTCCAAGAACCCAAACAAATTTGGATACCAAAATCTAATTGATTTCTTTGTAGGTGAACTACAAGTCCGGAGGGAGGCATTAGGTTCTTGATGGTGGGTGCACTCAACACATGACCGGAGAATCAAATATCTTCAATTCAATCAAGCCAAATGAAGATGGGAATTTGATAGTATCACATTTGGTGATAACAAGAAGGGCAATGTTATTGGTCTTGGAAATATTGCAATTTCAAATGATATGTCTATCTCTAATGTCTTTCTAGTTGAGAGCTTGAACTTCAACTTATTGTCCGTGGCTCAATTGTGTGACATGGGATTCAAAAGCATCTTTGGTGTTGAGGATGTGGAAATTGTTAGTGCTGATGGAAGCAACTTGATATTCAAGGGATTTTGGTATGGCGATCTCTATTTAGTGGATTTCAATGCAAGTGAAGCTCGATTGTCAACATGCTTGTTCACAAAATCAAGTATGGGTTGGTTATGGCATAGAAGGTTTGGTCATGTTGGAATGAAGCAACTAAATAGACTGGTCAAGCATGACATGGTGAGAGGATTGAAGAATGTGCATTTTGAAAAGGATAAATTGTGTAGTGCTTGTCAAATGGGAAAGCAAGTTGAAAACACACATCCTAACAAGAACATTATGAGTACATCTAGAGCATTTGAGTTATTGCATATGGATCTATTTGGCCCAATCATTTATGCTAGTGTTGGTGGAAACAAATATGACTTTGTGATAGTGGATGATTACACTAGATATACATGGGTCTTCTTTCTTATTGACAAGAGTGAAGTATTTGGCATATTCAAGTCATTCATCAAGAGAAGGCAAAATGAATTTGAAGTGACAATCAAGAAAGTAAGAAGTGACAATGGAAGCAAGTTTAGAAATGCAAGAGTTGATGAGCTATGTGATGAGTTTGGAATCAAGCATCAATTCTCGGCCAAGTACACTCCACAATCAAATGGCCTTGTTGAGAGGAAGAATAGAACACTTATTGATATGGCAAGGTCTATGCTTAGTGAATACAATGTGAGTTTGGACTTTTGGGACGAAGCAATCAACACGGCTAACTATTGTAGCAATCGGGTCTATTGTCACCGGCTCTTGAAGAAGACACCATATGAGCTATTGAATGGAAGAAAGCCCAACATTGCATACTTTAGAGTATTTGGTTGCAAATGCTATATCTTGAAGAAGGGTGCAAGATTCGGAAAATTTGAGAAGAAATATGATGAAAGCTTCCTAGTTGGTCACTCCACCACAAGCAAAGCATATAGAGTGTGGAATTACACCACCAAGCTAGTAGAAGTTCATGATGTGGGATTTGATGAAACCAAGGGTTCCCAAAACAAGGACAAAAATCTTGATGATGTGAGAGGAACTCAGTTGATCAATGCAATGAAGAACATGGACATTGGTGATATTCGGCCAAGGCAAGTCATTGATGTGGAAGATGAAGATGATAAAGATCAAGTGCAAACTCAACCTAGTGTGCAAGTCAATCCAAATGAAGCAAGCTCTAGTGATTCTCATGATCAAACTCAAGTGCAAAATGATGAAGATCAAAATGCTAGTCAATCTCAAGTGGGTCAACCTAGCTCAAGCAATCAAGTTCTCCAACCGGTTCACATTGCAAGAGATCATCCATTGGATCAAATAGTTGGGGATATTAGAAGTGGTGTTCAAACAAGATCAAAGTTAGCAAACTTTTGTGAGCACTTCTCCTTCGTTTCATTTGAAGAACCAACAACTATAGAGAAGGCCTTGTAAGATAGTGATTGGGTAAATGCTATACATGAAGAGCTCAATGACTTTGAGAGAAATCAAGTTTGGGAGCTAGTTGAGAGGCCCATTGGAACCAAATGGGTGTTCAAGAACAAGCAAGATCAAGATGGCATTGTGGTTAGAAACAAGGCAAGGTTAGTTGCACAAGGATACACTCAAGTGGAAGGATTGGATTTTGGAGAGACATATGCTCCGGTTGCAAAATTGGAAGCAATTAGGATCCTTCTAGCTTATGCATGTGCATATGATATCAAATCTCTATCAAATGGATGTCAAAAGTGCTTTCTTAAATGGATACATAAATGAGCTAATATATGTTGAGCAACCCCCGGGTTTTGAAGATGAGAAGAAGCCCAACCATGTCTACAAGTTGAGAAAGGCGTTGTATGGTTTGAAACAAGCTCCAAGGGCATGGTATGAACGATTGAGAGATTTCTTGCTATCAAAGGGTTTCAAAATGGGAAAAGTTGACACCACTCTCTTCACCAAAAGAATTGGCAAAGACTTGTTTGTGTTGCAAATCTATGTTGATGATATCATTTTTGGTTCAACCAATCAAGACTTTTGTGAGGAGTTTGGGAAAATGATGGCTAATGAGTTTGAGATGTCCATGATTGGAGAGTTAAGTTATTTCCTTGGTCTTCAAATCAAGCAATTGAAGAATGAAACTTTCATAAGTCAAGGCAAATACATTAGGGACATGTTGAAGAAATTTGGGATGCAAGATGCAAAATCCATTAGCACACCTATGGACACAAATGGTCACCTTGATGAAGACAAGAGTGAAAGCATGGTGGATCAAAAGAAGTATAGGTCTATGATTGGAAGCTTACTCTATGTGACCGCTTCTAAACCGGATGTGATGTTTAGTGTTTACATGTGTGCAACATATCAAGCTTCACCTCGAGAAAGTCATTTGAAGGCAACCAAGAGAATATTGAGATATCTCAAGCACAGACCCGATGTTGGACTTTGGTATCCTAAGGGGTCAAACTTTGAATTGATTGGTTATTCGGACTCCGACTATGCAGGATTCAAGATAAATAGAAAGAGCACTTCCGGCACATGCCAATTAAGCAAAACACCGTTGCACTCTCTACCACCGAAGCCGAGTATGTTAGTGCAGGGAGTAGTTGTGCACAATTATTATGGATGAAGGCAACATTGAGTGACTATGGAATCAAATTCAAGAATGTGGCATTGCTATGTGATAATGGAAGTGCCGTGAAGACAGCCACCAATCCGGTTCAACACTCAAGAACAAAGCATATTGACATGAGGCATCACTTCATTAGAGACCATCAAGCAAAGGTGACATTCAAGTTGAGAGTGTGGGCACCGATGATCAATTTGCCGACATTCTCACCAAGCCACTTGATGAAGCAAGATTCTACAAATTGAAGAATGAATTTAACATCCTTGATTTCTTCAACATGAGTTGAGCTAGCACCTCACTATATGACTTGCCTCTACTCCGACAAAGCCAAGGTATCATTTTTGGCATGTCATTCATATGTTGCTAGAACTTGGGTAGAGCATATAGACATATTTTTCTCTTTAAATAGGCTTATTCATGACAAACTAAATTTCTTTTAGATCATATGCCACTACTATTGCTTCTATGTTTTGTTTGATCTAGTGGTGACATATGGCTAGTTTGTGGGATTGTGAACCAGTATTTAAGTAGAATATAAGCATTATGGTATATAATTCAACTTTGTCAAGATAACCCCTAGTGGCGTGAAGAAGCTTGCCAAAGGACAAACTGAGTTATATATTTGTACAAGTAATCTAGCTAAATGCTTAAAAGAAGAAAGATAATGGAAACAATCTAAGAAATTAACAAATGGTTCCCTCCATTGATTTCAAATCATATCCTACCCATGCTACCCTTTTATGGTCCTTGATGATAAAGGGGGAGAGAATGGAACAAAGATATGGAGGTTGAGCGATGAACCATCATTAGACCGATGATGGGAGAGCTATAGGCCAAGTGAGCGGGATCATAACCTTTTAAAATTTGGAGCTCACACACTTAGGGGGAGCAAGCTCACAAGCATGATTGCAAGCATTTGATTCTGCATTTTCATATGATTGTTGCATTGTATTTGTACTTAAATTCAATATAATTGCTTGCTTGGTGTATGCTAGACTTATACTTGTGTGGTGAATTGAAGTACTAGCATGCATAGGAAGTGACAGCTAGTTCCCGGTCTTTCCAAATGGCTCTAGAACCTTATTTCTAATGTTGATCTCATGAGGTATTCTAGTATCTTTGATTGCAAGAATTCTTCGAAGTGGAATCTAGCTATCCATGGTGCTAAGGATGATTTATATATGCACTCCGATGGTATCGCGCTTCAAATGTCCAATTCTATAAACCTTAGCATCAAATTGGTAGTAGTATCTCTCCCACACTTCTAATCCAATGCATATTTGTAAAGCCGTTCAAATCCAAACACTTGGCACATACGTAGGTGTGGGGATATAAACCCCCGGTACCACAAGTCAAGACATGGGCCGCACCATCAAAGCTGGCCCGGCCCAGAAGATAAAGACGTATGGCGCAAGGCAGTGCACCGTACGGTTATTGTACCAACTTGAATAGTTTACTTGTAACCTTGTCCTTTTAGACTATATAAGGAGGGGCAGGGATAGATCCCACAAGGCATGCCAACTCAACTCATAATAATACAAGACATCAACACACAGGACGTAGGGTATTACGCCTCGCGGCGGCCTGAACCTGTATAAATCTCGTGTCTCGCGCTTACTGCGCAACGTTTGTTCGTCTCAGGTGCACCCTCACCGTCTCATCTACTACCTTGGGCATACCCCTCGGTAGACTATCGCCGGTATTTCGTCGACAGTTGGCGCGCCAGGTAGGGGCTGTGCTTCCTGATCCCATGGCGGGCAAGATGGATATTTTTTTCTTCGTCGTCGCCGACCACGGCAACAGCGTCCGGCGGCGGCGAGTCCGATCTGAATTTTCGTTGTCGTCGACCACATTCGGTGGCGGCGAACCAGACAGATTTTTCACCATCAACCTCGACGGCGGCATCCTTTATCAACGATGTTATCAACATCACCAATTCACCACCGACGTACATCACCTGTGGAGCATGGGCATGGCAGACCAATCCATGGCAACGTCACGATGGGATCGCCGACTTCAACGACTAATCAACGAGACCGGCCGTCGGTTTAATCTACAAATCCATACAGGCCACCAAGATTTTTATGTACTCGTGTACGATGGAAAGATATGACACAACAAATGAAAATCATCGTGCTTCTCGCCGTCAACGCTCTGCGGCGACTTCGTCAACAGCAAGATTGGAATCGACCGAGCCATGACGAGCTGTCTAACGAGCCACGTCGAGCCATCAGAATTTTTGTCGTCGTCGACAACGGTAACGGCGTCCGGCGGCGGCGAACCAGATGAAAATTTTGTTCAACACGACGTTCCCGGCGAAATCGATAGGGCTTTATCTTCGATTTCCGCATGGGAATTTTCTTCGTCAATGCTGTCCATGGCAACCTGGCTTCCGGCGGCGGCGTCCTTCAGTGGTCAGATCCGCTCGCATCTACTGCTTCTTGATGGTGTAACGCAGCGGCCGGCAACAAAGCTCCGTGTTCGGTGGGATCCGATCTAATCCATCAACTTCACGCCGGCAAACCGTCATCCTACGTCAACGATGTGGATCGTGTCGCCGACTTGATGTCGCTCTAACTCAGCCATCGCCAGTGATAAACAACGACGGACTTTTCCAACGGCGCGGACATCTCTTTCCCTATTCACCAGGACACTTGCATGCGGATGTATGCATGGCTATGATCGATCTGCACCACCATGCAAAGATAAAATAAGGTTTCAAGAAGCAAGCAACCAAAGCCTACGTACATCTACAGCACCATGCAAGATTACAGATCGTATCTGAAGACTGATCGCGAGGCTCAGTCTGTCCAAGCCGCCGACCAAACTGCTCATCGAGCCTCCGAGCTGTCAAAAGCTAAGTAAATTTTTTAATATATTTTATTTATATCGTCTTCGGATTTCTCCACGAATCTATATGATATCTGCTGGCAGGAAATTAATCACGCTTCTCGTCGTCAAACACTCTGCGGCGGCCTCGATAACAGCAGGCCTTGAGCCGTCCGGGCCATCAAGCGAGCCTCAACAACACAGATGGTTTTTTCTTTTCGTCGCCGTCGACCACATCCAGCGGCGGCAGACTAGACGGAAATTTTCTTCATCGGCATATCCCTGACAACATCGTCACGAACGGCGGCATCTACGCACACCCGCGCTCGTCAGCAATCCGTGCAAGATCCGATCTACAACTGTTACCAGACGGTGGCATGTTGATGAAGGGCCTGCGTTGGTGATTCAAGCACGCGCGCGTCGCCTAGATGCTCGTCTCCATCTGCCATCGTTTCCGATATGGCGCCAGTACGCATGCAGATTCAAGCATACCCGGTTCGCCGACCCGCCGCAGCAGCATCGAGGCTTCAGTTAATTATGGATCGAAGCTAAGTCAATTTTTTAATATATCAGCTAGCATGTGCTCGTATTTTTGGATAGTCTTCGTGCATGTACATGATTATTTTTTCAGTATTCCACGACGTTATTTGAAAGCCCACGACGGTTTTTTGACTTTACATCGAACAGATCTACTGAGACACCTAGAAGCCAGCACGCGACGTGAAGGAAGAAAAAAGGCACACGATCTACGCCTCGGCCTCTGTTTCCAGCACACATCAACGCAGAACCGAGCTCACGTCGTCAACTCACCAATAATCCGATACAAGTCAACTCAATGCATATATACGTCTTCGATCTAAAGGCATGCAAGCGATGTACAAGAAACTCACCCTCGGGAGCAGCATTTGCTGTCATCCTAGCGCCGATCCAGCAACGGCAACCATGCATGATCTGATCTCCAAAAGCCACGTACAAGCAATCAAGGAAGGTGCAAGATCGGCCAACAATAAGGAAGAAAATCAATCGCGCTTCCCGTTGTCAAAACTTTATGGCGGCCTCGACAACAGCAAGCCCGGCACCGAACTCTCCGGATATCATCGCCAAGATTATCTCCAAGATTATTTGTCACCGACGCATATGCCCCGCACCTGCTCGGGCAGCACGTCTTCGCCAATGCGTAAGTCCCGCACATGCTCGAGCAGCACGTCTTTGCCAATGCGTAAGCCCCGCACCTGCTCGGGCAGCACGTCTTCGCCAATGCGTAAGTCCCGTACCTGCTCGGGCAGCACGACTTCGCCAATGCTAACCCCCGCACCCGCCGGGCAGCATCTGGCTCGACGACGCGTAAGCCCCGCACCTGCTCGGGCAGCACGACTTCGCCAATGCGTAACCCCCGCACCCGTCAGGCAGCATCTGGCTCGACGCCGCGTAAGCCCTACACATGATAGGCCGCCAACTACGCCTCTTCACCGACTGCCCCGATATATCGGGTAGCCTTCGCCCACAATAAGCGTAACCCCCGCCTGGTGCGGGCAGCTTCGCCACCACGTAAGCCCCGGGGACGCCTAGACCATTAAGTCTTCGCTAACACGTAAGCTCTGAGGATGCTTGGGCAGGTTAGCAGCGTCTCCAAAAGCCTCGGCAAAAGCACGGGCACCACGCAGGGCGTGGAGGACTCCTCGCCGACTTCTCAATAAGCCCCGACCTCGCTCGGGCACCTCGCTGCTCTCCATGACTCACCAACCTCCAGAAGGTCTCCAAGTCATCGTCACTCTCCAAGACACGCCTCCGCCATATTCTCCAGTTGAGCTTTACGCTCAGAGACTTCGTCGAGACATTGGACTTCATAGCATTCTCTAGTCAATCTCTACACCCAAGCTCTTCATCCCTATATTGCTGAGCACTCCATTGGCGCAGCGCCGACCACCCCATCAACACAGCGCTGATCACTTAGTACCATACTAAGCTCCATGCAAAGGCCAATACACACTTCGGCGGCACAAGTATTTCCCTAGTGGATGAGATCAATTATGGCGGACAAGCACCGATAGGTTGGATTCTGCGCCCATACCCCGATATGACCTCGCCTCTGGGTCCTTCCTTCCACGCATTCATTCAAGATCATGACGTCGGCACGTCATCAATTCCCAATAGCCAGCATCACCAAATTCGGTTATGTCTGCAACAACATGACGAATCGGCTTCGTCTATCGTGGATCCTCGCCGATGCCAGCGACAAATCGCGAGGACTGAGGACGACCAAACAAGAAGGAAAGACCTGGACTCGACGCATCAACATATATCAGATATACAATCTGATTTTAGCAACCTCGGAAGATCACGATCATACAAGGAATTAAAAAAACGGCGCGCATACGTGCTAAGAAGCAGCGGATGCTAGCACCCGTGCATGTACAAGGTGGATTCTAACGTACGAGGCAGAAGCAAGCTGTGAAAGTACGATGGCGCACGTCAGCCACGCTGTCAAGAGACACGCTAACGACACTACCGGGCGTCAAATAAGCTAAGTGATATTTTTAATATTTTTTGCATATTCTTCGATCTACATATATCTTCGGAAATTGTCTCCATGGTTCTTCGCCACTGACTTCCCCGTAAGCCTCGACAAAACTTGGGCAGAAGATTTTTCTCCACAAGAATTCATCGCCGCCCGTCACGGAGGTATGTAATCTACGACACCATCAACGCAGCGCTGATCATCAGGCAACGAGAACATGCGAGAGAAAAGTGATTGACATATATGCATGGAAATACATCATGATGTACGCCTCGGCCTCCAGTCGCTCTACGGAATCAAGGCCTGATCAATTCCGTGATCCACAGGACCATACAAAGTTGATGACGAGTGATCAAAGCAGTACATACCAACGAAACAAACATCAGATCTACACAAATCAGGAGCACGCCACGTCCAAATCCACATGCAGATCGGCGCACAAGACACGCAAGGCTACACAAGCTAGCAAAGTTGTAACACCCTAGTGTTAGTTACTATTTTCACACTTGCATTTGCATGTCATCAAGCATAGATCATGTCATTTCATGCATTATTATCATTGCATTTGATTTGATTCCCTTTTATTGCTATATGTTTGTTTATATGTCCATATTATGCAAAATGTGTTGACATGCAAATGTGATGCTTGTTTACGGTTCTAAATGCTTTATACATGTTTAGGATAACATTTGGAACAATGTTCATGTTGGTGAAATTCCCAAAATACCCCTCTAGCTCATAGTTGACTAGAGAGCCCTTTAAAAGCTATTCTGTTTGACCAAACAAGAAGGGCATTTTAGAGATTCTGCATGTCAGTGCACCCTTAATCAAAGTTGTGTAGAATTTTATAAGCAACAAACTTTATTTTTGGGTCAACTCATGAAAATGAGTGGAAGAAGGTCAAAAAGTTGAATTAGTGCAGATTTGGAGCTGTTTTGGAAGTTTTCAAATTTTCCTAAGTCTAAACCGGTTTTCAGTTTCGGTGTACCCCTGTTCATTGACTTGTATCTCTCAATCCAGGCCGAACTAGAGTAAAGTTCCTTAATATAAAATGATCTACTCGTATAGCTCTTCAATCCATATTAGTGAAGTTTTCGCTGAAACGCCCTGGATCGCGAGTTATAGATCGATAAAAATCGAGTTTCAGTCGGGTCCGCGGAAACTGAATCGGAGCCGATTCAGTTCGACCCTCGGGCGAATCGCGGGCGAATCGCGCGACCGCGTCAGGCCTCGGCCGCCAGATGGCGCCGTACGCCGTCGTTGCTGCCGCGCGGTCGGCTTACAAAGGGGAACACGCAATGCTGTCTCCCGCACGCTCGCCCTCACTCTCCCCGCTCTCTCGCCCTCTGTTCGCTCGCTGCTCTCCTCTTTCCCCTCCGCCGTCGCCAGTTCCGCCGTCGCCATTTCCGCCGCGACCGCCGCGGTGAAATCCGCCGCCACCGAGCCGTCTCCGACCGCGCCACCCTCGGCGCAGCTGCGGCTTGCTCTGCTCTTCGTTTCCGACCCGTTGCCGACCTAAGGTACAGCTCCAGCGAGCTTCTCGCCGTCCGCCATTGCCGGAGCGCCGCCGAGCTCTCGGGTCGCCGCGACGAGGGCGATGCCGGGGTCGGCTTCCCTCTCTTTTGCTCGTCTAAGAGTCTCCGTTAGCCGTAGATCCATTCCACACCGTCGGTTAGGTCTATCTCGCCGTCGTTTCTCCGGAACCCAAGTTCGCCGTGAAACCGCTCGCCACCGTGCCGCCATGCGAGCGCGGTCAGTGAGTTTCCGTGCGCAATAGTTCGATTAGTCGCGCGCACAGGTCCGCTAGGGTTGCAGGAACACGGAACGAGGCCGAGCCGCGCGAGCAACGGCCGGAATCGGCCGGCGCAAGTTCGCCGGACCACCGCCGTCCGCCATTGCCGCCGTCGAGCTCGCTCCGATGGAGTACGACCCTCGGCAGTTGGTCCATCGGGTTCGTCTCGTTGCCGCGAGTTGGTAGGTAGCCTCGGCGTCGCCGGAGACCTCGCCGTCGGCGAGCTCTCGCTGGTCAGCGCCGGCGGCTCTGTTTCCTCTCTCTGACGCGTGGGGTCGGGTCGACCCCGGGGCCCGCGAGTCAGCCGTTCGGGTGCGCCTCTGGTTCACTGAGCCGGGTGCACGTAGCAGTTCTATCGGGTTTAGGTTTTCGATTTATAAAAAGGAATTTCCAGAAAATGTGTAAAACCTTCCAAAATTCATATCTGGAGCTAGGAATGTCCAATGGGGGTGAACCAAATTTTGTTGTGTTTGTATTTATGAGCTCTATCAAGGAAAAATATAAAATGTACTTTTTGAATACTTTTTGTGTGCAGTTATAATTAAATTGTTAATTGCTTGTAAACTTGATAAATGCATAAGTAATTGCAGGAATGTGCTAAAAATGTGATTCCACTTGCATTCATCTTGTTTAGGGAAGTAGAATCTATGAAAAATATGTTTGCTGGTGTTTCACTGTTATTTATATGATGTCTAGTATAATGTGCCTTTTATGCTTTAATCTGGCAAAAATCACCATGCTTAATGTGTTAAGGTTATGGACATGAATATTTTTCCTGGGCTATGTTATGTTGGAAAGAAGCTAAGAAAATTAGGAAATCTATTGGTTGATACTTTTCACTGTGTTAAGTATTTTCCATTGCTTAAAAGGCTGGTTGCTTGTTATTTTTGTGTAGACTGTTATACTTGTCCAAATGACTTGAAATTTTGTCAGTAGGCTGATCTGGATGTGTAATAGCTACTGTAATTTCTATGGATTTTTCTGGTCACAGTAAGCAGTAGGTCCAGTTATAGGCTAGGGTTTATTTAATTGTTTCTAAGCAAATATCTTTTGGTTGTGGTAGGTTAGTTGATGCATGTTAATTATTAAGTGCAGGTTGTAGACCTCTCACCCGGGACGAGAAATTGTTCTATGCTTTGCTTAAGAAGGGTGAGTATGAGTTGGTTGTCTAGGAAAGAAATAAATGAGTGTGGATTGTTAAACTGATTGCATATCGTGGGTTAATTCGTGCATCTCTATCTTGCATTTCATGTGCATTCTCAGTTCTCATATATGCATATCATGCATACAGGATCGCCGGGAGGAGTGACACTGTTGCAATTCGATCCACCGGAGGAGGGAGTTCCACCGGAGATTGAAGTGCCCGAGGTTTCCGAAGGACAAGAAGAAGAGGCTGAACTTCCGGAGTGCCCGGATCACCAACCCGCTAACTTTGTGAAAGGCAAGCCCCGGAGCATTCCTAAGTCTCCACCTACTATTTTTACAAATACACTGGTCTTTATTAAATCGTATGATTGTGCACTTAAGTATAGGAGTTGATATGATACCGTTGCTGCATTTATTCCTTGTCCACTTATACTTGATCCTGAAGTTATTACTAGACAAGGGGATGGGTTCGATCCTATGCTTAGCCATGCTTAGACCGGTAGAAGTCGAGGGATTTCCTGTCCTTCGCGAGCATAGGTGGTTACCAATGATGATGGGGTTGGATTCCACATGATGGACTATATGTGCCACCATGCCACAGTGTCTAATGAGAGAATCAAGGTTAGGTAGCGGGGAGCCGCATGACATGGTTGAGGTCATGCCGTCTTCGGTGCTGCTTGCGGCCGACTAGGACTGAGGCCACCAGACATCAGTTGAGATTGAAGGACGTCGTCACATAGCTGGCCAAATAAGTCGTTCTGACCGCGAAGCCGAGTATTTCTTTCTGAGCCGGGAATTGGTGCGACTAGGCAGACATATTCTGGAGGTAGGAAGTATGTGCGGAGACACCATCTTACCAAGGGCAGGTCAGGGACCTGATGCATCCTGGAAGTGGGTTGGTCTCTGAGAATATGGTCCCCGCCGAGCCCGCGACATATTGTGACTCAGAAAGATTTAACGGTGGCCCAAGAAGCCAGTGGCTCGGCTGACAGGGTTTGTGATTGGCATATTTGCCAGCTGGTACAATCGATTCGAATCGCCATCTCTCCTGGTTAGTGAGAAACTGAACTGATCTTCTGGTGAGGTAGAGGCTAATAACTTGAACATAATGATTATGGTGAGATGAGGTTGATATCTGTGGATATCGGAAATCATATGGTTTTATTGATTGCTACAATATTCAGTGAATGCTTAGTATAGTGGCTAATCCTAGTAAATAGTTTAACTGAAATCGAAGCTTATCACAATTAAAATGAATAAGTTGAGGTTCTACTGTAGTAATGCTTTTGATGCAAAATGATGCTACCCTCTGAGCTCCACCAAATAAGCCTTGCATATCCTTGAGAGTCTTTTTATTTACTCCCTGTCGGGTAAGTCTAGCTGAGTACAATTGAGTACTCAGGGTTTTATTCCCATTGTTGCAGATGGTGTAGTTTTCTACGCGTATTGCAGGAACTGCTTCACCCCCGCGGGCGAAGAAGACTAGACCCGAGGGCAGGGTCATTATCTATCTTTAGTTGTTGTAAGAATGCTGTGACGGGGTCATGTGATGGTACTCGTATTTGAACTCTGTGGTGTAAAACTATGTTGACTTCCGCTACTACCCTATTTGTGTAAAAGACTATGTTGTACTCTGATGTTTAAATTTCGGTTGCGAACTTATGTGTCATGTGATCGGGTATTGCTGAATGAATGATCCTTGGGGTATGAAATGTTTGAAATCCTTCGAGATTTCCGGACTACCGGGTTTATATTGGCTCAAGTGCGACTGGATTGCGGCGAAAATGCGATCGTTGTACTTGTGCTCGTATAAATTGGTCGGTTCTGTGACAGCTGGTACCAGAGCATAATTCAGCATATACCGTCACTTGACTATTTAAAAACTAAAAGAGTTTTGAGTTTTACAGACTAATTGCCAACTGATAGTGTGTATAGGTGGTTTAAACCAAGTGTTTGCAAAACTTATGAGTACCAATGACCAAGTCCTATAGCCCTATGTATATGTGGTAATTAGGTGGCTTAGGTAAGTACTGACTTGGGGGAAATTGCATCATATTTCTATTTGTGGTTCATTTGGTTTTATCGTGCGGATAATCATGAACTGTCGGTTTCTTATTGCTTCTTATGGGTCAATGTACCACGTCGCCTAAGGTAAGGTGAGATGTGAGTGTAAGATCGAACAACCATCGATCGATGGTGAGAGTATGTTACTGAAGTGAGTACATGTTATCCATATGTGTACTTATGGAAGTAAGGTGGAGTAATTAATTTTTGGGGTCGCAAATGTTCATGGGAACATTTCCGGCAAAAAGTGCTTCTTGTTGCCCTGCATACATTGGGATCGGGCTGAAATGAATCTTCTGCAGGTACACTAACCACGCAAAACGTATAGCACGGTTAGTTACGTATATGAGAGCACGTGGTATGCCACCGACTATAACGTTAGTTAAAATATATTATGTGTGAGGTCGTTGGCACGTGCATGCATCATGATCATGAAATTAATTTAAGCTATTTGTACTATTTCCTTCCCTATGGTAAAAATTTGTGCTGTCCTATCTTATTCTAAATGCTGAAAGATGTTGTAATGTACCAGATGGCAGCTGAAGGTGAGCCGCAGAGTGGTCAGTTTCTGGAGCAGTTTGGCACACCCACTGTGCTATGGAGGTTGTTGAAGTCGGTGGGATATGCAGAGCCACCACTGTATTTCTGGAAGCCAGCGAAAACCATGGTGCAGCCTTGGTTTGATGTTTGGGTGACTATCCCTGTGCTTGAAAGGGGTTGGCCGTTTCCAGGAATAAAGGTGGAAGTTGACATGAGGACGCCATGGGATGGTGCGCAGCTTGCAGCTTTTGAGGTGTTGACGGATATTTGCAGCCGGTTCAACAAGAGAGCTGATTTGGGGCCAGCAAATGTTTTTCCCAGGGTGGATGCTTCTCAGGGTGAGTGGGCTCAGTCTAGCCAAGCTTCTTTAGAGCGAGGCAGGGACGAGCGTGCTCATAGCACGGGTGCTTCTATGAGTGCTATGTTTGCTGTCCTGAGGATGCACTATTCCACTAGGGATGGTTGGATGAAGTGCGTTGAAGCCCTGCATGATGCTGTGGAGAAGAAGTTAGAAGCTGAAGAGTGGGCACGTATGGCTCGTCGTAGCTCAGATGACTTGGTGGTAGCTCTCACTGCCTGTCGCAATGAGTTGTTACGATGCACTGGCGCCTTGTTGGCAGCTGATCGCCGTGTCGAGGTGCTTGAGAGGGAGAATGCAGATCTTCGCCGCCAGCTTGACAATCGTAATATGAGTTTGACACGTCAGCGCAATGAGTTTCTGCAAGAGTTGCGTGCTAGTCAGCAGCAAGTCTGGGAGTTGCAGCAGGATGTTCATCGTCTGAACAACCGTGCTGATCCGTTTCATCCTCCGGGGGCAGCGGAGTTTGCTCCTGAGATCTTCATTGCAGCTGATGATGGTGAAGCAAGTGAGGAAGAAGAGGAAGAAGACCCCGAGGAGATCGTGCCTATTGACGAGAGTGATGACCATGGTGGGAACGTGTCCGGCGTGGACAGTGACCACGATGACTAGGCTTTTTCTAGTGATCTTGCCATGATCGGCACCCTTTTGTATTGGGAAAACCTTTAATGTCATGTAATGGGTAGAACCTGAATTGTAATGAGAGAACCCTGTGTGTTCAGGGCTGGAACCATCAAACTTTTAATTAAGTAATGGTAACTTATGCAGCTTGGAAACCCTTTTTGGTTGCGCCTTGTTATTGTGCGGTTGTGTGATGATTATTGAATTATTGTGCCGTTTGTTGGTTATCAAAAATGATCATTGATATCTTTTGGGCATAATCTTTCGGTTATCTTTGACATAACTGACACTTAACAATGGTTGTTGCGTGTTGCTACAGATGGCACCTCATACCCGTCGTCATGGGTCAACCAGTGGTGGTGGGAACGAACATGAAGATGAGGAGTTGCCGCCTCCTCCACCACGTACCCAGGAACAAATGTTTGCTCAGTTCTTGGACACCCAGCAAGCGATTTTGCAGCAGATGGTTGCTAGTAACAACCACAATCGCGATCGAGGTGGACGCCGCGGAAACGATGAGGACCAATACAGTAACTATAAGGACTTCATGGACACTAAGCCTCCGGTATTCAAGCAGGCCGTAGAGCCTGCTGGAAGCTGATGAGTGGTTAAATACTATTGAACAGTCATTCTCTGTGCTGCGATTGACTGAAACCATGAAGGCTAGCTTTGCTGCTATGTTACTGCAAGGCCAAGCTGGAATATGGTGGGCCAATCGTAAGACCGCCTACCCTGTGGTCGCTGATATCACCTGGGAGCAGTTCACCAGGGATTTCAGGGGGCATTTCATTCCAGCAGGCTTGATCAAGATGAAGGTCAATGAATTCATGCAGCTTACTCAGGGTACCAAGACCCTCACTCAGTATCATCATGCCTTTAACAATCTGTCGAGGTATGCCCCGTGGATGGTAGATACAGATGAAAAGAAGATTGAAACCTTCAAGAGAGGTCTTAGTACCAAGCTTATGAAGACTCTGGCGAACAACGCTCGTACAACTTTTAACGAGTTCATCAGTGAAGCTTATATCCAAGAGAAACAGAACAACTTGCACACTGCTTCCAAGGGAGGCAAGAGGCCATTTGAAGGAAGCTCTTCTCAGTCAAGGACTCCAGCAGCTAGTCGTGCGGATGGCAAATCGCCCTGCTTACCGTCCGGCTGTTCCTGGAGCAAAATTCAGACCCCCTCCAAAGAAGCAGCCAGCGCCTCAGCGCTACAAGAAAGGTTTCACAGTGCCTTTGAACAAGAACAATGCTCCTCCAAGCAACGCCGTTCCAGTGAGGACCAACCAAGGTCTGGGGCCATGCTTTAACTGTGGCCAACAGGGACATCTTGCTCGTTATTGTCCTCATCCCAGGCAGGGTCGTGTCCATCACACTACTGCGGAGGAACTTCCGGAAGGTGAACCAGTCACCGCGGGTATGTTTTCTGTGAATCAGCATCCTGCTATTGTTTTGTTTGACTCTGGATCGTCGCATTCTTTCGTGAGTCAAGCATTTGCACAAAAGCATGCATTACCAATTGTTGAGTTGAGCCATAGTTTCCGGATAACTTCAGCTGGGGCTGAAATTTGTACGCGTCATGGTGTCGGGGATGTGACCATCGAGATTGGTAATCGGGTTTTCATCAGTAGTCTTATTGTGCTACCAGGGTTGAGTCTGGATGTTATTTTGGGAGTTAGTTGGATGGACAAGCGGGGTGCGGTGTTGGACGTCCCTAACCGGATGTTAACACTGAGGGAACCCCAAGGTGAAGGCACTTTTCAGGTTCATCTGCCCCGTAGGGGAGATCTTTTTAGTCTCTCTTTCTCAGTGGAGGCCGTGACACTTCAGAGCATCCCTGTAGTGTGTGAGTTTCCTGATGTCTTTCCTGATGATCTACCTGGACTTCCTCCTGATCGAGATGTGGAGTTTGCAATAGAACTTATTCCCGGTACGGCACCTATTTCTCGAAGGCCATATAGAATGCCTCCTCATGAATTAGCTGAACTCAAGAAACAACTCCAGGAGTTATTGGACAAAGGGTTCATTCGCCCTAGTTCCTCTCCGTGGGGCTGTCCTGCAATCTTTGTTAAGAAGAAGGATGAAACTTTACGTATGTGTGTGGACTATAGGCCACTAAATGCTGTGACAATTAAGAACAAGTATCCTCTACCTCGTATTGATATCTTGTTTGATCAATTGTCCAAGGCCAAGGTTTTCTCCAAAATTGATCTGAGATCTGGGTATCATCAAATTAAGATCAGACCACAAGATGTTCCCAAGACGGCTTTCTCCACTAGGTATGGATTGTATGAGTATTTGGTTATGTCTTTTGGATTAACCAATGCTCCTGCACATTTCATGTATCTAATGAATTCGGTATTCATGCCTGAGTTGGATAAGTTCGTGGTAGTCTTCATTGACGATATTCTGGTATACTCTGAGAGCATGGAGGATCATGCTGAACACTTGAGGATAGTCTTGACTAGACTTAGGGAGCATAAGCTGTATGCTAAGTTCAGCAAGTGTGAGTTTTGGTTGACTAAGGTACCTTTTCTGGGCCATATCTTATCTGCTGAAGGTATTTCTGTAGATCCGTCAAAAGTTCAGCAGGTGTTGGATTGGCAGTCACCAACAAATGTGTCTGAGGTTCGTAGCTTTCTGGGATTAGCTGGGTATTATCGCCGCTTTATTCAGGACTTCTCTAAAATAGCTAAACCTATGACCAAGCTATTGCACAAAGATACCAAGTTTGTGTGGAGTGGGGAGTGTGAAACAGCTTTTCGCACCTTGCAAACGTTGTTGACCACTGCTCCAGTTCTTGCACAACCTGATATTGAAAGGCCTTTTGATGTGTACTGCGATGCTTGTGGCACTGGGTTAGGATGTGTTCTCATGCAAGAAGGCCGAGTCATTGCTTATGCCTCGCGTCAACTGAGAAAACATGAGCAAAACTATCCTACTCATGATTTGGAACTTGCCGCTGTAGTTCATGCATTGAAGATTTGGCGCCACTATTTGATGGGTCACAAATGTCATATCTATTCCGATCACAAGAGTCTCAAGTACATTTTCACTCAGCCTGAGTTGAACATGAGGCAAAGAAGGTGGTTGGAGTTGATCAAAGACTATGATCTAGAAGTACACTATCATCCGGGCAAGGCCAATGTCGTAGCCGATGCCTTGAGCCGAAAGTCTCATTGCAATGTATTGCAGCCTTTGCTAGCAGATGGGTTCAATCTTGTGCATCCAGTGGTGTTGAATAATATTACTCTCAGTTGTACTTTGGAAAGCAAGATTATTGAAGGTCAGAAAACAGATCCCGGCATATATCATATCAAGAGGAAGATGAAAGAACAAGAAATGCTTCATTTCTGAGTAGATGAAAAAGGTATATTGTGGTTCAAGGATCGATTGGTAGTACCGAAAGACCGTGAGTTGAGGAATCAGATTATGGATGAGGCTCATTTGTCCAAGTTGTCTATCCATCCTGGTAGTAGTAAGATGTATCAAGACTTGAAACCTAGGTTCTGGTGGACCAAAATGAAGAAAGAAATTGCAGCCTATGTGGCCAGGTGTGATACGTGTTGTCGCGTGAAGGCTATTCATCTTAAGCCAGCAGGCCTATTGCAACCCTTACCAGTTCCAGGTTGGAAATGGGATGAGATAACCATGGATTTCATATCTGGGTTACCTCTAACGCAAAAAGGCCACGATTCTATTTGGGTGATCGTAGATCGATTGACTAAGATTGCACATTTCTTACCAGTTCGAACTACAGATCGTCCTCATCAGTTGGCACAGCTCTACTTTGCTCAGATACTTCGGTTACATGGTGTGCCAAGGACGATAGTTTCCGACAGAGGCCCACAATTTATTGCGCGCTTCTGGGAGCATCTACACAAGTGTTTGGGAACCAATTTGGTTCGCAGCTCAGCTTATCATCCTCAAACTTCTGGTCAGACTGAAAGGGTAAATCAAATTCTTGAAGATATGTTGAGGGCTTGTGTTCTATCGTCTAAAGGTTCGTGGGAAGAATGGTTGCCTTTGGCCGAGTTCTCATACAACAATAGCTACCAAGAGAGTATTCAAATGGCTCCTTTTGAAGCTTTGTATGGGCGCAAATGTAGAACTCCTCTCAATTGGGTTGAATCAGGCGAAAGGAGATATTACGGGATTGACTTTGTGAAAGAGGCCGAAGAGAGAGTGCATACCATTCAAACACATCTCAAAGCCGCTCAGACTCGTCAAAAGAGCTATGCGGACAAGCGAAGAAGGCCATTGGAATTTGAAGTGGGTGACTATGTATACTTGAAAGTGTCACCTATGAAAGGCGTGCAACGCTTCGGAGTGAAACGAAAGTTAGCTCCAAGGTTTGTAGGTCCTTTTCAAATTCTGGAAAGAAGTGGGAAGGTAGCATACAAGTTACGGTTGCCACCACACATGTCCACTATCTTCAATGTGTTTCATGTATCTCAACTCAAGAAATGTTTACGAGTACCGAAAGAGCAAGTGGATTTTGGTGATATCAAGTTGAAATCAGATTTGACCTATGAAGAAAAGCCTATTGAAGTAATAGATTACAAAGAAAGAATCACCCGTAGCCGAGTGATCAAGTTCTATAAGGTGGTGTGGAACAACCAAAGTTATTGGGATGCGACTTGGGAGCGAGAAGATTACCTCAAGGAAGTCTATCCGTCTTTCTTTAAACAATGGTAATTAACTCTAATCTCGGGGACGAGATTCTTTTAAGGGGGGAGGGCTGTAACACCCTAGTGTTAGTTACTATTTTCACACTTGCATTTGCATGTCATCAAGCATAGATCATGTCATTTCATGCATTATTATCATTGCATTTGATTTGATTCCCTTTTATTGCTATATGTTTGTTTATATGTCCATATTATGCAAAATGTGTTGACATGCAAATGTGATGCTTGTTTATGGTTCTAAATGCTTTATACATGTTTAGGATAACATTTGGAACAATGTTCATGTTGGTGAAATTCCCAAAATACCCCTCTAGCTCATAGTTGACTAGAGAGCCCTTTAAAAGCTATTCTGTTTGACCAAACAAGAAGGGCATTTTAGAGATTCTGCATGTCAGTGCACCCTTAATCAAAGTTGTGTAGAATTTTATAAGCAACAAACTTTATTTTTGGGTCAACTCATGAAAATGAGTGGAAGAAGGTCAAAAAGTTGAATTAGTGCAGATTTGGAGCTGTTTTGGAAGTTTTCAAATTTTCCCAAGTCTAAACCGGTTTTCAGTTTCGGTGTACCCCTGTTCATTGACTTGTATCTCTCAATCCAGGCCGAACTAGAGTAAAGTTCCTTAATATGAAATGATCTACTCGTATAGCTCTTCAATCCATATTAGTGAAGTTTTCGCTGAAACGCCCTGGATCGCGAGTTATAGATCGATAAAAATCGAGTTTCAGTCGGGTCCGCGGAAACTGAATCGGAGCCGATTCAGTTCGACCCTCGGGCGAATCGTGGGCGAATCGCGCGACCGCGTCAGGCCTCGGCCGCCAGATGGCGCCGTACGCCGTCATTGCTGCCGCGCGGTCGGCTTACAAAGGGGAACACGCAATGCTGTCTCCCGCACGCTCGCCCTCACTCTCCCCGCTCTCTCGCCCTCTGTTCGCTCGCTGCTCGCCTCTTTCCCCTCCGCCGTCGCCAGTTCCGCCGTTGCCATTTCCGCCGCGACCGCCGCGGTGAAATCCGCCGCCACCGAGCCGTCTCCGACCGCGCCACCCTCGGCGCAGCTGCGGCTTGCTCTGCTCTTCGTTTCCGACCCGTTGCCGACCTCAGCCGACCTAAGGTACAGCTCCAGCGAGCTTCTCGCCGTCCGCCATTGCCGGAGCGCCGCCGAGCTCTCGGGTCGCCGCGACGAGGGCGATGCCGGGGTCGGCTTCCCTCTCTTTTGCTCGTCTAAGAGTCTCCGTTAGCCGTAGATCCATTCCACACCGTCGGTTAGGTCTATCTCGCCGTCGTTTCTCCGGAACCCAAGTTCGCCGTGAAACCGCTCGCCACCGTGCCGCCATGCGAGCGCGGTCAGTGAGTTTCCGTGCGCAATAGTTCGATTAGTCGCGCGCACAGGTCCGCTAGGGTTGCAGGAACACGGAACGAGGCCGAGCCGCGCGAGCAACGGCCGGAATCGGCCGGCGCAAGTTCGCCGGACCACCGCCGTCCGCCATTGCCGCCGTCGAGCTCGCTCCGGTGGAGTACGACCCTCGGCAGTTGGTCCATCGGGTTCGTCTCGTTGCCGCGAGTCGGTAGGTAGCCTCGGCGTCGCCGGAGACCTCGCCGTCGGCGAGCTCTCGCCGGTCAGCGCCGGCGGCTCTGTTTCCTCTCTCTGACGCGTGGGGTCGGGTCGACCCCGGGGCCCGCGAGTCAGCCGTTCGGGTGCGCCTCTGGTTCACTGAGCCGGGTGCACGTAGCAGTTCTATCGGGTTTAGGTTTTCGATTTATAAAAAGGAATTTCCAGAAAATGTGTAAAACCTTCCAAACTTCATATCTGGAGCTAGGAATGTCCAATGGGGGTGAACCAAATTTTGTTGTGTTTGTATTTCTGAGGTCTATCAAGAAAAAATATAAAATGTACTTTTTGAATACTTTTTGTGTGCAGTTATAATTAAATTGTTAATTACTTGTAAACTTGATAAATGCATAAGTAATTGCAGGAATGTGCTAAAAATGTGATTCCACTTGCATTCATCTTGTTTAGGGAAGTAGAATCTATGAAAAATATGTTTGCTGGTGTTTCACTGTTATTTATATGATGTCTAGTATAATGTGCCTTTTATGCTTTAATCTGGCAAAAATCACCATGCTTAATGTGTTAAGGTTATGGACATGAATATTTTTCCTGGGCTATGTTATGTTGGAAAGAAGCTAAGAAAATTAGGAAATCTGTTGGTTGATACTTTTCACTGTGTTAAGTATTTTCCATTGCTTAAAAGGCTGGTTGCTTGTTATTTTTGTGTAGACTGTTATACTTGTCCAAATGACTTGAAATTTTGTCAGTAGGCTGATCTGGATGTGTAATAGCTACTGTAATTTCTATGGATTTTTCTGGTCACAGTAAGCAGTAGGTCCAGTTATAGGCTAGGGTTTATTTAATTGTTTCTAAGCAAATATCTTTTGGTTGTGGTAGGTTAGTTGATGCATGTTAATTATTAAGTGCAGGTTGTAGACCTCTCACCCGGGACGAGAAATTGTTCTATGCTTTGCTTAAGAAGGGTGAGTATGAGTTGGTTGTCTAGGAAAGAAATAAATGAGTGTGGATTGTTAAACTGATTGCATATCGTGGGTTAATTCGTGCATCTCTATCTTGCATTTCATGTGCATTCTCAGTTCTCATATATGCATATCATGCATACAGGATCGCCGGGAGGAGTGACACTGTTGCAATTCGATCCACCGGAGGAGGGAGTTCCACCGGAGATTGAAGTGCCCGAGGTTTCCGAAGGACAAGAAGAAGAGGCTGAACTTCCGGAGTGCCCGGATCACCAACCCGCTAACTTTGTGAAAGGCAAGCCCCGGAGCATTCCTAAGTCTCCACCTACTCTTTTTACAAATACACTGGTCTTTATTAAATCGTATGATTGTGCACTTAAGTATAGGAGTTGATATGATACCGTTGCTGCATTTATTCCTTGTCCACTTATACTTGATCCTGAAGTTATTACTAGACAAGGGGATGGGTTCGATCCTATGCTTAGCCATGCTTAGACCGGTAGAAGTCGAGGGATTTCCTGTCCTTCGCGAGCATAGGTGGTTACCAATGATGATGGGGTTGGATTCCACATGATGGACTATATGTGCCACCATGCCACAGTGTCTAATGAGAGAATCAAGGCTAGGTAGCGGGGAGCCGCATGACATGGTTGAGGTCATGCCGTCTTCGGTGCTGCTTGCGGCCGACTAGGACTGAGGCCACCAGACATCAGTTGAGATTGAAGGACGTCGTCACATAGCTGGCCAGATAAGTCGTTCTGACCGCGAAGCCGAGTATTTCTTTCTGAGCCGGGAATTGGTGCGACTAGGCAGACATATTCTGGAGGTAGGAAGTATGTGCGGAGACACCATCTTACCAAGGGCAGGTCAGGGACCTGATGCATCCTGGAAGTGGGTTGGTCTCTGAGAATATGGTCCCCGCCGAGCCCGCGACATATTGTGACTCAGAAAGATTTAACGGTGGCCCAAGAAGCCAGTGGCTCGGCTGACAGGGTTTGTGATTGGCATATTTGCCAGCTGGTACAATCGATTCGAATCGTCATCTCTCCTGGTTAGTGAGAAACTAAACTGATCTTCTGGTGAGGTAGAGGCTAATAACTTGAACATAATGATTATGGTGAGATGAGGTTGATATCCGTGGATATCGGAAATCATATGGTTTTATTGATTGCTACAATATTCAGTGAATGCTTAGTATAGTGGCTAATCCTAGTATATAGTTTAACTGAAATCGAAGCTTATCACAATTAAAATGAATAAGTTGAGGTTCTACTGTAGTAATGCTTTTGATGCAAAATGATGCTACCCTCTGAGCTCCACCAATTAAGCCTTGCATATCCTTGAGAGTCTTTTTATTTACTCCTTGTCGGGTAAGTCTAGCTGAGTACAATTGAGTACTCAGGGTTTTATTCCCATTGTTGCAGATGGTGTAGTTTTCTACGCGTATTGCAGGAACTGCTTCACCCCCGCGGGCGAAGAAGACTAGACCCGAGGGCAGGGTCATTATCTATCTTTAGTTGTTGTAAGAATGCTGTGACGGGGTCATGTGATGGTACTCGTATTTGAACTCTGTGGTGTAAAACTATGTTGACTTCCGCTACTACCCTATTTGTGTAAAAGACTATGTTGTACTCTGATGTTTAAATTTCGGTTGCGAACTTATGTGTCATGTGATCGGGTATTGCTGAATGAATGATCCTTGGGGTATGAAATGTTTGAAATCCTTCGAGATTTCCGGACTACCGGGTTTATATTGGCTCAAGTGCGACTGGATTGCGGCGAAAATGCGATCGTTGTACTTGTGCTCGTATAAATTGGTCGGTTCTGTGACAAAAGTCATGTAAGTGCACATGGCAATGATACACTCTCAAGCTGGCTGGTCCGGTGCCATCGACCAATGAGCAAGCACGGTCACCATACTACTACTGATTCCACAATCCGACTGCATCAAGATGAGATCAACTCCTTTCCACTACACCAACCGAGTCGATCAAGCTTATGTGGGCCATCGCCGAGCCATGCACCAACCTATAAAGCCATGCAATTGCTGAGAAGTCAGGATCAAGAACTAGCCGCTCCGCACTCGTCATCCCACACTAGCGATCAACAACTCGCCACAGCCGTTGCGCCAACCACAGCGGTACTTGCATCATCACCCCGCGACCCTCGCCCTCATCTCAAGGTCGTGGTCGCCAGGAGCACGTCACGGATTTCATCAGCACGACTTGACATCGACCTCAGATTGGCTGAACGAGCCATCCGAGTTGCAAGGAAACATACCAACTACCCCAGGTGAAGTCTAACAAGGAACTCGCTGCCGATCTCTCACCGCTCCTCGTCATCATCCGCCACATCCGACGGCGGCGGTCCAGATGAGAATTTTTCATCAACGACATCCGGCGACATCAACAATCATCGAAGGCCAGTGATAAGCCTGTCCCAAAAAGCTCTTCGCTGATCAACTTGTATCGGACCGTCTCATGGCTGGGCGAGCAGTGAAGCCATCGTCACCAAAACGACCAACCGTGAAAGTATCGTGCAGCTAGCGGCGGCTCCATATAGGGCGAGATCGGATCAGTACTTATGGGGGAAGTCATCCTCACAAATTGCACCAATCAGCAACTAAGTTATTAGCACGTCACGATGAACGGAGCCCAACAGTATGCAAGATTTGTGACCAGCAAAGAAGAAAAATAATGAACGAGCCGTCCAGCGCTCGCTACCAGCATCACACAAACGCCATGGAGCTAAGTGCTATTTCTTAAACATTTTAATCATATATTTCTTCGATCTCTAAATGCCCCTGAGCTTTCCTCCAAATTTTTTCATATATGTGACGTCATCTCCATATGCTTTTCTTCATGCACACCATGCGACTGACAGTCAAAATTTTTAAATTTATATATCTTATTTTTACTCCATGTACTGCTCGTTCTACGTATTTGTTTTACAGGGGCCGTGTCCAATCAATGAAGCTTATTCTCTAAGCTCGGGGACTTGACAATCTGGAAGAGCACGAGGGTAATTGCCGACCTGTTGCAAGCGTCATCTGGAGCTCGAGCTTCATCAAGCGACCCGCATCGCCATCCTCTGCTAAGCTGGGCATTGCTCGGAATACTACTTGGCAACCATTACTGCTCATCGCCCACTACGTCTCCAACTAGCGGCAATCACAACATCCACAACAAGAATGGAGGCGCATCGTCACACAGTGAACAAAAGGCCATAGTCTATGATGATCAGTAAGACCTGCTTCCTTGAGCGTCAGTCATTATGAATCACCTCCTCGACTTGTCGCCCGTCACAGCCTCATCAACAGGCTTCATATTGGATCGAGGATTGCTCGTCGACCTGCTCTGACCTTCTCCACAAGGATCGGGGACTGCTCGCCAATCTTCACCATGTTCTCTAGTCGAGCTTTCCGCTCGGGGACTTCGTCAAGACATCAGACTCCATAGCGTTCTTCAGTCAAGCTCTACACTATCCTGAAGTCCACCAAAGATTTGCACGTATTGATACATGAGACGTACACATACATGTACAAGAACTTGAAGGTTACCATGCTGCTACACGACATGCTAATCAAGAAACAAGCAAGCAATATGCATTCACATACAGCACCACACCGCTCACCGGAAACTCATACCAGCCAACGAACAAAGATCAAGTCAACAAGGACATCTAAGCCTTGCACATGACTCCGCGCATGAAGAATCCGAGCAGATCTGAAGACCCTCAAACCAACATATGCATGCACTTTGCATGCAAGCTAATTATTAAAGACCATGCAAGATAGGAAAGATCCGATCAGCAAAAGGAAAAAAAAATGCAGCGAGTAATTTTGCTGCTCGTCAATGAAAAGCCACGCCCAATACGAAAAAAAAGAAAAAAAAAGAAAGAGTACGATCTACATGGCATGCAAGATAATCCTGAAAATCATGAAGATGACTTTGAAGCTCCATCGTACTACAAGCAAGGAAACTCTAATTCATCGTGCATGCACCGTCAAGGCCAAGACAGAAGCAGCTACGTACTCGGGGACCTGATTCCACCCGTACAAGATCCGAAGATCGACATGTCCAGCTAACGCCAACATTGCGGCGAAGCACGGTGACATCGAGCCTATATTGGGAATGAAGTTGAGTCCTAATATTTACATCACATCTACTCATGGACTGCGGCACATTCATTCTTCAGCTCCGCCGTGTGAAAAAAAAAGCCTAAAAAATCCATTGTGCTTCTCGCCGTCAACACTCTACGGCGGCCTCAACGACAGCAAGACCAGAGCCACGCAAATCACGTCAACAACAGCGGCAACCTTCACCAAGCTGAGATTGGACGCAGCAGCCTATGACGCCACCAACACTCGTCGGCTCGTCGACCACCTCGCGGGTTTGGATCAAAAAGAAGATACGGAATTTTCTTCATCGGTCATCTGATCGTGGCAATCATCAAACAACCACACTAGCATGAAGACGGCTTCCCTCATCACGAGATTACATACAGGCTGACAACGTGCTCAGAGATGTGCAAGCTGACCACGTACGAGGCAATGTATGTGAAGCAAGCTGATGGCAACAAGCAAGCAAATGAAGATACACGTAAATCGACGTCGTCAAGCAAATGAAACCCTGACCATGGTCGGGCATCTCGCCAACGGTTCTTCAGAAGCCTCGACAACGCTCGGGTACTCAGAAGATTTTCTCCGCTGATGAGATACTAAGAACTCGTCGCCGAGCTCTCGCCGCTCCTCCTCGTCGTCCTCGCATTGCTCGGACTACGCTTCCGACCAGGTTGGGGACTCGTCGTCGCTTCTCGGCGTTCTCACGCTGCTCGGACATCGTCTCTGACCAGGCTGGGGACTCGTCGCTGCTCCTCGCCGTCCTCGCGCTGCTTGGACATCATCTCCGACCACGTTGGGACTCATCGTCGTTCCTCGCCGTCCTTGCACTGCTCGGACTACGCCGGAGATTTTATTGTCTTCGTCAAGCATTTCCGAGCACTAAAGCTGCTCAGGGAATTCGTCGTCGTCGTCAAGCATTTCCGAGCACTAAAAGCTGCTCGGGGACTTTGTCGTCGTCGTCAAGCGTTTCCGAGCACTAAAACTGCTCGGGGGCTTCGTCGCCGTCGTCAAGCATTTTCGAGCACTAAAGCTGCTCGGGGACTTCGTCGCCGTCGTCAAGAGTTTCCGAGCACTAAAGCTGCTCGGGGACTTCGTCGCCGTCGTCAAGCGTTTTCGAGCACTAAAACTGCTTGGGGACTTCGTCGTCGTCATCAAGCGTTTCCGAGCACTAAAGCTGCTCGGGGACTTCGTCGCCGTCGTTAAGCATTTCCGAGCACTAAAGCTGCTCGGGGACTTCGCCATCTTCGTCAAGCGTTTCTGAGTAATAGATCTGCTCGGGGACTTCGCCGCCTCGTCAAGCGTTTCCGAGCACCAACCTGCTCGGGGATTTCGTCGTCTTCGTCAAGCGTTTTCGAGCACCAAGCTGCTCGGAGACTTCGTCGTCTCGCCAAGCGTTTCCGAGCAGTACAGCTGCTCGGGGATTTCGACGCCTCGTCAAGCGTTTCTGAGCAGTACAGCTGCTCGGGGACTTCGTCGCCAAGCTATCAAGTCACTCCATGCTGTTCGGATCAGGGTGCTGATCTTGGGCAGCATATCGGGGGTCTTGATATGCGCCTCACCTGCTCAGAAGATTTTTTCCCAGTCACTTGTTGTGCTCAGTGATTTCGTCGACACTTCACAAGATCAACAAGGATAAAGATTTTGACCCTGACACCACGTGACTGCGTCACCTACTATCAGGCTCGGGGACTAAGTAGATACACTTCACCTAACGGTGAAGGTATTGGTTCTGACGAACCAAAAGTGGATACACTTCACCAAAGAGAAGCTCTTTTCGAATTTTTTCTGAGCTCCTTACATCCGTCTGGTCAAGCAACTCCGAAGATCTGCACCTCCCGACGAGTGTAAGGCGCTCGGGGACTAGCTGTGGGGATATAAATCCCCGGTACCACAAGTCAAGACATGGGCCGCACCATCAAAGCTGGCCCGGCCCAGAAGATAAAGACGTGCGGCGCAAGTCAATGCACCACACGGTTATTGTACCAACTTGATTAGTTTACTTGTAACCTTGTCCCTTTAGAGTATATAAGGAGGGGCAGGGATAGATCCCACAAGGCAGGCCAACTCAACTCATAATAATACAAGACAGCAACACACAGGACGTAGGGTATTATGCCTCGCGGCGGCTTGAACCTGTATAAATCTCGTGTCTCGTGCTTACTGCGCAACGCTTGTTCGTCTCAGGCGCACCCTCACCGTCTCATCTACTACCTTGGGCATACCCCTCGGTAGACTATCGCCGGTATTCCGTCGACAGTAGGGGGACCTAATATTACCAAATTGAATTCATTGAACATCTTTGTAGAGGTCGTCATCAATTACCAAAAAGGAGGAGATTGAAAGCTCTAGTTTGGTTTTGGCTAATTGATGACACCTAGTATCTAACCATGTGCTTAAGCTATTGATTACAAGTATGGTTAGAAGATCAAGCGGGAAGCTATGACGGCGTCCATGCAAGTGGTGTAAATCCATCAAGATGTTGGATCAAATGCTTCTCAACTTGGAATTTGGAAAAGGGCTCAAGGTAAAGGTAAAATTTATAGGGCCCTTTTCATTTTGGTGATCAAGACACTGTAGAGAGTGTGATCACATTTAGATTAGATGACCGTACTATTAAGGGGGATGAAATTTCGTTAACAACCTCGGTCATCAAGTGCCTCTAGTTGACATAGTTGAGCATATGCATTTAGATCTAGAGAACTAACCTAAAACCTTGCAAAGTGAACTTAAAATCAAGATAACACTCATGCCTAAGTGCTTATACACTTGGTTGTTAGCACCTAGAAGCAAGGTAGTTGAAGAGAGAGCGAAAAACAGCTCTCAGAGCTGCACCGGACGCTGGGTGTGTCCGGTGGGTGCGCACCGGACGCGTCCGATGCAGCCAGAGCCTCTCTGGAACCTCTCTGTGTAAGCACCAAACGCTGGAACTGTAACTCCAGCACGTCCGGTGACCTTTCTCAAGCGTACGGTCAAGAAACGTGTATTCTAACTGAGTGAAAGCACCAGACGCTGCCAGCGTCCGATGGCCTAACAGCGGACGCATCCGGTGCAACTTTGAACTCTCTGGATGCTCTCTATTCGCGCACCGGACATGGGCGTCGGAGCGTCCGGTGCGAGGTCTCGGCGACCGGTGAGTTGGTGCGCTGCGGGAAGTTTGAAACGGCTAGTACACGTGTCAATCGGCGGTACACCGGACAACCACCGGATGCGTCCGGTGCTCACTTAACCAGCGTCCGGTGTACACGTAGAAACTATAAAACGGCTACTTTTTCATCCTCACTTATAAATAGCCGATCAACCGGTTTTGTGAGCCTCTCTTGCGCATTTCACTCATTGCTAAGCATCTCTTGAGCTTCCCAAGCCTCTTCCACTCACTCTAGAGCTTGATTCTCATCCATAGTGAGCTAGCGAGTGATCCAAGTGCATTGTGTTCATCTAGATCATCTTTGGGCACTTGTTGATCGTTATTGCTGTGCATTTTTATCTATTCTCTTGGTGATTGCTGTCACCTAGACAGTCTTGGAGCAGCGGAGGAGTTGGCAGAGTTGGAGATTGTCTTCGGCCACTCCCGGAGGTCTTTGTGTGGGGTTTGCACCTTCCCCGGCGGAGAGCCGCAAGGTAGCCTAATACATTTCTCGTGTCATTGAGTTACCTTACTCGTGGTAGGTTCTAATGGTGCTCATTGGTTGAGCTTGACATTGGTTGTCAATTAGCCACCGAACCACCGAGTAGTGGTCGACACAACGGGGACTAACGTGCCGGCAAGCACGTGAACCTCAGGATAAATTCATTGTCTCCATCGTATTGATTGGGATTTTATTGGACCATCACCTTCGAGTGTATTGGTATATTTCTCGGTGATTGGATGTCTACTCTACTTGGCGGTATAACACAACAACACCCTCTCCTTTACTTTTGTGCACTTACTTGTGTAGTGGTAGTTGTTGTAGTTTGCTTGTCCACCTAGGAGTAAAGTAGTTGCAACCTACGCTACCTTGTGTGTACTTCTAGAGACATAGCTATAACGGTTAGGAGGGCTTGCAATTTTGAGTAGGCTAGTGCAAAATTCGCTTCACCATTTGTTGTTCTAACTCTTGGTCAAGTGTTGTTTGTAGAGTTTTAAAATAGGCTATTCACCCCCTCTAGCCTTTTGGACCTATCATAGAAGCATGTTTAAATTTATGTCTCGCATGTAGTAAGCATCATTTAATATTAATAAAAGAGAGATGATCTAAAAAATAGATAAATAATAAAAATAATAATAATAATAATAATAATAGTAAAATAAATAAAATAATATTTATATAAATTCGGTTTATCATAGTAGCAATAAATAGAAGCCTAGTGATCATAATAAATAAGGCCAACCAAGAAGAAACTCCGACCCTAGAAAAGAAGCGACCTTAGAGGAGCCATCATCCTCGCCAAGGTATGATCTCTATCCCCAGCAATTTTCATATTTACTGTGAGTTATACCCTAAAAGTAATTCTAAATTTTTGCATTGAAAAAAAAAGATAATAAGAAGAGAAAAAGAATATAATATGTCTTTGTTGGGAATGATGAACAATTGCTCTGTGATGATTTGCAAAATCTTGTTATACAATCCTTACTAAGAAAGTTTTGAGTATGATATCTGAAAATTTGTCTTAAGTCAAACACTATTGTGGGTTTGCACATGCTAATAACCTAAGTTATGCTCTTGCAAGATTGAAATTGGTATAAGTAGATCTTTTTCCCTGCCTAAGGAATGAGTGAGAACCAACTAAAGTTTCTGATTTATAAAAATTCAAATTCTTGCCCATGCTTCCTTTATAGAGTTAACTACCTACCATCAAGCCATACATCCACAAACAAGTAAAACCACCAAAAGAAAGAGTTCTTGTCTGTTTTGAGCCTGCTTGGACCTTATTTGATCTAGGTAGAGAAACTAGTCATATTCTTTGATCAAGATCACGTACATATTCCACCTATGTATTACTTCTACGCTGGAAGTATACATCTATGCTCCATACGCCAATTGAGACAAACAACCACCATCAATCTTTGTTCTTTTGATAGATGGGGAGTATGGGTTACTGAAAAAAAAGAGAGATAGAGAGAGCAAGTGCTCAAGAAAAAAAAGAGAACAAATGTCCCATGGGCAGGTGCCCATATATCTATGCTTCAAAAAAAAACTATGTATTCAGTAACCTTACTCTCCCCTGTCTAAGGCAAAGAAATAAGTCTCAAGGAGCCCACCAAATAATTTACACTTGCACTTCTTGATCATCTTATATGACTTGTTGCTCCCTATGATCTAAGAGTCTAATCTTGCAATATATTCAGTTCAAGTATGCTTTTGCTCCATTCCTATAAGCCCCACATAAGCTTTAGGATAGACATGAAAAGCTCCTTTGAGCTCTTGTGAGGACCATCACACTAAGGAGTGGTTGAGAGTACCATTAAAGGAACCAAAGCAAGCTTTTGTTTTCAAAAGGATAAAAACTCTCTAGTAAAAGGTTTCACTCTACCAAAGTAAGGGATGAAGTATCTACTTATATGTTCTATCTTGTTTTTTTGCATAACCCAAGGTGAACAAGCTAAAAGCCCCATATAGTTAAGACACGGGATGAATTTCTGAACCATGCTCAATACTAGAATAGTGTTGGTTTGTATATAAGATCTTTGTGAATTATTACATTGAAGCAGTTCCTGGTCCAACATTGCCATGTTAAAACCCACATCTTTGCTTGAGGACAAGCAAAATGTTAGCTTGGGGAGTTTATTGATGGTCTCTAACACCCTGTTTTACCGTCAACATTTCACCCACAATCAAGGTAAAACCACATGAAAAGCAAAGAACTCACTTTGAAACTCACCTAGTTCCACATGTCCTTGGAGAAATACTGTGTATGCAGGAAAAATGGTGAAAACAGGCAAAAACAAAGCAAAACAAGGCACCTCAGCACCTCAGCTACCACATGGGAGCTAGAGGGGGGCGCCCGCCCTATCACATAGGGCGCCCGCCCTATGAAAGTTGCCAAATGGGCATGCCACCTCACGGATCCGTGTGCTATCCTCCCAAATGGCCTATGGAATGTTGATTAAATATCAATGGTTCAGAAACAAGTCATGAGGATCCGGTGGCCCTACGAATAGGGCGCCCGCCCTGTCGAAACTGGGTGCCACGTCCACAATCTAAGGGAAGGCCCCCAGGAGTCATCCAAGCCATCAAATGAAGTCGATTTTCATCCAATGGTGATCAAGTGATGTGCCATGGATCGAAGGATCCACATGTCATCCCCTAAGGGCCACAAACCGCCATTCCAACCAGAAACCGATGTACCAACCGACTTGGGAGAGTGGTGGAGGGCCGTCGGATGCGAAAGGCGGTGTGGCGCGAAGTGGTAGGGCGGGCGCCCGGGGTGGTAGGGATCAGTTTCCACACTTGTAAGCAGAAACCACTAGAGATTCAGCTCATTCTCTAAGTCAGAAGTAGTTCCTGCCCTCTCTCTCTCTAGCGAAGCTCTGCTCTTAGGAATAGTGCTAGCTAGAGAAGAGTAGAGTAGTGAGAGAAGTCAGGAGAAGGAGGAAGTTTGTGGAGGAGCCAGGCTTGTCGGCGACCTTCTCTACGGTGTTCTTCACTCTTATTGGTAATAAAGATCCCCTTCTTCATTTATTTATTGTTATACTTTAACCAGTTGCATACTTGTCTCATTGCTTGGTTAGAGTGCTCTAATTCCTTGACCAGAGTTAGAGTAGTAAGTTTTATAGATTAAGCGAGGTGCTTAGGCTATAATCTTACCCTTGAGTGCGGCTAGACCCACATATAGTAGTGGTAGGTTCTAGGTGGTGATAGATCTAGAATCCTCTGGATTCCACCACGTTCAGTTTGGTTTTATCAGCGTAGGGCTTGTAGATGTATGGTGCCTAATCAGTCGGACCCCGGCGAGTTTAGAACTTTGCGTGTCCCGAGTATAGCAGTCTCTTTGGTATAACAATCACTTGATCTTTTACTGAGATATAGTTCTCCCATAAACTACAGAGCTACCTCAATTTACCCTAGTGTGTTTCCACCATAGTTATACTTCATTGAATTATCCTCACTAAGGTTATTTATCCATATCTAGATCTTTGACTATCAGATCCTAGGAATCACAAACGCAGCCTTCCTTTGGGAAAATATAAATTCAACACTTGGTACTCCTAGGTAAAGTACTACACGATAGTTCTGTGTGCTTGCAGAATCCCATCACCTATCCTATAGAGCTACCCATAGCATTTTTGGGCGCAGTTGCTAGAAATAACTTTATTCCTAATAGCAACGTTAGAAGTGTCAACAACCACATACTTTGAGCATAGGGATTGACAACCCCCGTGATTGCGTTGAGAAGTATTGTTACCACAGTTAAAGGATAGATTTGACTACACTCTTTTGATAGCATTAGTAACTGTCAACAAAGAGGTTGACCACCGCTCCAATCTTCATCCAGCCAGATTTGAACCTTCGGCAGCGTAGATAGTTGGAATTGATCATGAATTATGACTTGAATATTAATTACCATCTAGGCAAGGCCAATGTGGTTGCAGATGCGCTAAGTCGGAAGGTCTATTGCAATGTGATAGAGATACATGAGTCTCAACCTGAGTTGTATGAGGAGTTTGCAAAGCTCAACTTGGGTATTCTGAATAGCACTGAGGCTGTGGCCATGGAAGTAGAGTCCACTCTAGAGCAGGATATCCGAAAAGGATAGCTCACTGATGATAAGATCCTAGAGATCAAGGAGTTAATCGGGACTGATAAGGCTCCAGGATTCACAGAAGATGAACAAGGAGTGGTATGGTTCAAGGGAAGGATATGTGTGCCTAATATAAAAGAAATCAAGGAGTTAATTCTCAGAGAAGCACATGATTCAGCTTATTCTCTTCACCCAGGATAGTACCAAGATGTACAATGACCTGAAGCAGTACTATTGGTGGTATGGCATGAAGCGAGAAGTGGCTGAGTATGTTGCAATTTGTGATACCTGTCAGAGGATCAAGGCCGAGCATCAAAGGCCAGCTGCATTGCTACAACCGCTGAAGGTTCCTGAGTGGAAATGGGAAGAAGTAAGCATGGATTTCATAGTTGGGCTACCTCGCACACAGTCGGGCTATGATTCTATTTGTGTCATTGTGGATCGTTTGACCAAAGTCGCTCATTTCATTCCGGTCAAGGAGACTTACCATGGACCCCGGCTTGCAGAATTGTACATGTCTCGGATTGTATGTTTGCATGGAGTGCCCAAGATCATTGTGTCAGACAGAGGTACACAATTCACATTGAGATTTTGGAAGCGACTTCATGAGTCCATGGATACTCGATTGCATTTTAGCTCTGCTTATCACCCTCAGATAGATGACCAGACAGAAAGGGTGAATCAAATTTTGGAGGATATGTTGAGAGCTTGTGCGCTCCGTAATGGCAAGAGTTGGGATAAGAACCTACCATATGCAGAGTTTTCTTATAACAACAGTTATTAGGTAAGTCTCAAGATGACACCTTTTGAAGCTTTGTATGGGAGGAAATGTAGAACTCCTTTGTTTTGGAGCCAAGTTGGCGAACGGAAGGTGTTTGGTCCTGACTCCCTAAATGAAGCTGAAGAACAAGTCCAGGAGGTCCAAAACAACCTGAAGACAGCTCAGTCTCGACAGAAGAGTTATGCAGATAAGAGAAGAAGAGAGCTAGTCTTTGAGATTGGAGATTTTGTTTATCTCAAGGTATCACCCAACAGGGGTCTAAAGAGATTCAATGTCAGAGGCAAACTTGCGCCAAGGTACATTGGACCGTTTAGGGTAATTGACAGGAAAGGTGAAGTGGCTTATCAGCTGGAGTTACCTCCCGGTTTTCAGTGATACATGATGTTTTCCATGTTTCACAGTTGAAGAAATGCTTGCGAGTTCCCGAAGCAACTCCCCCATGATGAGCTAGATTTGAGGAAGGATCTGACTTTCTCAAAGCCAGTGAAGATTTTGGACACACAGGATAAAGGCACTCGGAACAAGCGGATCAAGATGTGCAAGGTGCAATAGAAGCATTATTCAGAAGAAGAAGCCACGTGGGAGAAAGAAGATGATTTGAGAGCAGATTTTTCGCATCTCTTCGATGATCTTTCCTAATCTCGAGGACGAGATTCTTCTAAGGGGGTAGGTTCGTAACACCCTACTTTTAAATTTTAGTAACTACAAATTTAATTGATATTTATATTTACATTATTGCCCATTAATAATAGGAGTAAATACTATTTTATAGAATTATTATTATTGATTTGTTGCATGCATGCCGTTGCATAATTTTATTGGATGAAAAATATTTATTATGTTTAATATTCGATTAGGGGGCTGGACCATGAGGTCTGGAGTGGGGCTGGACCTAGCTAATTAATTAGTTTTCTCTAAGTTTTGGCTTTACACGGGTAATGTTTTGTGGCTCAAGAGGGGGCTTCTGCAGTGGGTCGTTACCCTGTCGGCGGTGAAACCTTAGAGGTACATGTAAAACAGGCTTAGAGTGTAACGGCCTTGTAGTGTGACCCCGTCATTCACCTGGGCATTGTTTGGCGTAATGGGGAACAACACGACTCATGGTGAAAGTGTGCAACCTCTACAAAGTGTAAAACTGATATATCAGCCGTGCTCGCGGTGAAGAGGTGGCTTGGATTTCTTCGGGATTAGTTGGTTACTCTGGTTCTTGGTTGGGTGGTTCCTTTGGGAAAGGAACGGGTGCTTGGATGGACTTCCAAGCGTTGGTTGCTTGGATGGATTTCCGGGTGTGGTTTGCTCGGTTGAATTTCCGAGTGTTGGTTACTCTGAAGAGATGAGAATTCACTTAGTTAAATAGGTGCATAGGGAATTAAGGAAATAGGGTTTTGTCGCTTTAGGTGCTGAGTCAAACCAAATTAGCCTACCCTTGTTATAAAACATATGTCATATTTTTCCTACACTTGCGGAGTACATTTCGATATACTCACCCTTCCTCTTTGTCCCCCTGCTACCCCACCCAGACGTCGGCGTTGACGAGGAGGACTACGTGGAGGACGGTGACTTCGACCCCGATGATTTGTACTAGGCTGGTGCTGCTCCCGGTCGACGTTCCTATGGAGTTGGCATCTCTTCCCGCTGGAGATTTAGTTATCATTTATATACTTTTCTTTTAGACCCACGGGTCCTTTTCTAATAATGTTACGATTATTTATTCATAATTATGATGATACTATTATGACGTTGATATATGTATGATTTATTGATCCTAGCATACATATATTGTGCATTCGATTTTGTTCTTAAAATTAGGTGTGACGAAGTCGCCGGCAGTGAGCTAAAGCTCTGAGCTGCCGCGCGTGCGTGCGCGAATGGCGTCGGAGGGAGAAGAAAGGAAGCAGGCCGCACGGGCCGTGTTGGGACAGACCAACCGCGTGGGAGAGCGCGCGGAGGGGGTGCAGGAGCGCGCGGGCGGCCTGCAGATCTGGGCTGCCCCAGGCCGATTTTCGTTTGTCATTTTCCTTCGCGAATTAAAATTGTTTTCCAATTTCCTGATAGAATGAATAGTGAGCCACGTTGTAAATTTTATATGAATGTTTCCGTGGCACCAAAAATTATGAAATTAAATGTGGATGATCTCTGTGATAGGCTTTACATAGTAAAAATATGAAATACGGAGTTTGGGTGTCTTCTGTATATATTAAAAATCTGCCTTTTAATTAATAAATGACCCTTCTAGGATTTTTATAGGCCATAATATTTATCTAAAAATTATGAAATTTTTTCTCACTGTTTGGGGCTGAGATCTAGCTGTAGAAAAAGTTTGGGCTCGAGTGGAGATAGTTTATTTATTTATTATTTTATGCTCTATAATTTGATTAATAAAATAAATAGAGAACCCTAATAAACTAGGTTTTGAGTGACTTGTGGATCGATTGTTGACCCTGGATCGTTTACTGTGGTGATCCTTGGCAAAATGAATGTTGTCACTAGGTAGTAGTTGTAAAGCTGTGCAGCGGCTTTCAACAACTGTCAAAATAAAATCCTGCATAATAATCGATAGTAATTAGTTTTGTTAGCTTACAATTTTAACATGAAAGAAAGTTGTACTCAAGTTTCTAAATGAAGTTTACTTTTTGTTAATTCATACTTTAGTGCATTTCATGTATCAAGGCATACATATCATCATGTTAAGTATGCATTATTATTATGTGTAGTGAATGTGGGGTAATTTAATTATCTAAGGCAAGTCCCGAGTAAGGTCTTCACTCGGTGAACGTGGATCTTTCTTGCAGATTGACTTCAGAGTATTATCTGCTCTAAGCAACAGGCAAGCCCCGGTGCATTCAAACCCTTCCTTGAGATTTATAAAATGTTTATAACTTTGAGTTAAACTACTACATTAAGTTGATAGGAGTTGAGTGATAACCCAATTGATGCATTACCAACCTTGACCATTGAAATACCATCCTTGAAACATGTTTTTAAATGAAATGTTGAAAAATGCTTATCCCTGCTTAATCAATTTAGTTTTGCATAAAATGCTATTTTTGAATTATGGTGATATGCTATTGATGAATCATGAGAAAGGAAAAGGGATATAAGTCCGTTCAGTGATTGTGCACTTGGGTTGCAGTCCCAATGCATTGTCGCGGAGGGAAAGGGATTTTTCTGTTCGGTGGTCATACACTTGGGTTAGAGTCCCAATGTATCGTCACCGATGGAAAAGGGATTCGAAAACCATTTGGTTACTTTGTACTTGGGTTAGAGTCCCAATGCATCGTCACCAACGAAAAATTGAATTAGGGACCGTTCATTGTAGGCCTATTGTGATCGAGACTTGGCAACTAGCCACATACTCCGAGAAGCCCTATCTCCGGTGACTCTACTACTTGAACCGACAACCATGCATTGAGAGTGGAGAGATGACAAGAGTAGCGTGTACCCTCATGGGTTAGAGTCCCGGATTGGAGAGGAGTACTGTGCTCTGGGGGGCACAGGACCGGTTCAGGTTTTGTAAAAGCTGTGGTAGACGGGGTTGGCATATGCAAGCTTATGTGCTACATATGCAGTGTGGATAGGGATCCCCAGCTAGGTATTAATCTATTCGAATAGTCGTTGCTCCTCGGTTATGGAGACTTGATCCTCACACCTACACCGAAAAGTGGTTCGAAACTAGGTTTTGTGAATGGATAAAAAATTGGAATTTGGAGGATACATGTGAATCAACTCGGCTTCAGGACTACTGATTAATATTGAGATGAAATGTTGAAAGTAGAAATTAAAAAATTGAGATGCTTTTCTGCAAAAGACTTGCTCCTTGCTAAAGCCTTACCTTGACTCCTCTCTGCCTGCATTCCTGAGTCTTCTCCCCATTTTCTTTAGTCGGGTAAGTCTTGCGGAGTACCCCATGTACTCAGGGTTTGTTAACCCCTATTGCAGGTGAGCCGAGAGTACAGTTCTGCTTGGGACCGTGTCGGTTGACGGATCTTGCATGGAAGAAGATGTGTATATGATATAACCCTTGGGCAGGGTGTTTAGTTGTATACTGCAACTCCACTACGAAACTCTGGTTCGGATTAATGTAATTTCTATTTGTAAACCTATAGTTATGTAATACTTCCGCACCCTGTACTCTGATTCAAGCTATGTGTGTAAACTATTGTAATACTTGTAAGGTCTTTACAATGAGATTCTCGGGGAAATCAGGGTTTTCGAGGAAACCTGGCAGGCTTCCTATGTTACGGGGAACTCATGCACAGTAACCAGAGGTTCTTAGGGGCGATGATGGTGTACGTGGGCCCAGTGATATGGGTGGTTCTGCCACAGAATGGTATTAGAACATTTCATTGTAAAGTACTTGCAGTATTGTTTTACAAAAACTTCAAAATGATTTCGAATGAATAAAATTAATGGGGTAGTTTGGTCCGAGTTGCTTCTGAGCTTTTCTCATTCATTCTATGTGATCTTTCCTTGATTATTTCTATAGATCTGTAGTTAGGTTTTCAGCTTGGTAGTGGATTAGCACATTAAGTATGTCCTATGTTGTAAAACGTCAAGTGCATGTCACTCTTGTGATTGATTTACTCAGTATATAAATACGTATATATCAGAATATTTTGATTCGTGTTGGAACGCTCATGCATCATGACATTACAACTATTAACGATTCCCCCGTTATGAAGTATATCTGTATTTTCTAAAATAAAACTTACTTCAAAATATATTTTATTAAAAAATAAATTCCCACCCATTCCGATAAGACCACCCGCAGCGGGTACTGAACCGCGTTCCTGCAGGAGGATTTTAGCGAACGAGCGGCGCGCAGCGGCATCCTGCAGGCGTCCGCCACCGCGCAAGCTTCCGTTGAATATAGCTCCGTGGAGGAGGTCCGGTATGCATTCATGGCGCAGAGACAGTGAAAAAAGCTATGGGCCCCACTGTTTCAATCCTTAAAAAAAGTTATAACTCACGAACCAAAAAACCAAATTAAATTCCGATTGCACCATTAAATTCCTTGCAATAAATACTTCAAAATAAGATCTCATATGAATATATTTAGATAAATTTTTAGAGGATGACAAGTGGGGCCGTTGTTGGGAATAGTATATAGTATGAGATATAGAGGATGGATGGGTGTAGGACAAAGTAGCATAGAGGAGAGAATCTCGATGACCAGAACAGAATATTCCTTTTAGAGAAGAGATTTAGAAGATGATGAGTGTGGTTGGTCTAAATAGATGGATCCACAAGGCTCTGCTACTGGAATTGACGAGTGCCTAACCATGTTCGGAACTCCTACAGTGTTATGGTAATTACTGCAGGGAGTAGGCTACTCAGAACCACCAAAAATATTGTTGGTCCCATCTTGTTCTCCTTGATCAGTCGTAGTATGAAGTGTCCCTACAGATCCTATCCAGAGAATTAACAATGGGTTAACTATAACTTTACTTTTGAAAGCTTCAAAAGGTTTTATATATTAAAATTGTTTAAAGAAAACAAATTAAAAAAATGATTCTTCTAACTTCTCTTATGCTTGCTGAAAGATCTGGCATTAATATCTGATGACTCAAGACATAGGACACCCAAGAGTTTTAGCTCTTCTTTCTAGGACCAGTGAAGAGTCAAAGTTCTCCAACAATGATCTATAGAGTGCTCCTCTACCTCTCTCTGAATTAGTGTGAAGATATATATAAAGTATTGTCCTATATATATATAGGTTGTATACTAACTAACGTTGTGAAGACGCACAGGACAAGCATTCATCGTATTATACTACATGGGATTAAAATATTTAAATTTTCCCTTACATTCTAGTGCGGCTATGGTTATCATGGTTGTGAGGTTGCTAAAAGCGTAGGTATTTGATTTTTGTCAAACCTTGATAATCCTTGCTCCTTGAGTTCCTAAAACTTATGGATACACTCATTTACTATTGCCAACTCAATATAAAGCTTTAGCTAATCCTTGAATTCTTAAATCGTTCCATGTGTAAATTCTTATTTTTCTCCTTTCAAGACACTGCTATCTTCCTGAAAGCTATTGTAATTGTAGTCTATGTGATATCATGCACCATGACCATGATGCAGTGTCGAAATCTAGGGTCTATTATTGTAACAACCCTAAAAATCCACACAACCTAAAAATCCCAACCAATTAAAATTTTTCATTTATTTATTATGAAAATCCATTTTTCTTGTGCAAGCATATAGGTTTCATTATGAATTTGGTAAATAAAGGAGTATAGCTTGCATTTTAATTCCATTCACATAGAATAATAACTTATACATCACATTTGGGATTTATTGCAATTTATGTTTGTATTTACTCAATACTTAGAATGGGTAATATATGTATTTATACACTTAAGAAAAAGAAAAAGAAAAGGAAGAGAGTATAAGGAGAGCAGAACCGACCCGACGCCAGCCCAAACCGGCCCAACCGGCCCCGTTTTCTTTTCCTCTCTCCTTGCGCCCACCGCACGCGTGCGCGACCGTTTCATCCGCACCCGCTCCCCCGCAGCCGCTGACCGCCCGGTCCCCGCCTGTCAGCCGCTCTCGCCCCCACTGTTCTTCTTCCTCGCAGAGACGACGGGGACGAGTGCACGCAATTCGCGTGACCCCGGACCCACGGCCGACAGCACCACGCCCCGCAGAGTTGTCCCCTCCTATCCCCTCCTTTCTTGGCCGCCAAGCGAGCCCGCGTGCACCCTGAAACCCTAGCTCAAGCGCACGGATGAGCTCCACGTACACCCACCGATACCCATCACCGTCCGCCGCTGTTCCGAGAACCGGCCGCCTATAAATTGGAGCACCCGAGGAGCCCTAGCCCATTCCCACTCGCAGCCGCCACGCTGCGGCTCCACAAGCCACCGCACCCCACCGCATAGCCTAGAGAGAGGGAGAAGGGCGGAGCAGAGGAGGAGGAGCTACCGGAGCGCCGCCGCGCGGAGCACGCCGAGCCGGACACGGAGGAGAAGCCGGAGCCCCATCGCGGTTCGGCACGGCACTGCGATCACTCTGCACGGCTCCAACTCGCCACTGCACCACCATCCTAGCTTCACCGACACCACGGTGAGCCACCGCACGCCATATCCGAACCTCGCCCTGCTTTTGCCATGGCGTTCCGCCCACAGGACGCGCAGGCACGAGCCTTTACCGGCTCAGGAAGATCACCTGCTCCATGCACCTCATCCGACCTCGCCGTGCTACCGGTCATGGCGCTCGGCATCACGAGCGTGTAGGCCGCGGGCTGTTTCCGGCCCCTGAACACTTCGCACAACACGCGCACAAGACCGGCCATCAAACCATTGGACATCGGCTATGGACATCAGGCCACTTCCGATGGGCATCGCCGTCACATGTGCTCGGAGCACCGCCGCCTCTACGGCGTTCCCGCGCACAAGCCGTGAAACCGCCGACGCGACCCGCTAGCGTGACCACCAACTCACCGACCACCTCGGACAAGCTTAGTTGCGAAAGATCAAACCTCCATATCCCGGAACACCACGCGTTCTCGGGGAAACGTGATCACCGCCGACACGTTCCACCTCGCCAAAAATCTGTTCCGAGTACCCCGATCGCCTCGCGCTGCGGAGAAAGGCCGACGAGGTTCGCCAAATCTGCCTCGGCACCGCCGCTAGATAGCCAAGCCCCGAATCATGTCTGTCACCTTGGCTACGTGCGTCTCCACCTCGTCGGAGAACCGCCGTATGCCGTGGGATAGAAGGGAACCACACCCGTTCGTGCCAAAACCGAACCCCGGCCACCACACCGCTGCCCGCTTCGCCGGAGAAGCGCCTGTGCCGTGGCCGAGCACCAAAAGGGACCCTGTTAGCCAAATTGGATCCCTTAGAAACGAATATTGGGGCCCGGAGGGGAGAAATTGCCTCGCTGTGAGCTGCAACGTAGCCTACCGGAGCTTTAGCCCTGCGGCAGCTCGCCGCCGGCCGCCGTGGCACGCCGAATGGTCGGCCAAGGTCACAAACCACCCCCGACTACGCCGAGCACCGCCGTGCTACGCCGAGCTACGCCGAGCTCCGCCGAGCTACGCCGAGCTCCGTCGAGCTACGCCGACGCCGGCGACTCTCTGGGAACCAGCATCGAACACCTGGTGGGCGACCATCAGGTCTGTGTTCTGATGAGGCGCCACATGCCGCACTACTGAACCCGCGCGCCACGTGGACCAATCCCGAGCTGCCCCTGATTAATCGGCCATTTTCCATTTTCAGAAAATAGGATAATCTTCTGAAATTCATAACTTATTCATACAATGTCCAAAAATTGCGCACCATATATCAAAATTCTCAGAAAAATGAGATCTACAATCTAAGACTATGTTTGTGTGCATTTGGCTCTTTATTTTATTGGATTTTTCTGAAATACTCTATAGGAGTCGCTGACGCGACTATTTCGTGTTCGATTTCTGAGCCGGAGGAGGATCTGACTAAGGAAGACGACCACGAGTACCTTCAGGAGCTAGGAGACGACTACGAAGGTGTCACGTCCCACCAAATTCTTAGATCCTAATTACGCATTGCAAATGACATTGTTGTTATTGCTTTATGATTATGTATGGATTGGTTGCATGGTAGTATATTTGAATTCCCTGCCTTGATAAGACTATACCCTGCTGTCCGCTGCTAGGTTAGCTACTGCTTAATTTACTGTTACTTTTCCACTACTTACTACTTGCTATATGCTATGTGGTGGAATTGGGACGGTGTATATCTGATTATAACCACTGGGAGAGAGTGCTGCGTGCGTCTTGGGTGCGTGGTAAGGGTTGATGTTGACCAAGTGGGATGTGAGACAAGCCCATGGGGCAAGTCGTGCTGGGGGTGCAACCTGGGCATCCCCAAGCGAGATACCTGTGGCGGGTAAAGTTGTTGAGGAGGTTCCGGGTGAGATAGCCATGGTGGTTTGAAGCCCGTGGACGGAGGTGCTGTGATGGCACGGGAAGAGTATCCCCTAAGTGAAGATGCCTTCTTGGTCAAACCTAGGACGGACTAGTTTCAGGTTCATGGGAATCCTTTTCTACTCACTCGCTTCTGATGGGCGGGAGACGGCTGGACTACTTGGTAGGACGGTGCCACTACTGCTAGGTTGAGAGGTGATAAGGGTGGGCGGAGACGGTCGATGGGTTCCCGTTCCGTTCTAGATGCGCAGTACCACTGGATGGGCCTGGTACTGTGTCTCCCAGTCTCAGCATAACGGTGTAGGATCCGGAATATCCCAGGGCTGAGTGGTAGGGTGGCATCGACCTAGGCAAGCAAGTACCCGGAATTCTGCCTAGGTGTCTGCGCAACACCTATGATGGCTAATCTTGTGGGTAGTGAAACCTCTGCAGATTGTACGGTTGATCGATCGATACATATGCCAACCTGTTGGCTATGGACCTTTCCTGTGAAGCTTCTACTAGTGTAGTGAGTGTTCTCTTCTCCCCCTGGATGACATTTTTCTGGCAGTGTACCCGTTGTGGTAGTGTGCCGCTGAGATAGGCCCGAGAGGGAGTTGGGCCTGTCGAATGAGAGCGAGGTATGGGTAAGTGAGATGTGGTGATGGGAAAGGGATGATGGTGTTAACTGGAGATAAAACTTGACTAATTAAACATTGATTACAGCTGCATAGGAAACCTCAGCCTATAGGTCTGCTTGTATAGCCTTGCATCCACTTTCCACAAAGCAAATGCTGCATAGGTGGGCTCCGTGGCCAGTACAAATCGTACTGATAAATTTGCTGTCAGGTGACGAGAATGAGTACGACTTCGAAGAAGACAATGGCGAGGAATAGGGTCACGTGCTACACTCAAGTTGGCCGTGAAGGATGAAACGCTTCCGCATCTTCTAAAGCTTCTCTGAATGTTGATTCCGCCAGTGTGGCGATGTAATAAATGTTTATGTAAGACTTAATTACCGTTGTATGGATCCTGGTGTCAACTGAGATATGGGTAATTTCATGGATTGTCCCAAGCAATCTGTTGAATTACAATTCGAGCCTGTGGATTTCCCTTTGCGGAAATCGAGGTCGTTTCAGTTGGTATCAGAGCCATACTTGACTGTAGGACGAGACCCATAGAAAATGGATGCTAGAATAGGAAGCCAGACTCTCTTTCGGTTATATTACCGACCTTGCATTCACTTTTTATGCAATGGCTTATCTAATACATGGACCTGCTAATCCGTTTCTTGAAAAATTCGCAGATGACCAGCCTTGGACCACCACTTCGTCCACTGCACGACAGCACTATTGAGATCCCGATCAACGGAAGGAACCACGGCGGATTTGCCATGGTACTACGCCAGGTGCTGGAGGAGCTGGGAGCACCGTCTGACCAGATCCAGTACTTCAGCCGAGGGAAGCTTGTCGAGGCAGAGGACAGCCGCGTACCCGACGCCGTACTCGACCTTATGCACCAGTAGTTTATGGGACCCTGCGTGGCCCTTAGACTAGTGATACCACGAGTTACCCTGTCATTGGCTACCAGCGCATAGCACGATCTTCTTAGCAGCTAGGAACATCCTTTATGTAATAATAACCATGTGATGAGTGACATTTGGATCTTATGCTTTTTATGGTTCTCTATGCTTCTTTGGTTGAGTGTAGGATAGCATGAAAAATGTTTTAATTCATTTAAATCGTTGAAAACATCTAACTCCTACTTAAACCACTACAAGATAATTACTGCACTGAGCACGTACCTAATAATTTCAGATGTCGATGAGACGTTCCGCGCGTCTGGAGAACCGCCAGCCCTCCCCCGCACCTGCGCCAGGACGCGGGCGTGGTCGCAACCGCGGACGCCCAGCTGGCAGACGTGCTGGAGTTAACCTGGAAGAAGAACTGTGCCGGGCAGAGGATGCACCGCCGGTAAACGATCCGCCACCACAAGGCGAGAACGTGCCTCCGCCAACGCCACCGCCGCCGCCCCCGACGTTGGCGGAAGTGATGGCACAGCAGACCCAGCTGCTGAATGCCATTGCAACTGGGATGAACAGGCACCACGGGCCACCCCAGAATGACTTCCAAAGGAAACTGGAGGGTTTCCTAAAGCTGAGGCCACCTACCTTCGACGAGACCGACAGCGATCCCCTCGCTGCCGACGATTGGCTTAAAGAGATGGAGAAGAAGCTGGACCTGACCACTTGCTCCGACGAGCATGGTGGGACAACTACACCAGCGCTCACGAGGGCCCAGCCCGCATTGACTGGGATGAGTTCACCGAGGCTTTCCGTGACCACCACATTCCTGAGGGAGTCATGGAGGCCAAGGAGAACGAGTTTCGCAACATCTCCCAGGGAGCTGACCGGATCCACGAGTACACCACCCGCTTCAACTGTTTGCTCCGCTACGCACTTGCGTCTTGCGTGAGTTCCGAGAAGGAAAAGATGTACTACTACAGGAAGGGACTTCAGACCAAGATCAGGTTGGCTCCGTCAGGGAACAAGAGCTACACTCTGCGTGAGCTGATTGACCGCTGTATTGAGATCGAGAAGGATCGCATGGATGCATGTCTGGAATTCGAGGCCCAGAACAAGGGAAAAAAGCGCCGCTCTGAGGGACCCGCTCGCACTGCTCCACCCCAGAGACAGCGAACAGGTGCACCCCCGCCTTTCCGGACTCGCCAGGGACCTTCTTCGGGAACGAGCCGTGGTGGTACCAACAGCAGCAACTATCACCGCCCCGCTCAGTCCTACCCTGCGCCGACTCGAGCTGTGCAGAACACACCCGCCCCCGCTACCAACACGCCAAGGACAAATAATTGGAAGGCTCCTGCGACAACCGTAGTAGGCAGTGCACCCTTCACTTGCTTCGGGTGCGGAAAGCCTGGACACCGTGTGGCTGTGTGCCCCGATCTCAACCGAGCACCAGCAGCTACACAGGGCACACCGAACCGGGGATCTGCTACCCGAGGAAGACTGAACCACCTGACCGCTGAGGAAGCTGAAGCTGCACCTGATGCGGTATACGGTACGTTCCTAGTTCGGGGTAACATGGCTACAGTTCTGTTCGATTCGGGAGCTACATGTTCGTACATTTCATCTGCATATGCACGTAAGCATAACATACCTGTAACTCCGAGAGCAAACCCCATCCTAACTAGCTCGCCCTTAGGAACCTTCAGAAGCGTTCACATATGTAGGGGAGTGATAATCACAATCGAGGGACTTGACTTTCGAGTTGACCTAACCCTACTACCCTCCAATAGCTTAGATGTCATCTTAGGCATGGACTGGCTAACCAAACACCGGGGAGTGATATCTTGTTCACCTAGATATGTTCAGGTAACCCACCCTTGGGGAACAGCCGTCCGATGTATACCCCAAACCGGGAGAGTCCAAGCCCTCCTATGTGCGCTGGAGACTAAGGCAGATAAAATGGAGCTAACATTCAGAGATGTGCCAGTAGTCTGTGAATTCAATGACATATTTTCAGAGGAGTTACCAGGAATGCCACCAGATAGAGATGTGGAATTTGTTATAGAGCTGATGCCAGGAACTGCACCGATTGCCAAAAGACCCTACAGAATGTCGGCTGATGAGTTGAAGGAACTCAAGAAGCAGCTGGGAGAATTACTGGAGAAGGGCTTCATTAGGCCCAGTGCCTCGCCCTGGGGATCTCCCGTTTTGTTTGTCAAGAAGAAGGATGGCACGATGAGGATGTGCATTGACTACCGGAATCTGAATGCGGTCACAGTCAAGAACAAGTACCCACTGCCCTGCATCGATGATCTATTAGATCAACTGAGTAAGGCTAGATACTTCTCAAAGATCGATCTCCGATCAGGGTACCATCAGATGAAGATCAGGGAAGAGGATATCCCAAAGACTGCATTTGTCACTAGATATGGACAGTATGAGTGCACGGTAGTATCATTTGGACTCACTAACACTCCAGCATACTTCATGAACATGATGAACAAGATCTTCATGAATGAGCTAGACAAGTTTGTAGTGGTATTTATTGATGATATATTGGTTTATTCAGCCACAAAAGAGGAACATGAACATCATCTGAGGACCATTTTGGAGAGGTTGTCTCGCAACCAGCTATACGCCAAATTCTCCAAGTGCGAATTCTGGCTTGAGGAAGTTGCTTTCCTTGGTCACGTACTGTCAGGAGAAGGAGTCGCAGTAGACCCAGCCAAGATTGAAGCTGTGAAAGAGTAGGAACAACCCCGTAATGTGTCAGAAATCAGAAGCGTTTTGGGACTTGCAGGATACTATCGCAGATTTATTGAGAATTTCTCCAAGATTGCAAGACCCATGACCAACTTGCTGAAGAAAGAGAACAAGTTTATATGGACTCCTGAATGTGAGAAGAGTTTCCAGACCTTCAAGGAGAAGCTCACTACTACACCTGTACTAGCCCTACCCAATATTCACAAAGATTTTGTTGTATATTGTGACGCCTCTCGGCAAGGTTTGGGCTGTGTACTAATGCAAGAAGGAAGGGTGATAGCTTATGCCTCAAGACAGTTGAAGGAACATGAGCAGCGATACCTGACTCATGACCTAGAACTTGCAGCCGTGGTACATGCACTCAAGATTTGGAGACACTCTCTAATAAGCAACAAGTGTGACACTATCTCAAGACTTGCAGCCTGAAGTACTTCTTCACACAAGAAGATCTGAATATGAGGCAGCGCAGATGGCTAGAACTCATCAAGGACTATGATCTTGAGATCCATTACCACCCAGGAAAGGCTAATGTTGTCGCTGATGCACTTAGCCGCAAAAGCTACTGCCATACCCTCATCACCATCTCTATGCCGCCTGAGCTCAGGAGAGAGTTCGACGCATTCCAGCTCGAGGTAGTCCCCTATGGCATGCTAAATGAGCTTCGCGTCGAGTACAATCTCACCTCACGGATTCGTGAAGCGCAAAAGAACTGTCCTGAGATAGACTATATCCGTGGTTTGATGAAGCTGGGAAGAGGCCCCGAATACCGAGAAGATGAGCAGGGAACTGTATGGTACAAAGATAGAATCTGTGTACCGACGGATTCAGCGATACGAGAAGAGATCCTGTCGGAAGGGCATGACTCCAAATATTGCATTCACCCAGGGTCAGCCAAGATGTACCATGATCTAAGGAAGCACTTCTGGTGGGAGAATATGAATACAGACATTGCAGGGCATGTAGCCCGATGTGATACATGCAATAGAATCAAGGCCGAGCATCAGAGACCAGCAGGGTTGCTACAACCAGTCGAGATACCAGAATGGAAGTGGGAATGCATATCCATGGACTTTATAATAGGACTGCCCCGATCCGAGCATGGGTATGATTCTATATGGGTAATAGTGGACCGTCTAACCAAAGTTGCAGATTTTATACCGGTCAAAAGGAAGTATACAGCTGAAAAGCTGGCAGATCTGTACGTATCAAACATTTTGAAGTTACATGGGGCGCCTCTGAGTATTATATCTGACCGAGGCTCACAGTTCATATCACAGTTCTGGAAATCTTTGCACAAGTCCATCGGGACCAAGCTCGATTATAGCACCGCATACCACCCGCAAACGGATGGGCAAACAGAAAGAGTGAACCAGATTCTCGAGGACATGTTACGTGCTTGCGTATTGAGGTACAAGGAAGGATGGGAGAGCTGTTTACCCCACGCCGAGTTCTCATACAACAACAGTTATCAGACAAGCATTAAGATGTCTCCATTTGAAGCATTGTATGGAAGACCGTGCAGAACCCCGCTAATATGGTCAGAACCAGGTGAAAGGACATTCTTCGGTCCTGCTAAGATTGTGGAAGCAGAAGAAGGTGTTGCCCAAGTAAGAGAGAACTTGAGGATTGCACAAAGTAGGCAAAAGAGCTATGCAGATAGAAGACGTAGAGAGCTTGAGTTCAAGGTTGGGGATTATGTCTACCTCAAGGTATCTCCGCTTCGTGGCACTGTCAGATTCCACGTAAAAGGGAAATTGGCACCAAGATATGTTGGGCCATACAAGATCTGTAAAAGGGTTGGAAAGCTTGCTTACATGCTGGAACTACCAGAGGAATTATCTGGAGTACACCCCGTGTTCCATGTCTCGCAATTAAGGAAGTGTTTGAAGCTTCCCGAGGAGCAAGTTCCTACGGATGCATTAGACCTGCAAGACACACTTGAATACAAGGAACATCCGATCAAGATCTTGGCACGGGATACCAAGGAGACGCGGAACAAGACTATTCCGATGTGTAAGGTACAGTGGAGCAATCACACCGAAAGGGAAGCTACGTGGGAGAAAGAATCGGACTTGCGGATTATGTTTCCTTACATCTTCGATGGGTACGTTATCTCTGAATCTCGAGGTCGAGATCCTAATGAGGGGGGAGGACTGTAACAACCCTAAAAATCCACACAACCAAAAAATCCCAACCAATTAAAATTTTTCATTTATTTATTATGAAAATCCATTTTCTTGTGCAAGCATATAGGTTTCATTATGAATTTGGTAAATAAAGGAGTATAGCTTGCATTTTAATTCCATTCACATAGAATAATAACTTATGCATCACATTTGGGATTTATTGCAATTTATGTTTGTATTTACTCAATACTTAAAATAGGTAATATATATATTTATACACTTAAGAAAAAGAAAAAGAAAAGGAAGAGAGTATAAGGAGAGCAGAACCGGCCCGACGCCAGCCCAAACCGGCCCAACCGGCCCCGTTTTCTTTTCCTCTCTCCTCGCGCCCACCGCACGCGCGCGCGACCGTTTCATCCGCACCCGCTCCCCCGCAGCCGCTGACTGCCCGGCCCCGCCTGTCAGCCGCTCTCTCCCCCACTGTTCTTCTTCCTCGCAGAGACGACGGGGACGAGTGCACGCAATTCGCGTGACCCCGGACCCACGGCCGACAGCACCACGCCCCGCAGAGTTGTCCCCTCCTATCCCCTCCTTTCTTGGCCGCCAAGCGAGCCCGCGTGCACCCTGAAACCCTAGCTCAAGCGCACGGAAGAGCTCCACGTACACCCACCGATACCCATCACCGTCCGCCGCTGTTCCGAGAACCGGCCGCCTATAAATTGGAGCACCCGAGGAGCCCTAGCCCATTCCCACTCGCAGCCGCCACGCTGCGGCTCCACAAGCCACCGCACCCCACCGCATAGCCTAGAGAGAGGGAGAAGGGCGGAGCAGAGGAGGAGGAGCTACCGGAGCGCCGCCGCGCGGAGCACGCCGAGCCGGACACGGAGGAGAAGCTGGAGCCCCGTCGCGGTTCGGCACGGCACTGCGATCACTCTGCACGGCTCCAACTCGCCACTGCACCGCCATCCTAGCTTCACCGACACCACGGTGAGCCACCGCACGCCATATCCGAACCTCGCCCTGCTTTTGCCATGGCATTCCGCCCACGGGACGCGCAGGCACGAGCCTTTACCGGCTCAGGAAGATCACTTGCTCTATGCACCTCATCCGACCTCGCCGTGCTACCGGTCATGGCGCTCGGCATCACGAGCGTGTAGGCCGCGGGCTGTTTCCGGCCCCTGAACACTTCGCACAACACGCGCACAAGACCGGCCATCAAACCACTGGACATCGGCTATGGACGTCAGGCCACTTCCGACGGGAATCGCCGTCACATGTGCTCGGAGCACCGCCGCCTCGATGGCGTTCCCGTGCACAAGCCGTGAAACCGCCGACGCGACCCGCTAGCGTGACCACCAACTCACCGACCACCTCGGACAAGCTTAGTTGCGGAAGATCGAACCTCCATATCCCGGAACACCGCAAGGTGCGTTCTCGGGGAAACGTGATCACCGCCGACACGTTCCGCCTCGCCAAAAATCCATTCCGCGTACCCCGATCGCCTCGCGCTGCGCAGAAAGGCCGACGAGGTTCGCCAAGTCTGCCTCGGCACCGCCGCTAGATAGCCGAGCCCCGAATCATGTCTGTCGCCTTGACTACGTGCGTCTCCACCTCGTCGGAGAACCGCCGTATGCCGTGGGATAGAAGGGAACCACACCCGTTCGTGCCAAAACCGAACCCCGGCCACCACACCGCCGCCCGCCTCGCCGGAGAAGCGCCTGTGCCGTGGCCGAGCACCAAAAGGGACCCTGTTAGCCAAATTGGATCCCTTAGAAACGAATATTGGGGCCCGGAGGGGAGAAATTGCCTCACTGTGAGCTGCAACGTAGCCTACCGGAGCTTTAGCCCTGCGGCAACTCGCCACCGGCCGCCATGGCACGCCGAATGGTCGGCCAAGGTCACAAACCACCCCCGACTACGCCGAGCTCCGCCGAGCTACGCCGAGCTACGCCGAGCTCCGCCAAGCTACGCCGAGCTACACCGAGCTACGCCGAGCTCCGTCGAGCTACGCCGAGCCCCGCGGAGCTACGCCGACGCCGGCGACTCTCTGGGAACCAGCATCGAACACCTGGTGGGCGACCATCGGGTCTGTGTTCTGATGAGGCGCCACATGCCGCACTACTGGACCCGCGCGCCACATGGACCAATCCCGAGCTGCCCCTGATTAATCGGCCATTTTCCATTTTCAGAAAATAGGATAATCTTCCGAAATTCATAACTTATTCATACAATGTCCAAAAATAGCGCACCATATATCAAAATTCTCAGAAAAATGAGATCTACAATATAAGACTATGTTTGTGTGCATTTGGCTCTTTATTTTATTGGATTTTTCTGAAATACTCTATAGGAGTCGCTGACGCGACTATTTCGTGTTCGATTTCTGAGCCGGAGGAGGATCTGACTAAGGAAGACGACCACGAGTACCTTCAGGAGCTAGGAGACGACTACGAAGGTGCCACATCCCACCAAATCCTTAGATCCTAATTACGCATTGCAAATGACATTGTTGCTATTGCTTTATGATTATGTATGGATTGGTTGCATGGTAGTATATTTGAATTCCCTGCCTTGATAAGACTATACCCTGCTGTCCGCTGCTAGGTTAGCTGCTGCTTAATTTACTGTTACTTTTCCACTACTTACTACTTGCTATATGCTATGTGGTGGAATTGGGACGGTGTATATCTGATTATAACCACTGGGAGAGAGTGCTGCGTGCGTCTTGGGTGCGTGGTAAGGGTTGATGTCGACCAAGTGGGATGTGAGACAAGCCCATGGGGCAAGTCGTGCCGGGGGTGCGACCTGGGCATCCCCAAGCGAGATACCTATGGCGGGTAAAGTTGTTGAGGAGGTTCCGGGTGGGATAGCCTTGGTGGTTTGAAACCCGTGGACGGAGGTGCTGTGATGGCACGGGGAGAGTATCCCCTAAGTGAAGATGCCTGCTTGGTCAAACCTAGGACGGACTAGTTTTGGGTTCATGGGAATCCTTTTCTACTCACTCGCTTCTGATGGGCGGGAGACGGCTAGACTACTTGGTAGGACGGTGCCACTACTGCTAGGTTGAGAGGTGATAAGGGTGGGCGGAGATGGTCGATGGGTTCCCGTTCCGTTCTAGATGCGCAGTACCACTGGATGGGCCCGGTACTATGTCTCCTAGTCTCAGCATAACGGTGTAGGATCCGGAATATCCCAGGGCTGAGTGGTAGGGTGGCATCGACCTAGGCAAGCAAGCACCCGGAATTCTGCCTAGGTGTTTGTGCAACACCTATGATGGCTAATCTTGTGGGTAGTGAAACCTCTGCAGAGTGTACGGTTGATCGATCGATACATATGCCAACCTGTTGGCTATGGACCTTTCCTGTGAAGCTTCTACTAGTGTAGTGAGTGTTCTCTTCTCCCCCTGGATGACATTTTTCCGGTAGTGTACCCGTTGTGGTAGTGTGCCGCTGAGATAGGCCCGAGAGGGAGTTGGGCCTGTCGAATGAGAGCGAGGTGTGGGTAAGTGAGATGTGGTGATGGGAAAGGGATGATGGTGTTAACTGGAGATAAAACTTGACTAATTAAACATTGATTATAGCTGCATAGGAAACCTCAGCCTATAGGTCTGTTTGTATAGCCTTGCATCCACTTTCCACAAAGCAAATGCTGCATAGGTGGGCTCCGTGGCCAGTACAAATCGTACTGATAAATTTGCTGTCAGGTGACGAGAATGAGTACGACTTCGAGGAAGACGATGGCGAGGAATAGGGTCACGTGCTACACTCAAGTTGGCCATGAAGGATGAAACGTTTCCGCATCTTCTAAAGCTTCTCTGAATGTTGATTCCGCCAGTGTGGCGATGTAATAAATGTTTATGTAAGACTTAATTACCGTTGTATGGATCCTGGTGTCAACTGAGATATGGGTAATTTCATGGATTGTCCCAAGCAATCTGTTGAATTACAATTCGAGCCTGTGGATTTCCCTTTGCGGAAATCGAGGTCGTTTCAATTATGGATCGTGACCATAGGAAGTTACTGCCGGACGCTCGCTGTCATCAGGGTTAGTGGTCATGATCCTAGCTTGTAATTAATGTGCTTTCATTCTCTTGAAAATCTCTTTTGGAAAACTCATATATGTGTTTTTCCCCAAATTTCTAAAATTCTTGTTATTTAATACTATTTTGAAATCTACTTTGAGAATTCATTTCTTCGGGGATTTCAGGTTACACTTAAATTTACCCCACTGACCCAGTACAAACACCTGGCACTAGTCCTTGACTTTCCGTCAGTGTGTGTGTCATGCCTCAATTCGACACGTACCACTCTCTTAAATTCAACATGTTATTTGAGAATTGTTATGGTTGTGTCCTATGGTAGTGTCATGATCCAGGACCACGGTGCCACGTCGGAACCTAGAGTCTCCTTGTGACTGATCATCACATCGGTGTGTTGTTAGGGGCACGTAGGTCTCGAGGTCTAACGTCATGATCTACCATAGCTTGACAATTAATATGTTCTCTTTCGTTTGCACTTTGTGTGGAAATGAATTCCTTTAGCTGTGGTGTAATATGATCTGTGATTGCAATACAATATAGCAACCCAAAATCTCCTGTAACTCGTGACCACACGAGAGTTGGAAAGGGTAGATGCTCGTATCGTGGTCTTTGGTCATTTTTCATCATAGCCACCTTAGATATGCCTTCTCTCTTTCGACCGAAGTTACTTTAAATTGTGCTCTATAATGGTATCTCGACCCGTGACCATGGTGCCATGGCAAAACTTGGAATCTTCTGTGGACTGCAGCCACATAAGACCTTACCAGGGTATGCACTGGTATCGTAGTCGGTGCTCCTGAACCATTATAGCTCACAATTTAAGGTGCTCTCACTCTCCTTGAAACCTCTTTTGGATGTAGCGAATGACTCAGAGTCAGAAATAGTGAGCGGTCATGTCGCTTAGCTAATGAAGGTAGTTAGTTTCTTAGACGCAGTGCTAGATCAGGCCTAACCTGATGTCAGATGTCCTTGTAATATAAAACCCTGCGATGAATGGGAAACTAATGTAAATCTAGTCTGGCAAGTTGTAGCTAGTCAACTTAAGCTAGTAGTTAATGATAACTAAGCTGTGGACTTGTATAATCCTTGCATCACTGTTGTAAAATGTTTTCTACTTAAGGTTATGAGTAATAGGTGTGTGCCTAATGTGGTGTATAACTAAAACTAAAGTTTTAAAGTCGTCTTGGTTCGAGGGGTTTTATTCGGGTGTATTTGATAATGGTGTTAGGGTTAACAACCGATGGTGCCACGACGAAACCGAGGGCTTCCCGTGTCATGCAAACAGGGGTTAGTGGCTCGGCATGCGCTGGTATCTTCATCCCTGACCTTAACTCATTATGAAATCACACTCAAATAATATTCCTCATAAAGGTTTTATTTTGATGTAGTAAAGTTTAAAGTTTTAGCATTGAGAGACAACTGATTAGATCAAATAAGAGTTCGCATTATAGGGGCTAGGTAATTAAGTGTGGACTAATAGCTTATCAACTTAAGTTGCCTGAATAAATTATCAGCTGTGCATAAGGTATTCTAGGTATCACAACTTAGGAAGTGTCTTCGAGTACCTGATGAAGACATCGACGTAGTAAGCGTTGAAATGGAATCAGATTTGACATTCTTTGAGTACCCCATTCGAGTCCTGTCTGAAAAGGCCGTATTACTCGAAGAACCTCACAAGATGGGACAAAGTACAATGGAGTTTGCATTCGGAAGAAGAAGCCACTCGGGAACCAGAAAATCTTCCATCTGAAAACTTTTCTAAGTTTTTTTACCACTCTTCACACGTAATTTATTCTTTTCAAGTTTTATAAAATGTAAACCCCCTACTTGCTCTATAGTCAAGTTTGGAAAATGTTTACTTGACACATTTTCTTTTCCATTACTTAACTTAAGGTTTTTGCCGTATTTTAAATCTTGAGACGAGATTTACTTAAGGGGGGAAGGATGTAATACCCTGGTGTTACTGTAACTAAAACCTGCCATGTCATCATGATTACATACAAATCATCCCGCATTTAATCCTGTTAGTGTGCATTAACTAAAATAAATTTTAGTCTTGCATGTTATTGTGCATAGGTTCTTAGAGTGACTTATTACGTAAATGTTTGTGTTTGTGTGTAATTATCTAAATCCAATTGGAAAATAAAAAGAAAATCATTTATAAACCCTACGACAGACCCAAAACCCTAATTTTAAAATTAAAAGGAATTAGATGTTGGGTCTTAAACAAAAGTTGTAAACCTTTAAAAGTTGAGAAAATTCTATTTTGGGTAATTTTGAAGTTATTAAATAAAATTGCAAATAAAACTCTACCCTATGTTTAAAAATGTAAATTTGAAATACAAATTAAAAAACTATCAAGAATTTGACTAAACAACTTTAACAGAAGTTGTAAAGATTTTCAAATTGAACAACTTTTATTTTGGGTGATTTTGAAGTTATTGAGTGTAATTCCAAATTAAACCTTAATTAGTCATTTGAAATTCAAATTTGAAATGCTATATCAAAAATTAGCAAGAAACTCACCAAACTCATTTAATGAAATTTGTCAAGCTCAACAAATAAAACAACTTTTATTTTTGAATATTTTCAAGTTAGTGAGTGAAATTTCAAATGAAACTCAAATTGGTGTTTAAGAATTCAAATTTGAAATGTCATTTCAAAAATTATCAATAATCTGACAAAAGTTCTTTAATAAAAGTTGTAGGGCTTGGCAAGTGGATATTTTTATAGATTTTCAACTTATTGAGAAAAATTTCTAAAAATTGACTGGATTAGAATTTAATTTCGAAATCCATTTTTATCCCCTTTTAAATTATTTAAAATCCATTCAAAATTTGAATTTGGTTCAAAAATCAAAGTTGTTCAGAATTAAATTTACTACAAGTATGAATTAAGGATGCAGCATGATGTTTCACTTCATATATTTCCTGTTTATGAATCACAGGCACCTCCCAAGAATCCGTATAAAAATATTAATCTAGTAGTACATGACTTGCCCAACAGAATATGCCACGAACAGTACAAAGTAAATTAGTCCACTGCCCCTTGGGGCACAGAATCTGTCACTAGACCAGAACAAGAAGATATACTGACCTCGGTGGCCAACGTGTACACCGGTACTACGCGATCCTCCCCTGAAACCAAGGAAAACAAAAGCAGAGATAGATAATTCAGCAACCAAATTATCTTGAAAAAGCAATACTCCAGGGAAAACTTGCATCCTGTCGGCCGCGGGGCTAAGGAGATGGGGGGGTCTTATGGATGCTGAGCACGAGTCCAACTTTGGTTTTCTAAGCTCCTGATAAGGGACCGATCCCTACCGAGCCTAGGGCACAAGTTGTAGGAGTGGGAGGAGGAAGATCGCGGCTTGAAGGTCAGGTTACGGCGTTGGGGCGCCGTGGTCGCGCGAGGAAGAGGGGAGCGTGAGAGCGGCTAGGGCATGACTAAAAACTCCCGGCTCCCTAAGGGAAGCCGAGCAATAATTGATTTCTGTTTCTTGATTCCATCAATCCATGTTTACAAATATTTACACTCCAACTCTCCTAAACTTCCAACTACTAGATCCTATATTTAAGGAATAAACCTACTTAGCCTAGCGGGCCTGTGCTGTAAACCGGGCATAACATCTCTCCCCGCCTGGAGAAACAGCTTGTCCTCGAGCTGACACTTCAGTAGAGGTGGCGTCAGCCAACATCGGTCTCTTGCTGGAATGCAGCAGCGGTCGCCACCATAGCTGGCACATCGTCATCGAGGAAGTCAGCCGACTCCAAGTAGAATAGTCACTGACATTGGCGGCCGCGGACATAGGGCTCGTCATAATTGTAGCAAAGCCCTTGGCGACGACACTCCAATTGCTTGGCCGGTGTGAGGCGACGGAAAGGAGGCGCTGGAGCTAGTGGTGGCGCAGGAGGAGGCAGTGGCGCCACGTTGGCCGGTGCGGGCAGCTCTGGTGCTCCCGTAGGTGCTGGGACCACGGCCGGCGCACGTGGTACCACCGGCGGAGGCGCACCCCATGGCGGGGATGCCGCTGCAGCTGCAACAATGCGCCGCTCGAAAGCTTGGACCAGGTAGATTATCGTCTGTAGATCCGAGGGGTTGTGCAGCTCCACATCCACCCGGATGTGTTTCGGAAGGCCACCAACGAATAGCTCAGCCTTCTGCCGCGTCGAGATGTCCCGGGCGTTGCATAGCACCGCCTGGAAGCGATCGGCGAAGTCTTGTACTGTGGAGACGAACGGCTGGCGACCCAACTCAGCCTGGCGGCTCCCGCAGATCGGAGGCCCAAAGGGAAGGTGGCACAACTCCTTGAACCGCTCCCAGGAAGCCATGCCCTCGTCCTGCTCGAGAGTGTAGTACCACGTCTGAGCCACGCCGGTGAGATGTTAAGGGGCAAGCCACGTCCAGAGTACGCTGGCCCCGGAAAAACTACTCGCAATGAGTTAGACAGTTCAGCGGGTCGACAGAGCCATCATAGGTGGTGAACTCCAGTTTGTAGAAAGAAATTCTGCATGTGCCATCGAATAATTTAACAATTGCAACAAACCCACTGAAAAATTGGACAAGTGCTATCGACTTTACTTTTACTTTCCATGGGTGCCACTACCGTCAATGGAGAGTGAAACAACTGTTATCTAGAATAAAAAGACATTTATGCCCTTCCGCGTATGCAGCAAAGACCATGGCTGTTTTTTTCACTCCATTCACTGACACGTGGGGCTCGCAAATCACCTTCTTCTTCAACCTCTCCTCTCCCACCACCACAGCTGCTGCTCGTCGCCGCACCAAGAACCTGTAGCAGCCGCATCGTCGTGCTTTGCGAGAGCAGGACCTATGCGCCGGCAGAAAGCCGAGACGACGAGTTCGAGGCAGCGGCGAGCTCTGGCGCATCGCGAGACGGATAGCGGTCGCGCCGCCATGCCCGAGTCTGCCATCGCCAAGCCGGCCGTGGCTAGAATAGCCTGGATGCGAGCTGAGCCAGGGAGCCGCGCGCCGACGGCCTACTCCCGCGAACCGTGTACAGAAACCGGCTGCCACCGGCAGCCGCACACCGCGTCCAGGCTTCCGCGCGCCGCCGCCAGCCGCTCACCGTGGCTGGAGCCGGCAGCCGCGCGCTGCGAACCGTGACCGGAGCCCGCAGACGCGCACGGCGCACCGTGGCTGGAGCCTGCGCCGCAGCCGCACACCGCGCACCGTGGCCGAGCCCGCACACCGCGTAGCAGAATCCGCGTGCCGCCAGCAGCCGCGAGCCTCCTGGAGCCCACTTGCCGCCGCCCGCTGCCGCCTAGTCTCGTGAACCAGAACCACCGTAGCCAGAATCTGCTGCCTGCGCCGCCTGGAACCAAGGCTCCGCCTGGATCTGCGGTCGCACCCGTAAGCTCTTTTTTTTTTTTTTTTTTTTTTTTTTTTTTTTTTTTTTTTTTTCATCGCCGTGCGTAGAGGACCGACAAGCGACGAAATGGAAACAAGAGTCTGGGAAACGAATGGGTGCGATCGTGCGGCCAGTGGGCAAGGCAAGGGGTGAAATAAGGATTTTTGAAAAATCAATAAACATTCACAATGAGTTGACGGCAGGAATTGTAACGGTATTGATGGTAATGGCACTCATGGAATGTAAAAGTAAATTTGATGGCATTCGTGTCTAGACCAATTTTTCAGTGGATTACTCAGAATTGTTGGATCATTTGATGGCACATACGGAATTTTCTCAACTTTTGTAAAACTTCGGGGGAAGGCGCCCCTGGTCACCCCGCTGTTCGGTACCTTGATCGGCGCCGCCAGGGGGCTTTCCAGAGTCGATGAAGCGGCGGAGTGAAGCTGAACGATGCTGTTTTAGGATGCCGTCGGCGAGCGGCCCGCCGTGGGCGACGACCGCACCCGTCGTTGGCACCGGCGGTATGGATGTTCGCGACACAGGTGAGGAGCAGATGGGTGCGGTGGAGGTGAGCGCCCACGCTGGCAGCGGCGACGGCGATGGAGGAAAATGATTCTGGTGGATCTACAGTGGTACGGAGGTGGATGACGGGGACAGCGTCGTGTTGGGCATCCCGTAGGGGTATGAGATGGCCGGGTAGGGCACTGCTGATGGGAGCGGCGGAGACGGTGGTGGTGGCTGGGAGGGCAGCGGCGGCCTAATGGTGATCTGCCCCTGGATGAGAGCCCGAAGCGTCTCCTGGACCTCGCGCATGCAGTGGCTGAGGTCCACAATCGCCGTGGTCGTCTAGTCCAGCGAGAAGACCAATTTCGGCGTGGCCGCCGAACCCAGCGGCAGCGACGGAATTGCTAGCACGCCAGAAGTCACCACCACGCCGGACGTCATCAGGGGCGTGGTGATAGAGGGCTGGGCGCCCGCGGGGATCGCCGGCGAAGATGCGGGGGTGGAGGCAGCGGAGGTGTCCATTATCAGCAAAGTCTTTGATACCAGGTTGATAGGGTACCGATCCCTACCGAGCCTAGGGCGCAGGATGTAGGAGTGGGAGGAGGAAGATCACTGCTTGAAGGTCGGTTTACGGCGTCGGGGCGCCGTGGTCGCACGAGGCGGCTAGGGCACGACTAAAAACTCCTGGCTCCCAAAGGGAAGCCGAGCAATAATTGATTGCTCTTGATTGATTCCTTCAATCCATGTTTACAAATATTTATACTTCTAACTCTCCTAAACTTCCAACTACTAGATCCTAGACTTAAGGAATAAATCTACTGCTTAGGAAATAAATAAAGTGACTAATATCCTAGCCTAGCGGTCTTGTGCTGTAAATCGGGCATAACAGCTCCCATCACAGATGAGTCAGAATCCAAGAGTTGCCGAAACGGGAAGGGCGGTGGAGCACGGCTGAGGGAAGCATAAACTAGTTGCATGCAGACTTCTGCCACTGAATGTTGCCTCAGGTTGACGGCGTTAGTTTTCTTTTAGACTGCCTCCAACGGATTAGGCAAAGCGTGACCCAGACCTAAAATGGGTCACTCACAGTGTAATCCAAGCCTCCAACAGAGAACATAGATAAGGCACCCATTTTGCGACCTGGACAACACGCAATGCAAAAAAGCGTCTCCCTCCATCTCTTTGCATCCTTCTGCAGCGCAGACCCACCATGACTATGGAAGGGGAAGACCGAAGTTGGGAATGGGGAGGGAGCTGTCTGAGGAGGGGGTGGCAAGCTCGGTCACCGTGGCCTTCCCGGCCGGTGCCGGTGCCGCGCCAAGCCGGAGCTCGAGGACGGCGAGGTGGATGCGGAGGGAGAGGAGCAGGGGAGGTCATGGGTGGAGGGAGACGAGCAGGAGCAGCGGAGGAGTGGGCAGCCCGACGGTCGGAGCTCATCCTTGCCAAGGGCGCCGTGCTCGCTTGATCTCGCAGCCACAGGGCGGGGTTGCCGGGGCTCCCGCGCGCTCTCCTCCCCTTGGGGGGGGGGGGGGGAGGGCGACCGCCGGAGGAGAGAGTGATGGGCGACACGAGCAAGAGGGACGGGCGGATTTGTATACGCTGTTGGAGAACAAGATTTTTTTTGATGGGAATCTTTTCACTGTGGGTGACCGAGTATATGGAATGGGTGTCTGATTTAGATACCGGTTGTTAGAGATAGCAAGTCTGTTTTCGCACACAGAATGAGTTCGATTGTCGATTTCCACTATGAAACTCTAAAACCTGATAAAATATCTAATATTTCAAAGCCGTTCGTATTTTGCCTTGCATGAAATTTAATACTATATGTTTTGTTAATACGGGCACACCTTTGTACCCAAAATTGGAGTTGTTTTAGATATGATTTAGGCACCATTTGGCACAACTTCACTTCACTAGTGAAGCCATTTTTTTTGGTTCGGCTTCGTAAATAGCTCCAAAAGTGAAAGTAAAGCCGTTTTAGTAAATCGTTTGACGAAACGGCTCTATATGTAAAGTTCTTTAGAACATGCTCTCACAAAACTACATACAGGACCCATAAAAATCGGCTGAAGCTATGGTTTTTGCCTCCACACTCCATATTTTTTCTCCATGAGAGCATGATTTAAAGATCTCCTTAGGTCAAACCGTTTGGTTTTACCCCGTTTGCTCTTAAAGTAGGTCGAGAAGCCCTATCAAATAGGACCTCGATATGAAAAATGATTAATTAAGGTGCATCAATAATACATCTAACCGTATGCAGATAAGCTTGTAGCTCAGTGGTATCCAGTAGAGAGGACACCCACCACCTAAGGTTCGAATCCTGAGTGATGCAGCCAGATTTCGGGGTTTTCCCGGGACCTGGATAAGTCGCTTCTTAATTATTAACCTTACTTATTATTTCGGGGTTTTCTCGTGCGTGCTACAACACAACTAAACTTTATAAAATAATTATATAAATCGCACGATAAGATAATAATATTGTAAAATTAAATACCGACATTAAAGTGACATTTAATCGCACGATAAGGTTCTGATATTTATAATTTGAGGAGACACTATTGGCAGACAAGGTGGAAACATAAGTTGTGATCACCTTTGTAACTATTGAGGACTTGAGGCTTCCAAACTGGATTCTCCTTTTCCTTCTCACCCTTCACATGGTTGATCTGGTAAACTCTCTGAATGAAAATACAATTTTTTCAGAAATGCTCCATAAAAGCTCAACTATGAGAAAATCCAAACAGAAGCTTCACTTGCAAGAGTTGTAGCAGTTGACAAACGTCAGAAAATTCCAGATATACAAGCATCAGAATTGACCAAAAGCACACAAATCCTAGGATAGCTGAAGATGTAAAGGTCAAGGAGAAAATGACAGAAATTAAGTAAAAACCTTCACAATAGAAGTATTTATATGATTTTTGCTTTACTCATCCGTTCAGACAACAAGATCAACGACTTGCATGGAATTAGCGTGTGGACCAAAGATGACTAACTTAATGTTAGTTTGCTCTAATGGCAGTGAAAAACATTTAGTCGTGCTCCTAAAAACCCTGAAGTACTTTTAGAAACTTATTAATAAGTACAGAGCTCTTGCCGCCATGAGAGTGTGTTGTTTGTAGAAGCAAAGTTCAGCACCCACAGCCCGTGACATCGGCGAATCAGTAGGACCTGGACTGCAGGGTGTGCCAAAAGGTTCCAATTGAAAGGATCTAAAATGCGTAGAGGAGGGTGAATAGGCGTTTTATAAAACCTGAAACTCAAACTCAATCAAACCGAAAGTACTAGGGTCGGTACTACCGGGCTTGGACCAGTACTACCGATCACAATCGGAAGTAGCAATGCAAGCCGTCGGTACTACTGACCAGACCTGAACAGCTACAAAAACTGAGTAAATGAGCTCGGATTTCTGATCTACTAAATACCCAAGCACCAATGAACTGATAAAGACTTGGCAACCTTCCTTTTAGCTTGTAGTACCTCCATATCATAGATCGCGCCTCCAAACCTAAGAGTAAGGTTGGGAAAGGAAGAACACGGTCGAAACTATGGAAGCACAAGTAATCATAAGCAACAACAAGAGAACACGAGACAAAAGATTTATCCCGAGGTTCGAACAATCCACAAAGAAAGGCCAACTCCTTGTTGTTGAGGTGAACACTTAGGTCAGAGTCTCTTTGACCTCCTTGCCTCTCTCAAGGAAACCACAAAGGTTACTTGAGCTTCTTCACTAAGATCACGGGAAATACAAACGATTTTGGAAGCCCTCACAAGTAGAGCAACATGGGCTCTCCCGAAGAACACCTACCGCCTAGGGTTCTAAGAATCCAAGAGTAATAAATGCAAAGCAAAGCCAGTGAGATGGAGGAATCAAGTGCTCAAGCAATATGAATTCAAGTTTTCCTCACTTAGGGATCTTCTCACAACTCAAATCTTGCAATGATTCGAAGCTAGGAGCAAAGAGTAGTCAGAGGAGGAGAGAGAGCTTGAGAGTTGTTTTGTCTGAAGTTAGGTCACAATAAATAAGTGGGTAACATTCTTAAGAGATGGGAGAGGATATTTATACTCCCAGCTGTCTGTGCACTGTCGCCACTACCGGTCAAGACCAGTACTATCGACCACTTAGGGTTTTCCGACCATTCGGGCAGATCTACAGTCAACACGGAGTCCAACGGGAAGAAATTACCGTGTCAGTAACAGTACCTATCGGTACTACCGATAGTACCATCGGTACTAACAAGCCATTGGGTGCGTAGTACCAAGATTCCATCATTACTATTGATGATGTCTAGAGGACTAAGTACTGGAAGCGGTACTGTAGGTACTACCGATAGTATGGCCGGTACTAACAAGCCGTCTAGCGTGTAGTATCGAGATCCTGTCTGTACTACCGATGAGATCCAATTGAGTGAGGGCTATGAAGGGTCTAGAGTCAGTACCACCGGTCTTGCCGATAGTACGGCCCGCACTAACAAGCCGACAGACACGTAGTACCAAACTTCCATCGGTACTACCAATGGGGTCGGTACTACTCATCAGGGATCAGTACTACCGACACTCCAGGGGCAGAACTGCCTATGTGCAGTCCGAGTGCATGCAAAATGTCTCTTAAGCAAATTTTAAGTTATAGTTTGAGCACTTTCATCCTCCTACTAACCAACTAGCTGTGCATCCCTCTTGATAGTACGGTTTTCATATACTCATGATAGATTAAACTGTTTAAAGCTTTGAGTATGGATCACCAATTGTTGTGGTCAAATTAGAGGGTGCCGTTTCACTGAATATTTCAATTAGAGCATACCAACGGACTAACACCTGCATATACAGTTGATAAACATATTAGTCTCTACCTTGGATGTCATTAATTACTAAAATCCCACATAGGGGGCGAATGCACTTACAAACTCCTCCTTTTTTAATTGATGACAACTAACTTAGACTTATATTTGATTGAAATAAAAGAAGCTTTTGAACCAAACATTTATGAAAAGCTCCCCCTTAATATATGCATTGGATTTGAGTTTCAAGCAATGACCATAGTTAAATATGCATACATCTAACGAAGCTCCCCCTAAATCTTGTAATTCGTGGGGTGCCTAAGTGAGTGTGACAAGAACAAGTGATAGGTGTGAAGCTCATGATAAAACAAGTCACAACTTTTATCAAAGAACATAAGTGAGTTCATAGTGTATCTCTCCCCATCGCTTGGTCACATCCAACCTTGGTCAGGTATAAAGCTAGTTACACTAGTACAGAGAAGTTCTGCACTGGCGGTTGTAGACGTATTTTTACAGGCGTTTTTGACAACCGGCAATGCTAGATGCCAATAGAAATCGGCGATTTTTACTGGCGGTTGCTTGTGAACCGCTAGTACAAATCGATTTATACTGGCGGTTCACTTAAGAAACCGCAAGTAAAAATAATTTTCCACAAATCGTGTTTTAAAAATAGCAAAACAAAAAAATTAAATCTTGGAAGGGACTCACCGGCGAGCAAAATAGCAAAATACGCGCGCTACGTGGCCGCGGGGGTTCGAACCCGCGATCTCTCTCTCGCGCGTGATCTCCTCTAACCACTCCACCCAACACTCACATGTGTCCTAATTGTATTAGGTTCGTCACATATTATTACGCACCCGATAGCAAATTAACTGTTTGAGACCCTAAACGAAGTCAAATGAAAAAGTTATCAACTACAAAGTTTCATAACTTTTCGAGATCTACAACTTTTATGTAGACAGTTTTTTTATCCAAGGCTTTTTTCAAAAAGTCAAATTTCAAATTTCAAACTTTGACCATATTTTACGGCTACAGGATGATTTCAAATGAAAATATTTTCAACTACAAAGTTTCATAACTTTTAGAGATCTACAACTTTCATGTAGACAGTTTTTTCATACGATGTCATTTGAAAAACTCAAAAAATTAAAATTCAATTATTTCTATAGGCGAGTCACTTAAGGCCCGCCTGTAAAAATGGCGCTGATTTTTAGTGGCGGACGTCAAGTGAAACCGCCAGTAAAAAAAAATATATGACACCACTATAGAGCTCCTGTATACTAGTGTTATCCGCTGTTCTACAATAAGTTATCATTGTTCTCAAACCTGCATCGTGAAGATTTGGTCATTTTCTTGCTGATTCATATTGGTACTTATCAAGCAAGCCTTCGCTTGACAACCACATGGTACGGGCCTGCTCCGGCGCGGCCCACTTGGCACTTCCCCTCCACCTCCTGCGTTTCCTTACCATGCTGGTCCCAGACGTTCCTCAACGCTCCGATGAATTCTGCCACTAGATTCTGGTGCTTCCTCTTCGCCCTGCTGCCCGAGCGATCCTAGCTCCAATGTTCACCTATGCCTCTAGTTCCCAGATTCCCCGATGATCCTTGCCACGACAGATGTCAAGGAAGATGTCGCGGGTCTGCACTTCCTTGCCGCGACAGATGTCATGGAAGATGTCGCGGGTCTACACTTCCTTGCCACTTCCTCTTCCCCTCATTTGGTTTTGATAGCTCAGTTGATAAAACATGGAATGACAAGCGGATCCTTTCATCATTGTCTACTTAAATGGATTTGGGGGCCTAAATTTGGGTCCTACTAAAACTAGATCAACAAAAATAGGAGAGCACCTAAATCAAAAGTAGAGGCCCTCATTTGGATGCCCCAGCTGGAGTTGCTCTAATGGACCACAAAGGTCAATCTCAGAGTCGAGAACAGAAATCTATGGAAAACGGGTCAACCCAATCGTCACATAACAACCTTTTGTTTTAATTTGTCGACCTTCTTCATTTTTCCAAACAAGCATTTTGTCATGACTTCTAAGCACATCTATATTTGAAAATAGACCCAAGAATATCGTAAAAGGAAATGAAAACAGATAAATTAAATAATTGCTTACTTGTAAACTTATTTGATTTGATGCATTGCTAATAATCGTTAAGTATTATTATGATACTTTTTAATCTTATTTTCATCTTTCTCCATATGCGTTGGTAGTATCTATGACCTATATATATAATAAGAGAAAAATATTTAGGTTCATGTTTTTGATTGGGTTAATGAGGCCAGAACTTCTGAAATGGGTATATTTAAAATCAACTAAATATGTATATTTTTTTCTTCTTTTTGGAATAAGAAATCTATAATTCTGTTTAACTAAACAAATTATATTTGTTATTTATCATTCGTCCAAAGAATGACACATGGAAATCATTTTTTTCACAATTTTTGTCAAAGTTGTCCCATCATGCATGGTAGAACAACTTCTAATATCATTAGGGAAGACAATTTTCGGAAGTGGTTGTTTCTTGGAAGCGACAACGCATTAATTTTGATATTTTGTGAATTTGAGATATATTTACAAAAAATGTATTGAAAAGTAGAAAACTTTGGGCACACTGGGCAAGATTTGCTGGGAAAAACAACTGACATATTTTGCTTTAAGATCTGTCCAATCAAATTATAAAGTTACTCGAGGCAGATCATATATATCTAGGTAAAATGCAGAGCTTTCATCTTGCTATTAACTTTTGCGATTTGCGAAGCGAAGCGATATGCTAAGAGATTGTTTAGGTGAAGGTAGATATATTAGCTCACCAAACTGATGTGACAAAGCATTCAAATCGGCGCTGATGACGATTTAAGTGTGTTTGTAGACCAAATAATATAATCCTTGACTCAACTGAGAACGTAGTATATATATAATATATAAGAGTAGGTGATACGGACGTACCAAGTCATTGACTCAAACATTTAACGCGTACACGCACGGCATTCGGCAACAACTAAAGACATCTAAGATGTTAATTTTTTTTTTGGTTTAAAAAAAACAACAGTGACGAGATCGCTGCGGCTGGTCAGTCCCCAGGAATTTAACCTCTTTGAAGTTTGAACATTATTTTCTCTTAAAAATTAAAGTTCCAATGCAATAAAGAGTATGACAGAGTAGCATTTTGCCGCCGAGTGCCTGAATTTTAGGGGAAACAAATAATAAACGATCACTTTTTACGAAAGAGTAAATGAGAAGATATATAATCAAACGGCAAGGAACGTAAAACTGTGGCAGCAGATCTCGATCGGGATACACGGCAAGGCTCGGACGATTGGTTGGCTAATCGACCAAACGATCGACGACCAGGTGAAGCCTGAAGGCAAGCGAACAGGAAGAACGAACTGCGGCTTCTAATTAATGACAGGAGCACAGGGGTTCGGCCACCGCGTGGAGGGAATACATGATGATGAGGAAGTAGAGGAGCAGCGAGACGAAGCCGGCGATGAGCGCTCCCATCACGTGGGTGCAGTAGGCCTGCACCTGCCCGCAGATGGGAAGCCACCCGGCGTGCTCGTTGCCGCTCTTCCCCACATGAGATATCGCGCCGGTGGCCGCCACAGCGCCGGTCAGAAGCATCCCTACAACCTGCATTCCATTCCATTCCATTGCATTTATGTTATAATATAAGTTGCATTGCATTGGAGGAGGATCTATTGGAGTAACATGGATCATCTAAAGCTTTGCGCTTAATAATAATAATTAATATATGTATATAAATATAATTACCACGTCGGTTAGGAGCAATAATCTGGAGGCGGTGCTACCCGGTCGGACGAGGAGGACGAGCAGGCTGTAGGCGAAAGCCACAGCGAATGCCACCACAAAGAAGCTGCACGTGAGTTGGATCATCGTCATGACTCATGAACCAAAATTTGTAATTAGTTGACCGATCCATCCCTCTACGACATAATGAATCCACTTCAGCGAACAGCTAGCACTACAGATGGCAGAACATGCCTGCTCTCCTACAAAGAAGAATTAGATTATTATTACTTACACGAATGATGGAGTGTACGAGTACTTGGCTTCCATCTCTATGCCGAAGAAGCTGGTGGTCTCGTGGCTAGTCACCATGATTATGGCCGCCGCCGCGGCGGCTCCTGCTGCAGCCAGCCTGAGGATGACGGAGACGAGCCTGTGCAGCTTCGCCATTTCGATTCTCTGCTAGGCCACTCTCTAAGTATGTGAGTATGCTAACTAATAAGGGAGCCGGCCTCCTCAACACGTTTTGTGTGGCCATGTTAAATAGCTGCGCCGGTCGGTTGCTTCCGGTAGTTTTGGTGGTTCAGCTGTGAGGAGGAAGACACACCAAGAGCAGGAAATTAAACCTATGCTTCTGGGAGCAGGTTTGCTGGTAAGCGACTTTGCCTTAACTTGTGCCCATGCTGCAGGGGAGGCCTTCTAATTCTGTCTAACATGTCAATGTCTTGGTACCATGATAGCTGGGCAATGTGAGAAAAATTCCATGACTCTGCGCTCTTGGCAGTCGGCACTAATTCTCTTGTGGTTACGTTGTTTCTCGTCACCTCAATTCGGTTGTGCCTAGTAGTCGGCAGGAACGAAATAAAGAGACTAGCGACAGAGCTACTGGTAATTTTCTTTTGGCAAACCAAGCCAGCCACGAAAAAGTTTCTCCCCCTGACTCAAGCCTGAAGGAGACGTTTAATAATATTTTCTCCTGTAGCACGTCTAGTAGCCTTTTTGTGAGTTGTGATCCCGCAAACATGTTTTTTTCCCGTCCGTACGGGTGCGGCTGGTTTTTGTAGCCTCAATCAGTGAAATCCCACGCTAGAATTTAGTCAATTGGTGGTCATCTATTTTAAAGCTATAATTTAATGTTTTAGGCAGGGTTTATTGGTTCTGTTTCGTTTTAAAAAATATATGAATTTGTACGCAACCCATGATAAATGTTCCATTCTCTCTACTTGCTGCAGCTGCAGCTGTGCTGATCAGTACACTAGGTGCTTCTTATTAATCAGAATTCGGCTGCTGCAGCTTGTTGGTTCGCTGGCTGCTGCAGTAGCCAGCATCTTCTATAGGGAACTAAAACAAAATTGTACATTATTGTTTCTTTAAGAAAAAGAACTGAACGATGTGGACACACTACTAGAGCAAAATTTTTTTAATTCAAAACAAACCTGAAAGTGAGATGACGAAAAAGTCTCACAACTATTTCAATATTATATAAAAATTCCAGAAATGATATTTTCAGGATTTGGTTAGTCTTGTGTCAACCATATAAGCACCCAGGAAAGTAAGTTTACAAGTTGAAGCATCAAGTAGATGTGTGCTGCATCAACCTATACATATTATTTGAAACAAAATGATTGATGTCTGAGATTTCCCTACACAAAATGAGAAAGGACCTGTAAACAAAAGGAGAGAAAATGGTGATGTACCTAAGAACCGAAGTAGCTAGCCTAAATATCAGCTTGATTTGGCCACTGCATTATATTATGCTGCTTCATAAACATTCAAAATCATGCAGTGCTACCATAAGAACTACCAAGGATTGGAGCAATGTTAGTGACCAGCAAACTCAAAACATTGCTATTAGATGTCCGGGAGATCTCCATGCACTCTTCTATGTCCGCATCGCTTGTCAACTTCACCCATTCATGATTAGTTTTAAAGAGCTGGCTATGGCTGCCGCTATAGCCCGTTATAACCTTTTGAAGTAGGGCGCCACTATTTGTGTTTGTGTACAATTTAGCCGCTATATCTCGCTATAGCTCGATATAGTTCCACTCATATCTGTTTTAGAGATAAATCACTAAACACCTTAGCCCGCTATTTACAACCTTATAATCATGATAGTCATCAAGATACTTATATCAAATTCTTATACATGGCGTGTAGTATAATAAGAGGGATGCAAGCATTGCAAAAGGGGCTGATCGGCCGAATCAGGGATGGCAGCCAAGTAGGGATTTTGGAGGATCAGTGGGTAGGACGTGGTGTGATCCGACAACACATACACAGTGAGGATGTCCAACATATTTTGGCAACACCTATAAATCCCTGGCATGAAGACACTCTGGCCTGGCATTTTTATCAACGTGGCCTCTTTCGTGTGAAGTTGGTGTAGCATATCTGAATGATGAAAAAAGAGTGGATGTGAGTCCGGCAGCATGGACAGAGCAGCCCGGGTAGCTCGTTAACAGATCGAGTTAATTGGCGCCAACTTTGGAAGTTATCATGCACTCAAAAACCGAAGCACTTTCTTTCGCAACTGGCCCGAACAGCTTGGTTTATTGATAAAGGTTACATAAAAACAAAGTCTCACAAATTACAATCAAGAAACAAAGAAAATGAGGAAATAAATTGCTAATACACATAATTGTCTAGCCATTGAACTATCTGTGGACGACAAGAATTTTTTTGCTCTAAGAATAACCAGAGCAAATTCCTCCTTGAAAACCACTTTGCATCTTTGAATGGAGTGAGACAAGCCTCGAAAGATTAAATCATTTCGCATCATCCAGAAAGCCCAACACACTGTAACAATGATTTTCATGAAGAAAGGTGTCCCAATCTGAGTCTTGATTCCTTCCAAGAGTATGGAGATTTCAGAGGAGCTTGGTATTATTACCTGCAGGCTATACCAACAAGCTGCTGCAAAAGGGCAATGGAAGAGCATGTGCAGGAGGTCTTCTTCAATATTTAGTTTGCAGACAATGGTCCGACGCCCATAGTCGGACTCAGTCCGACGCTTTCTGAGCTAGTTCAAACCTCTTTGGAAGCGTCGAACCGAAGCGACCAATAGTCCGACGCCCCCTAAACACTTAGTCGGACGCTCTCCTAAACACTCTGGCACTGTCGGACGACTCCCATTGATCCAACGACCAATTGAACGTAGCATCTCCCTGGAGCCTGAGAAGCAACCAGGGGCTGCCACGTGGCCGTTGGACTCTGAGCAATGGTCTGATGACTAGTCTACTCAGGGTCCGAAGCCCTAAAAGTGATCAAAACTTCGCCGAATCGAAAACTTTACAAAACGAAGTTTGATCCTCTCTCTCAAGAATTTCTGTGAGCCATCTAGAGAAAAGTTGGACAAGTGTGCATCACATCTACACTCTCTAACCTGATTCTAGGTCAAACTACCCATCCATGCCGCTCTTTATAGTACGATCAAAGGAGAATAAAGTCATAAACTACTCTAAGTGCCCCTAAACACCAATTGGCACCCAGGCCCGTCGCAAGGGGGTTGCAGGCAGTGCGCAGGCTAGGGGCCCATGGCGTTGGGAGCCATGCGTATATCCCTCTATACTATGGGAACGTATCCTGTACAAATCACAACTTCGTGAAAACCTGTGCAAACCACGGTAAAAAAATCATTTAAATTCACCGAAAAAATCACACATGTAGATGATATGATGATACACAGCCTTGTAAAATATCTTGTTCAAACTCGACTTCGTTTGTAAGATATAAAAATAACAAATTTCTAACAAATCACTAGGATAGCTTTCTGGTTTGAAATTTGTTATTTTTATATCTCACAAACGAAGCCGAATTAGGATAAGATATTTTATAAGGTTGTATATCATCATATCATCTACATGTGTAATTTTTTTTGTTGAATTTAGACGATTTTTTTACCGTGGTTTGCATAGATTTTCATGAAAGGTATGGTTTGCACAGAATAGGTTCCCTGTTCAGTTATTCAGCACTCGCTACTAGTCGCTTTGGCTTCGTAGCCAGGCTGTTCGTATCCTGCCCTCGTGGAGTCACGGAAGATGGCGGTGGTGAGTTTGTGACTCGGCGTCGACGGCGCATGCTCGGCAAATCACGGTAAACGGTGTGTGCTCAGGCCTCAGCGTCTCGCCAACGACTCAGCGAGACATCGACTCGACGTCGGCGTGCTGCAGCGGTACAGGCGTACAGCCCTCAGGCTCGAGGCTGTAGGTTAATTAGCATTTAGCACGATCGGGGACTTCCTTTGAATAATTGAACCGATATTAATATTCTATTCTTCTGTCAGGTACAGATCGCTGCTAGATGCCCAAACTGACCCATCGTGAATTATCTATTAATTCTATTGCAATGAACTAAATGGATAGGGATAACTGATCCGTTCCTAATAGTTATTTTATCGTTCTTGTGGCCTTTTCGATGTAATGACTGTTTTTTATGAACTAAATATATTCTGCAAATTATGTCTTATTAATAGTACTATATACTTAACTCGTCATATTAAAACGTTACATTGCCGGACCCTTAATGCCTAGCCTGCACATGGGCCCTAGAAATTATTGAGACGGGGCTGTTGGCACCTAAACCTAGTCTATCTTGACCTTGTCGTACATCCTTTAAAAACCGAAACGAATTCCACAATCCTAGGGCATGAACCTGCATATTATTATAACCTAACTTCTATGTTATCCTCCAAAACACATGTTAGTCATAATAATAGTCCATTGTCAATTAGTCACCGAAACCATTAGGGCCTACATGCTTCAAGGGGCTTGAACGTGCATGTTATTATGACCTAATCACTAGGTCATCCTGCAAAACACACGTTAGTCATAATAACCTTCTTGTTGTCATTAATCATCAAAACCATTAGTGCCTAGATGCTTCACCTTCCTTGATTGTTTTATGAATTCCTTGTTATTTAATGTGCTTGACATATTTTTTTTCCATTACTTAACTCATGCCATTCTCTTTCCTGAATCGCGGGACGACATTCTTTTTAAGGGGGAAGTATTGTAACACTTTTGGTGTTACTGTAACTAAAACTGAACATGTCATCGCATGCATTGCAAATCATCCAAAGTAAATCAATTTTGTTTTGCATCAATTAAAAATAAATTTTATTTTTATAAATTTATTGTGCATAGGTGATTTAGAGTGATACAATTTAGTGATTCAATTGGTGTGTTGATATGGTATTTAAAGTAGCCTTAATTGATAATTAGTTTTGGAATGTATTTAAAACCCTAATTCGGACCTAAAACCCTAATTCAAAAACTAAAAGGAAACAGATGTTGACCTTAAACAAAAGTTGTAGCTCTTAAAAAATTGAACAACTTTTATTTTGGGCAATTTTGTAGTTATTAAATAAAATTTTAGATAAAACCCTGATTCGTATTTAAAAATTTAAATGTGAAATACTACTTCAAAAATTATCAAGAATCTGACCAAACTCCTTTAATGAAAGTTATAAAGATTAACAGATAGAACAACTTTTATCTTTGAAGATTTTCAAGTTATTGAGAAAAATTTTGAGATTTAGACTAGAATTGAAATGAAATTCAAAATGTCCTTTTACCCCCTTTTGAATATTTCAAAATATGTTCAAAATTTGAATATGGTTCCAAACCCAAACTTGTTTAGAATAGAATTACCCACAACTTTTACACTGGTAATCTTTCGAGTTGTTACACAAAATAAAGTGTAATTTTACAAAGGTCAAAAAGGGAATAGGGATGTGCTACAGTGACTAGTATGGGTCTGTCCTCCTTCCTGTGCGGCATGGCGCCGGCAAGGGAGCGAGCACGTCGCCGGCCATCCCTGCCCCTATGGCTGGTCCTGCAGCTTGAGTGACACCGTGGGGGCCCTAGCAACGTCCTGCGTCCGTCATCTCCCTATTTAAAGCCTCGACGTGGTTGTTTTCCCTCTCCTATTCTCTATTGTTGCCTCCGACGACCCATCTATCGCGGGCGGAATTCGTCGCCTCTGTGCCTCCACCGTTCAATTCCCCTTCCTCATAGCTACACCATCCCCTTGCGCGACGTTTGCATCCATCCGTGCGTCATATGGTCACCTGAATCGCTGACGCGTCGTCGTCTTCCTTGCGTCCGGTCAGAGCGCCACCGCGCAGGTCTATCACAGCCAGACCATTCCAGCGGGGATCTCCAGGTTTTCTTCGTCGTTTTGAGTTCACCTCATGCTCCCGTCGTTTTTCTCGGTGAAGCACACTGGACGCCGGAACGGACCTTTCGCCGTTGGAGAGCGCCGCTGCCGCCGTTGTCGCCGTCAAGCCTAGTGCTCCGCCCCGTTCTAGTCAATGTCCGTGTGCGCATCAGTTCCATGGTGAGTTGCTGAGCCTTTATGTGTGTTTGGTTTGAACTCTACCGCTTCGTAGCAGCAGGAACACAACTCACCGCCGTACGGCTCGTCGGCCGTCCGCCATGGCCGCGGTTGCACCCGCTCAGGTCGCAGTTTTGCTGAACGGAGGTCGCAGTTTTTTTTAGTCGTGGCTTTGGGAGCTTCGCAGCCTACTCCCGGCCCTTCGGCCACCGCCGGCCGCCCGCGGCCTTAGCCGGAGTTGGCTCGGCCGGCCGCCGACGTGGTTTGTAGGGTTCGAGCTGGCCAGAGCTGTGCAGCGGCTGGTTGAGCCGAGTTGGGCTTGCTGGGCCGAGGTGGGCCGGTCCAGCAGCGCGGGCCCAAAAAGCTTAAGGGTTTTGTTTTTCTAGTTTTTGAGAATTGAATAGTACTGAATTTTGTTATTTTTGTAAAGAAATATGTACTACTCAAATTTTTTTTGAAATTTATTGTGTAGCTCCCCTGTTTAGTGTAGTATTTATGAAAAATATTAGACTTAGATTTGAACACTTTATAGACTTAAAATTTATTCTGTAGCTCCCCTGTTTAGTGTAGTATTTATGAAAAATATTAGCTCCCCTGTTTAGTGTAGTATTTATGAAAAATGCTCCTTGTTATTATTAAATGGAACTTCTAGGATTTTTGTAGGTTAAAATATTAATCTAAAAATCATGGAATTTATGTAGTCACTATTTTAAGTCATAAGCTAACTACACAAAAATTTGTAGCTCATTTAGACAAAGTTTATTTATTTGTTATTTTTAATGCTTTATTTCATAAATAAAATAAATAGAAAACCTTAATCATTTTAGGGTTTGCGTGACTTTGGGATTTTGTGTTGACCTTGGGTTGTTATCATGTGTTGACCTTTGGTACCTTGTTTACCTGTTTAGGCTTATGCTAATCTTGTTAATCAAGATGTTCTACAGTTATTCCACGTAAATAGATAAGTTGTTAATGATTTGCATGTTGGTTTTGTTGGCTTGCAAGTTTATCATGAAGGAAAGTTGTACTCAACTTTCTAAATTTCTATTAATTCACAATTTATTGCATCTCATGCATCATGTCATACATATCATCATGTTAAGCATGTGTTATTATTACATGTAGAGAACGTGGGATAATTTATTATCTTAAGGAAGTCCCGAGTAAGGTCTTCACTCGGTGGACGTGGATCTTTTTCAGTGATCGACTTCAGGGTTCTATCTGCTCCCACCAATAGTCAAGCCCTGGTGCATTCAAACCCTTCCTTGTGATTTATAAAATGTTTATCACCTTGTCGACGGAATGTCGTCGATAGTCTACTGAGAGGTATGCCCAATGTAGTAGATGATCGGTAAAGGTGCGCCTGAGACGAACAAGCGTAACGCAAGAAGCGTGAGACACGAGATTTATACAGGTTCAGGCTGCCACGAGGCGTAATTCCCTACGTCTTGTGTTCTGGTGGATTGTATTGCTATGAGGTAATGTGTTTTGAGGGGGCCCCATGCCCGCCTTATATAGTCCGGGGGGCAGGGTTACAAGTCAGTTTTACCATGTATATCAGATTACAATCCTAGCCGAATAAAGAAACTAATTGGCTAGATAGTAGGAAAGCTACTTCCTTGGTCACCAAGACTTTTAAGCCGGCGGATATGCGTGATCTTCTCGAGAATGTGTAGACGACGCGTTCTTGGCAGTCCGGGCCTGATCGGATGATTTGGCCCATGTATCGCCATGCAGGTATATGGGTTCATACCCCACAGGTAGTCCCCGAGCACCTTGCATTGAAAAGAGCTCTCTTTGGTGAAGTGTATTGTTGGTATTTTTAAGTGCACACAGATAAATCCGCAAGCGCACGGATACCGTCGTACCTTTCACCCGGAGGGTTTTAAATATCGTATCCACTGAGAAACGGGCTTGGTTAACTATGATCTAACTTAACCAAGGGTAATCAATAAGTAAGGTAAAAACTAGGTTAAAAATGGTAGTCAATGATGGGTGTAGTGATGCAAATAAAGATAGTGGTGGTGCAACTAAGGTTATGGCTAATGGTTGTAAAACTAATCAAGGGTGTAGATAATATGGTTATGCTGATCTTAGTTGTAGATAATATGAGTGTAGAGAAGATAACTAGGGGTTTCTACTTCTAACTTGAGCAAGCTTCTGTCTTCTACTGTCTATCTGGGGAAATCATTATAAAAAGAGATCAACAGAGGATGTTTCCCTTAGCAAAGCTATCCTACTCTTCCTTCTGACGGGAGGTGGACTGTATAAGACTCAACAGGCACCACGCCTACACTAGAGATTACCACTCTATCCCCCCTAGGAGTAGGAATAAAGCACTCAAAGAGAGACATAAACCAGATAAACAATATGAACATAGACTTACATGAATCAGAAGTTGGTTGCCCGAGACATCCTAGGAGCTAGCTCAAGTAGAGCTAGATCCTACTGAAGTACAACCGTAGAGGGATCACCGACAGGCCAGCAACTCCTCCTAACTCTTCCCTCGCTCTCCATCTCTCTACTATCTAGTCCCTAGATCCTAATGAGAAGTTATCCTTTCATGGGACACCTCTCAATTAGGGTTTACATATGATTGAATGAATTCCTCCAAAACCCTGGAGGTCTGGGGTCCTTATATAGGCCGGTGGGATGAACTGTAGCCATTGGATCAAACCGACTTCGACGGGCAGTGTAGATTGCGTGAAATATCGGGATGTGGGTCCACGTCGAAGCGGAGGCAAAACAGACTCTGGGGTGGATCGGCCGATCCAGGGGCCGGATCGGCCGATCCACTTTGGTGGCCGATCGGGTCTCGCCTTTTCTGGTGAGTCTCTGGTGTCTTTTAGATTCTTCCTAATTTACTTTCACGGTGGAATTCGATGTTTTAGTCTGACATGTGGGTCTCCTTTGGTTCTTTTCTGATAACGTCCTGCAGAAACATAGATTCACCAAAACTCATCGAATTCTGTCAGTTCAACCCCTAAACCTATGTTGGTGTTTGCTTTTATACCCTTTTCATGTTTAGTTGACAAGTAAAATCATACAATAATTACCGTCAAAATGTATCCAGTTTTGGTTCGCAATGACCAATATCTTCACCGTTAGGTGAAGTGTATCCACCATTCCCCGAGCCTGATAGTAGGTTACACAGTCACGTGGTGTCAGGGTCAAAGTCTTAAAATTTGTCAACTGAAATCCTCGAGCACAGCAAGTGCTCAGACAACTCTTTCGAACAGACGAGGTGACGACGAATTCCCTGAGCACAGCAAGTGCTCGAAAACGCTTCCGATCAGATGAGGCAATGACGAAGTCCCCGAGCACAGCAGGTGCTCAGAAACTTTTCCGAACAGACGAGGCGACGACGAAGTCCCCAAGCACAGCAAGTGCTCGGAAACTTTCCCGAACAGGCGAGGCGACGATGAAGTCCCCGAGCACCGCAAGTGCTCCGGTCTTGTAGATCCATGTGCCTAGTAGTGCCTCCACACTTGGGCGACGCTTAGTAGTGTTGACACCTGTGCTGGCAAACGAGAATGACTGCAAGCGCACGCCTGTCAGATGTAGCTTTTCCCTAGGAGTAGTCCTAGGTTGTATCGAATCCTCAGGGAATGTGTGTGGTAGGAGACGAGATCTCAGGATAGGGTAGAAAGAGAAGGTTCCAAATGGTAGTCCCGATAATTGAATGATATACCAAATATTTATTTACTGTGAGCGTGCAAAGTCCTAAACTCACCTTGGGTAAGGCTGTTTAGGCCCCGTACACCTATAAGCTCTACGCTGATAAAACCAGGCCGAACGTGGTGGAATCCAGAGGATTCTAGGGCTGTCACCACCTAGAACCTACCGCTACTATCCGTGGGCCTAGCCGCACACATGGGTAAGATATAGCATAAACACCGCGCTTAACCTATAAACTTACTACTCTAACTCGGATCCAAGAACTAGAGCACTCTAACCAAGCAGTGAGACAAGCAAACAAATACTTAAAGTATAACAATACTTAAATAAGAAAAGGCACTTGATTACCATAGAGAAGCGTAGAGGTACACCAGAGAAGAGGTTGCCGACAAGCCCGGCTCCTCCTCGGACTCCTCTTCTCTTCACAGAAGTGACTCTCTCACTCTCTAATGTGTAGGAGTATTACACATTCTACTTGAGACTATCTTTTGTATCTAAGTATATATCTCACTTAAGCTTCATAGTCTACCTTAAAGTGAACAAGTGACCCCTATTTATAGTGTTTAAGAACCCCTGGGGTACTTGTAGAGGGTTTGGAGTAGGTTCGGAGCAAGTGAGGCGGCGGGCGCCCGGGGGGGGGCGGTAGGGCGGCCGCCCTGTGATCCACCGCCTTTAGCATCCTACAGCCCTCCATCACTCTCCCAAGTCGGTTGGTACGTCGGTTTCTGGTTGGAAAGGTAGTTTGTGGCCCGTAGGGGATGACATGTGGGTTCATGAATCCTTGGCTCATCACTTGATCTCTCTTGGATGAAAACTAACACCAAATGGATGACCACAAGTGCTTGGGTGTCTTTCCCTCGGATTGTGGTCGTGGCAGGCCAACCGGACGGGGCGGGCGCCCTGCCCAGAGCGCTCCCGGATCCAAGTGGGCTATTTCTGAGCCATTGATGATGAATCAACGTGCCATAACTTGTTTGGAGGGATGTGACACGGATCCACGACGTGGCAGCGTGCAAATGGCACCGAGAGGGGGCAGGTGCCCTGTCCAACAGGGCGGGCGCCCTGTGACTTGGCCCCTACGTGGCTCCCATTACTTGTAATGCTCACATATGCCCTTGGTTTGCTTCATTTTCACATGTTTTGCACGTGCACCCAAAATTCTCCAAGTACAAGTAGAACCAAGTAAAATTCAAACATAATATGCCTCTTTTCCATGGATTTTGTCACTTTTATCTTGTTGTGTTGACGGTATTTTGAGGTGTTAGCAGCCGTTAACAAACTCCCCCACACTAAACTGTTGCTCGTTCCGAGCAAATTACTAAATGCAGACTCATGCCTTTCTTCTAAACTCGATCAAGTATAAACGTTGTTCTGTAATCTCATACCTAGACTTATGATCTTTCCGGTGGCTAAAATCATACCTTCGGCTGTTGAGAATTGGAATGGCTATGAACAGGTGAGTCCTATCTTACCTTGGAGCTTTTTAAGTTTTTCAAAGAAAATATGATTCATTATCTCCGCATATGAGACCCTCAGTCACTCATAGTTTATGTTTCTTTCTAGATTTCATGAGAGTACTCACATCTATGTTAAGGCTTTTGTGGAGCTCAAGGTGAGTGGAGTAAAATGAGCATCTTTGATTCACTTGTTTTGCTAAGCCAAAAGATCCTAGGAGGGTTAAGTCATGCTCTCTGACCAAGATATGTAATGGTGTGTGTGTAAAATATGCTTTCACTCTTTGATCCATGCCTCTTTCAATTCCTAGGAGGTCATGGCTTTCTCTCTCTTTTTTCTTTTTTTATTCTTTTTTCATGAGAGCACTTGCTCTCTTTTTTCCATCAGAGCATTTGCTCTCCTTTTTTTTTCTAGCCATGTCCCTGGGATCGAAGTTTCATGGGATTTTCTATCAAACAAAGAGGAATGATGGGATCATGAAGCGGAAGAATACTTCTTATGTGGAAGTTCTCTCAGGGATGTATGGAATCTTGATTTTTGAGGCAGACAAAACTCTCTACTTAGATCATTAGGCTTGGCAAAACTCAAAGTATAATCAAAAGAGCTATATGGTTGTTTTCCTACACTACTCTTTTTGGCCTTGATAGGTATTTTTAACACATATGAGGAGTAATGAAATCATCCATTTTTTTCTAATAAATATTCTCCAAGGTAAAGAATAGACAACACTAGTCAAAACTATTTCACACTAATCAAGAACTTAGGAAGATCATACTAATTAAAGTAGATCACAAGACATAAGCATTTGACAAGAACAAAGCTTAAACAAGTCATGTTTCGAAGTATGGCATGGTGTTCAGGATAAACTTTAGTTATAATGTGAGAAGTTTGTTTTTAATGTTTCAAGAGTATTTACGGATGAAATAACTCGATATAAGCTGACAAAAATAATTATGAAGGGGTTATACCTGCGCTGTGTGCGAAGTTGGACCTGTTAGGCAACAGAGGCCGGGCGGCCACCCTGTTGAAGGGGGTGCCCGCCCTACTACTCGGGCCAAAAGGCCTCGGGTGGCATCCTTTAGTCGTGTTACAACCTTTTTAGGTTGTTTTAGCACTTGTTTCGGTAGATTGGCGAGGTGATGGTGTTTTCCCCCACACTTTTTCTTTTGGTATTCCTAATCTTTATTCATGGAAGGGAAATGTAGAATGATAAAGGCCCTACTGGTGGGAAAACACCAGCGGACCGACAAACAAATGGAGTAAAATGATCATAGGTGCTTTTTATTCATTTTGAGCTAATACAAAAACTAATTGAATTCAAATAAAATTGAACTAAAGTGAATGAACTAAGAATAATTAAACTAATCAAATCAAATGCAAACACCTATGAGATCCTAATTTAGTCCTACGGGGCTTCATAGTGGTCCTCGTGCCCCATTGCCTTGTAGAGGCATTTGATCTTGGAGGTGCACGCTTTGCGCAGAGTGGTGAACTTATCCTCCATATCAAAGCGCCACATCTCAAATTCTGCCACCTTGTCTTCTAAGGCCTTGTTCTCAGCCTTCACCTTTTTCACTTGGGCCATGAGGCCCTCCATGGTGGCGTCACTCCCTTCACTATGCTCCATCTCTGTGACAGAATCACCTTAATCATATGGCCCACGTGCCCCGTCATCGGCCCTAAGGACCTCTGACTAGTCTGCACGAGTTCCCTTTGACCTAGGTGGCCTGTCGGGTCTCCTAGGAAACCCTAATTTTCCCCGAGGATCTCATTGTAAAGACCTTGCAAGTATTACAATAGTTTACATAAATGATTTGAATCAGAGTAAAAAGTGCGGAAGTATTACAGAAAATAAATTTACAAATTTAGATTACATTATCCCCAAACCAGAGTTTTGTAGTGGAACAACAGTATACGACTAGACACCCTGCCCAAGGGTTATATCATACACACACCTTCATTCATGCATGATCCGTTGACCAGCACGTCCCACCCAGAATTTCATTCTTAGTTTACCTGCAACAGGGGTTAACAAACCCTGAGTATATAGGGTACTCCGCAAGACTTACCCGACTAAGAAAAAGGAATGAGACTCAGTAATACAGGCTGAGGGGAGTCAAGGTAAGGCTTGAGCAAGAATCAAAGTATTTTGCAGAAAAGCATCACTATCCTATTTCATTATTTGATCTCAATATTATTTTATTCATATCCATAATTCCAATATCAATTCTCATAAATCATGTACTTTCAATTTCCTTTTCATTCTCAAAACAGCTAGTTCCAAACCACTCTTTGCTACAAGTGTGAGGATCATGTCTCCATTAACCGAGGAGCAACGTCGATTTGAATCCAGAAGTACCCAGCTAGGGATCCCTATCCACATTGCATATGTAGCACTTAAGCTTGCATATGCCAACCCCGCCTACCACGGCTTTTCATACCCTGGAACCGGTCCTGCGCCACTCGAGAGCACAGTACTCCTCTCGTCTCCAGGCACGACGGCCACGAGGGTACACGCTACTCTCACCATCTCTCCACTCCCAGTGCGTAGTTGTCAGTTCCAGCAGTAGAGCCACCGGAGTCAGAGGCTTTCCGTAGTATGTGGCTAGTTGCAAAGTCATGATCACAGCAGGCCGACAACGAATGGTCCCTAAATATTTTTCCGTTAGACACCATGCATTGGGACTCTAACCCAACTACATTGGTGACCACCCGGTTTTCACATCTCTTTTCCGATCGCGACGATAGTTGGGACTCTAACCCAAACAAATGGCCAACCAAATGGAAAACCCATCCACATTGATGATAATGGACTGGCCAAGTACACTATCACCAAATGAGGACAATAGTAATCCCATAAAATGATTCATTTGTTTCATATCATCACAGTGTTTAAAATAGCATTTTTGCAACTCTAATCATTAAGCATGACTAAGCATTTTTCAATACTTTTAAATAAATCGGGTTCTCAGGTGTTCATAAGTGGTCAAGGAAAGGTAATGCATCAATGGGTTATCACTCAACTCCTATTAACCTAATGCAATAGATTAACTCAAGTGATAAAACATTTTTAAATAACAAGGAGGGGCAAATGCACCAGGGCTTGCCTGTTGCTTGAAGTAGATAGAACCCTGAAGTCAATCACCGAGAAGGGTCCACGTCCACCGAGTGAAGACCTTACTCGGGATACGCTTCAGATAATAATCGCCGCGCGGTTACTACACAAAATAGTAATGCAACACTTAACATGATGATATGCATGCCATGATGCAGGAAATGCACAAAATCACTGATCAATAGAAAGTAACTTAATTTAAAAGTTGAGTACAACTTTCCTTCACGATAAAGTTGCAATCCAACAAAACCGACTTATCGATTATCTACCTAGGGCTTCTTTTCAACAGACGTTGAAAGCCGCTACACAACTGTGCAACTACTCGGTAATCAGGTTAGCAATGAACTTAAATAATTACTAAAGATGCCAAATTAGTTTACTGTTATCACTATCACGATTGTGCTTAAGCAAGTTATCAACCCTAGCATCATAAATGGATTAACATAAATTATGAACGTTTCTACTTAAAAACTCAATCAACTAGTTAAGGCATCAGGGATCATCTCGAATGAATGTCCCACAGACATTACTTAACCCAAAGGTCACACCAGCTCCAAGTTATAAGTGTTACTATTGCTTCTATTATTTATTATCTAGGGTTTCATTCAATTTTCCCACAGTGATTATAATTGCAACAAATAAATCATTACATGCTATGGGGCAGCAAGGGTTAAGAGCCCATGGTCTTCAAACATTTCCCAACAATAATTAGAGACTAAATTAATCGTCTCCCAAATTCATATTATCCTTTATTCAATAATTTAAATCCCTAAATCGGGTTTGAATTCGTGGTCTAAATAAAATTTATTTAAATAGACCCAAACCCCTTTTTACAGATAGCTTTGAGCCCCAAACAGTACCCAAATAAATTTCATGATTTTTGGGTAATCATCTTAGCCTATAAAATTCATAGAAGTCACATTTACGAATTAAAACAAGAATTTTTACTACATAAGTAAAATACTCAAAATTCATATTTCATATTTTTCCTAGGTAAGTAACATCACTGAGAGGTTACATAAAAATTTTCATGATTTTAGGTGCTATACAAAAATTCAGACAAAAATGGCAAAACTCATTACTATTCATTTGCTCAGAAAAAGGAAAAGCAAATTAAATTCGCGAAGAAATTGGAAACGCAATTCGGCCTGGAACGGCCCAGTTCAGCACGGGCCGGCCCACTCGGCCGAAACAACCCACGCCCACCCTGTTCTTCCACTGACAGACGGCCCCCCACCCGTCAGCCTCTTCCCCCCCTCATCTCTCTTCCCGTGCGCTCCCGCGCGCGTGCCGACGGCGGCTCGCCGCGGAGTTCGCCGGCGGCGGTCCTCCGGTGGTAACCAAAACACCAGCGAGTCCGCTGCAAGCGCCTACACCTATCTACGTGCTAACTCCAATGTCTAGGGCACCTGAACAGGACCACCAGCGGCCATGGCGGCTCGGTACGTCGCCCAAAACGGGATACCGCGTTCCGACTGAACCCGCGCGGTAGAGTCTAAATAAAAGAGTTGGGATGCTTTGGATGCTCACCACGAAGCTACTGCGCTAGCTGGTTGTGATAGAGGATAGTCCGAGGTAACTATTTGATGGTGACCGAGGTCTCGGCGGCGCACACCTGCGGCATGACAGCGTTCCCGGGCGACCTGTGCCCCGTTCGCGAAACCACCAGGCCGATGAGCTTCGAGAGACTCGGAAGAACTCGCAACGAGAAGAAAAGAGAATCAAATCTCCCAGAGGCGACCTAGCCGTGATAAAGATCACGGTGGCGGCGCTCCGCCGGCGCCAAGGAAGAAGTCGGGTCACGTGTTCAACACCGGCAACGAAATGGTACGGCAGCTGGTCCAATTGGTGTGCTCAGAGGTGAAGAGCTTGGTGGTCAGAGTAATTGGATAGGGATGGTTCGAAGGCCATGAATTTTGCCAATGACCGAAGCTCGGCGGCAGCGGCCATAGAGAGGGAGAAGAAGAAAAATGGTGGCCATCCTGGGCTTATAAAGGGCAACAACGCATACAGCGTGGCCGAGGCCCCCCTTCCCCGAGCTCGACACGCTGTTGGCCAGGTCCAGCCGGTCCCGGCCGGCACCGGCGCGCGGCGCGGCATGCGCGGCCGCGCGTGGCAGGGCCGTGACCGGACCCCTCCCCAAAAGTACTGTAGCTAGTCTCCTCTAGGTCAAAAGCTATTTAAATATAAATGACACCCTATGACTTGAATCAGTGGAAACATCAAATACCAAAGTTGTGGGGAATTTCATGTAGAGTATTTTTGCTTTTTGAACCACATGCAAATTCGGCTGAATTTTGGAACTACAGAAAAGAGGGTAAATCCAAATTTTAAATTTAAATTGTATTTCCAAAATTACTTTTAATTTCTCTCAACAAGTTAAAAATTGGTCAAAATATAAGTTGTTCTACTCAGTGATCTCTACAATTCTTATTAATGAAGTTTTGTCAAATTCTTAATTATTTTTGGATTGATGTTTCAAATTTGAATTTCCAATCACTGTTTTGGGTTTAATTCAAATTTCCAGTACACAACCTCAAAATCTCCAAGAATAAAAGTTGTTCCATTTTAAAATATCTACAACTTCTATTAAAGCACTTTCATCAGATTCTCTTTAGTTTTTAAATTTGTATTTCAAGTTTAAACTTTAAAATATTCATTAGTGTTTTATTTGAATTTCTTTATAATAACTTCAAAATTGTCCAATATAGAAGTTGCCCAACTTTTAAATATTTATAACTTTTGTTTAAGACTCAACCCCTAATTATGCTTAATTTTTGATTTAGGGTTTTAAGTCCGTTTTAGGGTTTATCATTGTTTTCCTTTTTATTTCCCAATTTAATTTAGTTAGTTGCATACAAACATAAACATTTACATAATAAATCACTCACAAGCACTGAAATCAAATTATTTTTGTTAATGCATAATAAAAATGAGTTTATGCAGGATGATTTACATGCAATGATCATGACATGGCAGATTTTTGTTAATATAATACCAGGGGTGTTACAATCTCTCCCGGCACACCAGTCGGTGGCGGGGTACCATGGTGGCGAACTGAAGGAGCTGACAGCGACCCCTCCTATGTCTTGGTGTCGCTGGAATCGGGAAGGCAATGCAGCACCTTCTCATAATGGCCATCCGGCATGCGACGACCTGAGACAGCGTACTTCAGTCGTTTCAGATTAGGGGTTGTGCTGCGGGTGGTGCTATCTGCCAAGGAGTCGGAGTTAGAGATCGACACCATTGCCTTCTCTGGAGGAGTTGGCGTAGGAAGATCCTTCTCCGCGGGATAAGTCAAAGCATTCTTCGGAGTGATCTCTCTGGTGGTGGGATGAGCGTGCAGGTCACCGTGGAGCCTTTCCCTACCATTCCTAACATAGGGGAATGTGTTAGGAGTGCATGGGAGCGCGGCAGCCGAAAGGTGGGGAGCGCCAGCCCTGGTGATGGGGCGCCCGCCGCCCCCTGGCTGGCCTTTGGGCTTTGTTGCACAGGAGATGCGATTGGGGTGCATGGTGGAGGTGCTACGGCGAGTGGAACCGTGTCAAGGATGTCGGGAGCATTGTCATCGACGAGGAAGCGGAGCGTGTTGGGCGTCATGCTCTTGCGCTTGATGGAGGCCATGGCTAGGGTTCTCGGTAGGTTTTAGATGCTGGAGAGTTGTGAAGTCTTGAAGAAGATGGAATTGGATATTTGAAGAAGGTCATGGTGGAAGGATAAGCTCCCTTTACAATATTCTAAGCGAATCTTTTCGAAATTTGGGCGAATGAATGTTGCACCAACCGTGGATCATCGAGCACATGTCAAAAGACACGTTTTCGCCAGTTTAGGGGGGCAGGCGCGCTGTCCCTGGTGGGATCTGCCCACCCTAGCCCTTTCAGGTGCTTTGGTGATGACTCTAAGGCCCTTAGAAGGCTTTCTTCACAGTTTCTATTGGGCCTTTAAGGATGCTATTAATTAACACAGATATTGGTAGTGCTCAGGGTTTATGAGCTCCACCGCATCTATCTCTCCTTCCTCTTCCATCTCATGATAAACTTTGAGGCGTTGGCCATTCACCTTGAAATGTTGGCCATCATTACATTCTAGTGTGATGGCACCATGAGGTGACACCACGATGACCTTAAGTGGTCCCTTCCATTTACTTCGCAGCTTCCCATGGCCAAAAAGACGGACTCGGAAGTTAAAGAGTAAAACCTTATCTCCTGGGTGAAACTCCTTCTTTTTGATCCTTTTGCCATCTTTTGGTTGTTTATTTATATAGCTTGGCACTATGGTAAGCTTTCTCTCTCCATTATTCTAATTCAGAGATTTGCATCTTCCCATTTTGTCTAGCCATCTCAAAATCCATGTTCCATTTCTTAATGGCCCAATGTGCCTTGAACTCTAGTTCTACGGGAAGGTGGCAAGTCTTACCATAGACCAATTGATAGGGGGACATGCCTATTGGGGTTTTATACGCAGTTCGATATGCCCAAAGAGCATCATGCAACTTATGAGGACAGCCCCTTCCCATTTCCTCTACAGTCTTTTGCAGAATATTCTTGATTTGCTTATTAGAGGTTTCTGCTTGGCCACTGGTCTGAGGATGAAATGGGGTGACTACATGGTGCTGGATTCCTTGATTGGTCAGATATTTCCTAAAGTTTTTATCTATGAAGTGTGATCCTCCATCGCTAATGACTAATCGAGGAACTCCAAATCTGGGAAAAATGGTTTCTTCAAACATTCTTTTGGCATTTTTGGCATCTGCTGAGGGGCAAGGTATGGCTTCTACCTATTTTGACACATAGTCCACTGCCACTAAGATGTATTCAAAATGACCGGATTTAGGGAATGGTCCCATGTAATCTATTCCCCAAACATCAAACAGTTCTACTTGTAGATTGTTTGTAAGTGGCATGGCATCACGAGTACTGATGTTGCCATGTTTCTGATATCGGGCATACCGCTAGATAAAGTACTTTGTATCTTCATACATAGACGGCCAGAAAAATCCACTTTGCCAGATTTTAGCATGTGTTCGAAAGGCTCCGTAATGTCCTCCGTATTCAGCGGAGTGACATCTTTCTATTATTTTAGTTGCTTCTTCTAGAGGGACACATTTCCTAAGCAGTCCATCAGCACAGACTCGATAGAGATAGGGGTCATCCCATAAGTGAGTCTGGCTTTGGTAAAGCAATTTCTTCCTATTTTCTCCTGGCGGGACATAGCCAGTGACTATGAAGTTCACGATGTTGGTGCACCAAGGATTGGTATACGTTACCTTTAAAAGGGTGTCATCACGAAGGAAGTGATTTATAGGAAGGTTGTCTTGGTTTTGACCTTGTAAACGAGACAAATGGTCTGCTATGGAGTTTTCTACTCCCTTCTTGTCCCTGATTTCTAAATCAAACTCTTGAACGAGTAAGATCCAGCAGATCAAATGGGGTTTAGCGTCTTTCTTGGTGAGTAGGTATTTCAAAGCAGAATGGTCGGTGTATACAATCACCTTAGCTCCTACCAAGTAAGATCTAAACTTGTCTATTGCAAAGACAACAGCTAAAAGCTCCTTTTCTGTGGTTGCATAGTTAAGCTGGGGCCCTATCAAGGTCTTACTAGCATAGGATATAGCATAATGCCTTTTCTCCTTAGTTTGACCAAGGACGGCTCCCACAGCAAAGTCACTAGCGTCACACATAATTTCGAAAGGCAGGTTCCAATCAGGGGGTTGTATGATTGGGGCCGAAACTAGAGCTTTCTTTAAAATTTGAAAGGAATGAAGACATTTATCATCAAAATTGAAAGGGATGTCTTTAGCTAGAAGGCTAGTTAGAGGTCTAGCTATCTTCGAAAAATCCTTGATAAACCTCCTATCAAAACCTGCATGGCCTAGGAAGCTTTTTACTCCTTTGACGTTCGTGGGTGGTGGAAGTTGCTCAATCACGCTAATCTTAGCTTTGTCCACTTCTATCCCATGCTCTGATATTCCATGGCCTAAGACAATCCCCTCCCGTACCATAAAGTGACACTTTTCCCAATTGAGTACTAAGTGTTTTTCTTCACAGCGCTATAGGACTTTGTCTAGATTTTCTAGGCAGTCATGGAATGATTTTCCATAGACAGAAAAGTCATCCATGAAAACTTCCATAATTTGTTTGATCATGTTGGAGAAAATGGACATCATGCAACATTGGAATGATGCAGGTGCATTGCAAAGTCCGAAGGACATGCGCCTGTAAGCATATGTTCCATACGAGCACGTAAAGGTAGTTTTGCTTTGATCATCAGGATGAATTGGAATTTGATAATATCCCGAATATCCATCCAGAAAGCTAAAGAATGAGTGTTTGGCCAATCTTTCTAACATTTCATCGATGAAAGGAAGCGGGAAGTGATCTTTTTTGGTGGCCTTATTAATCTTCCTACAATCTATGCACATTCTCCACCCTGTAATAGTGTGTTGAGGTATGAGTTCATTCTTGTCATTTTTAATGACGATCATGCTTCCTTTCTTAGGAACTACTTGCACAGGGCTCACCCATTCACTATAAGGGACTGGATAAATAATGCCTGCATGAAGAAGTTTCAAAACTTCCTTCTTGACAACCTCGCGCATGGCATTATTGAGTCTTCTTTGGGGCTCACGAGACGGAATTGCATCAGATTCTATTGGGATTCGATGAGTACAGAGAATTGGACTCATGCCTTTCAGATCTTGTAACGAATAGCCAAAGATAGAATGATGCTTTTCTAAGACAATGGTAAGCCTCTCAACTTTCTCTGCGGATAATTTATCGCTTATTATGACAGGGTTTTCAGGGTTATTGTTTAGAAAAACATACTTGAGCCCGTCTGGAAGAGGTTTAAGCTCAATGGGCGTCCTAGTTGGTTCTCCCAACTTGTCCAGGTGGTATGAGTTATTGTCTGAAGCCTCTTCCTCAATAAATGATTCAGATTCTTCTTCTTTATCTGGTTGGACTAGCTTTTCCTGATTAGCTATTGCTACTTGTTCCAAAGGATCTGGGTCAGGAGGGTGTTCGGCAATAGAGTTTATTGCACGAGTTATAGGCAAAGAATACCTTTCCCTCCCTAGTTTGACATCAACCTTTCCCTTGGTTGACCCTTCATAAGCTATGTTGGATCAAGGCTGTCCTATAAAAACCTTGAATCTGGTGGTTTCAAAGATATAGAGGTCCAAGAGTAGGTCTGTATTGTTAAGGTAGCAAGGAATAACCTTAGCAATACCTTGGCTCTGTATAATGTCACCATTGGGATTTTTAAGGCATTGAGATGTAGGTTTAAGGATAATATTTGGAAATTTCTCGAATAGAAAAGTGCTAGACATCATTTTTATTCCAAGAGTGGGGTCGTAAAAAGCTGAAACATAATTTCCATTAAATCTACATTCTATCCTATTGATCATATTGTCTATGCATGAAACATTTCTTGATAATTCAGCTTTAGTGGTCCACTCGTGACTCAAGATAGCCGAAAGATTTTGCATATCTTTATGATCAAGAGCTTCTTCAAGAGAATCGAAGGATGGTTTCAAGGTGGTTTAGGTTGGGTCAAATAATTTGCGGCATTTCCATAATCTTCGAATAGATCATCTTCGATTTCAGATTGGAATTCTAGGGGTACTTCTTCTTTCTCCTCTAGAGTCTTAGGTTTATTTTTAGGAGGTTCGATTGAAGGTTCAGTTTCCTTAGAAACTGAGGGCTTAGCTTCTTCTTCTTCAGGAAACTCGTCATGGATTCTGGTGTAAGGAGTGTTCTGTAAGATTTTCTTAAGAACATCTCTACCACTGAGTGCAGAGAGATGAAGGAATGAGCCTCCGGATGCTAAATCAAGGTGATGAACATTGCGTCCTCATAATCCAACATACAGGTGCTGAAACAGTACCTGGTCTGGATTGGCTTGGTCTGGTCCGGAACTGACTAAATCAAGTAACTGAGCCCAGGCAGCACCTAGGGTTTCCCCTTCCCGTTGACGGAAAGGGAGCACCTCGAGTCGGAGTTGGGTTACTCAGGTTACTGGGAAGAAGGCTAAGGTAAACTGTGTGCGCAATTCTTTCCATTCTCCACTTGCACCACCTACGGTTCGAGCATGCCACAATTTGGCTACTCCCGTCAAAGTGAACGGAAATAACTTCCACTTAAGGGTCTCATGTGACATGCCTGGAATATTCATACATGCACACAATTGCTCGAAATCTCGTAAATGAGTATATGGGTTTTCTTTCTCACCTCCTGAGAAAGTGTTTTCTCAAACCATAGTTATGAAACTAGGCCGTAGCTCATACCCATCGGTAAGAATAGGTTGAGATGATGAAGGTGGTTCCAATCGCGTACTCTTGGGAGCAGCGAATCGGAAGATAGATTGTTCTTGCATAAAGGATATATGGGGATAAATATAGATCTTAGTCTCACTAAATCAGCTACCGTTCTCCGGCAACGGCACCAGAAAAGCTTGTTGACACCTGGGCTGGCAAACGAGAATGACCGCAAGCGCACGGCTGTCAGATGTAACTTTTCCCTAGGAGTAATCCCAGATTGTATCGAATCCTTAGGGAACGTGTGTGATAGGAGACGAGATCTCAAGATAGGATAGAAAGAGAAGGTTCCAAATGGTAGTCCCGATAATTGAATGATATACCAAATATTTGTTTACTGTGAGCGTGCAAAGTCCTAAACTCGCCTTGGGTAAGGCTGTTTAGGCCCCGTACACCTACAAGCTCTACGCTGATAAAACCAGGGCGAAAGTGGTGGAATCCAGAGGATTCTAGGGCTGTCACCACCTAGAACCTACCACTATTATCCGTGGGCCTAGCCGCACTCACGGGTAAGATATAGCCTAAGCACCACGCTTAATCTATAAACTTACTACTCTAACTCGGATCCAAGAACTAGAGCACTCTAACCAAGCAGTGAGACAAGCAAACAAATACTTAAAGTATAACAATACTTAAATAAGAAAAAGGGACTTGATTACGATAAAGAAGCGCAGAGGTACACCATAGAAGAGGTTGCCGACAAGCCCGGCTCCTCCTCGGACTCCTCCTCTTCTCTGCAGAGAAGTGACTCTCACTCTCTAATGTGTAGGAGTACTACACATTCTACTTGAGACTATCTTTTGTATCTAAGTATCTATCTCACTTAAGCTTCATAGTCTGCCTTACAAGTGATCAAGTGACCCCTATTTATAGTGTTTAAGGACCCCTGGGGTACGTGTAGAGGGTTTGGAGCCAGTTCAGAGCAAGTGAGGCAGCGGGCGCCCGGGAGGGTAGGGCGGCCGCCCTGTGATCCACCGCCTTTAGCATCCTACAGCCCTCCATCACTCTCCCAAGTCGGTTGGTATGTCGGTTTCTAGTTGGAAAGGCGGTCCCGTAGGGGATGACATGTGGGCCCATGAATCCTTGGCTCATCACTTGATCTCTCTTGGATGAAAACCGACACCAAATGGACGGCTACAAGTGCTTGGGTGTCTTTCCCTCGGATTGTGGTCGTGGCAGGCCAACCGGATAGGGCGGGCACCCTGCCCAGAGGGCTCCCGGATCCGAGTGGGCTATTTATGAGCCATTGATGATGAATCAACATGCCATAACTTGTTTGGAGGGATGTGACACGGACCCATGACGTGGCAGCGTGCAAATGTCACCGAGAGGGGGGCGGGCGCCCTGTGACTTGGCCCCTACGTGGCTCCCATTACTTGTAATGCTCACATATGCCCATGGTTTGCTTCATTTTCACATGTTTTGCACTTGCACCCAAAATTCTCCAAGTACAAGTGGAACCAAGTAAAATTCAAACATAATATGCCTCTTTTCCATGGATTTTGTCACTTTTATCTTGTTGTGTTGACGGTATTTTGAGGTGTTAGCAGCCGTCAACAATTAGCCACTTGAACAAGGAACTGGCACCTTTTGCCCTAGCTGCCGCCTAGGGTTTCCGCATCCAGCAATCCAAAATCCGATTCTGCTCGAATTACTTCGATTCGGTCCTCTATTTCTGCAAATCCGACTGCCTTTGCCGAGATGGGTCCACGGAAAAGCGCATGCACTCCCCCGAAGAAGCAGAAGGAGCCGCAGCCTGGAGAGTTGCGCTTGGATCAAGAATGCCAGCAGTCATCGGTGACAGAGAAGATGATTCTCTCGCTGGTGGCCAAGGGGATACTGCCGGATCACGCCACCGACGGATGGCGGCCGTCAAATGGTAAGACGTACCCCATGCCTAATACCAACGAGATTGTAGTCTTTGCTGATTATTTTCTCCGCGGTTTTGGCGTTCCTTGCCACCCATTTTTTCGCAAGCTTTTGGATTACTATGAGATTTCCTTGTGCCATCTGCATCCCAATTCCATCTTCCATGTCTCTATTTTCATTCACCTTTGCGAAGCCTTCAATGACATTCTTCCCCACTTCAACCTATTCTGCCACCTATTCATTCATGTGAAGTCAAGCGGTGGGGGTTCCTGGATAGCCGGAGGAGTGTATCTAAAGCTCCGGGATGGGATGTCTGCGCATTATCTTGCTATCCCTCTCAACACAAGCCTCCGTGATTGGTTCAAGAGATGGTTCTATCTACCAAACCAAGAGCCACTTGTCCGATGTGCTGTTGATCAGGTTCCATAAAGGAGACCAACCAGGTCGGACAAACCCATGCCCGATGAGATGAACCAGGTTCATGAACTGTTGGACATCTTGAAGAGCGTGACCATTGATGGAGTTGGAGTCGCTGCCAATTTCGTACGACGCCGAGTGCCACCTTGCAAGGAGAGGATGCATCCTACTTATGAATGGCGTGGTGCGACTGATCCGACCAGGGAAGTGGTGGAGCACTTGTCAGCTTCTGAAGCAACAATAAGGTTGAAAGATCTTTTTGAGAAGGGGACACCCATCAACAACCATGGTCAACAGAAGCCCTTGCATATTGGGAATCCACCGCCAGAGGTATATTACTTGTAAATTTCTTCCTTTGTTTTGTGCCAGATGTTGATCCTTTGTGTCTTATTTGATTTATCAAAGATAAATGGTCAGGACCGGAAGTTCAACTTCTCGGAGGTGCCAACCGCTGAGTGGCCTCAAGGCATCGACCCACGCCACAGCTACCACCCTGGTGACAAAGACAAAGTCTTTGAAGAGGCTGGAGACGATGAAGAAGACGAGGATGATGAAGAAGATCACAAAACCCTGGCTCGCCGAGCGGCTCGGGGTAAGCAGCCGGTGAGCGGGAAGACCGGCTCGTCGAAGGGTGGGAGTCAAAGGCCCGGGAAGCCGGTGAAGATCTCTGAAGATCAGCATCATTGTCAGACGGTGATTAGTTCTTCGAGTGATGAAGAGGAGCCGCCACCAAAGCGCCATAAAGGTGAGGTTCCTCTAACCAAATCTCCTAGCCCGGTTGAAGGGACTACTAGTCAGAAGAAACAGTTTGCGCGCAAGTGCCACCGCTCAGAGATATAAATGGCCCATATCATTCTTGCTGTTGTGTATGCTAGTCCTTTTGCTGGTGATGAGAAGTTTCCTTACATTGTGCCCAGGGGTCCCTCCACTGAGGACGTCGAAGGAGCGACGAGTGGCGGAGTGGTCGGAGATGATTCGACGAAATGTGGAGCTGGCGGTGGCATCTCTGCTTCGTGGACCTCCGACCATGTGACGCCAAAAAACCCAAAGGAGCCACAGCCGGACCCCAACACGAAGGAGATTCCACGGGAGGATTCTGCAGCCCAAAATTAACCACCGCCTCTGGAGCAGCAACCACAGCTGACTCTGACACCGCCGACTTTACTGTCAGCTCGGGGCATAGAACAGCAGCCGGAGGATGCCGAGAGAGGTGCAAGGGTCGGTGCCACCAGCCGGATCTGATCGAGGAGCGGATGCGCAGGCCGGCAACCCTTCGCAAGGAGGTATGCCAGGATCGAGCCAGGGGCACCAAGATCAGTCATCTTCAAGTACAGCTCCTCCCGAGCAAGACATTGAGGAGATCATCCGGGAAGCTGCAGGAGAGGTCCCGCCAGTGGTGCTTCGCACCTGACGACGGATCAGCGAGACCTACTCCGTTACAGTGGAAGAGGAGATGGCGGACGATGAACTGGATGCCTTAAAGGCTGATATTAATGAGACCCGCACCGACCTTAGGAAGGTGCTCCGCTAGCTGGGTCATCTGTCTTCACGTGTACAGGTAATAGCTCTTTCTTCCGAAGTTGTTTGTCGTGTTCTCTGCTCACTATCCAACTGCTTTGTTGTGCTCGACCAGGTTGTTCATGATACAGCAGAAGACCATCGGTAGACCCTCCATCGCCTGGCGGGCGCTGCCATGAAGAACGAGGAGCTGCAGGAGGAGGTAAAGCAACTTGGCGAGGCGATGGGTGCCCTCCGCGAGCAGCGCGACCTCTTGCAGGGGCAGGGTTGCTGACTTGGAAGATTTTGAACGGCAGTTCTTGGAGGATAAAAGAGGTCTGTAGCTGATCGGAGTCCTTGTCATTTCACCTTGGATTGTTCTCTCTTCTAAGTTTCGGAGTTGTTATGTGCAGGGCTGCAAACTTCCTTTGAAAGCGCAGCGAATCAAGGTTTGTGTTCTCTTGAGTTGCCTTTTCAGCTACATTCCCTTGCTAGGAACTGTTGGCTCATCTTTGTCTTGATGCAGTCAAGGAACTTGTGAATGAAGTGATGGTCTTACGGGAGGCAGCTCGGAGAAACGAAGAGCTCCGCCAAGGTAAGCTTCTTGTGTCTTGGAGTTGTCACAATATCCCTTGTTGGCTATGCTTGACTCATTTTTGGTGTGCAGATACCGAGGTGAGGACGCAGGCGCAGCTTCATGACTTGTTGCAGTGGCTTGAAGAAACCCAAGGACGGTACGACGTCATGGTGGAGGGTATCAAGCCCGTTCTTGATATCATCGAGTATGCGCCTGTTGATCCACCTGTTGGAGCCTTCGGAGATAGAGGACCGGGGCCATTCGAGATTGTCCACCATAGCCGTCAACCTCTGTGCCATTTCAAGGCCTTCTGCACAAACATCACCAAAAATGTGGCCACCCACGTGCTCAGAGTCGTGCGCTCCCATTACCCTGGCGTGAGAAACGACAGGTTGAAGGGAGGATACGCCCTTGGGACCACCAACGAACAAGAAGACAAGTTGGAGGAGGAAGCGAAGCCAGCTACAGAGGCCTTGGCAGCTGATATGGTGCTCTTCCCTATGGAAGGGATTTAGAAAAATCCATAGAAAAATTGTCAACTGCCTGCATGTACTGACAAAACAATGAAGTGTGATTGGAGAATATTGTATGTAATGTTATTCCGAACTTAGTTCGTGTGAATTTGTTTGTAATCTTTGTATGATTCACTTTGTCTCTGAGCGTCATAGAAGTTCTTTGAGTGTGGTCGCGTATGGCGAGAGGTGCCCGAGCAGGATCGGGGCATTTGGAGAGGTCGGCGAGGAGCCCGAGCGTGATTGAGGCATTTTCAAAGAGATCAAAGTAGAGCCCGTGCGTGGGGCTTTTGGAGAGATCGGTGACCAGTGCCCGCACTTTTGACGGGGCTTGTGGAGACACTGCTAAAACTGCCCAAGCATCCCTGGGGCTTACGTAGTAGTGAAGATTAACGGCCCAGGCATCCCTGGGGTTTACGTGGTGGCGAAGCTGCCTGCACTCTGTCAGGACTTATGCTTATCGAGGGTGACGGCAACCCGAAGCAATCGGGGCTGGCGATGATGCGAAGATGTTGGGCGGCCTGAACAGGTGCAGGACTTACGCGGCAATGAAGTTATACTGCCTGAACAGGTGTGGGGCTTACGTGTCGACGAAGTTAGACTACCTGAGCAGGTGCGGGGCTTACATTTCGGCGAAATTAGACTGCCCGAACAGGTGCAGGGCTTACGTGCTATTGGCGATGAGGTGAAGTCATCGGCTACCTCGATGGTGCAAGACTTATGCATTGGTGATGATTGTTAGTAATTTGCTGAACTGCATGAATTCACATATATGTATATGGCAATCATGTAACTTTTATTAAAGTTAAAAAGGAAATACACATATCTGCCTTGAAACACTGTCAAGGATAGAAACGCCGTAGATGTTTGATGTTCCAGGAGTTGGGGATGTTGATGCCTTTGAGGTCGCACAACCTGTACGATCCTGGCCGAGTTATGGCCTTGACCATATATGGCCCTTCCCACGGAGAGGAGAGTTTGTGCATGCCCTCCTTGCTCTGCTTGCGATGAAGGACGTGGTATCCGACCACGAAGAATCTGCCGTTGACATTGCGGTTATAGTATCATTGCAATCCCTCTAGGTACTTTCCCGTGCGCACGCAGGAGACCAGGCGCTCTTCCTCAAGCCTGTCAATGTCTTCTGCTCGACCGGTGTCTGATCTTTCTTCATTGTAGTTTTCGACTCTAGGAGCTTGGAAGGCGACGTCAGCCGGGAGCACTGCTTCAGATCCGTAGACCATGAAATAAGAAGATACGCCAGTATTCCGACTAGGCTGGGTTCGTAATCCCCAGATGACCGCCGATAGCTCGAGGATCCAGTTCCCTGGGCTTCGTTCGACGACTTCGTGCAGGCGCTTCTTGAGGGCATCGAGTAGCATCCCATTCGCTCTCTCCACCTGGCCATTGGCTCAAGTATGAGCCACTGAGACGTATTTCACCATGATGCTCCTTTCTTCGCAGAAGTCCCAGAAGTCGCTTCCGGTAAATGTGGAGCCAAGGTCAGTGATGATGCTGTTCAGGAGACCGAAGCGGTGAGAAATGTCGTTGTAAAACTCGGCAGCTTTAGCCGCTGTGGCTTTCACCAGTGGCTTGTATTCGATCCATTTGGAGAACTTATCGATGGTGACGTAGATGCAGTGGTATCCTCCTTTGGCCGCCTTGAAGGGTCCTATCATGTTGAGTCCCCATGTGGCAAAAGGCCATGATGCATGGATGGTCTGCAGTTCTTGGGCTGGAACATCTGTCTTCTTTGTGAAAAACTGGCATGCTTCGCAATGTCACACAATCTTCTCAGCGTCTTGGATGGCGGCTGGCCAATAAAATCCTGCTCAGAAAGCTTTGCCGACTAGGGTGCGCGAGGCCACGTGGTTACCACACATGCCTCCGTGTAGTTCTTGGAGTATCTTCATGCCTTCATCACGTGTTGCGCACTTCCAGAGGACTTCACATTTGGCATTTTTACGCATGAGCTTGCCGTCGACCAGAACATAGTGCTTGGAACGGCGCACGGCGTGCTCCATCTTGATCTTGTCTTCTGGAATCTTGGCCTCGAGCAACTACGCGATGAAAGGTGCTCGCGAGTCTTCTTCATGGTTGGTGATGCATGCCACAATCTGATCGGGTGGAGCAGCTTCCGTCTCTTCTTCTGTTTGGATGGAGGGGTTGACCAGGTCCTGGACTAAGACGCCAGGGGGGATATTTGCCCATGATGAGGCGAGCTTTGATAACTTGTCGGCTGCTTGGTTCTCGGCGCGTGTGACGTGATGAAACTTGATGCCCAAGAATTTGCCTTCTAGCTTTCTGATTACGGCGATGTAGGCATCCATTTTCTCGCTGGTGCAGTCCCAGTTTTTATTCACTTGATTGATGACTAGGGTAGAGTCCCCATATACCATGAGTCGTCTGAGGCCTAGTTCAATGGAGATCTGCAGGCCATGGTTGCGGCTTCATACTCGGTGGTGTTGTTGGAGGCTTTGAAATATATCCTCAAAACATAGCGGAGGTGCTCGCCAAAAGGTGATATGAGGAGTACACCGGCGCGTGTGCCTCTGATGCTGAGAGATCCGTAAAAGTACATCGTCTAGTGCTCCTCTGCTCGGGAGGTACTGGCTTCTACATCTCTGTCCATGCGGCGATGAAATCGACTAGCACTTGTGACTTGATCGTCGTTCAGCTGCGGAACTCGAGGGAATAGGTTCCCAACTCCATAGCCCACTTCAGGACTCTTCCATTGGCGTCTTTGTTGCGAAGGATGTTGCCGAGGGGATGTTGGATAACCACCACAATTGGATGTGCTTCAAAGTAGTGGCGAAGCTTGCGTGATGTGACAAGGATGGCGTAGATCAGCTTGTGCACCATGGGATAGCGAGTCTTGGACTTGTTCAGGACTTCACTGATGAAATAGACCGGTCTTTGGACCTGATACGTGTGGTTGGCTTCTTCTTGCTCCACCACGATGGTCATGCTGACTACTCTGCTGGTAACAGCGATGTAGAGCAGCAGCGTTTCATCCTTCTTGCGTGCGGTGAGTAGCGGGGGATGCACTAGGAACTGCTTCAGTTCTTTGAAGGCTTGATCTGCCTCTTTTGACCAGACGAATTTTTCACTGGCCTTGAGTAGCTCGAAGAAAGGAAGTCCTTTTTTGCCTAGCCTAGAGATGAATCGACTCAGGGCCGCCATGCACCTGGTAAGCTTCTGGACATCTTTGACACAGGTCGAAGGCTTCATTCGCATGACAGCGTCAATTTTCTCTGGATTGGAGAGGATGCAATGCTTGCTGATGAGGTTGCCGAGCAGGTTGCCGGAAGGGACGCCGAACATGCAATTGGAGAGGTTCAACTTCCATTGGAAATTAGATAACTTCTTGAAGATCTCTTCAAGATTGGAGATGAGGTCTTCTGCCTTCTTGGTTTTTATGACGACGTCATCAACGTAGGCCTCGGTGATATCTGGAATAAGGTTGTCGAGGCACGCCAAGATAGCCCACTAGTACGTGGCACCTGCATTCTTCAGGCCGAAGGACATAGTCTTGTAGCAGTAGGCACCGAAGGGGGTGATGAAGGAGGTCTTCTCCTAGTCTTCTTCGTTCAAGGCGATCTGGTGATAACCGGAGTAGCAGTCGAGAAAGCTGAGCAGCTCGTAGCCAGCGGTGGAGTCGACGACTTCATCGATGCGGGGAAGGCCGAAGGGGTCTTTAGGGCAATGTTTGTTGAGATCGGTGTAATCAACGCACATTCTCCATTCATTATTTTTTTTCATACAAGGATCGGATTGGCTAACCAATTGGGATGGTACACCTCTCGGATAAAGCTGGTAGCTAGGAGCCAGGCTAATTCTACCCTAATAGCCTCCTTCTTGTCTAGAGAGAATCGCCGGAGCTTCTGCTTCACGGGCTTGGCGGTCTTCGAGACGTTTAAGGAGTGCTCGATCAGCTCCCTAAGAACGCCGGGCATGTCCGCAGGTTTCCATGCGAAAACGCCAACGTGCATCCTAAGGAAGCTGACGAGCGCGTCTTCCTATTTGGGATCCAGGTCTGCCCCGATGCGAGTAGTTTTACTCGCGTCGCCAGAGACGAGGACCACATCCTTGGTCTCCTTGTTCTTGGTCGCAGCCCTGGGCGGGGTCTTCTCTGGAATCTCCTGTTCTTCGGGGGCCAGCTTCTATGCATCTACCGCGCACGTGTTCATCAGGATGGAGACGTCGGTGGCTTCAGCCATGGCGATAGCCTCCTTCTCTCAGTCGTATGCAGTCTGGAAGTTGGAGCGAATCGTGAGGACGCCGGTCTCCGTCAGCATCTTCATGATGAGGTAGGTGTAGTTGGGTATGGCCCCAAATTTGGCCAAAGCTGGACGGCCGAGGATGGCGTGATATGTGGCGTCGAAGTCGGCGACCATGAAGTCAACGTGCTCGATACGAAAGCACTGTGGAGTTCCGAACTGGACGGGCAGATTAATCTATCCCAGAGGTCGGGAAGACTTCCCTGGGACAATCCCCTAGAATGGAGCTGTGGTCGGCTCTAGGTCTTCTGTCGCAACCCAAGTTTTTTGGTGGCTCTTGAGAAGAGGATGTTGAGGCCGCTGCCACCTTCGATCAACACCTTACGGAAGCGGGTCTTGCGTATGACTAGATCGGGGATCAGTGGGAAACGACCCAAGTATGGGATCTTCGTCCACTGGTCGTCTCTGCTGAAGGTAATGGGCTTGTGCGACCATGGAGGGAATTTCAGATCGGCGATGGAGGCGTTGTAGTTGGCAACAGAGTTGACGCATCTGGCGACAAGCTTCTGTTCCCTCTTTGACTCCATCGCGATGCAGCCACCAATAATTATGGAGACCGTCCTGTGGGCCTCGGTAAAGCCAGGCGGCGAGTTATCATCGCCGTCGTGCTTGTCCTTGTCGGAGTCATGGCGAGCCTTCTTCTTCTCCTCCTCTGTATGCCCTGGAGAGGCCATAGCAGTCTCTCATGGTGTGGTTATGAAACTTATGGATAGGGCAGGGACCGTCGAGGAGCTTTCCGTAGGCTTCGTCGTAGTTGTGCGTCGGGGCTGATCAGGCATTGTAGACCTGGTAGTGGCGACGTCTCTCTCCAACCCTGGAGCCCTCTGGCTCATCGTGGCGATGCCGGTCGAAACGACGGTGGTCACAACAATCTCGATCGTCATGGCGGTAATCCCGCTGTCATCCTCGGTCTTCGGGGCGCCGATCAGCTCAGCGATCTCCATCTTCATGGCGTGTTCGGTCAGGGAAGCGTAGGTGCCTGTGGATGGAGTGATGCGTAGCCTTGTTTCTGTTAGCGTACTTGTTGGCGATGCATAGCATCTCAGCAATGGAGCTCGGCCTGCTGCGGAACAGCTTCTGCTGAAGTTCTTCGTCAGGTCGGAGGCCACGTGTGAAAGCAGAGCTGGCCTCGGCATCTGTGACGCTTGGGATGTTGTTTTTGGTCTCCAAGAATCGCCAAATGAAATCTCGCAGGGTCTCCCGCGATGCCTGCTGAAGCTTCTTGGGCCTATACTTTGTGCCCGACTGCTTGCAGGTGGCACGGTAGTTACTGATGAACTATTTCTTCAGCTGATCCTAGCTGTCGATGGAGTTTGGCTTCAAACATAGCAGCCAATTATTGGCGGATGCGTTAAGCATGATGGGCAAATAGTTTGCCATGACGTCTGTGTTTCCTCCGGCGGCCTTGACCGCGATCTCGTAGACGGTGAGCTACTTGGTGGGATCTGCAGTGCCATCATAGGTCTCGACGCCAACAACCTTAAAGTTCGGCGGCCAGCATACCTCCTGGGGATCTGTTATGAATGGCAGCTCGGGGGAGTTCTTGTTGTTGATCGGAGGGCCATGGGCTTCATCATACTCCTTGCGGCGCTCTATAACACCCTAAATTTTGCTACGTTTGAAATATAGGTAAAATGATTTAATTTGGTAATTTTTGACCTCATGAAAACCAAGGGAAATTATTTTTTTTCATTAAGTTAAAATTCAACTAGGTTTTAACAACATGGTTGTGCACTCATGCTCCTACATATGATTTATTTTGGTTGAGTGGTCTTTGCTAAAACAAAAAAATTATTCGTTATTTGTAAAATGACTTTATGATGTGAGTGAATAAAGTTTCAAAACGCGTTTAGTACAACGATCTTATGTACAATATGTCTTTGTCTCTTTTTATAATCAAACTCCTTGGTCCCAACACAGATTCTTTAGTTGGAGTTTATCAGAACCATTTTCTCAGCTCCAAATCATTCTGTCATGCGCATCATTCATCAACTTATCTCTAAAAGCTTCCTGTGATTCTTTCTGGCTTTTTCTGCACCTTTTTCCTATATTTCTGCGAGCAAAATCTAATTTTTAGATACCCCAAAATATCTTTTCATGAGCTCCAAAAACTTTATTTGAGTTTATCATGTTCCATAATGTCTCCAGGAATTTTTTCATAGTTTTGGGAGCCTTCTGGGTATTTTTCGAGGTCCAAATATCAATTCTAGACTTTTCTGAAATTATTTAAACCGGAATATTTAATATTACAAAAATAATAAAATATTTCGTTTTTATACTGACCTCAAAGCCTACAACTATATATATCACCACGTAGCACTTGATGCACTAATTCCGAAAGTATGGCCCATTTTTACAGCCGTCACTCGTAGCCTCATAGATCTAAAGCCGAAGTTTGGAAAAGTTAGGTTTCCGGCGAACTCTACGGCAAGCTTTTCCGGCCATCTCCACCGTCTCTAGCAAAAACCGTCACCACCACAAGGTAGCCCTCTTCATTCACTACGTCGTGGTATATTTCTTTTCTCGAATCCATGTCGGTTTAACCGTTTCCCCATCCGTTTTTCTTGTCCGGTAAACTTTCCGGCGAGATCCACCGTTGGAACAGGTTGTTTCTCCGTTCTCCGGACGTCCTTGGAGCCCGAGCTCGCTCCGTCGACCCTGCGTCACCATGGACCCTACCTTGCCACTTCCACGCGCTTCCCCAGGCCTCCACCGCGCCCCCTGCCCCTCCCTGTAGAAGAACACAGCAGCGGCAAGGAATCCCTGGCCGAGCGACCCTCCAGGGTGCTGCCACTGTGCTGTTCTGCTGGCCAGCGAAGCTCCTTGGCCAAGGCCCTCCTTTCCCCTGCGTAGCTGCAGCAGTGGTACCCCCATGGCCATGGATGGCTGCACGTTGGAGCAAGGAAGAAAATGACTGAGGAAGAAGATGACGTTAATCACGGTTTTTGTCACACCTGGTTTTCCGAAGAATACCAAGCGTTAACTATATGTGTGCCCAGGATGTCCACAGAACACATATAGTGTCAAATATGGTAAATACCATAAGCAATGCTTAAATACATAGCGAAACATATTTACATTAAGACTTACAAATATATGAAAGCACAATGGAAACTAGTCTTCATCTTCTATCTTCGGGGCACCATACTCCACAGGGACGGTTGACTGGGGGAGCACTCGCCTAGTACTCATGGAACTCCTTTGGAAACTCCTCACTTTATCCACCATCTGGTACCCATCCGGGATTTTAATTGGTGAAACCACAAGCGTCAGCTCACCATGCTCAGCAAGTATAACATGAGGGGGGTTGCAAGGCTCAAAAAGCTGACACGGCTGAACTGCGGTAAGCACTTTTAGTTGGTCATATTTTACTTATTAAGAGTCTATGTAACTAAGTTATGCTTAGCACCCCAGTGGGATTATAATAATTATCATCAATATCATTTCATCATCTCGAGCCATCCATAAAATCATCTGTCTCGAAAAGGATCCAGGCCGCTCGTGTCCGTGAGCACGGCTGATATATCAGTTTGATCAAACTCTGCAGAGTGTGTACACTTTCACCATGAGTCGTGAATTCCCAGATGCCCGGGGCCCGTCGACCCACAAACACTGCCAAGGTGAGCGGGCAGGGAACCACTACGAAGCCTTTCACTAGTCGCTCTAACAAGTTAGTAGACGCAAGGTTTCGGCAAGGCGAATGGAGGCCCCCTTCAAGAATGGCACACCATGTGACCGCAGCCCAGCACACATCTTGACAGGCTCGGAACCCATTCTTGAACCTAGACCCCCCTCTAGCGCCTTTCGGTAACTACTAACAAGATAGAGAAGATCTAGTTACTCATCTAAGACCAGAGCCATGTGATTCTCATGGTTGTACGGTAAATCCTGGGTGGCCGCTTTAAGATTCAGATGCATACGGAGGGCAGACTAGAGCGACCAAAAAGGCCCAATGCTCTAGCCCTCTTCTGTCCATGTTGCTTAAAAGCATCTTCCATCCATAGTTGCATAATCATTAATCAATATTATAGATCATTATTGTTGGTGATAGCAACTAAGCCAATCTACCCATATGCAATAACCCATAGGTAACAAGGATATAAGATATCAATAGTTCTAGGTAAAATCCTTATAGGTTTATCATATTAGACACATGCATATGAAAATGTGATTAAATGGTTATTAGGCAACAAGAAAACTCATGTTACACTTGCCTCCAAATGCTTTTCAGGCTCTCCAATTTCTTCACGATCATCCTTGCATAGCTCCACTTCTAACGATCACAACAACCAGCACAAGCTTCACATTCAAACCTAAAAACAGTACACCAAGCATTATAAAAATAAATTACAAAGGTTTGAAAACGTATGGCTTGTTCTATAATCGTGTGAGCACAAAAACTAAACAAAACAAGAACCACAATTAAATGATGTGAGAGATGAAAGGTATATGTGGCAAGGATTGGATTAGATGAGCATGGTGGAATTTGGATTAGAACATATCTAACATAACAAAAAGGATTGAATATGTATTAGGTTTTAAGCACAAGGTTTGGCTTTGTAGAGCATGATGTGTTATGGTGTGCGGTAGAGAAACTGGTGCATTGGAGAATAAGATTGAATTGATATACATCATGTGGCATTCTCGTAGGGATATATGATAATTAGTGATATGATGTTTCCATCACTAAGCTGGAGTGACATATCAAGGTTGATAGTAAGGATAGACGTTTACTTGTGGTGAGGATGTAATTTAGGAGAGTTCATAAAGGATGACTTGAATAGGACAAGTGTGTTTAGCGGTCACAAGATCATGGTGTAGTGATGTGATTTGATAGGATTAACTAAAATATAGCTCATCGTTCTATCTGGACGATGCAAATGATGACCAAAATATAAGGATTATGCATGCAACATGTAAGGGCATGTCACATGAAGAGGGCATGTCAATCAGAGATGCACTTAGGATGGAACAAATTTGCAAGTTGGTGGTATGCCGATGAGCACCATTGGAGGACATGGATTGAATAATAGATAACATGATATGACATTGATAACAAGATTTGTCTCTGGTTGTAGAACATAACATGACAAATATGGTGGTGGTGGTTTGGACGGGTAGATCATGTTAAGCGCATGGAGACCATGGATTTAAGGTGGGAAGAGAGGTTACACAAATGGCTTATGTTCTGAATATTCCTTAGAGATATGAGGGAATGATTTTGGATAAGTGAATAGGTTACTTTGGAACATGTCATGACCAACAAATGCACTGAGGTGGATGCTAGATCAACGGAAAACAAGGTTATGTCGATTTGTGCATCGGTTAAGCGTAACCGGTGGAGGACAGCGGGAAATATGATGATAGATTGCATGGTTATAACAAATACAAATGGAAATATATTTTGTGGGATTTCTAGGTACTGCATGAGGGAGGTTATGGCAAAAGGAGGTGACGTTTTGACCATCCGTTGGTAGGAGAACATGATTGCAAGATGCGACTATGTGGTTGTTCGGCATGGCAAGGGCAGCGACATGGCAATGATTATAACTCAAGCATCATTATTCATATGATGAAGCTGACTTGCAGGGATGTGTGTAGGTATATCATACACACAACGGTCAAAGGTGCTGATCACCGGAGTGGTCAATCAACGGGAACGCTCGTGCCAACCCGCTGTGGTGCGGCTGCGGGACAGCAGGACAGTGACCACAAGATAGGAGCATATATCTTTCATACTTTATCATATAGCCATGAAACTTTTCAGAGGTGTGTGCAACTATATAAAGGATAACATATCCAAAGGGTTGATCAAGAGGTTCAATGGATCAACGGGAACGCCACTGACAAAAATAGGGTCATTTCTGTTTGGACAGCAGGAGCGGCAGACAATTCGGTCTCTAAATCTCGGCCATCATGGATTGGATAGCTGAACCAACTTGTGGGATCATATGCAGGGATGTCATGAACATGTAGGTCAAAGGGATTTATGATTTGGTCAGCGGATTAGCGGGGAACGCCGAAAGCACTCAGAGATGCCAATCTGTCCAGACAGCAGGGACAGCGGCACGGTGATGACCATATCTCTAAATTATCAACTCCTATGAAGAAACCATTTTGCAGGGACGTGTTCAAGGATATGAACTACAATTTCACCAAAGGGTTTGATGATTTGATCAAAGGAACAGCGAGGAACGCCGCTGCCCAAAAACAGCAGCGCTGCTGGCCGCCAGGACAGCAAGACATACAACATGTATATTTCATCGGGAATCAACCAAACATCAACAAGGGTACTTGATATTCAGAACACTATAAAAACATTATGGGGGACATGATTTAGGGTTCTCACCATGGGTATTGGTGGGGTGGAGCGGGGAAACTCATCAACGATTGCCGGTGATGACAACGCGGTTCAACGGTGCATCCTTCTCGCGATGCGGTTGATCGGGGCGACATCCATGGTGGTAGAAGCAACCACCACGTCATGGTGAGCAGGGAGGTTGATGTTGAACTCCTCCAAATCCTTGTTGGGTGCTTGGGAAGGAAATCAAGGTGTTTAGATGGGTTGCAATCGCCGAAACACTTTGTTTCCATGGACGGGATGGAGAGGAAATTTGGGGATTGGTTGAGGCAGCCATGGGGGAGAATGAGGAAGAGGAGGGGCATCTCCCATCTGTTCTTGACGTGGGAACTGAAGGGGGAGGAGTGAGGGGGATGTGGGGGAGTTATACTTGAAGGGGAAAGGGTGGGAGACCAAAGGGTTGGAAGGCAAAGGGTCTTGTCTTGATATTTTCTTGACTTGGTTGATATTTTTGTGCAAGATGGAGAGGACATCAGGTGGGTGACATGGGAGAGGTGAGAGGAAGAGGTAGAGGGCTGGTTGGACTCTATGTTGAACCACAAAAGAGGGGAGGGTGGTTGGGCTTTGACCCACGGCGAAAGATAACTCAAAGTTTTAACTGGATTCAGTTCGAAGCGATGTCGGAGGACGCAATGAGTTGGGTTGACCCATTAGCAATAGAAATAAAGATGGGGAATATGGTTTACTAATGGGATAGATTTAGGTGCTTGTATGAAAACAAGAATACAATATGGAATGATAGTGTTGAGCTCGGCTCGCTAAATTCGTAGAGACACGATAAGGGTTTCGGAAAATTTAGCGTTCCAAAATGGTGAGACCAAGACCGTATGGTTTTCAAGGATGGTTCAAAAATATGTTTGGGTTTGACCAAGAGGAGAACGAGTGGAGGAGAAAGAGTCCATGTATATATTGCCCAAAGGTCAGGAAACGAGAAGAAAGATGGAACTGAGATTAACAGGGGTACATAACATGTGATTGATTTCACTTGAACAAAGTGATGGTAGAGTTGCATATGGGATACAATGATTGATCATTAAGCATATGTTTTGATATTTGAACAAGAGTCAATTAAAAAGGATTGGAATCTCAAATATAAGGAAAAAGGGATAAAGAGAGAACATATTAGGATATGACTAAATAGAGCTTTAAAGAATAGGTGTTAGGGTGATGGCAAGATGAACATTTGAAGAGCCATCAAGGTTTTTGGAATAAGGATCAAGGTATATAGTTCCAAGGATTTAATCATGAATGGGAACTTGATCAAAGATTTGAGAAATTTGATTCCAATTAAACCCTATGCGTGTTTGAAAACTTTTGAAATCATTTTTCATACAAAACACTATGCAAAGGCATGAATGCAACAAACCTTTAAATTGTTCACAAAATGTTTGAAAACTCACATTTTCCATTATCCAGAATGTCAACAACTTAAGCTATGTTGGAATTTTTAGAAAATGGTAAAAATCATTTGTTTTGTTTTAAGTGTTTTCTAGTCACATCCCAAAATAGAAATTTTGGGGTGTGACAGTTTTGCCACCAGTTCGTTTTCTCCTGTTGTTTCTCCGTTTAAATCCGATTTAATCCGTTTAAATTGCATTAGGTTTGTATTTTTGTTCTATACTTGATTATGCTACTGAACAGCAGGTTTTTACAATTTTAAATTTTGAGTTAATAATAATTAATTATTTTTTATAGCAAATCTTTGGAAAATCATAACTTTTGTGTTTTAAATCAATTTTTCGTGATCTTTATATCGATGTGATCGTAAGAACGATTAGAATAGATTTACAACCTTTTCAAACTGTTTAGTTACTGCATCGGTGTACTGTTTTAATTATTATTGTTGTTTGCTTCGTGTATGTCTGCTGGATGTTGTGTGTTGATGTGGTGATCGATCGAGTATAGACGGTGAGTGTTACGTGGTGATTTTCAGAGCTATCAATTGAAGATTTGGATCAGAGAAAGGATCTCAAGTTTAAGCCAAGTATAACATAGACCATTCTTATTGTCCTATTCATAATAATATAATAATACATATGCATGTGTCCACCTTGACAACCATAGAGATTATAATATAGATTTGCTATTTTGATCCCTTGTTCACCTATTGGGATGTGCATTGGGTAGCTCTTTGCTAATGCTTTATTGATAACATTGATCTTGTGATTTGATTAATGGATTATGCAATGAACAATTTAATATGGTTTTATTCGTGTTCAAAGGGGGCTAGAGCTCGGGGTTATGTGACTCTTGTTTCTCTCCATAGGATTTCTGAACCTGATGACCCGGGACTTACCATACGGCTGTGAGGGCTACATGCCTCTGGCTCTAGTTGTTTAGAGGACTTTTTCTAACTTGTTAGTGGTTACCTGAAAGGGCGCAAAAGGGGTTTGACACCTTAGGTGTTGAAAAGGAGGGTTTCTACATCTCGCTGCCATTGAAACCTTGCAGCCCTAACTTCTTAGACGAACCTTTAAATGGCTTTATATGGTTAGCTAGTGTTTGGGTATGGCCCACCCAAGCATTAGAAAATCATGACTCACAGGTAAAGTGTACACCTCTGCGTAGAGTTTAATAATTGTTATAACAGCCACGCTCGCGGTCATGAGCGGCCTTGGGCACACGTTTCGCTGGATGTATATATTTTTCACCATGCTGTGTTTATTATTGTTGTTAATATCTTTACTATTTATTAACCTTATTATAATTTATCATTGGATTAATATTGGGATTTGGATTATCTTGATGCTACTCCACTGCTAAAAAGAATATGAATATTAAAAGCTAAACAGTCAAATAGTGTCTAGCCTTTTGAGCCTCATGAACCCGTGTTGTACTTGCTGAGTACGAAATGTGCTCACCCTTGCAATTCCCCACCACCGATGAAGATTGGAGTGAAGATTATCGCAATGAATTTTAGGTTTGGTGTCTCCCAGTCAACCTTGTCCCTGTGATGGAGCTTCCGCGAGTGTGACGTCATGGTTATTATCCATATTGGTGTAAGACTCTATAATAAGTACTATTTCATTATGTAAGCACTGTGATGATACTATTTATAATTTATTGGCTTATATGTGTGACTATTCTTGGGGCACATATGAGTTATTTATGCATCCTATTTTATTCTTAAAATATGGGTGTGACACGCTCAGTTTCTGCTGAGTGCCTGGCCTCCGTTTGACTATCGATGCGACTACGGAGATCTTTGTTTTTTAGCTTCTCGCGAAGATCAGATTGGTCTACCTCCTGGTCGTCGTCTTGGCAATGACGTCTTTGCCCACCGCGGGAGTGACCACTGTCTTCTCGATGATGCTTGGTGGCTGATGCGGTAGAGTGCGGAGGAGGAGGCTGGCGTCCTTCATTAATCTGAACTTGGGCCACCTTGAGGAGAGCCATGAGGCGCTTGACCTCAGGGGTCTGGTTCATGTGCTTGGAGTCTTGTAGACCTGGTGATCACCGACCAGATCGAATTCCTGCTCCATGTTCCACATGGGGACCTTCCTTGCTTTGACGCGTTGCTCACGACGTCGCCTTCGATAGGCGTTTTTCTTCTCGCGAGCAGCGTGGGCTTCATTGTCCTCGTTTGGTGCCAGAGCGCTGTCGTCTCTAATGACGAGGATGGGTCCGTCGATGTACCGACCAGTAGGTGGGGGCAGATCAGGAAGGTTGCCGTCTTCAACGTCGTTATAGTCAGAGTGGTCGTTATCAGCGACGATGAAGGTGGAGCTGGTGCCGGCGTGGCCGGAGATGATGTTGTCGGGGCAGCACAGTAAATGCAAGAAGCTGGAGGCCGCGCTCCGCAAGCCAAAAGGCATGCAGCCCCTCGGGAGGTCGTGGTCGGAAACCCTCAGAGCCGCGACTGCTCGTGCCGAAGCTCGACGATGTGTCCCTGCGGGGTGGCGGTGACGACCAGAGTCATGTCCCACCGAGAAGGAGAGGGGCGTCGTGCCGTCGATGGATGCTGGAGGCGATCTGCAGCAAGTCGATCAGCAGCCGACTCCAAAATCTGGAGGCTCTCAAACAAACCTTGGGAGACCCGATCTATAGATCCGATCAGGTCGCTGTTGTCATCGGTCCTCCGGACGTAGCGTGGCAGCCTTCTTGCCGGAGTGGAGGCCGTCGATAAAGCTGGAGTAGATGCGATCGGGGCCGATGACCCAGGTGATGGAGCCCACCATGAAGATCTGACCCGGCATCGGGAGTACTATGGAGCTTGAAAAAATTACCATCTTGCTCACCATGGGATCAGGAAGCACACCCCCTACCTGGCGCGCCAACTGTCAATGGAATATCGTTGATAGTCTACCGAGAGGTATACCCAAGGTAGTAGATGATCGGTAAAGGTAAAGGTGCGCCTGAAACGAACAAGCGTAACACAAGAAGCATGAGACATGCGATTTATACTGGTTCAGGCCGCCGCGAGGCGTAATACCCTACGCCCTGTGTTTTGGTGGATTGTATTGCTATGAGGTAATGTGTTTTGAGGGGGTCCCTTGCCCGCCTTATATAGTCTGGGGGCAGGGTTACAAGTCGGTTTTACCATGTATATCAGATTACAATCCTAGCTGAATAAGGAAACTAATCGGCCAGATAGTACAAAGCTATTTCCTTGGTCGCTGAGACTTCTAAGCCGGTGGATATGCGTGTTCTTCTAGAGAACGTGTAGACGATGCGTCCTTGAGAGTCTGGGCCTGATCGGATGACTTGGCCCATGTATCGCCATGCGGGTATATGGGTTTATACCCCCACACAACTTGAGTTAAATTATTGCATTAAGTTGATAGGAGTTGAGTGATGACTTAATTGCTGCATTACCAACCTTGACCACTTGAATATAATCTTTGAAACTTGATTTAAATGAAATGTTTGGAAAATGCTTAGCCCTGCTAATTAGTTGATCATTTTATGAAATGCTATTTTCTGAGCTATGATGATATACTTTAATGAATTATGAAAGATGATATGGAAATTGTCGATGCGGGACACCAGGGGTTCCCCACAAGGAAGAGAGAAGAAGACATAATCCAATTAGGATTCCTTTCATGTAATCCTATTAGGACTAGTTTGTAATCCTACAAGGATCTCTACTTTGTAACCGACTAGAAATCCTGCCCCCTGGACTACATAAAGGAGGGTAGGGCTCCCTAGTGTTGGTATAAGATAACTCAAACAAATAAACACTAGGATTATCTACAAGCGGACAGATACCGATGTAGCACTTCACCCGGGAATATTTCAGGTATCGTTATTTATATTTTACCACAGGGAAAACGGGATGACTAGAATCTAGACTTAACCCCTGAGCTGCTATCAAGGACAGAGAAAATAGGTGATATAGGAGATTGCTACGGCTTCTAGTTCTAATCCTCACAAGATATGATATGATTGTTCCGAAAGGGGTATTACTATAGGAATACACCAGCAAAGGGTAAATTCCTTAGTAAAAGAAACCTATGGTCCTACTGATGGGAGGTGGACTGTGTAAGACTCAACAAGGCTAGGTCACCCTCGTGATGTACCATCGATCCGTACAGTACAGGGCATTTATGAGTAAATATAATCTAAACACCACGCTTAAACTATAAATAACTACTTCAATCAAGGAGCTACCAAGACTAAAGCACTCAAAAGAATCGTAAACCTCAAGAACAATAATAACAACGTTACTCACTTGGATTAGAAGTTGAACTCCGAAGAAATCTTCAGAAACAAGCCCCAAAGAAGGACTTGAATCCGTGGGTACAAGTCGAAGAGCAGTCACCGACAGGCCGGACAACTCCTCCAACTATCTCCAGCTCTACTACCACACCACTTTTAGAACAAGAATAGCCCTAATCTGGAGAGACTACAAGGCTAATCTTCTACTTGATGCTTGGCTCTAGATCCTATGTTGGGTTTCTACTCTATTATAGATATGTCGATGGAATTCTGAAACCCTGGATTGATTTCTTTCTGGATCATATGAAACCATGGGGGGTCTGGGGGTCCTTATATAGGCCCGTGAGATGAACCGTAGCCCTTGGATCAAACCGACTTCGACGGACAGTGTAGATTGCGTGAAATTTCGGGATGTGGGTCCACGTCGAAGCGGAGGCGGGGAGCCGTCACTTACAGGTCGGCCGAACTGGTCAGTGGGTCGGCCGACCCCCTCTCTCTAAGTTGCAGGTCCCGCTTCGGCAGGCACGTCTCTGGTGTTCTCTAGAATATTCTTGACCTCCTGCCGTGGCGTAATTTGGTATTTTTCTCTGCGGTGTGGGTCCTCTTTGGTTCTTTTCCTGTATAGTCCCTGAAAAACACAGATTCACCAAAACTTGTGGAATTCTGTCAATTTAAACCCTATTCTAGGTGTTGGCTCTCATTTATATCCTTTTTCATGACTGGTTGACGGGTAAAATCATACAATAACTACCGTCAACAAGCTCTCCCACACTAGATCTTTACTCGTCCCGAGTAAAGGATGGAATTAAGCAATCTTAACTTTAGGACTAGATATCATCATTTCACCATTCCTAGTCATACATGTACTGCGGGATTCATTGTGTCTACCATGAAACTTTGAGCAGTTGAAGAATAGAACAGCTAGAAACAGATCGCCTTCCTCTATCAATCAAGTAGTTAGAGGTTTTTGAATATTTTTGAAAATAAAGCATAGCTTACCTTCTCCTTCTTTGTAGTACTCTCATGTCACTCATATGTGGTGGTGTTGATCTTTACCAAGGCATAGATGATGTTGCATTCTCCGTTGCCTACTTCTAAAGCTTATGTGGAGCTGAGGACTGAGGTAGGGGTTAAGTGAAGACATACTTGCATTGCATATATTGTAAAGTCAAAACAAGGATCCAAGGAGAAAGATGTCATACTCTTAGATCAAGATGTGCATGTGTGGAATAAAAGGTGGCTAACCTAATTCTACTATAATCTTTTTGAGAATTTTCTCTCTTTTTTTCTTCTGCAGGACAACACGGGCTATCTCTCTTTTCTTTTCTTTTTTTTCAGGCGGGCATCTGAGTACCCATTGTTTTGGCATTCCGGACACTTGTCCATTTTTACCTCTCAGGCGAGCATCTTTGTACCCATTGTTTTCTCTCTTCTCACACTTTTGCATAGCCACATGCCTCTTCTCTGCATACTTTTGAGAGATGATAACAAGAACTTTGGAGCATTTATTCCTAACTTCTTTTTGTGCTTCCTCCAATCGGAGTGAAACATTTTTAGGTGGAAAGACATGTTGTTGCATACTCCCAGTGTAGGAATAGCAGATATATGTGGAGTGTACGTGATCTTGATCTTGAGAGCATGATAAATTTCTCAACAAGGATCACTTGGTTTGACAAAACTGTTTACACCAGATTTTGGACGAGGCAACAGGTGGCTGCCGCAAGGGGGGAATAGCTGATCGGAAGTTTCAGATCGAGTGTTTGGTGACATCAGCAAGACACGTGAAGGCTGAAGATCGGATCGGGAAGATATAGACTCTACAACGTCTGCAGCAAAGGGATCATGAAAGGGGCCCACAAGAAAGGCAAGGCTGAGTTCCGAGTTATCTTAGAATTAGGAAATTTTATTATTTCCTTATTTTTAGCTAGGGTTTCTTTTGGTTAAGATTTCTGTAACACCCAGGTGTTAGTCACGAGCTAACCAACGAGTGTGGACCTAACCAAGTTATGTCAATAAATGATCTTGATCACTGTCTCACATTCATCTCCATCTACCATGACTATTGGAAGAGTCTCATAAAGATCCAAATAAAGAATCCACTTGAAATAGCAAATCATATGCTTGTTTGGATTTATTGATTTAGGAAAGATGAGCATGCAAAGTCAATCAAATCTTGCAACCTTGATCAAACAACTCTATTTGAACTCTACAACAAAAGTCATGAAGGACTCATGTTGAGCAAATGCCAAGAAAATACCTTTATTGGCCTAAACATCTATTTTGAGCTCTCTAATTACATTAGTTTGACCAAAGCGGAAACATTAATTTGGAGCAGGATATGAAGTTTGACCTTTAATAAAAGTTATAGAACTTTTGGAGTAGAGCAAATGTTATTTTTAGACCAAGTCATGATTCAAACCCTAATTACCTCAAAAACAGCACCCAGGATGGATTACAAATCTGATTTCAGGACTTGATTATATTCTAAGTCTGAAATCCATGCCAATCTCATGGACATCTCGCGTTCTTGAGATTTCATTAAGTAATTTGAGTTGGACCAAAAATAAGAGTTGAAGGATACTCTTTGGAGAACAACATATCAAAATTTGGCATCATTTTGGTTTCGTTTGACAAGGTGTTGACATCCGTTTGTGATCCATTTTGTCATGTTGACAACATCAATTTGGGAGCTATTTATCTGCTAACTCCTTGGCTGTTTGGCTGAGCACTCTTAACCAAAGATGGAGATCATTTGGAGGGCTCCAACTTTGCTATAGGCGCTCAGAACCGAATCTACTCCGGAATAGGCCGTTTCAGTGTTCGAATCGGAGTAGAACGACGTCCGCCACGTGCTTGTCGTAATGCCTCAATGGTGGGCACGCGGCCGACGCTCTCTGTCCGCGCCCCCACCATTGTCGCCCCTCCCATCTCTCTCCTGCCGGTGCTGCTGCTTGAAAGGGGACGAGCACCAAGGCGCTCCACTCCATCCTCTCGCCCAGATCCATTCCTCGCTCCCACTCCCTCTTCCTCTCGGTTGCTCAGACCAGGCGCCATGGCCGCCATGGCCAAGCTCGGGCTCCACAGTAGCCAGCCTCAGCCGCTACTCGGCCGAGAGCAGCGCGCCGTCGCCTTGGCTGCATCTCGAGCAACCACCGCTCCACCGTTCTCTGTGCATCCGCGGCTCCTGTGGTGCTCGCCGTCGCCTTTCCGGTCGCCGGCATCCGTGGTCAGATGGCCTCGGGCCACCAGAGGGCGGGCTGCGACCTCCTCGCAGTCGCGTGCGCCACGGTCCTGCTGCAGCCTTGACGGGGCCGCAGCAGGGTGCCTGCTGCCGGCGTTGCCGGGGACAGGCAAAGCCTCGACGCCCCACCCCTTTCTCTGCTTTGTTCGTTCAGTGGAGAAAGGAAGAAGAAGACCCCCTCTGGTCTATGACAAGTGGGCCCCATGGTTTCTAATATGCAGCAAAAATTTGCAGGATTTGTGTTGTGGTTTGAAATTCCATATCTGCAGTTTGGTAGCTCCAAATATAGTGTGGTTTGTTTTGTTAGTTTCCTCATGAAGTGCTCTGCATGCTAGATCTATAATGCATGCTATGTTATTTGTGTTATTGTGATGTAGAAATTAATTAGAAAATATGGTTTAGGAAATGGATTAACTTGCTTTTGGCTATATCTCGAGTTTTAGGAGTCCAAAAATTATAGTTCCAGTTTTGTTAGCTTTCCAGTATCATGCACTGTCTAATAAAAATATAAAACATATATGTTGTTTACTATTTTAATGATATTTTACCTAAATCTTGCTAAATAGGAAATAAATGGTTGTTTTTCTTGTTATTTTTGTAACGGGAGTTCTAGTGCTCCAATTGGCATGAAAATTTAATTGTAAACTCTCTGTATGATATGTAATATATGGTTAAAATTTCATGATTTATGGTGCATGTATGACTGAGTTAGTTGGAGTTAATTAATTAGCTTATATATGTGTGTCATTGATTTAAAAGCAAACAAACAACTTAATTATATTCCTGCTGAAAATGGCTGCATGTGTAGTCCCTGTTGTTGTGATGTTTTACACATGAAAATGATGTTGCATGTAAATATGTTCTATACAAAAGTTGTAGCTAACTTCATTGTATAGCTTGTCGTAAATTTTTATGGTCATAGGCCTGATAGTTTAGGAGTTATGGCTTTTAGAAGTCTGCTGTCAGGTTTTGCTTGTTTTCGGTGCAGACCTGAATGTTTGCTTTGTTTAACCAATTTATGCGTTGAATCACCTCTTGGTGATAATAAACAAGTTGTAGTATATTTCATTGGATTTTCAAATTGTCTAGGATCATCCCTTTTGGTGGTCTAGATATCTAGTTTTGATTGTTTGAAGTGTGAGGACAGAATATGTCCAAATCTGGACAGAGCTATCTTCTTTGTGATGTTTGACCTTTATATGTATTGAATCATCTTAAGATGATAATAGCAAAGTTGTAGACAATTTCAATAGCTTTCCAGAAAGGCTTATATCACCCTGGTTGGATGTGTATGGCTTGAGTTATGGTTAAATCTTATGCTTGCTGTCCTGCTGCCCATAAACTGCATGTGTGGGATTATGATTGCTTTGACTTTGCTTTGCTTGGTGTGATTGTTAGCTTATGGTTCAGTGATGGTAGATTAACATGCTTTGTATTACTTCCTTTTATTCATACATGTGCATTGTGCATCTCATTTAGGTATGATAGATGAACACGTGAAGTGAAGGACGTGATGATGGAACTAACCACAAGACGGTGTGGTGGACTAAACACGAAGATGAAAGGACTAATCGAGTGCTTGGATGGGAGATGCTCATCGAGCGAGTGTCATCTAACAAACGCTGACTTAGTGTTGAATCCCAGGCAAGCCCCGGAGCATCCCTAAGCCTCCACCTATCTCTTTTTATAAATGCACCGGTCTTTCTTAAATCGTATGATTATGCACTTAAGTATAGGAGTTGGTTGATACTGTTGTTGCATAATTACCTTGTCCACTCTACATATGATCCTGGTATTATTACTAGACAGGTGATCGATCTATTGCTTAGCCCTGCTTAGACCGGTAGAAGTCGGGTGATTTCCTATCATCCGCGAGAAAGTCGGGTGATTTCCTGTCATCCGCGAGCATAGGTGGTGACTGATGAGATCCACCTGGATGGCTATATGTGTCACCATGCCACACTGATTAAATGAGAGAATCAAGGCTAGGTAGTGGGGAGCTGCATGACATGGGTCATGTTGACTTCGGTGCTACTTGCGGCCGACTAGGACTGAGGCCACCAGACATCAGTTGAGATTGAAGGACGTCATCACATAGCTAGCCAGATAAGTCGTTCTGACCGCGAAGCTGAGTAGTTCTTTCTGAGCCGAGAATTGGTGTGACATGGATAGACATATTCTGAAGGTAGGAAGGATGTGCGGAGACACCATTTTGCCATAGTCAGGTCAGGGACCTGCACTTCCTGTAAGTGGGTTTGTCTCCGAGAATATGGCCCCTACCAAGCTCGCGATATAATATGACTCAGAAAGATCTAACGGTGACCCAAGAAGCCACTGATCAGGCTGACAGGGTTTGTGATTGGCATGTTTGCTAGCTGGTACAATCGATTTGAATCGCCATCTCTCCTGGTTAGTGAGAAACTGAACTGATCTTCTGGTGAGGTAGAGGTTAACAACTTGAACGTGATTATTGGTGAGATGAGGAAGATATCTGTGGATATTAGAAATCGCTATGCTTTATTGGTTGCTATAATATCAAGTGATTGTTTAATGTAGCTGCAAACCTTAGCTTAATAGCTTAACTGAAATCAAAGCTAAACCATATCTAAAATTGATAAGTTGAGAAATTATTGTAGTAATGCTTTTTATGCAAAAATGATGCTATCTCCTGAGTCCACCAAATAAGCCTTGCATATCGTTGAGAGTCTTTTTATTTACTTCCTGTCGGGTAAGTCTAGCTGAGTACAATTGAGTACTCAGGGTTTTATTCCCAATGTTGCAGGAGGAATACTTCGTTGTCTAAAAGAGCTACTTCTATCCTTCGGGAGAGGAAGACTAGACCTTGGGCAAGGTCATGTTATCTATCTTATCTATGTTGCTGTGACTGGTCAACACTTGGCACTGTATTATGAACTTAAGTGTGTGTAAATCTATTTCGTTTCCACAACTGAACTTTTATGTAAAAGTCTATCTCGTAATCTGATGTAATTGAACTATGTGCGAATCTATGTATCATGTGTATGTGTGCTGCTGAGTTTCTGTGATCCTTTGGTAAGTGCTGTGTAAAAGTTTGAAATCCTTTGAGATTTCACGGACTACCGGGTTTATATTAGCTCAAGTGTGGCTTGACAGCTAGGAAAACAGCTGTCGCTGTACTTGTGCTCGTATAAATTGGTCGGTTCTGTTACAATTTCCCTCTAGCTGGTAGGTATAAATATAAGCCCAAGCACATTGTAACAAGACACGTCAATCAATACAACAACAGTTCTATTTTTCTGGCCTCCGGCCAAAAACCTTAGGAGTAGGAGTAATGTAGAACCGGCGAGTTCTTCGACAAGTTGGGTGTCATTCTGTGGATGCCAAGCTTACTGTAAGTCCCGTCATGCTCGCGTTTATCATGTATGGTTCATCCCATTACTAGATGGATTCGAGTTGTTATCAATTCTCGTTTGATCTAAGTCATGCTTAGGTTGAATTGAGGGTTAGTTATCGGCTCTAACTAAATTGGCATGTCAGTTAGATTCATTAAGTTACTGACTGTTAACACTAAATTTTGGGCTGGTAGCCAATAGCCGATACCGAAGGAAGATAGGCGATCTCGGAAGCAGATTCCGTCCAACAAAAGGAAGGAGAATAGCCGATTGCACGGAGAATCGGTTATCGGGCGAAGGTGACAGAAGGCGTGCAGCGTCGGTATTGGTGACGTCATCCAAAGTCCGCGCCGCCAAGATGCGATCACGATCGGAGTCCGCTATGAAAGGGAAGATGTGACTCCAAGTTACCTTAGATATAGGATAGTTTGTTAGTTTCCTTATCTATTGATGAGTTGTAATTCGACTAGGACTCTATCTACGTTCAGGGTATAAATATAAGCCTCAGCCATTGTAAAACATACAACAACATCAATACAACACAACTTTCGGCTCCGGCCAACAAACCCTAGAGTCAGTCAAGTCCGGCGGTGGACGCAGGCTTGCTTGTAAGTATCGTCAACCCCCTGTTAAACTATGTCTTTTTAGCGTCATCCGGTGGACGTGGAAGCATGGCGGACTAGGGTCCTTGCTAAGCTCTGTTTCTTTGGCGTCATCCGGTGGACGCGGGAAGCACAGTGAGTCAAGGATGATTCACGCTGGTTTACTCGATCAATCTGTGTTAACCGTCATCCGGTGGACGAGATGTAGATTAGGACGGTTTTCACGCACGGATTAGTTATCGATTCGTGTTTTGCTTGATTAATCTATTAGTTAATGTCATCCGGTGGACAGGCTATAGATTAAGACAGTTTGCATGCATGGATTAGTTATTGGCTCTAGTTAAATTTGGCAGTTTAGCTGGATTCATTAAGTTACCGATGTTGCTTATGTTTATTGTTTATTATTTAAAGCAATCATCAATTTGCCCGTCTTGATCCATATGCATCGGCTTATATCTAATAGATTTATACGTTCAACAAATTATGCTTGCCATTCGTTTTATATTGAATGCTTTGCACTAGCCGATTGTATTTTGGATCTAGATTAGATATGGGTCGCACTCAAGTAATAAAGTAAACATTGTCTACATTCAAAGGTTAACGGATTTAAGTTGCAACTTCATCATGACTGCCTCGATCCGCTCGATCTCCACTGTTGCAAGATTGTGATTTAGATCTATTAGCCGGAGGGTTGAAACATTGTCTACTTTATAGGCTTGTATGTTGCCGGTATACACCGAATCGGCTAAAGTAGCCGATTTCATCTTATTTTACATTCAGACATCTTACGATCATGTTAGCTTGCTGTGACTACATCTTTTATAGCATATTTCTGTCTAAAGCAAGTATATATCATTGAATTCATGTCTGAATCGGTTAACTTGAGTTATAATGCATGTTTCGCTACAATCGGTTCATAACATGACGGAATCGGCTTTCTAGTCGATCTCCCATTACATCGGCTCTTCGAGCCATACAGTTGGAACTACCTGGACATACCGGTTAGTTCCGCCCTGTGATTACTGATTACGTCTTTTTCCTTGTCAATTGCAGGTCAAATTGACTGGCACGCTTGGGTGTTACTGACACTCTCAGACCGGGTCCGAAGCTAGCTGGATCTGCGAGAGCTTTACTGCCTCAAGGGTCGTTTCCGGCTTCGCTGGTGTGTTGGGCTTAGAGAACCACTTTTTGCGCCAACACACTTTTTGGCACGCCTGGTGGGACAATTCACTGAAGACCATGGCAAAAGGAAAGGCTGCGGCGGACGGCCCCTCCAGGGATGACGGTGTCCTCAGGGTCAGGGTCGAAGATCTCAGTGAGGAGGACGCGGCAGTGCTGAACAAGATTGTTGAAGAATTCGCTGATGCCTGCCTGCTTTCATTCAACAAGCAGAATGATGGCTCTGTAGTGAAGAAGAATGCATTCCCGAGATGGATCATGGACGGTCATTCTGATAAATCTGAAGAGGAGTGCAAGGCCGACCTCAAGCAGATGCTGGAAGAAGCGACCTGGGAGGCCGCCTATTCAGCAGTCGGCCATCACCATAAATCCTTCCTGCAGACATTCTATAACATCATGAAGACTGTTCTCAAATGGCAGAATTGGGAGTCTCTGGGTCCGGTTTACTTCAACATACCCGCAGAGGACGCAGATCCAAAAGCAGCGACAAGGACCTCCAATTCCTCACCGCAACAGCCGAGCTAGCCAAAACGCCAGGGCAAGGTGCCACTGCGGCCAGTTCGGCTCAAAAAATAGCAGCTTCTCTCAGATTATACAAAGATCATACTCCGGAGGAGCTCGCCGCTTTCATGCAGGCCACTGGACAGTCAGTGAACTCGATGAACTCATCAGCGGTGAACCTGACAGCTGGAAATACACTGGCGGCAGACGTGGCCAACCCAACTCCTGGATACCTTGAGGGGATCACATATCAAGACCTTTAGGCAGCGCCGCATCCGGGGTACGCCCAGACACCCAACAATCAGCTGCTGGAGCAATGAGTGCCATGCTCCGTGATACATTCGGTTTACAGCCGAAGACTAGGACTGGAATCAAGTACAGGCGCCCTTACCCCGAGTAGTACGACCGAGTGACATTGCCGCCCAGGTATCGCTTACCCGACTTCTCCAAGTTCAGTGGGCAGGACGACATCACCACCATGGAGCACATCAGCCGTTACCTGACCCAGCTCGGCGAAGCTTCGTATGAGGTAGCTCACAGGGTCCGTCTCTTTCCGCTATCACTGACAGGGCCGGCGTTTAGCTGGTTTGCATCTATGGAGCCTTGCTCGATTCAAGGCTGGGAAGATCTGGAGACTAAATTCCATAATTACTTCTTCTCTGGCACTGGGGAGAAAGACATCACAGATCTCACCAACATGCGCCAAAACCGAGTGAACTTGGATCGGCTTTCATCAAGCGGTTCAAGGAGACCAGGAACATGTGTTACTCTTTGAACCTGAACGACAAGCAGCTCGCCAAGATAGTGGTCAGTGGGTTGCTCCCACACGTCCAAGAGAAGCTTGTGGGCACCAACTTCAACAGCATCAGCGAGGTGATGCAGAGGGTGGCCGCATTAGAACAGCAGGCCCAGAATTTCAAGAAGGAATCAAAATACAAGCAGGCCTACGTCTGCGATTCTGACTCAGAGGATGGAGAGAATGAAGAAGTGGCTGCTGTTGAGCTCAAATGGGGAACAAAGCCCATGGCCGTACCGAAGGGTTGGAGCGCGGAAGATCAATACGACTTTGACACGCGCAAGCTGGACAAGCTGTTCGATCTATTAGTCAGTGCAGGCCACATCACCTTCCCAGCTGATTACGTCAAGCCATCTCCTGAAGATTTGCAGGGAAAACCGTTCTGCCAGTACCACGGCCTCACCTCACACTCTACAAACAATTGCCGCAATTTCAAAGCAGCAATCCAGAATGCTATTAGGCGCGGTTTGTTAAAATTTGAGACTCCTCCCAAGGGAAAGATGAAGATCGACAAGTTCCTATTCCCGAAAGGGCAGAACATGGTCCAGATCGCGAATCCTCTGACTAAAGTAAAGGTATTAACCTCCGAACGGGCCAAGAAGAACTCTTCAATTGATACCGATGCACAAATCACAGCTGAGGAGCTGGCGCTGATCAAAGGAAGGAGGGAGCAGAATCAGAGGCAGCCGGAGCAGGGAGAATCCAGTGGCACCAAGAGCAGGAGGCCCACGCACCAGCACCTTCTGAATAAGTGGCGGCGACAGAAAGAGAAAGATCATCAGAGGCGGCTGCAGCGCGAAGAAGAGGAGTACCGCAGGTGGCTCTGTGAAGAAGAAGAGGCGCGCTATCACGAAGAAATGGCCCGCCACCGGGAAGGTGAGGAGGATCATTGGCATTGCCCATTCTTCCGACATTGTTGGAATGAAGGCCTGAGACTGCCAACGCTGCGCAACTGCCCAGAATGCAGCGATCAGTACCGAGAGTATAGGCAGTCCCAGGTCAACCGCCGGTCTGTGCATCAGAGGCTGGGGAGCCCCCACAGCCCGCGGGATCGGCGTGAAAAAAGGGACTCGCGCGATCGGCTTGATGAAGCGGTAGTTGAACGCCGACAGCCGGTTTGGCAAGAGAATCAGTGGTGCCCAGGGGATCTAACTAGGAGCCAAAGGCGCCGGGTGCAGCGGCTCAGAAATAGAGAGCTCCAAGCTGAGGGACGTGCCAAACAGGTATGGCGCGAGAAGCCTCCGCAAAATAATGGAAAGGCTGTAGCCGATGCACAGATGGTGTTCGTGCTGCCTGCAGAGTTCAGAGCCAAGAAGTATGATACCAAGACCGACTCAGACGATTCGGGATCAGAAGACGGAGTGGCCAAGTTAGTGCTTGCATAGCAAGCTACTTTTGATAAGCCAGCCAAGAATCGACATTTGAAGGCCCTCTATCTCAAAGGTTATGTCGACGGCATGCCCATGACGAAGATGTTGGTGGACGGTGGTGCCACTGTCAATCTCATGCCCTACACTACATTCCGCAAGCTAGGCAAGGGTCCCGATGATCTAATAGAAACTGATCTGATGCTCAAGGATTTCGAGGGCAATTCTTCCAACACTCGGGGGCAATCAACGTCGAGCTAACAGTGGGGAAGAAGACACTACTTACCACCTTTTTCGTGATCGGCAGTAAATGTAATACCCCGGGTATTACGGCTAATTAATTTTGACATGTCATCATGTTTAGAATTAAGCATTTGCATTTGATTATGCTTAGGGTCCTTAGAGTGGTTCATTGACAAATACCTTGGATGTTGTGATTGAATTATCATTTGAGGATTTAAAATAAATCAAAAAGGAAAAATTCAAATTGGGCCCTAATCGGACCCCAAAACCCAAATCAAAATCTACTTGGAATTTGGTGATGGTCACTTAATAGAAGTTGTAGATCTTTTTATATAGAACAACTTTTATTTTGGGTGTTTTTGAAGTTATTTAATAGAAATTCAAATTAAACCCTAATTACCACTTTGAAATTCAAATTTGAAATGCCAATTTAAAAACTATTGAGAATCTGACCAAACTCATTTAATGAAAGTTGTAAAGCTCTTCTAGTAGGACAACTTCTATTTTGACAATTTTTCAAGTTGTTAAATAAATTTAAAAGTAATTTTAAAATTTCAGATTGAAATTCAAAACCCTCTTTTACCCCCTTTTGAATAGTTTCTAAATTATTCAAAATTTGGAGTTGATCCCTTAATCAAAGTTGTTCAGAATTTGGAACTCTACAACTTTGGTGTTTACACCTTTTCATGTTGTTATATAAAATCTGGCGGAATTGGTCAAAAACCGGTTGAATGGCATTCACAAGAGCTACAGTACTCTGCCCCCGTCCTCTGTTCGCGCACAGTCGCGGCCGCCGCCGTGTCGCGCGCGCGCGCCGCCGTCCGTGCCGGCCGGGATTGTGTCCCCGGGGCCGCTTCCCGTGCTGGAGATCACGCGCCGCCCTATGCCGCTCCTGTCCCTCCCTCTGGTCGGCTTAAAGGGCAACGACATCCCCTCCCCGTGCCCTCACCCTTTCCCGACCCCGCCGCACCCGCCTCGGCTTCGAGCCAAAAATCGGCCGCACTCCGACCTCCTCACCCAAATTCCACTCGTCTCTAGCCTCACTGGGTTCTTGAACACGACTTGTGCCTTTGTGGTTCGGTTTCCGTGCGTCGAGGGTCCCGGAACGCTCGCCGTCGTCTTCGGGCCCGGCGGAGCACCGCCGCAGCCACCTCTCTCGCGTCGAGCTCGCGGTGGTGAGTCTCTCTACCTTAGACTTCCCGTTTGCGGCTCTAGGAGTCATACCTTAGCTCATGCTCGCAGCGGCGTTTCATTTTGTCCCCTAGAATCTCCGGAACGCGACTTCGCCGTGGAGGCCGAGCCGCTGCACGCCGCCGCCGTCGTCTTGCTCGCTGCTCCGCTCCATCTCAGCCTCGGCCAGCCGTCGGAATAGAGCCGTGGTGAGCTCCCGATCCTTCCTGGCCCTTTTCCTTTAGTTCCCCGGCGTCCCCGCGGCCGCAACTTGGTCGCCGTGCCGCCGTGGGTGTGCGCGCACGGCCGCGCGAGGTGGAAGAAGGAGCTGACAGGCGGGCCCGGCCTGTCAGCGTCCCTGGGTGTGTGCGCGCGCGCGGGTGAACGCGCGGGTGGAGTTGGGCCGGCCCGACGATGTTGGGCCGCCTCGGGCCGAAGTGTTTTCCTTATTTTGGAGGGATTTCCAGTGGATTTTCCATTTTAATTTTGAATGAATAGTACTTACATTTGTCATTTTTATAGGAATATTCCTGTTAATCTAAAAATTATGAAAATAATTGTGAGCACTCTCTGGAACATGTAGTATTTTATAAAAATACTAGATATAGTGTTTGGATGTGTTCTGTGGGAACTAAAAATCAGTATATTAATTAGTAAATGTAACTTTGAGCAATTTTAATAAATTTCAGAATTATCCAAAAATCATGAAAATTTATGTGGTACTATTTTAGAGTAAGATCTATCTGTTGGGTAAGTTTGAGCTCATTTGGAAACTGTTAGGACACTTGTTTACCAGTTGTGGGGTATTTGAATAGTATAATTAATCTAAGCAAATAATCCCTGTTGTTTGGTGTGATTTTGGATTGATTGGTTTCAAGGGTCTTTCACCATAGTGATCCTTGACAGAAGTATTAGGGTCGCTTGTTAGTTGTAGTAAAGCTGTGTAGCGGCTTTTTGTGACCGTTAAAATGGTCAATAAAACAAAAGTAGGAAATATTGTTTTTACCTTCCGTAAATTGTTTACAACTTTACCGTGAAGGAAAGTTGTACTCAAGATCTTAAAGGTTTACTTTCAAGCATTTCATTTGTTGTCCTCATGCCATGCTAAGCATACATCATTGCATACGTGTAGTGCCCGTTCCCAAGGAGGTCCAGGTCGAGACTACTACTGAGGAGGCCACTCCAGAAGTCATCCAAGGATTCGACATCTGCGGGACTGATCCCGACCCGACGCTGTACACGATTCAAGGCAAGCCCCGGTGCATTCAGCCCCGCCTTGTGTTTTATAAAATTATTTATCACTTGAGTCTATTATTGCATTAGGTTGTTAGGAGTTGTTTGTCTCCTATATTGATGCATTACCTGCCTTGATACATAATATCCCGGAAACCTGTTTAAAAATAAAAATGTTCAAAAATGCTTAGTCCTGCTTAATCAATTTAGATTTGCGTAAAAAGGCTATTTTGACCCATGGGAATGTGACAATTATGAATCATGAGAAAATGAAGAAGGGGTATGAGTCCGTTCGAAAATTGTGTACTTGGGAAGCAGCCCCGATACACCGTATCCGTCGGAGAGGGATTTTCCGTTCGTTGGTTGTGAATTTGGGTTAGAGTCCCAATGCTTGACCATCGGCGGAAAGAGGGATTTGAAAACCGTTGGGACACTTGTATTTGGGTTAGAGTCCCAATGCAATGTCGCCGGCGGAAAAAGAATTAGGGACCGTTCGTTGTAGGCCTGCTGTGATCGAGACTTTGCAACTGGCCACATACTACGGAAAGCTCTGACTCCGGTGGCTCTACTACTTGAACCGACAACCACGCACTGGGAGTGGAGAGATGGCGAGAGCAACGTGTACCCTCGTGGCCGGCGTGCCTGGAGAGGAGAGGAGTACTGTGTTCTCGGGTGGCGCAGGACCGGTTCAGGGGTAGAAAAATCGTGGTAGCCGGAGTTGGTATATGCAAACTTAAGTGCTACATATACAGTGTGGATAGGGATCCCCAGCTGGGTACTAATCGATTCGAATCGTCGTTGCTCCTCGGATATGGAGACTTGATCCTTTGACCTACAATTGAAAAGTGGTTCGAAACTAGGTGTTTTTGAGAATGAGTAAGAATTTTGAAGGTATAATGATATATGAAAAGGAATTTGGATATATGGATATGATTAAAATAAAACTGAGTTAAAATATTGAAATAAGTTAGTAATGCTTTTCTGCAAAACTCTTGACTCTTGCTCCAGCCTTACCTTGACTCCCCTCAGCCTGCATTCCTGAGTCTCAATCCTTTTTCTTAGTCGGGTAAGTCTTGCGGAGTACCCCAGTACTCAGGGTTTGTTAACCCCATGTTGCAGGGACGCAGTAGCCGGAGGTTTGTTTCGCCCCTTGCTGTGTAACAGTGGTACAGGAGGGATGTGAGGAGGAGTAATATCGAACCCGTGGGCAGGGTTCTTATCGTTAAATACTTAATAATGTTGTATCGTTATTCTACTGCTACTTATTTTATTTATGGTCTGTAATATTCGCACTACAATCGTATTTGGACAAACGGTTTGTAATCTAAGTACCTTATAATCTTTCCGCATTTTCACTCTGATGTAATTTATTATGAAATGTTGTAATTCTGTAATGACTTCGCAATGGGATCCTGTTGGAGAAAATCGGGCGCTAATCTAGCCCGGCAGAACCTTCTAGATCATTTGGGACGCGGACCCGCTGTCAGAGGTCATGAGTGACAATGACAGGCGTCTGTGGGCCATGTGATTTAGGCGGTTCTGTCACAGCTGGTATCAGAGCGTTTCCATTGCTAAATCATTACTGTATTACTTTGCAAAACTTCAAAACGTTTTGGATCATAAATTTAAAATTGCTATTTTGGTCCAAATTGCTCATTCTTGTCTAAATCTGTATTATAGTTAGGGTAGCCAGTGGAATAGCACTATTATTAGCCCTATGTTAAAAGTTATTTATGCATGGGTTATGCTTGCATTGGTTTTAAATTCGTAAGTACGGTTCATGCATCATGATTAATTCACTTTATAAATGACTTCCTCCTTAAAGCGGGTTATGGGTTAGGATTTATCAAACCTATTCTTGCTAGCCTGTATTATATCCTCGCTAATCCCAACTTATCTTCTCCAGCATGGCACGCTGCAAGCAGACTGCGCGTAAGATGACGGGACCTAGGGGTGTGCCGCGTCACCAGCTGGCGCCACGCGACGGGGAGGCCTCTAGCAGTCGTCGCCCCCGCCGCAGCCGCGCTGAGCTGCAGGAGGAGATAGAGAGGATGAGGGAGGAGATGAGGAGGATGGTGGAGGACTTCGCCACCGCTCGTCGGGAGCACTACCAGGACGTAGCGACGATCGACCGACTGCGGACTTCTGTGGCTCGTCTGATCGAGCAGAGGGATGCCACCTGGGCGCGAGAGGACGCGACCAGGGCAAGACTGCACGAGCTAGAGATCTACGTAGAGCAGATCGAGGACTACAACGACACATTGCACGAGGAGGTGCATAGGCTCAACAATGAGCTTAACCCGATCCTGCAGCCACGTGTTGAGGACCCCGAGGATGGGGTGGTCGTTGGTCCTGAGGATCAGGACATGGAGGACGTGGACGAGGAGATTGAGCCACTCCAGGTGATCATCGAGGAGGACGCTGACGAGGACGTCGAGGAGGGCGTCGAGGAGCACGTGGCGGAGGTTGACGAGGACGGTGTCGTCTCTGACGAGACCGTGGGCGACGACGTCTAGATTAGCCTTAAGTCTAGCGACATCAGTATTTGTACTCTTAAGGGTATTGTAGTATCAGTGTTGCCATGAAAACCTTAGTATGGTTTGAGAACTGTGTCGAGTGTTGGTTATGTACTCTGCCTATCGTATTGTATGGTGTGTATTGTATTAAGACCTGATTAAGTAATCTGAGACTCAGTTTGGTTTAATTATGCTCAGATGCCTGTTAACACCCGCTCAACTGGTGCTGGTACTTCCGAGGACGGATCCATTCCACAAGCACCGCCAATTCCACCTACCTTGGCTGATGCCATTGCTGCCCTAGCTAATGCTACGGCATTGCTTGCGCAAAATCGGGATGACCGTGTTGGGCGTCGTGGCCGCCCCCATGATGAGGAAACAACTTATGTGGACTTCACAGACACCCGTCCACCGGTGTTTACCAAAGCGGATGAGCCGCTGGAAGCAGACGACTGGCTCCGTATCATGGAGCAGAAATTTGGATTGATTCGCTGCACGGAAACCCAGAAGCCGTTGTTTGCAGCACAGCAACTCCGAGGTCCCGCAAGCGCTTGGTTCGCAAACCTCCAGTCAGCACAGCCAGTAGGGCATCAACTTACTTGGGCGGAGTTCCGTGAGGCATTTCGTGCACATTACATCCCTGCGGGGGTGATGAAGATGAAATTGGATCAATTCTTGGCACTGCAACAAAAAGAGTCTACAGTCATGCAGTATGTCAGTCAGTTCAATCACCTGTCACAGTATGCCCCTGAGCATACTAACACCGATCAGAAGAAGAAGGACTGTTTTGTCAGGGGTTTGAACTTCAAGATTCAGCGAAGCCTGTCTAACCATCTCAACTGCACTTATCATGAGGCTATCAACAGTGCCATAGCTTTTGAAGAAAGTGATCGCAAGCACCAAGAAGAGAAGAAAAAGAAGAAATCTGGGTCAGCTGGATCTTCTGGCCATCAAAAGCGCCAGAAAATCATATACCATCCCACTCATCACACACGTCCCCAGTATCCTCATCAGCAGGTCGTAGTTCGAACTGCTGCTACTTCTCACACTTCTAATCAACAAAGTACCACCCAGCCGAATGCCCCAGGCATTCGCGTAACCACTCCTCAAGCAACTTACAACCAGCCTTGCTACAATTGTGGCAAGATGGGACATTGGTCCCGCAACTGCCCGTTTCCCAAACAATACAATCAGAATGCACAGAAGGCTCCTGGTGGACAACAGCAGCAGACACAGCACCGTGGCCACCAACAGCAGGCCCAGAAGGGAAAGGTTGTGAGAAAAGCAGGACAGGTCTACTACACGCAAGTTGGAGACATTCCTGAAGGTGAACCCGTCATGCTGGGTAGGTTCCCTGTCGCAAGTCATCCTGCTATCATACTTTTCGATTCTGGTGCATCGCATTCATTCATCAATCGTACATTTGTTGTCAAGCATGAAATTCTGATTGGGCAGATAGAGGAAAGTTTCCTTATACAATCGCCCGGAGGGCGCATTAGTACTAAAGAGATGGTACATCGGGTGCCCATAGAGCTTGGCGGGCATATATTCCCGACCTCGATGATAGTACTGAAGGATCAGGATATAGATGTGATATTAGGCATGAATTGGATGTATCAGCACAGAGCTCTCATAGACGTGCTGAATAGAACCATCAGAGTAAACTTGCCTAATAGCCAAACTCAACTTCTCATCCAACTTCCCATACCTCAAAGAGCAGTTGGTAGGGTATGTGCAACCACAGTTAAAGAGGTGCAGAACATTCCAGTAGTCTGTGAATTTCCGGATGTATTCCCTGACGAATTGCCTGGCTTACCCCCTGACCGGGATGTAGAATTTGCCATTGAGCTGAAACCTGGAACAGCACCTATTTCCCGTAGAGCATATAGAATGCCGCCGAAGGAGTTGGCAGAATTGAAAGTTCAGTTGCAGGATCTGTTGGATAAGGGTTTCATCAGGCCTAGTTCATCCCCTTGGGGTTGTCCTGCTATTTTTGTTAAAAAGAAGGACAGCTCCCTCAGACTCTGTGTCGATTACCGTCCCCTCAATGAGGTCACTATCAAAAATAAGTACCCGTTGCCTCGCATAGATCTACTTTTTGACCAGCTTGCGGGGGCCAGGGTATTCTCGAAAATTGACCTCAGATCGGGGTACCACCAAATAAAAATCCGTCCAGAAGATGTCCCCAAAACAGCCTTCACTACCAGATATGGTCTTTACGAGTATCTGGTTATGTCTTTCGGCCTGACCAATGCCCCTGCCTATTTCATGTATCTTATGAATTCAGTCTTCATGCCCGAACTCGACAAGTTTGTAGTCGTGTTCATCGACGACATACTGGTCTACTCCAAAAGCCCGGAAGAGCATGCCAAACACCTTCGTGTAGTCCTAACTCGGTTGCGAGAACATCAACTGTATGCCAAGTTCAGCAAGTGCGAGTTTTGGTTGGACAGAGTTCCGTTTCTTGGGCATATTCTGTCGGCCGAAGGTGTATCGGTTGACCCAAGCAAGGTGGAAGAGATCTTGAATTGGAAACCACCAACCACAGTACATCAAGTCCGTAGTTTTATGGGAATGGCGGGATATTACCGCCGTTTTATTCCGGATTTTTCCAAAATATCTAAGCCTATTACCAACTTATTGAAGAACGAGGTCAAGTTTGCCTGGTCACCTGAGTGTGAGCAAGCATTTCAGACTTTGAAGAAGTTGTTAACCACTGCCCCAGTCCTAGCTCAACCGGACATTGAAAAGCCATTCGACGTGTACTGCGACGCTTCGGGAACCGGCCTAGGTTGTGTCTTGATGCAAGAAGGCCGAGTCATTGCTTATGCATCCCGACAGCTTAAGCGTCATGAAGAAAATTATCCCACTCATGATCTTGAATTAGCAGCGGTGGTCCATGCACTAAAAATTTGGCGTCATTATTTGCTGGGCAGTACTTGCAAGATCTACACCGATCACAAGAGCCTAAAATATATATTTACCCAAGAAGAGTTGAACATGAGACAACGAAGATGGCTCGAGCTGATCAAGGATTATGACATTGAAGTACATTATCACCCTGGCAAAGCAAATGTGGTTGCCGATGCGCTCAGTCGCAAAATTCATTGCAGTTGTCTGGCAGTGAAGCCCCGAGACTTTTCCTTATGCTATGAACTAGAGAAGTTGGGGGTAGAAATAGTTGAACAGGGCAGTTTGAATCATGTTAGTATTGAGACTACCATCCGTGATGAGATAATCGCCGCTCAGAAAGGAAGCAAAGGCATCCAGCATATTAAGGAGAAAGTCCAAGCTGGTACTGTGGATTGTTTCAGGATTGACGAAGAAGGAGTTGTATGGTTCAAAGGGCGGCTAGTAGTTCCAAAGGTACCCGAGTTGCGACAAAAGATTTTGGACGAAGCACATTTGACTAGATTCTCCATCCACCCTGGGAGCAATAAAATGTACCAGGATTTAAGGCAAAAGTTTTGGTGGACCAAAATGAAAATAGAGATCGCTCGATATGTAGCGAAGTGTGACACTTGTCAGAAGGTGAAAGCTGTACACATGAAGCCCGGTGGAGAACTGCAACCACTGCCTGTTCCTGCATGGAAATGGGAGGACATTAGTATGGATTTTATCGTAGGTCTGCCAAAAACACCCAGAGGTTTTGACTCAGTCTGGGTTGTGGTTGATCGCCTCACTAAGCAAGCCCACTTCATCCCCGTCAAGACTATTTACACTGCAGTGAACTATGCAAAGCTGTACATCCAGAATTTGATGAAACTTCATGGTGTGCCCAAGACCATAGTCTCTGACCGAGGTTCTCAATTCATTTCCAACTTTTGGAGGGCTTTCCACAAGTCACTTGGAACAAAGCTTCTACATAGCACAGCATACCATCCGCAGACTGACGGGCAGACTGAGAGAGTCAACCAGGTGTTGGAGGACATGTTGAGAGCATGTGCACTCAATTACACCGAATCTTGGGATGAGTGTCTGGCACTGGCAGAATTTTCGTACAATAACAGCTACCAAGAGAGCATCAAAATGGCTCCGTTTGAGGCAGTATATGGTCGTAGGTGTCGAACACCCCTGAATTGGTCTGAGCCTGGGGAGAGATGGTACTTCGGCGTTGACTTGGTGGAAGAGACTGAAGCAAAGGTGAGGCAAATACAAGATAACCTGAAGGTTGCACAGTCGCGACAGAAGAGTTACGCCGATCAAAGGCGTCGTCCTTTGGTATTTAAGACAGGAGATTATGTCTATCTCAAAGTCTCACCCATGAAGGGAATTAGTCGGTTTGGAGTTAAAGGCAAATTAGCTCCTCGATACATTGGACCATTTCAGATCATGGCTCGTCATGGGAAAGTAGCTTATAAGTTGAGGTTGCCAGATCATCTCTCAGCCGTACACAATGTCTTTCATGTGTCACAACTCAAAAAGTGTCTTCGGGTGCCAGATCAAGTCGTGGATATTGAGGGGATAGAACTCCAACCCGACCTAACATACTCTGAGTATCCTATCCAAGTCTTGGATCGGAAGGATCGCGTCACTCGGCGAACCACTACAAGATGGTACAAGATTCAATGGAGCGAACATTCCGAGGACGAAGCCACCTGGGAGTCTGAAGACTATCTCGCCGAAAACTTCCCCGAGTTCTTTGCTACGTTGTAAATGTAAAGTTTCTGGTTATAATCGGTATGAAGTTCCCTTATTATCTTATGGTAGAAATTAGAGTAGGTTTACTTGAGACGTTTTCTTTTCCATTACTTAACCCTAAGGTTTATCGTCTATCAAATCTCGGGACGAGATTTATTTAAGGGGGAAGGGCTGTAATACCCCGGGTATTACGGCTAATTAATTTTGACATGTCATCATGTTTAGAATTAAGCATTTGCATTTGATTATGCTTAGGGTCCTTAGAGTGGTTCATTGACAAATACCTTGGATGTTGTGATTGAATTATCATTTGAGGATTTAAAATAAATCAAAAAGGAAAAATTCAAATTGGGCCCTAATCGGACCCCAAAACCCAAATCAAAATCTACTTGGAATTTGGTGATGGTCACTTAATAGAAGTTGTAGATCTTTTTATATAGAACAACTTTTATTTTGGGTGTTTTTGAAGTTATTTAATAGAAATTCAAATTAAACCCTAATTACCACTTTGAAATTCAAATTTGAAATGCCAATTTAAAAACTATTGAGAATCTGACCAAACTCATTTAATGAAAGTTGTAAAGCTCTTCTAGTAGGACAACTTCTATTTTGACAATTTTTCAAGTTGTTAAATAAATTTAAAAGTAATTTTAAAATTTCAGATTGAAATTCAAAACCCTCTTTTACCCCCTTTTGAATAGTTTCTAAATTATTCAAAATTTGGAGTTGATCCCTTAATCAAAGTTGTTCATAATTTGGAACTCTACAACTTTGGTGTTTACACCTTTTCATGTTGTTATATAAAATCTGGCGGAATTGGTCAAAAACCGGTTGAATGACATTCACAAGAGCTACAGTACTCTGCCCCCGTCCTCTGTTCGCGCACAGTCGCGGCCGCCGCCGTGTCGCGCGCGCGCGCCGCCGTCCGTGCCGGCCGGGATTGTGTCCCCGGGGCCGCTTCCCGTGCTGGAGATCACGCGCCGCCCTATGCCGCTCCTGTCCCTCCCTCTGGTCGGCTTAAAGGGCAACGACATCCCCTCCCCGTGCCCTCACCCTTTCCCGACCCCGCCGCACCCGCCTCGGCTTCGAGCCAAAAATCGGCCGCACTCCGACCTCCTCACCCAAATTCCACTCGTCTCTAGCCTCACTGGGTTCTTGAACACGACTTGTGCCTTTGTGGTTCGGTTTCCGTGCGTCGAGGGTCCCGGAACGCTCGCCGTCGTCTTCGGGCCCGGCGGAGCACCGCCGCAGCCACCTCTCTCGCGTCGAGCTCGCGGTGGTGAGTCTCTCTACCTTAGACTTCCCGTTTGCGGCTCTAGGAGTCATACCTTAGCTCATGCTCGCAGCGGCGTTTCATTTTGTCCCCTAGAATCTCCGGAACGCGACTTCGCCGTGGAGGCCGAGCCGCTGCACGCCGCCGCCGTCGTCTTGCTCGCTGCTCCGCTCCATCTCAGCCTCGGCCAGCCGTCGGAATAGAGCCGTGGTGAGCTCCCGATCCTTCCTGGCCCTTTTCCTTTAGTTCCCCGGCGTCCCCGCGGCCGCAACTTGGTCGCCGTGCCGCCGTGGGTGTGCGCGCACGGCCGCGCGAGGTGGAAGAAGGAGCTGACAGGCGGGCCCGGCCTGTCAGCGTCCCTGGGTGTGTGCGCGCGCGCGGGTGAACGCGCGGGTGGAGTTGGGCCGGCCCGACGATGTTGGGCCGCCTCGGGCCGAAGTGTTTTCCTTATTTTGGAGGGATTTCCAGTGGATTTTCCATTTTAATTTTGAATGAATAGTACTTACATTTGTCATTTTTATAGGAATATTCCTGTTAATCTAAAAATTATGAAAATAATTGTGAGCACTCTCTGGAACATGTAGTATTTTATAAAAATACTAGATATAGTGTTTGGATGTGTTCTGTGGGAACTAAAAATCAGTATATTAATTAGTAAATGTAACTTTGAGCAATTTTAATAAATTCCAGAATTATCCAAAAATCATGAAAATTTATGTGGTACTATTTTAGAGTAAGATCTATCTGTTGGGTAAGTTTGAGCTCATTTGGAAACTGTTAGGACACTTGTTTACCAGTTGTGGGGTATTTGAATAGTATAATTAATCTAAGCAAATAATCCCTGTTGTTTGGTGTGATTTTGGATTGATTGGTTTCAAGGGTCTTTCACCATAGTGATCCTTGACAGAAGTATTAGGGTCGCTTGTTAGTTGTAGTAAAGCTGTGTAGCGGCTTTTTGTGACCGTTAAAATGGTCAATAAAACAAAAGTAGGAAATATTGTTTTTACCTTCCGTAAATTGTTTACAACTTTACCGTGAAGGAAAGTTGTACTCAAGATCTTAAAGGTTTACTTTCAAGCATTTCATTTGTTGTCCTCATGCCATGCTAAGCATACATCATTGCATACGTGTAGTGCCCGTTCCCGAGGAGGTCCAGGTCGAGACTACTACTGAGGAGGCCACTCCAGAAGTCATCCAAGGATTCGACATCTGCAGGACTGATCCCGACCCGACGCTGTACACGATTCAAGGCAAGCCCCGGTGCATTCAGCCCCGCCTTGTGTTTTATAAAATTATTTATCACTTGAGTCTATTATTGCATTAGGTTGTTAGGAGTTGTTTGTCTCCTATATTGATGCATTACCTGCCTTGATACATAATATCCCGAAAACCTATTTAAAAATAAAAATGTTCAAAAATGCTTAGTCCTGCTTAATCAATTTAGATTTGCGTAAAAAGGCTATTTTGACCCATGGGAATGTGACAATTATGAATCATGAGAAAATGAAGAAGGGGTATGAGTCCGTTCGGAAATTGTGTACTTGGGAAGCAGCCCCGATACACTGTATCCGTCGGAGAGGGATTTTCCGTTCGTTGGTTGTGAATTTGGGTTAGAGTCCCAATGCTTGACCATCGGCGGAAAGAGGGATTTGAAAACCGTTGGGACACTTGTATTTGGGTTAGAGTCCCAATGCAATGTCGCCGGCGGAAAAAGAATTAGGGACCGTTCGTTGTAGGCCTGCTGTGATCGAGACTTTGCAACTAGCCACATACTACGGAAAGCTCTGACTCCGGTGGCTCTACTACTTGAACCGACAACCACGCACTGGGAGTGGAGAGATGGCGAGAGCAGCGTGTACCCTCGTGGCCGGCGTGCCTGGAGAGGAGAGGAGTACTGTGTTCTCGGGTGGCGCAGGACCGGTTCAGGGGTAGAAAAATCGTGGTAGCCGGAGTTGGTATATGCAAGCTTAAGTGCTACATATACAGTGTGGATAGGGATCCCCAGCTGGGTACTAATCGATTCGAATCGTCGTTGCTCCTCGGATATGGAGACTTGATCCTTTGACCTACAATTGAAAAGTGGTTCGAAACTAGGTGTTTTTGAGAATGAGTAAGAATTTTGAAGGTATAATGATATATGAAAAGGAATTTGGATATATGGATATGATTAAAATAAAACTGAGTTAAAATATTGAAATAAGTTAGTAATGCTTTTCTGCAAAACTCTTGACTCTTGCTCCAGCCTTACCTTGACTCCCCTCAGCCTGCATTCCTGAGTCTCAATCCTTTTTCTTAGTCGGGTAAGTCTTGCGGAGTACCCCAGTACTCAGGGTTTGTTAACCCCATGTTGCAGGGACGCAGCAGCCGGAGGTTTGTTTTGCCCCTTGCTGTGTAACAGTGGTACAGGAGGGATGTGAGGAGGAGTAATATCGAACCCGTGGGCAGGGTTCTTATCGTTAAATACTTAATAATGTTGTATCGTTATTCTACTACTACTTATTTTATTTATGGTCTGTAATATTCGCACTTCAATCGTATTTGGACAAACGGTTTGTAATCTAAGTACCTTATAATCTTTCCGCATTTTCACTCTGATGTAATTTATTATGAAATGTTGTAATTCTGTAATGACTTCGCAATGGGATCCTGTTGGAGAAAATCGGGCGCTAATCTAGCCCGGCAGAACCTTCTAGATCATTTGGGACGCGGACCCGTTGTCAGAGGTCATGAGTGACAATGACAGGCGTCTGTGGGCCATGTGATTTAGGCGGTTCTGTCACAGTAAAGGTGCCTATAGCTTGCTGCTCGGACATGACTGGATTCATGCCAACTGCTGCGTACCATCGACCATACATCAGTGCCTCATTCAATGGCATGGCGATGAGGTCGAAGTGGTCCCGGCCGATGACTCGGTCAGCGTGGCGACGGCAGACGCCACATACTGGGAAGCTGGGGATCATGACTGTTTCTCTGGCAAGACTTGGGAAGGAGGCTCCATCAAGGTCAGTGATGAGAGTCAACAGCCGATCAGGGCAATCGGCTCTGAGTCTTTTTATTAAATGGAGAATCCGATCGACGGCACAGAGGGTAAGTTGGGGCAAGGATTCACGTCGGCCGACAAGCTCGAAGAAGTGGATGTTGGACCCGGCGACAGACCAAGGCCGACGTTTATTGCCGCCAATTTAGACCCAGAGTTCAGGCAGGAGCTAATTCAACTATTGAAGGAGTACAAAGATTGTTTCGCCTGGGAATATTATGAAATGCCTGGATTAGACAAATCTATTGTTGAGCACAGGTTACCTATCAAGCCAGGGTTTCAGCCACACAAGCAACCTCCACGTCGTTTTAGAGAGGATGCTCTACCCGACATTAAGGCCGAAATCATGAGGCTGTTAGAAGCCAAGTTCATTCGAGCTTGCCGATATGCCGAGTGGATATCGAACATCGTCCTTATGTATAAGAAAAATGGTAAATTGCGAGTCTGTATTGATTTCAGGGATTTAAATAGAGCTACACCGATGGATGGCTACCCTATGCCAATAGCCGATATGTTGGTAGACTCGGCTGCTGGGCACCAAGTTATTAGCTTCATGGATGGCAATGCTGGTTATAATCAAATTTTTATGGCTGATGAAGACATCCCGAAGACCGCCTTCAGGTGCCCTGGTGCGCTTGGTTTGTTTGAATGGGTGGTCATGACGTTTGGATTGAAGAATGCCGGTGCAACCTATCAGAGAGCTATGAATTATATATTTCAAAAGTTGATCGGCAAAGTCGTTGAAATTTATATAGATGATGTGGTGGTGAAATCCAAAAGCAATAAAGATCACCTGGCCAATTTGAGGACCACTTTGGAGTGCACAAGGCGACATGGTCTAAAGATGAATCCTAACAAGTGTGCGTTTGGCGTGTCAGCTGGCGAATTTCTGGGATTCATGGTCCACCGCAAAGGGATAGAGATCGGCAGCAGGAGTAGGAAGGCGATCGATGAACTCGTACCTCCAACCAACAAGAAGGAATTGCAATCTTTACTTGGTAAGGTTAACTTTATCAGAAGGTTCATTGCCAACTTATCAGAGAAGGTGCTGCCGTTCTCACCATTGTTGAAGCTCAAGAATGATCAAGAGTTCAAATGGGGTGACGTGCAACAAAAGGCTTTTGACGAGATTAGAGAATACATGAAGACTCCTCCTGTCTTAGTACCGCCATGGACAGGGAAGCCTTTTAAGTTGTATGTGACGGCCAAAAGCCATACCATTGGATCGGCCCTTTTTCAAGAGTTTGAAGGGAAAGAGAGAGCAGTCTTCTACCTAAGCAGGCGGCTCCTTGACCCTGAGACAAGATACACACCGACCGAGAAGTTGTGCTTGTGCCTATTCTACTCATGCACCAAGTTGAGGCACTACTTGCTTGCCTCAGAGTGTGTGGTGGTGTCCAAGGAGGATGTCATCAAGAACATGCTTTCGATGCCTATTTTAAATGGTCGGATAGGCAAATGGATCCTGGCGCTTTCAGAATTTGACTTGAGGTTCGAATCGGCTAAGGCGGTCAAAGGTCAGGCGATAGCCGATTTCATTACACAGCATCACGGAGGATCGGTTAATATAGCGGATATAGCGCCATGGACTATGTTTTTTGATGGTTCTTCGTGCAAGCAAGGTGGTGGCACCGGAGTAGTGCTCATCTCATCGCGGGGTCTGCGTTTTGAGTATGCTTTCCAGATAGGGCCGATTGTCACAAACAATCAGGCTGAATATGAAGCCGCGTGGAAAGGTTTTCAACTTCTGCATGAAGCAAAAGCCGATGCAGTTGAAGTATTTGGCGATTCACAACTAGTCATCAACCAATTGCTTGGTTTGTATGAATGTAAAGACGAGATACTCAGATGCTACTATGATTAGTGCAGGCTCTCATCAAGAAGTTCATGACGGTATCTCTCTGTCACATCCCCAGGGCCCAGAACCAGGAAGCTAATCGGCTAGCACAGAACGCGTCGGGTTATCGGCCGATGCAGGAGATTTGTAACAGCGAGCAATCAGCTGATGACTGGAGGGGCGAGATAGCAGGTTACCTGGCAAATCCTTCACAACAGGTCAGCAGAAAGCTAAGATACAAAGCCACCAAGTACGTGTTGTTGGATGGTCAGTTGTATTACAAGACTGTTGAAGGAGTGCTGCTCAAATGCCTGGGGGCAGAGGAATCAGTAAAGCTGATGAGCGAAGTACATGATGGAGTCTGCGGTGCACATCAATCAGCTCACAAGATGAAGTGGATCATCAGGAGGACTGGTTACTATTGGCCTACGATGCTGGAAGATTGTTTCAAATATTATAAAGGGTGTCAAGAATGCCAAAAGTTTGGAAATATACAAAAGTCTCCAGCTTCTGCTATGAATCCTATAATTAAACCATGGCCGTTTAGGGGATGGGGTATTGATCTAATCGGCCAAATCTACCCACCATCGAGCAAGGGTCACAAATGGATCTTAGTGGCGACTGATTACTTCACCAAGTGGGTAGAAGCCATTCCTTTGAGGAGCGCCACTTCAGCTGACGTGATCGAATTTGTGAAAGAGCATATTATTTACAGGTTCGGCATACCTCAGACGATCACAACCGATCAGGGGACAATGTTCACTTCAGAGGAGTTTATGACCTTTACTGACGACATGGGCATCAAGATTTATAATTCGTCGCCGTACTACGCCCAAGCCAACGGACAAGCAGAAGCCTCCAATAAAATTTTGATCAAGGTCATCAAGAAAAAGATTGAGCAGAACCCCAGAAAATGGTATTTGCATTTGAGCGAGGCACTGTGGGCGTATCGCATGGCACAGCATGGATCGATCAAGGCTTCACCTTATGAGCTAGTCTATGGACACGCTGCTGTCTTGCCATGGGAGATTCAATCTGAGACACGGCGTGTCACGTTGCAAAACAAGCTTACAGCCGGTGAATACAAAGATATTATGATGGACAGTTTAGAAGATTTGCACTGTCATCGGCTTAGGGCTTTGGAATACATTGAAAAGAATAAGGTACGGGTGGCCAAGTATTACAACACAAAGGTAAGGAACAAGAGCTTCACCGAATCAGAGCTAGTATGGAAAGTCATTCTACCTATTGGTACCAAAGATAGCCGATTCGGTAAATGGTCGCCAAACTGGGAAGGCCCGTATCGCATGGTGGAATGTGTTCCGGGTAATGCTTATATCCTTGAAGACTTGGAAGGGCAGATACTCGCCAGAGCCATCAACGGGAAACATCTGAAGAAATACTACCCTAGCATCCTAGTTGGGGGATAATAGCCGATTCATGTGAATCTGGCTCTAACAGCCGATGCCGTGCAGGCGGGTCGCCTTCAGGAAAAAAATGGCCGATATCGTAGTAATGAGTCGCCCTTAGCAAAAAAAAATATGTATATACAGTTTTGCAAATTGGATTGTTTCGGGCATAGCAAGTTCAGAAGTATCATATACATCAGAATGCCTAATACAATCTAGTTTGGGTTATTAACGCCGTCCCGGATCACGTCCTCGGCGTCGATGGACACGGAGAGACCGTTGGCATGAGGGGCGAAAGCGGCCATCAACGTGCCGAACTCCTCCATGTCTTGGCCTGCCCGGATTCCCGGTTCGACGTTCTCTAGCATGATGCCGGAGTTGATCTGGGCGGCGGTCAGAGCTCCCGCGGCACCGTGACGGTCGCCGCTCATCGCCACCTGGTGAACGCGGTGGTGCACGTCCGCAAGCTGCTCCACCTGCGTTTGCCCCCGTGCGCGGAGCACGTCGGTGACGTTCGCTACAGCAACGCGCAGTTCGTGCAGTTGCATCATCAGAGCTGCATAAACAAGGAAAGTCAGTGATTGGAAACGCGCCGTGCACACAGTTAGACAAAGCGAGAGATTACCCGCCACGGTGGCCTGCGACTCCGCGAGGTTGGCCCGCGCCTCCGTCAAATCAATACTAGCAACAACAAGCGCGATGGCTTGGTCCTCGTTCTCCTTATCCAGCCGGCCGGCCTCTTTGGTAGCCTCGGAGTAGAGGTTGCGATACCGCACCATCTCATGGTGGAAGTGGCGGCTGTCGGCGGCGGTGTAGGAGTCGCGGGAACTCGAAGATGATTCCGAGTTCGATTTCGCTCCGGAGGTGGTGCTGCGAGCCGGAGCGTGAGGGAGGTTTGGTTGTGGTGCTGTGCGACGCACCGAGGAACTAGCGCCGATTGGTGCACCGAAAGGGAGATGGAGCTGGAGACGTTGGCTGAAAGGGATCGTCAGATCAGGCACCCAGACTTAGTCAGATTCAAAGATGGGCCAATCCCTTCTATGCCATTGAAACTTATACTTATCCCTTACGTGCCATTGAAAAATATAAGTTTCCTTCTATGCCATTGCTTTATATTTTCTCTCCCTTATATGCCATTGCCGTTATATTCTCTGTCAAGAATCTCCGTTAGCGCTATGTGTGGCACCATTTTCACTCCATGTATGTCTACATCGCTGCAAGAAGACTGACCTAGCCTAGCCATTTGACATACGTATCATAATTTGTCTAGCCATTTGACGTACATGTGTTATAATTTAGACTTATGTAAATACGTTTATCCTAGTGTTTTTCTAGTCTACCATTTGACGTACACGTGTTATAATTTAGACTTACGTACACGTGTTAACCCTGGATTCCCGTCCGTTCCCAGCCTAGCACGTGAGATTTTTGACGGAGAATATAACGGCAATGGCATATAAGGGAGAGAAAATATAAAGCAATGGCATAGAAGGAAACTTGTATTTTTCAATGGCACATAAGGGATAAGTATAAGTTTCAATGGCATAGAAGGGATTTTCTCTTCAAAGATCTACGAAAAGGGAGAATAAGATACCTGCTATGGACTCTCCGTCCATTGACTTTCATCATACGCCTGATTGGAGCCCTTACAGGAGCAGAGGGCCGGCGGCGTCACCAGCGGCGGGGGTTTCCGGGGTCGCCGTCCCGGTTGCAGGAACGGCGTCACCATCCGCTGGGGCCACCCGAGGAAGATTAGCGCCGGGGGCAGGGTTGTTTAGGCTAGCTAAAGAGCTAGCAATGCCGCTGACGAGAGATGGTTGGTGACTGCAGAAACGGATCAAATCAGATGGAAACAGTGAGGAGATGGTAGGCTGACGGTTGAACTTACCCCAAAGTTTGCTCGATTCGGGTGACGCTGGCCCACATGCGGCGGATACTCCGTTCCATCTCATCGCCGTCGACGGGCTCAGACGCCGGGCGCTTCCCATGGTTTCCATCGCCGGTCATGGTCATAAACAAGGATTGAGAGCGGAAGCGAAGTGGATGCAAGGAGGCGGCCGGGAGAGTTGGTCGGTGAGACGGATACGATGGCGTGTGATATTGCTTCAAGCCTGCCAACTATTTATAAGACAACACGGGCACCGAGGCGGTTTCTTTGGGAAGTGAGACGGCACGGCGGATTTTAGGTTGCAGTTAATCCACGTTTCTTGAATCCAGGAACAGTTACCAAATCGGGGAGACGAAGCGCCGCCATCAATGGTCGCACATCGATCGGATTTTTTTGGTCAGGCTGTTTAGCCGATCCTATTGTGAGTACCCACAAGCCGATTCGTGATGGATCTGGCTGAGGGGTTTGTTCCAAAGGAAAGCCGAACGGAGCCGATGCTAAGAAGCAGGCCCGAAAGCCGATTCGTATGTAGAACGGATCAGGCTGGGTAATCGATTCTAAGGTACAATGCAAGCCTGAGAGCCGATTCGTATGCAGCAAAAAGTCGTCAACATCTTTATCGGCCTGGAATGAAGGCACGTACAGATGCGAAGAAATAATGGCGAATAAGACCTTTGAATAAGACACCAATGGCGTTAAACTATGTCTTCTACTAATCGGATACTATTTAACAATGGACTTGCATACAGAAGTGTGGAAATATGGTGAGAATATGCTTATATTTCAAGGATTAAAGGAAGAAGACCTAGACGCACTATGGCTTCTAGTGAGTCTCTCGGCACAAGGAAGACCATCGGATCATAGTTCGAAGCATGAAGAAATCATACTCCGAACTAGGCGGGCATGTGTTAACACCAAATTTTGGGCTGGTAGCCGATAGCCGATACCGAAGGAAGATAGCCGATCTCGGAAGCAGATTCCGTCCAGTAGAAGGAAGGAGAATAGCCGATTGCAAGGAGAATCGGTTATCGGGCGAAGGTGACAGAAAGCGTGCAGCGTCGGTATTGGTGATGTCATCCAAAGTCCGCGCCGCCAAGATGCGATCACGATCGGAGTCCGCTATGAAAGGGAAGATGTGACTCTAAGTTACCTTAGATATAGGATAGTTTGTTAGTTTCCTTATCTATTGATGAGTTGTAATTCGACTAGGACTCTATCTACGTTCAGGGTATAAATATAAGCCCTCAGCCATTGTAAAACATACAACAACATCAATACAACACAACTTTCGGCTCCGGCCAACAAACCCTAGAGTCAGTCGAGTCCGGCGAGTTACTTCATCCAGGCTGGGTGTCATCCGGTGGACGCAGGCTTGCTTGTAAGTATCGTCAACCCCCTGTTAAACTATGTCTTTTTAGCATCATCCGGTGGACGTGGAAGCATGACGGACCAGGGTCCTTGCTAAGCTCTGTTTCTTTGGCGTCATCCGGTGGACGCGGGAAGCACAGTGAGTCAAGGATGATTCACGCTGGTTTACCCGATCAATCTGTGTTAACCGTCATCCGGTGGACGAGATGCAGATTAGGACAGTTTTCACGCGCGGATTAGTTATCGATTCGTGTTTTTTTGCTTGATTAATCTATTAGTTAACGTCATCCGGTGGACAGGCTATAGATTAAGACAGTTTGCATGCATGGATTAGTTATCGGCTCTAGTTAAATTTGGCAGTTTAGCTGGATTCATTAAGTTACCAATGTTGCTTATGTTTATTGTTTATTATTTAAAGCAATCATCAATTTGCCCGTCTTGATCCATATGCATTGGCTTATATCTAATAGATTTATATGTTCAACGAATTATGCTTGCCATTCGTTTTATATTGAATGCTTTGCACTAGCCGATTGTATTTTGGATCTAGATTAGATACGGGTCGCACTCAAGTAATAAAGTAAACATTGTCTAGATTCAAAGGTTAACGAATTTAAGTTGCAACTTCATCATGACTGCCTCGATCCGCTCGATCTCCACTGTTGCAAGATTGTGATTTAGATCTATTAGCCGGCGGGTTGAAACATTGTCTACTTTATAGGCTTGTATGTTGCCCGTATACACCGAATCGGCTAAAGTAGCCGATTTCATCTTATTTTACATTGAGACATCTTACGATCATGTTAGCTTGCTGTGACTACATCTTTTATAGCATATTTCTGTCTAAAGCAAGTATATATCATTGAATTCATGTCTGAATCGGTTAACTTGAGTTATAATGCATGTTTTGCTACAATCGGTTCATAACATGACGGAATCGGCTTTCTAGTCGATCTCCCATTACATCGGCTCTTCGAGCCATAAAGTTGGAACTACCTGGACATACTGGTTAGTTCCGCCCTATGATTACTGATTACGTCTTTTTCCTTGTCAATTGCAGGTCAAATTGACTGGCACGCTTGAGTGTTACTGACACTCTCAGACCGGGTCCGAAGCTAGCTGGATCTGCGAGAGCTTTACTGCCTCAAGGGTCGTTTCCGGCTTCACTGGTGTGTTGGGCTTAGGGAACCACTTTTTGCGCCAACACCGACGTTGCTTGTGATCATTCATTGGTTATCTATTTACCTTTAAGCTTCATCAATCTACCCAATCTTGATTTGTTCTCGTCGGCTTAAATCTTTTGTATCTATCTTGCTTAAATGTACATTAATTGAATATCATGTTTAGGCGAGTAGATCTATTTGTCAATAGCTGGTTAGTTCAGATCTTGATTGTGTCTAGGTCACACTCAAGTAATATAGTAAATTATGTAGAGAGTCTTTAATTAATAGATCTAATCATTAGCTTACGTCATGGGCTGCAACGATCCGGTCGATCCCCTTGACGTAAGCGATGGGTTAGATAGATTTGTTAAAGAGTTAAAGCATCATTTACTTAATAGGCTTGTATGTTGCCTATACTTCAGATCGGTTCTTCAGCCGATTCTGCCTGTGCTTACTTGCTGCACGTTGTTTTTTTTCCGATCTCTTTTTTATGCTGTTTTATGTCTCGCTCATGTCAAGATCGATTCAAGTGTGTTGATTAGTTGCAGCGATTTAGTCGACCCTAATTAATAGATGTGATAGATTGAGATATGTGTTGACGCATAAGGCAATGTATAAATTAGATCTGTTCAATGCAATTTGCTTTCATTCATGTTATCCTTGAATCGGTTAAAATGTGTATCGAATGTTTTCATTATGTTCATGCTATCGATTCATGTGATCGGGTATCGGTTCTCTAGCCGATGGCTTAATGAGAAGGCCCATTGGGCCGGATATCTGGAACCACTCGGGACACACCAGTGGTTCCACATTGTGTTACTGATCAACCCCTTTATCCTTGTCAATTGCAGGTCAAATTGACTGGCACGCTTCGAGATTCATCGGTGCTCATTCATGCCGATTGTCGAAGCTAGCTGGGTCTGTTCGCTCCGTGCTCCATAAGACCATTCTGGCTTCGCTGGTGTGCTGGGCGCGGACCAGATTTCGTGCCAACACACTTTTTGGCACGCCCGGTGGGACCACGCTTCGCTGAATCATGGTTGTCAACAACGACGGTGTTCTCTGTCTGACCATGGAAGAGATGCCGCCGAAAGCAGCATAGATGGTGGAAAAGCATATCTCTGAGTTCTAGGAGGCCTGCCTCGGATGCCTCTCCAAGATCCATGAAAAGCATGTGTACTAGAGGACACGGCTTCCCCGGTATCTTCTGAGTGGGCAGTCCGACGAGACGGAACAAGAAGAGCGCAAACAGTTTGAGAAGGTGATCTGCGCAGCCACCCAGGATGCAGTGGTCAACAATCAAAAGTGCTTCTTGGAGACCTTCATCGAACACAGGAAGACACTGTTCGGGCAATACATGACGAACGAGCAGCACATGCCGAACGGGCACGTTTACACCACCGTGCCACCGGCAGGATTATCAGAAGCGGCAAGAACATTAACCCAGCCGCAACAGCCGAAGGGACCGACAAAGAACTTTGCCACTACAAGCATAGTCCCTCAATCGGCTGCAAAATTATCTCTGTATTATCAGAAGCTGGGCAGAGGCACCGATCCCAATGCGCTCGAAGAAGGTGCACTGGGTATGGCACTGTGCCTCTAGGAGCGACTGGCTACTATTACTACTCTGATCGCGAATCTAGGCTATCAGGGGGTTCCAAACTGCAATCCTTATGTCAACCACCAGCCCCCAAGACAGAATGAAGATCTGTTGCAGAAGATGACCAATGTGCTCATGGAGAAACTAGGTCTGAAGCCTAAAGGGGCAACAGTCGTCTACAAGCTTCCCTACCCAGATTGGTTCGATATGGTGGCTTTGCCATCACGCTACAGGATCCCCGACTTCTCCAAATTTAGCGGGCAGGACAGTACTACCACGTTGGAGCATGTTAGTCGGTATCTCACCCAGCTAGGCGAAGCCTCGGTCGAGGATGCTCACATGGTCCATTTCTTCTCACTCTCATTGACCGGGCCAGCCTTCACTTGGTTCACGTCACTGTCCCCCAATTCAATCGTCAACTAGGCTGACCTAGAGAAGAAATTCCATGCATACTTTCATGCTGGAGATGAAGAGAACACTATCGCCGACTTGGCTGGTATGAGGCACAAGCCAAATGAATCGGGCGTTGACTTCATCAAAAGGTTCAGGGAAGTTAGGAACCTCTGCTACTCATTGGAGTTATCTGATAGCAGTCTGGTGCAGCTGGCTTTTGTGGGGCTCCCTTCAGCAGTCAAGGACAAGTTGGTAGGCATGGAGTTCGATAGCTTGAGCCAGCTTTCTCAGAAGGTGGCCGTGATTGAGGCGCAGTTGCAGAGTCACCGCAAGGAGAACCGATTCAAGGGCAGCGCCTTCGTCAGCAATGATTATTCTAACGAATCTAAGGAGGCCAATGAGGACATCGCTGCAGTCGAGCTGAAGTGTGGCAGGACCCAAATCCTGGTGCACTGAAGAGAAGTATGATTTCGATGTCCAGAAGCTCGATCAGTTGTTTGACTACCTGTTGGAGAACGGTCAGATCAAGGTTCCGGCGGATCACGTCATGCCGAATACTGAGCAGTTGAAAGGGAAGGCTTTCTGCAAATTCCACACAAGAGACTCTCATCATACTAACAAGTACAGGATCTTCAGGCAGCTCATTCAGAAAGCTATACAGAGGAGAGATCTAAAGTTCGAGAACTCTAAGAAGGTGAACATACAAGACAACCCCTTCCCAAAAGATCAGAACATCGTCTAGGTAGTGTTCCCAAAGGATAAAGTCAAAGTCCTGACTTCTGAAAGGGCCAAGAGGGATGTATCAGTAGACCCAAACCTTCAGATCATCATTGGGGAGCTAGAGCAGGGAGAAGTGTCCAAAGGGAGGCCTGGCAGGCGAAAAGTCACGTCTCAGCACTTACTGAACATGGCAGCGATGCAAAGTGAAAGATTATCAGAGATGGCTTGAGCCGGAGGACTACTGCAGGTGGGCCAGAGAGGAAGAAGAGGCATACCACCAAGAGAGAGCAATGGAACACTGGAACTGTCCTTTCTTTAGGCACTGCTGGAATGAAGGTCTGAAGTTGCCGACCATCAATAATTGTCTCGAGTGCAGTGATCAGTACCGGGACTATAGGTGACATCAGACCAACCGCCGATCTGTACACGATCACATAAGGTACCCAGATCAGAGTACCGATCGGCGCGAAAAAAGGGATACATATGAAGAACATGAACGCAAGGAGTACTACTGTGATAAGTCAGCATGGTATGAAGGGCAATGGTGCCCTAGCGGTTTGACGCAAAGCCAAAAGTGGCGTGTCCAGCGTCTGAGGAACAGGGGGCTAGAAGAAGAATCCCGCACAAGAGGAGTCTAGCGCAGGAAAGAGACTGATGACAAGGGCAAGGAAACAGGACAAGTCCAGATGGTAGTCATATTGCCTGCAGAATTCAGAGTGCCAGCAGCATGTGGGACAGAGACTCCGACAGAATCTGATGAAGTGTTGGCATTTCTTAACATCGTTACAAAGGATAGGCTAAAAGTCCATCCCCGGCAACGACGCTAGAAATGTTAGTTGGCGTTTCTTAGCATTACTACTAAAGATAGACTAAAGGTCTGTCCTTAATAATAATACTTAGAAACATAAGTTGACATTCCCAACCACCATTACTTCAGAAAGGTAATCCTTGGCCCTTAGTGGCGCCGGCCTAGGTAATGCAGTCTAGTAATAGCAGTTAGAAGTGCCGGATTGGCCTTCCTAACCTTCATTACTTACGATATGCAAAACTGTGACACGGCGCCGTGGGGTGCACAAGATTTACAATCCTTAAGTAATGGTACTTAGGTACGCCAATCGATAGCTCAATAAGAAATAAGATTAATCTGCAAGCGCACAGAACTATCATTGTAGCATTTCAACCCGGGAGTAGTGTGTCGTATTTATAATTTCCCGTAGGAGGGCAATATGCATCAAGCGTGGTGTAAACATGATCACTTATTGAGTGCAATGGTAGGCATAGAGTAAACAGGAATAAGACATGATTTCAAGATAGTGGACACACATATGGATCAACCTCAAGGATAAAAGGAAAATAAAGAATAAAAGAATATATCTAACTGAGCAGACATTGGTCATATATAATTATGCAAAGAACTGTTAGCAAATCATCTAATTAGTAGTTCTAGTATCAGGACTAAGTCTGGGGTGATAGGGAGATCCCCGCAGCTGGTATGCCAGCCGATAGAGACTTTACGAACTCCTACTCAATATCCGAACGTGGGGGAATGCTAGGGATGGACAGGGCTGTCACCACCTGTCCACCTACCCCTCTGCCCGTGGGATACTGACATATCCGCCGATCTCCGCATACCCAAGCTCCATGCTTGCATACTTGGAAACAACTCCTAACCCCCGCGGACCCCAACCCTTCGGATTGACAAGCTAGGTTAGGAGCAACCATGACAGCACGACGAACCATCACCTCATTCCTAGTTCTTCCTTTATTCATACTAATTCGATGAACAATGAAGAACGATGATGAACAAGTCAAGAACATGATACGTAAACTATGTTCTAGCTCATATACTATGCTCATAACAAGATCAAAACTAGACTCTAGTTCATATGCATAATCATATAAGTATGATAAGAACCTGCTCGTGGAAGAAGACCGAATTGTATTCATACCAAGATGATCCCTTTCGTCCAAGGAGACAAGCTCTCCTTGATAGCTCTTGCCTTGCTCACAAACTACAAATACTACTCTAAAGTTACAAGTGAGAAGTGTGAGGTAGATGACTACAAAATGATGTGTGTGTTGAAGGGGATGGAGCACCATCTATTTATAGTGGAACTATGACGGTTTGGCGCATCTAAACTTGGAAGGAGGTGAAACCGCCATCAGCACCGCCTCCGAAGATGGGCCCGGGAGGCCCCACCAGGGAGGCGGTCGCCCCTAGGGGCGGTCGGTCCCTGGGATGCACCAACTGGCCACCGCCTTCAGGTGGTCGGTTACTCTCTGGGCCTGGGCCTCCCCCGTGGTTACGGATGGATCCAATTACACCTTGAAGATGAGCTTCTTTAATATTCTTTATTTGTGCATTTGTCAGATTCGTCATTTGATTTTGCGCTTTCTCCATGTTGATGCGTATTTCCACTTGTTATGCCATAAAACCTGTAAAACATGAATGCTAGGGGTACAAGTGGAACTTGTTAGTAGTAAAGGCATATGTGCTAGAATATGATTGTTAATTCTCTTTTTAGTCTAAGTTGGTGGTATAAAATTTATCCATAAGGACCACCAACAAGACCCCCAAGCTTAACCTTTGCTCGTCCCGAGCAAATAGCCAAGTATGGTTGTTGATTAGGGGTTGCTACAATGCCGATATAATTCATAAGTGTCATACCTATAACATAGCATTCATTTGTAATTTAAATAAGTTGGCATTCTATCTATTCTTTACCTTGATTTCTTATGGGGCTTATAGTTTCTCCAATTTCTTGGGCGGTTGCAAGTTAGAATGGTTATAATAGACTCACCAATCATTCATTCTTTGATAGACCTTTTATCCGAATGTTTTATGAATTTTTGCAAAATAAACCAAGTTCCTCAAATGATTCTCTCAATCGCTCAATGTGTATGGTTTACCTTACCAAAGGCATTGTAGTGTTGCCTTTTCATCCTACTACTAAGGCTGAGAGTGGAGTTTTGGGTAGGTATGAAGTTGGGCGTACTTACATTAGTTATATTGCTGAGTCAAAGACCGGACCATAAGGAGATACAAGTCATATACCTTGATTGAGATGTGCAAGTGTGTGGAATGGTGAAAACCTATCTCTAATCTTTTTGGCACTCCATGCATCATGACTCTCTTTTTATTGGATGGAATAAAACTCTTTGGAGGATATGGGCTATATCATTATATATATATATATTTGAACGGGTATTTGTATTTTCCTTCCCATTTGTTTTCTCATGCCCTTTGGCTTTTTTTTAGCATAGCCCATATTTTGATTTGACATATGAAAACTTTTGGATGGAGAGACGTCATGATGCCAAACAAGTAGTGAAATTTTTTTGTATGCACGGCTCTCAAAGTGAGGGTCGGCATTTTTATTTGGTGGATGAAAGGTGCATGTTGTGCGCAACTCTCAGGATGAGAGTCGGCTTTATTTGGTGGGTGTACGTGAATCTCAATCATGGGTGTATGACCATAATCTCACTAGGTCACAGTATTTTGACTCAACTCAAAGTTCCGTAAGTAGCATAAGACTAAGTTTTTGTAAATGTAGAGCATGTCATATGGCTTTGGTAGGTATTTCATAATCATTAGGGAACTTTTGATTTTTAAATTTTTGAAAAGAAATCTCCGGATGTCAAGTTTCTCTTAGAACAAAGTCGTAGCAAAGTCTATTTGTACCATCGCAAATCTCGCAACAACTTAGAAAAGGATCATGCAATTGCAACCCACAAGATTTCAAGTTCTCAGAATGAGATATTTTTAGCCAACAAACTTAAATCTTGAGAAATACTAAGTTATAACTTAGGCACAAACGAATTATAGACAGAGCAACTATTCATCATTTCAACAGAAGAGAAACTAACATATGTTAGCACATATGGGAGTGGAATATTTTATTTATTATTATTATTATTTTTATTTTTTTATTTTTTATTTTATTTTTTTTCTTTAATAAGGAAATAAAATTGTAGAATTTAAAAGTGTGAGAAATAAAGTGCAAGAAATTGAAAGATAAATGTTACCTCTTGTGGGGTCTCCTCCCCCAAGCTAGTTCAAGGCCTTGGTCCCGGGAATTGTCCCATGGACCGAAGGTAGGCCATCTGTGCCTCGTGCCGCTGCCGGTTCGCATCTTTGAGGTTCATGAACTGCTGCTGGTACTGCTCATGCCATTGGGTAGAAGTCTAGAAGTGAGCATTGAGCGTACCTTGGATTTGTCTGTTTTGCAGTTCTAGTCCTCCCATGCGTGTGTTGAGGACTTCTAGTGTGACCGGCTGTGGGCGTATCGGAGGTGGCATGCCTTCAGAATCTGGAGAATGCTCGAGCTTGGGCTTCCTTGATCCCCCTGCCTCCTGCGAGTGTTGCCACCCTGACCCTCCAGCCGCATTGGGATGAGGAACATGTCCCATACCATATCCATACCCGGGGGTGAACCCAGGTGTACATATGACCGGGGACCAATCCATCCTTGGTATCGTGGTAGGCATAGCTAGGTGTGGTGTAGGCTGCACAGGCTGCGCAGGCTCTTCCTCCTGTACTTATCTCCTCCGTGATCTCCTGCGAGAAACAGAACTCCTGCGTGCTTCTTCCTTTTCAACAAGGTCGAAGGTGAGAGACGGGGATTTATATAAACTGAGATCTGGGTTAGGTAACGGAATCTCGTTTATATATCCTGGATAATAAAATAACAGGTTTGTTCCCGAGTCATCATGTTTTATGGTATGAGCTTGAGTAAAATAATACTCATTGATCATAATGCGCGGAATGGAGAGGTAAACAATAGTGTTAGCACCATGAGGATCAACACTAGCAGCAAGACGTGTGATGAGTGAAGTGCACATAATTGGTGTGGAAGTTTTAAAAGAGTTTAACCAGTGCTTAACAATGTCATAGACAGGAGCGACTTTAATCTTTTTAAGCACGGCATAAAGCAACTTCAACTCAATATCATAAGCATTGTGAGTGTCCTCTCTAGGAAAGAAAGAACTAGCAATCCATTTATACATAAGCCTTAGAGAAGGATGGTGGATGGTGTTGATGTTGGGTTGGAATTTTCCAGCCACATTTTGTCCGGTTATCAAGTGCCAAAAAGTATGACGCTGATATCCCGAAAGAGTAAAACCCAAATCAATAGAGCATCGCTCAAGAAAACCCAAGTGTGTAGCAAAATCTTTCCAGTAAAGGCTATGTTCTCTCCCAAATGCAGAGAAAGGTAATACCATAGTCGACAACTTGTAAAGTACCAAAGATTTGGATGGTCAAGAGACGAGACCCAAGTTCGTGCACGCGGGCAACTTGGCTCCAACCAACATTTTCGAAAATGGTATTAAATTCGACGTTCATGCCTGTCTGCTGGAGAAGGTGTGGGTCGAAGGCCGGTGTATGCAGGAATTCACGTCCCTTGAGGAGGTTGTATGCTTGCATCTCCCACTCGCTCTCCATGTCGATGAAGGGAGCGTCGGCCTCGTCGATGGCGTGACCTCTTGGCGCCTCCTCTTCTTCATGCAGCGGGCTCTCCTCACGTGTGGGAGTACTTTGACTAGACTCCCCACGAGAGCGACGGCCTTTCCGGAACATGCCGGAAATCCGACCTCCAATCCCATTCATGGTGAGCTTGGCACAAGAACTTGACTTGTGATGGGAGTAGAAGAAGTTTGTGCAGGATTTCCTTGCACTTGAACTTTGTGAAAAAATGCTTGGAGAATGATGGAGCAAGAGAGTGATGGAGGGAGTGAAAAATGTGAGAATGAGAGGGGTGAGGAGCTCCACCCGAATGCTCTTGTATTTATAGGCTTGATCGTAGGCGAAGGAGTGTTGTATGCAACGGCTAGTAGCCATTGGCAAAAGGCTACGCCACAGAGCCGTTGGGCAGGAGGCGGTCACCCCCGGGATCGGCCGGTCCCCTGACAGGGCCAGTTTGGTCCAGCCTTTTTGCAGTTCCCTCTAACGGCTATCTCCAGTATGTAGCCGGTTACGAATGACTCCCATTCGAAATTTTGCTCTAGTTTTTTGATTTTGCACAAGTTTTATTTGAAACTTTTTTATTTTCAAAAATTATTTAAAAATAATATTTAGTTTCAACAAAATTTATTCTTTCAGAAAATTATTTTTATTGAATTTTTTTTGGAGAAGAATTTATTTTGGAATAAAATTTTATAAATCTAGGAAGAGGGAATAATTTCTTCTAATGCAAGAAAATAATTTTATGAAATATATATATTTATTATATAAATGTGTATATAAATATTCATTTATTATTATTTTTTTTCAAAAGGATAAGGTATAATACCTGATTGGGGGCACCTCCCCCAAGCTTGAATGTTGGCGTGGGCCCCTTCAGATAATTATTATGTATATATATGTATGTAGGTATATATATTATTTTTTTATTTTGATAACCACCGATGACCTTCGGCAAGGCTCAACGTTTATAGTCTGTTGGCCAGACTTTCCTTCCTTTATTGATCTGTAGCTGCATGAACAAACTCGGGAGAAGTCTCGGGTTGCCCCGGGATTTTTCCCGTATTGTTGACAGGAATAGAAGCAGCTATTTGTGCCATTTGTGTTTCTATCATTTTGTTAAAACTTGCTTGATTTTCAATAGAAGAAGACAAAGTTTCAAGCTTGGCATTTATATTTTTAAACATTTTATCGTTGAAAGATAGCTTTTTGGTCAAATTTTCATTGATTTTAGCTTATCCTAGAACGAGATCTTTGTAATTTGAATTGAAATTATTACCTTGCGGGCGGTGTTGGTTGTTCCACCCGTTATTACCTTGCTGAGGTTGGCGAAACCCATTGTTGACATATGAAGCTTCTTCTTGGGTTTCAGGACAGTTATTACCTGAGTGGCCAACGTTCCCACAGACTTCACACGTCATGTGTGAGTCCATGGCTTGGACGGTGCTCATGGTATGGTTGGTAGCACGATCGTCCAGCTTTTGCATCAGCAAGTCTAATTTTGCGGCAAGCAAGTCCGTCTCCTTCACGGTATGCGAGCCTTTTTGTGTTTTTCTTCCTTCTCCCCAACTCTGATTGGCCACCATATTCTCAATAAGTGCAGTTGCATCCACGATGGTGAGAGAGAGGAATGCACCTCCAGCTGCGGCATCTACGTGCCCCTTTGACATGGCCGTGAGACCTTCATAAAAGTTTTGGAGCACGAGTCAATCTTCCATTCCATGATGAGGGCAGGCTCAGATGTACTCTTGAAGCCTTTCCCATGCATCGAGGATAGATTCAAGGGAAGATTGCTGGAAGTTTGAGATCCTTCCCCTTAGAGCGCTGGTCTTGCTCATGGGGAAGAACTTGGCGAGGAATGCTACGGAACACTTGGCTCATGTGTTGACGGCTTCCTTATTTTGATAGAACCATTGTTTCGCTTTCCCCGTGAGGGAGAAAGGAAACAAGCGGAGCCTGATACTGTCTTGTGCAATGTCTTTGATGAAATGGTGTCGCACAGCTCAAGGAAGTGTTGCAAATGAGCGTTTGCATCCTCGCTTGGCAAGCCACAGAATTGGCTTGCCTGCACCATCGAGATTAGGCCTGTACGGATCTTGAAGTTTCCATTTCCGATATTGACAGCGGGCCCAACGGGCATGTTGGCAACAGCGGAGATGGAGTAGTCACGGAGTGTCTTGGCCATAACGGTAGTAGCGGATGGTGCGGGAATGAACGATTCGTCTGCCGATGGAGTAGCAGAAGAAGAAACGGTACGAAACCTTTTCTTCCTTAGGAGTGCTTCCGGATTGCTGATGAAATTGTTCGGCAGAGCAAAACCGCTCATACACTATCCTGTTTTCATTCCAATAAAAAGAGGAAGAAAACAGGGAAGTTAGCCTGTTTAAACTACGTCTACCAATGATTATTTTGTAATCGATGTTTATGACAGCTTAGATGTTTTTGCCCTCCCCGACAACGGTGCCAGAAATCCTTGTTGGCATTTCTTAACATTGTTACAAAAGATAGACTAAAAGTCCATCCCCGGCAACGGCGCTAGAAATGCTTGTTGGCGTTTCTTAGCATTACTACTAAAGATAGACTAAAGGTCCGTCCTTAATAATAATACTTAGAAACATAAGTTGACGTTCCCAACCACCATTACTTCAGAAAGGTAATCCTTGGCGCTTAGTGGCGCCGGCCTAGGTAATGCAGTCTGGTAATAGCAGTTAGATGTGCCGGATTGGCCTTCCTAACCGTCATTACTTACGATATGTAAAACTATGACACGGCGCCTAGGGTGCACAAGAATTACAATCCTTAAGTAATGGTACTTAGGTACACCAATAGATAGTTCAGTAAGAAATAAGATAACTCTGCAAGCGCACAGAACTATCATTGTAGCATTTCAACCCTAAGTAGGGTGTCGTATTTATAATTTCCCGTAGGAGGGCAATATGCATCAAGCGTGGTGTAAACATGATCACTTATTGAGTGCAATGGTAGGCATAGAGTAAACAGGAATAAGACATGATTTCAAGATAGTGGACACACATATAGATCCACCTCAAGGATAAAAGGAAAATAAAGAATAAAAGAATATATCTAACTGAGCAGGCATTGGTCATATATAATTATGCAAAGAACTGTTAGCAAATCATCTAATTAGTAGTTCTAGTATCAGGACTAAGTCTGCGGTGATAGGGAGATCCCCGCAGCTGGTCTGCCAGCCGATAGAGACTTTACGAACTCTTACTCAATATCCGAACGTGGGGGAATGCTAGGGATGGACAGGGCTGTCACCACCTGTCTACCTACCCCTCTGCCCGTGGGATACCGACATATCCGCCGATCTCCGCATACCCAAGCTCCATGCTTGCACACCTGGAAACAACTCCTAACCCCCGCGGACCCCAACCCTTCGGATTGACAGGCTAGGTTAAGAGCAACCATGACAGCACGACGAACCATCATCTCATTCCTAGTTCTTCCTCTATTCATACTAATTCGATGAACAATGAAGAACGATGATGAACAAGTCAAGAACATGATACATAAACTATGTTCTTGCTCATATACTATGCTCATAACAAGATCATAACTAGACTCTAGATCATATGCATAATCATATAAGTATGATAAGAACTTGCTCATGGAAGAAGACCGAATTGTATTCATACCAAGATGATCCTTTTCTTCCAAGGAGACAAGCTCTCCTTGATAGCTCTTGCCTTCCTCACAAACTACTAATATTACTCTAAGGATACAAGTGAGAAGTGTGAGGTAGATGACTCCGAAATGATGTGTGTGTTGAAGGGGATGGAGCACCATCTATTTATAGTGGAACTATGACGGTTTGGCGCATCTAAACTTGGAAGGAGGTGAAACCGCCATCAGCAAACCGCCATCACCACTGCCTCCGAAGATGGGCCCGGGAGGCCCCACCAGGGGGCGGTCGGTCCCTGGGATGCACCAACTGGCCACCGCCTTCAGGTGGTCGGTTACTCTCTGGGCCTGGGCCTCCCCTGTGGTTATGGATGGATCCAATTACGCCTTGAAGGTGGGCTTCTTTAGTATTCTTTGTTTGCGCATTGTCAGATTTGTCATTTGATTTTGCACTTTCTCCATGTTGATGCGTATTTCCACTTGTTATGCCATAAAACCTGTAAAACATGAATGCTAGGGGTACAAGTGGAACTTGTTAGTAGTAAAGGCATATGTACTAGAATATGATTGTTAATCCTCTTTTTAGTCTAAGTTTGTGGTATAAAATTTATCCATAAGGACCACCAACAAGAAGACGAACTCGAGGAACTGGCGGTCAAGTTGATGATTGCACAGCAGGCTGCCTTTGATAAACCTTCCAAACATCGACACCTGAAAGCACTATACTTGAAGGATTATGTTGACGGGGTGCCGATGACCAAGATGCTGGTAGATGGTGGAGCGTCCGTCAACTTGATGCCCTATCCTACATTCCGGAAGCTCGGCAAGGGGCCTGATGATTTGATTGAGACTAATCTAATGCTCAGGGACTTTGGTGGTAACTCGTCTCTGACTCGGGGGGCAGTCAACGTAGAACTGAAGATTAGGAAGAAGACTCTACTTACTACCTTCTTCGTCATAGATGGTAAAGGTTCATATAGCCTACTCCTCGGCCGTGGCTGGATTCATGTCAACTGCTGCATTCCATCTACAATGCATCAGTGCATCATTCAGTGGCACAGGCATGAAGTAGAGACTGTCCCTGCCGATGATTCTGTGAGCATAGCTGCCGCAGATGCCGCTTACTGGGAGCTGGCAGATTTTGATTGTTTCTCAGGCAAGACATGGGAAGGAGGCGTCAACAAAGTCACTACTGACGACGAATAGCCGATCCAGTCAATCGGTTTTGAGAATTTGTTCTGAGCTTTCAAAGACACAAGGGAGAGCCGATCAAGGGGATTAGGCTAGGACAGCCGATTCTATAACGGGGTTCGCCTTTAGAGTAAAAATACGATTCTGAGTGCAACAGCCGGTTCTGATAAGGATCGCCTTTAGAACAAAAAAATGTAAACAACCCACGATGGGGATCTTAGCTGTTGTCATTTCTTAACGTCATTACAAAAGATAGACTAAAAGTCCATCCCTGGCAACGGCGCCAGAAATGCTTGTTGGCATTTCTTAGCATCACTATAGACTATAAGTCCGTCCGTAATAATAATACTAGAAACGTAAGTTGACATTCCCAACCACCATCACTTCAGAAAGGTAACCCTCGGCCCTTAATGGCGCCGGCCTAGGTAATGCAGTCTGGTAATACCAGTTAGAAGTGCCGGATTGGCCTTCCTAACTGTCATTACTTACGATATGCAAAACTGTGACACGGCGCCGTGGGGTGCACAAGAATTACAAACCTTAAGTAATGGTACTTAGGTACACCGATCGATAGCTTAGTAAGAATTAAGATTACTCTGCAAGCGCACAGAACTATCATTGTAGCATTTCAACCTGCGAGTATTCAAGGGTGTCGTATTTATAATTTCCCGTAGGAGGGCAATATGCATCAAGCGTGGTGTAAACATGATCACTTATTGAGTGCAATGGTAGGCATAGAGTAAATACGAATAAAACATGATTTCAAAATAGTAGACAAACATCTGGGTCAACCTCATGGATAAAAAGGGAAAATAAAGAATAAAAGAATATAACTAACTGAGCAGGCATTGGTTATATATAATTATGCAAAGAACTGCTAGCAACATATCTAATTAGTAAGTCTAGTATCAGGACTAAGTCTGGGGTGACAGGGAGATCCCCGCAGCTGGACTTCCAGCCGATAGAGACTTTACGAACTCTTACTTCAATATCCAAACTTGGGGGAGTGCTAGGGATGGACAGGGCTGTCACCACCTGCCCACCTACCCCTCTGCCTGTGGGATACCAACATATTCGCCGATCTCTGCATACCTGAGCACCATGATCACGTACTTGGAAACAACTCCTAACCTCCGCAGACCCCAACCCTTCGGATTGGCAGGCTAGGTTAAGAGCAACCAAGAAGGCATGATGAACCATCACCTCATTCCTAGTTCTTCCTCAATTCATACTAATTCGATGAACAATGAAGAATGATGATGAACAAGTCAAGAACATGACACATAAACTATATTCTAGTCCATATATTATGCTCATAACAAGATCACAACTTTGCTCTAGTTCATAAGCATGATCATATAAATAAGATAAGAACTTGCTCATGAAAGAAGACCGAATTGTATTCATTCCTAGATTATCCTTTTGTTCCAAGGAGACAAGCTCTCCTTGATAGCTCTTGCCTTGCTCGCAAACTACTAGTACTACTCTAAAGATACAAGTGAGAGGTGTGAGGTTGATGACTCCAAAATGATGTGTGTTTGTGAAGGGCTGGAGCACCATCTATTTATAGCTAAGATAGGACAGTTTGGGCGCTCCAGGTTTCGAAGGAGGTGAAACCGCCCTTGAGAAACTGCCTAGAGCACCGCCACCGAAAACTAGGCCCGGGAGGCCCCACCAAGGGGGCGGCCGGTCCTGGGGGCGGTCGCACCCCTAGCTAGGCCCGCTGGCCACCGCCTTCTGGTGGTCGGTTGCTATCTGGGCCCCGGCCTCTCCCGTGGTTACGGATGGATCCAATTCAGCTTTTTGAGGTGGGCTTTCTTATTTTCTTGGTTTGCGCATTTGCGGAATAGGTCGTTTGCTTTTGCGCTTCTTCCATGATGTTGTGCATTTCCACTTGTTATATCATTAAACCTGCAGAACATGAATACTAGGGGTACAAGTGGAACTTGTTAGTAGTAAAGGCATATGTGCTAGAATATGTTTGTCTTTCTTCTTTTTAGTCTAAATTGGCTGCATAAAAGCGATCCATAAGGACCGCCAACAAGACCCCCAAGCTTAACCTTTGCTCGTCCCGAGCAAATAGCTAAGTATGGTTGTTGATCAGGAGTTGCTACGATGCTGATATAATTCATAAGTGCCATGCCTATAACAAAGTATTCATTCGTAATTTAAATAGGTTGGCATTCTATCCATTCTTTACCTTGATTTCTCATGGGGCCTGTAGTTTCTCCAATTTCTTGAGCGGTTGCAAGACAGAATGGTTATAACAGATTCACCAATCATTCATTCTTTGATAGACCTTTTATCCGGATGTTTTTATGATTTTTGTGTAAAATAAAATAAGTTCCTCAAATGATTCTCTTAATCGCTCAATGTGTATGATTACCTCACCAAAGGCATTGTAGTGTTGCCTTAAAATCCTACCACTAAGGCTGAGAGTGGAGTTTTTAGGTAGGTATGTGGGCATACTTACGTCATCTGTATTGCTGAGTCAAAGACCGGACCATAAGGAGATACAAGTCATACAGTTTGATTGATATGTGCAAGTGTGTGGAATATAAGTATGGTGGAAACCTATCTCTATTTTTTTGGCACTCCATGCATCATGACTCCCTTTTATTGGATGGAACACAATCTTTTGGAGAGATATGGGCTATAGAAAGATCATCCTCTTTTTTTTGAACGGGTATTTGGATTTTCATTCCCGTTTGTTTTCTCATGCCCTTTGGCTTTCTTTCTTTTCTTTTATTTTTTTACATATCCCATATCTTTTTATTGACGTATGGAAACTTATGGATGGAGAGATGTCATGATGGCGAATGCAAGGAGTGAAAATTTTGTATGAAGAATGCGCGACTCTCATAGTGAGGGTCGGTCATTTTTATTTGGTGAAAACAGAGGGCGCAACTCTTAGGGTAAGAGTTGGCATTTTTTTTGGATGGAAAGGTGCATGTTGTGCGCAACTCTCAGGGTGAGAGTCGGCTTTATTTGGTGGGTGTACGTGAATCTCAATCATGGGTGCATGACTATAATCTCACTAGGTCTCAGCTTTTTGACTCGACTCAAAGTTTCGCAAGCAACATATGACTAAGGTTTTGTAAAAGTAGAGCATGTCATATGGCCTTGGTAGGTATTTCATAATCATTGGGGAACTTTTGATTTTTAAATTTTTGAAAAGAAAACTCCGGATGTCAAGTTTCTCTTAGAACAAAGTCATAGCAAAGTCTATTTGTACCATCTCATATCTTGCAACAACTTAGAAAAGGATGTTGCAATTGCATTCCACAAGATTTCAAGTTCTCAGAATGAGACATTTTTAGCCAACAAACTTAAATCTTGAGGAATACAAAGTTATAACTTAGGCACAAACGAATTATAGACAGAGCAACTATTCATCATTTCAACAGAAGAGAAACTAACATATATTAGCACATATGGGAGTGGAATATTTTATTTTATTTTTATTTTTTTATTTTATTTTGTTTATTTATTTTTCTTTTTCTTTTTTTAATATGAAAATAAAATTACGGAATTTTTAAAATGCGAGAAATAAAGTGCAAGAATTTTAAAGATACATGTTACCTCTGTGGGGTTTCCTCCCCCAAGCTAGTTCAAGGCCTAGGTCCTGGGAATTGTCCCATGGACCGAAGGTAGGCCATCTGTGCCTCGTGCAGTCGCCGGTTTGCATCTTCGAGGTTCACGAAGTGCTGCTAGTACTGCTCATGCCATTGAGTGGCAGTCTGGATGTGTGCGTTGAGCATACCTTGGATCTGCCTGTTTTGCAGCTCTAGTCCTCCCATGCGTGTGTTGAGAATCTCTAATGTGACCAGCTGTGGGTGAAGTGGAGGTGGCATGTCTTCAGAATCTGAGGAGTGCACATGCTCGTGCTGCCTTGATCCTCCTGCCTCGTGTGAGTGCTGCCACGCTGACCCTCCAGCCCTGTGAGGGTGAGGAATGTGTCCCATACCATATCCATACCCATGGGTGAACCCGGGTGTAGACATGACAGGGGACCATCACATCCCTGGTGTCATGGTGGGCATGGCTGGTGGTGTAGGCTGTACGGATGGTGCAGACTCCTCCGGTACTCCTCTCCTTCGTGATCTCCTGTGGGAAACAGAACTCCTGCGTGCTTCTTCCTTCTCAACAAGGTCGAAGGTGAGAGATGGGGATTTATATAAAGCGAGATCCGGGTTAGGTAACGGTATCTCGTTTATATATCCCGGAAAATAAAATACCAAATTCTGTCCCGATTCGTCACATTTTAAAGTGTGGGCTTGTACGAAATAGAACTCATTGAGCATAATGCGAGGAGTGGAGAGATAAACAATAGTATTAGCACCATGAGGATCAATACTAGTGGCAAGACGAGTGATGAGTGAAGTGCACATGGTAGGTGTAGTAGTTTTAAAAGAATTCAACCAATGCTTAACAATATCATATACAGGAGCGACTTTAATCTTTTTAAGCATGGTATAAAGCAACTTCAACTCAATATCATAAGCATGATGCGTGTCCTCTCTAGGAAAGAAAGAATTAGCAATCCCCTTAAGCATAAACCTCAAAGTAGGATGATGGATGTTGTTGATATTAGGTTGGAATTTTCCAGTCATATTTTGTCCGGTTATCGAGTGCCAAAAAGCACGACAATGATAACCTGAGAGAGAAAACCCAAGTCAACAGAGCATCGCTCATGAAAGCCTAAGTGGTTAGCAAAATCCTTCCAATAAAGGCTATGCTCCTTCCCGAAGCAGTGAAAAGTAATACCATAATCGACAATTTGTAGAGTGCCCAAGACTTGGATGGTCAAAAGACGAGATCCAAGTTCGTGCACAGGGGCAACTCGGCTCCATCCAACATTTTCGAAAATAGTATTAAATTCGACGTCCATACCTGTCTGCTGGAGAAAGTGTGGGTCGAAGGCCGGTGTATGCAGGAACTCGCGTTCCTTGAGGAGGTTGTATGCTTGCATTTCCCGCTCGCTCTCCAAGTCGATGAAGATGGAGTCAGCCTCGTCAATGGCGTGTTCTCTTGGCGCCTCCTCTTCTTCATGCAGCGGGCTCTCCTCACTTGCAGGGGGGCCTTGGCTAGACTCCCCATGAGAGCGATGGCCTTTCCGGAACAAGCCAGAAATCTGACTCCCGATCCCAGTGAGTGAGCTTAGCAGGAGAGCATGCTTTGTGGTAAAAATGCAAGAGGTTCTTACAAAATTTTCTTGCACTTGAACTTTGTGGAAGGTATTTGGAGAGTGATGGAGCAATAGAGTGATGGAGGGAGTGAAAAAATGTGAGTATGAGAGGGGTGGGGAGTTCCATCCAAGATCCTGGTATTTATAGACTTGATCGCAGGCGGGAGAGCGCTCCTTGCAACGGCTAGTAGCCGTTGGCAAAAGGCTGCGCTGCATAGCCGTTGGGCATGGGCCGGTCGCTCCTAGGACCGGCCGGTCCCCTGATTGGGCCGGCTCTGTCCCATCTTTTTGCAGCGCCCTCCAACGGGTACCCCCAAGAGGTAGACGGTTACGAATGACTCCCATTCGAAACTTTGCTCCAGATTTTGATTTTCCACAAATTTATTTGAAACTTTTTGGTTTTCAAAAATTATTTTAAAAATAAGATTTGGACATAACAAAAGCTAAACTTTCAGAAAATGATGTTTATAAAATTTTTAGAAGGAAATTTATTTTGGGCTAGAATTTAGAGTTTTATAAAACTAGAAAGAGAGAGACTCTTTTCGAATGCAAAGAAACAATTTTATGAAATATATCTATTTATTATATAAATATGTATATATTAATTTATTTTACATATATATACATTTTAAAAGGATAAGATACAATACCTGAGTGGGGACACCTCCCCCAAGCTAGAATGATGGTATGGGCCCCTTCAGATATTTATTTATTTATCTTTGGATAACTGCCGATGACCTTCGACAAGGGCTCAACGTTTATAGTGTGTTGGCAAGACTCTTCCTCCTTTATTGCTCTGTAGCTACATGAACAAACTCGGGAGAAGCCTCGGGTTGCCCCGGGATTTTTCCCGTATTGTTGACAGGGATAGAAGCAGCTATTTGAGCTATTTGGGTTTCTATCATTTTGTTGAAACTTGCTTGATTTTGAACAAAAGATGACAGAGTTTCAAGCTTTGCATTTATATTTTCAAACATTTTATCGTTGAAAGACAGCTTTTTGGTCAGATTCTCATTGATCTTAGCTTGTCCTAACACGAGGTCTTTTAAGGAAGGTTGGTTTGAATTGTAATTTGAATTAAAATTATTACCTTGCGGGCGGTGTTGGTTGTTCCACCCGTTATTACCTTGCTGAGGTTGGCGAAACCCATTATTGACATATGAAGCTTCTTCTTGGGCTTTGGGGCAGTTGTTCCCCGAGTGGCCAACGTTCCCACAGACTTCACATGTCATGTGTGAGTCCATGGCCTGGACGGTACTCATGGTAGGGTTGGTGGTATGATCGTCCAGCTTCTGCATCAGCAAGTCTATTTTTGCGCTAGCAAGTCCGTCTCCTTCACAGTATGCGTGCCTTTTTGTGTTTTTCTTCCTTCTCCCCAACTCTGGTTAGCCACCATCTTCTCAATGAGTGTAGTTGCATCCGCGATGGTGAGGGAGAGGATTGCACCTCCAGCTGCGGCATCTACGTGCCCTTTTGACATGGCCGTGAGGCCTTCATAGAAGTTTTGGAGCACGAGCCAATATCTTCCATTCCAGGATGAGGACAGGCTCGGATGTATTCCTCAAGCCTTTCCCAAACTTCGGGGATGGACTCTAGCGAAGATTGCTAGAAATTTGAAATCTTTCCCCTTAGGGCACTGGTCTTGCTCATGGGGAAAAACTTGGCGAGGAACGCCGTGCAACATTTGTCCCACGTGTTAACGGCTTCGTTGTTTTGGTAGAACCATGGCTTCACTTTCCCCGCGAGGGAGAAAGGAAACAAGCGGAGTCTGATGCTGTCCTGTGCGACATTCTTGATGACAATGGTGTCGCACAGCTCAAGGAAGTGTTGCAGGTGAGCATTTGCGTCCTCACTTGGCAAGCCACAGAGCTGACTCGCCTGCACCATCGAAATAAGGCCCGTACGGATCTCGAAATTTCCATCTCCAACATTGACAACGGGCCCAATGGGCACATTGGCAACAGCGGGAGTGGAGTAGTCACGGAGTGTCTTGGCCATAGCGGTAGTAGCGGATGGTGCGAGAGTGACTGGTTCGTCTGCCGATGGGTAGCAGAGAAAGAAGCGGTACGAGACCTTTTCTTCCTTAGGAGTGCTTTTGGATTACTCGTGAAATTGTTCGGCGGAGCAAAACCGCTCATACACTATCCCATTTTCATTCCAATAAAAAGAGGAAGAAAACAGCGAAGTTAGTCTGTTTAAATTACGTCTACCAATGCTTTATTATGCAATCGATGTTTATGCTAGCTTAGATGTTTTTGCCCTCCCCGGCTACGGTGTCAAAAATGCTTGTTGGCATTTCTTAACATCGCTACAAAAGATAGACTAAAAGTCCATCCCCGGCAACGGCGCCAGAAATGCTTGTTGGCGTTTCTTAGCATCACTACTAAAGATAGACTATATGTCCGTCCTTAATAATAATACTAGAAACGTAAGTTGACATTCCCAACCACCATCACTTCAGAAAGGTAACCCTTGGCCCTTAATGGCGCCAGCCTAGGTAATGCAGTCTGGTAATAGCAGTTAGAAGTGCCGGATTGGCCTTCCTAACCATCATTACTTACGATATGCAAAACTGTGACACGGCGCTGTGGGGTGCACAAGAATTACAATCCTTAAGTAATAGTACTTAGGTACGCCGATCGATAGCTCAGTAAGAATTAAGATTACTCTGCAAGCGCACAGAACTATCATTGTAGCATTTCAACCCGTGAGTATTCAAGGGTGTCATATTTAAAATTTCCCGTAGGAGGGCAATATGCATCAAGCGTGGTGTAAACATGATCACTTATTGAGTGCAATGGTAGGCATAGAGTAAACAGGAATAAAACATGATTTCAAAATAGTGGACACACATCTGGGTCAACCTCAAGGATAAAAAGGGAAAATAAAGAATAAAAGAATATAACTAACTGAGCAGGCATTGGTCATATATAATTATGCAAAGAACTGCTAGCAACACATCTAATTAGTAAGTCTAGTATCAGGACTAAGTCTGGGGTGATACGGAGATCCCCGCTGCTGGTCTGCCAGCCGATAGAGAATTTATGAACTCCTACTTCAATATCCGAACGTGGGGGAGTGCTAGGGCTGGATAGGGCTGTCACCACCAGCCCACCGAGCCCTTTGCCCGTGGGATACCGACATATTCGCCGATCTCCGCATACCTGAGCACCATGCTCACGTACTTGGAACAACTCCTAACCTCTGCGGACCCCAACCCTTCGGATTGGCAGGCTTGGTTAAGAGCAACCAAGAAGGCACGACGAACCATCACCTCATTCCTAGTTCTTCCTCTATTCATACTAATTCGATGAACAATGAAGAACGATGGTGAACAAGTCAAGAACATGACACATAAACTATATTCTTGTCCATATATTATGCTCATAACAAGATCATAACTTTGCTCTAGTTCATATGCATGATCATATAAATAAGATAAGAACTTGCTCATGAAAGAAGACCAAATTGTATTCATACCAAGATGATCCTTTTCTTCCAAGGAGACAAGCTCTCCTTGATAGCTCTTGCCTTGCTCACAAACTACTAGTACTACTCTAATGATACAACTGAGAGGTGTGAGGTTGATGACTCCAAAATGATGTGTGTTTGTGAAGGGGTGGAGCACCATCTATTTATAGCTAAGATAGGATGGTTTGGGCGCTCCAGGTTTGGAAGGAGGTGAAACCGCCCATGGGAAACCGCCTAGAGCACCGGGCCACCGCTTTCTGGTGGTTGGTTGCTATCTAGGCCTGGGCCTCTCCCGTGGTTACGGATGGATCCAATTCAGCTTTTTGAGGTGGGCTTTCTTATTTTCTTGGTTTGCGCATTTGCGGAATACGTCGTTTGCTTTTGCGCTTCTTCCATGATGTTGTGCATTTCCACTTGTTACACCATTAAACTTGCGGAACATGAATACTAGGGGTACAAGTGGAACTTGTTAGTAGTAAAGGCATATGTGCTAGAATATGTTTGTCTTTCTTCTTTTTAGTCTAAATTGGCGGCATAAAAGTGATCCATAAGGACCGCCAACATTAGCCAATGCGAATGAGCATTGCCTTTAGAACAAAGTGAAAGCCCATGATGGGGTGTAACAGCCGATGCGGTATGCATTGCCTTTAGGGTAAAAATAAATTCAACAAAGTTTGGGTTATTGAATATATTTACATCATGCCCTGCTACATTCTAACTTTCTTCATCGAAGACTTCGCTCATAATCTCCTCAGCGTCAGTGATGACGACAACTCCTTCAGCATGGGGAGGAAAGCCCCTAGCTCGGCAAGGGGAGGAAAGCCAGCGTCTCGCCACGGGCGTTGACGCCGTTGGCGGCGTCCTCGGCGGCGACACGTAGTTCGTTAAGCTGCGTGATTAGGGCTGCAAGAAGGTGGATGGATCAGCATTAAAATCTTCATCGGTACATTCCAAGATGATTCCAGGGGGTTCACCTGCCACCGTTCCATCCGACTCGGCGAGGTGAGCCTTCATGGTCGCCACCTCGGTCTCGGTGGCTTCAAGCACGGCTGCCTGGGCTTCGTTAGCACCCTGCAGCCGGCCGTTCTCCTTAGTAGCCTCTGAATAGAGGTTACAATACTCCACTTCATGCTGGTGGAAGCGCCGACCGTCGGCAGCGGTGTAAGAGTCGGCCGAGCCTGAAGAGGACTCCGAGTCAGATCCCTCCTGGGAGGCGGCACTAGAAGCCAGACCTGGGGGAGGTTTGGTTGAGGGGCAGAACGGCGCACTGGTAGAGCATCACCTATCGGCGCGCCCAGAGGCAGATGCCGCTACTGGCTGAGGATGGCAAGACGAAGATGTATAAGAGTTGATAGCCGAATTTAATGCCATGGGCATGAATCGACTTACCTGCTGTGAACACGCAGTAACTGGGGCATCGATGCGCGCGTGGCACCGCGAGATGGTCCCGCGGCTTCGCCAATTGTGGGGTTAGCTCGAGATGGCCCAGCGGCGGTTCCAGAGCCCCCTGCGACGACGGTTGAAGCAGTGCTAAATGGAAGACAACAGTTAGAGTAGGATCTGACCGGATGCATCGAGACAAACAGTGATTCTACCTCAAATAGGTGTGCAGCAGGTCAGCCTGTGATCTGATGGCGCAGAGTCGGTGACTGATTTCGTTGCCCTCGGCGGGGTCCGACACCGAGCGCTATGGAAACTGATGGAGTGTGCGGTTGTTCGCCAAGTCCTGGGGCCTATTGATGAGGCAGAGGCGTCAAGGCAGTTCCCTCGAAAGACGAGATGGTACGGCAGATTTTATATTGGAGTTAAGGCGTGATTCTTGAATCCGGAATGGACGTGGCGTGTAGAGAACGAAGCGTCTCGATCAGCTATTCTAGTCAGTAGCCATCTCGATCATGTATTCTTGTCAGTGACCCGGGATCAGCTATCGAATTGGTTTTTTGGGTCGGTGCCAGGGGGCACTGCTGTTTTAGATGATTTGGAAGACACAGTTGAAAATAGCCGATTCGTGTCTAAATAAGGGTGTTTGGTGTTTTCGAATAAAGGCTAAATGTTCACAGCATCAAACAAAAGAAAAATACAAGTCCAGCAGCGATTGAATGGAGGAAATAACTTCAGCATGCACAATGTGCCCGGCCTGTATAGATTCTTGATCTTTATCGGCCATGTCTTCAGAAAGCTCAAGCGTTGATGAATCACTCTGCCATTGGCGACCATAGCGCTAATTTGCTTCCTCTTCTGAGAAATATCAACAGTGCCGGTTGATGCAGTTTCCTCATGTTGAGTGATAGCCAGATTCACCTCTTCAAGCTCTTTCATCAATTGCTTGCGTCTGGTTTTCAACGTTTCCAACTCAGATTCAGCTGTGCTAACAGAGTTTTTTAGCGTTTTGACCTGTTTAGCTAGCTCAGTGGCTCCCTGTTTATTGGTCAGTTTGTTATTCTTCAGCTTCTCAAGTTCTGTCAAATTTGAATGGGTAGATGCAATCCTTGGGGCCACATTCTTGAGCTTGGTAAACTACTTTAAGGAGCTGAGGGCCTCTGAGCGAGTTTGCTGCTGAATAAGTTGGATGGCTCGATCGATTGGCTCGGTGTGCAAGGATAGGTCGATCAAATCTTTTTCCAGCCGAGGAAGAATCTCACTTAGCCTATTTTTGAAATCTGGCTCTGACAATGTTGAGAGTTTGAAGCTGAGCTCTTCTTCATCACAGAATTCTTCTAAATTGAAGGAATAGCTGGGTGATGAGGTCTGTGGCACCTGCATTTATCCACGATGTCGGCGAAAAATGAGATTTTTTGAAGGTAATTGGCTGATTATTCAGTGCTATGAGGGGTGGTTAATTGTTTTACCTTCTCAGAGTCGATGACAGGTGCTGGCGATGACGAGCTAGTCTGAAGTTCCAGGTTCAGTCTTTGCATAGTTGATCAATCATCTAGAAACAAGAGTGATCAGAATAGCACTGAAAGCATTAACAACCAAAGTAGTTTGCCAGGAAATAAAGGAGGTGCCGAGTCTTGATCATCTTCGAACACTAGACTATTTGGCTGCATTTTTAGAAATTCAGACATAAGATGTCACAAGTGAGAAGCTCCAAAGAAAGTGACGTGACAAACCTGAGTACGGTCAGGGGATTCAGTGACGATCGACTGAACTGGCTTTTCAGGGACAGTGTCCTGGATTAGTATTTCGATTGGCTACTCAGGGTCCTTCTCTGAAGAAGGGTTTGGTTTGGCTACCTCAACCGAAGGACGTTCCGTTTGTGCCTGGGAATGGCAGGTGAACATGTGTTTAGGGTACTGATACGGCAAAAATGCAAGAATAGATCGTGATGACCCGGGTGTAAGGTCTTTGTGATCTCAGCTTCTTGGTGACCGTCTTCTTGAAAGTGGTAGCTTTTCTTTTGGGAGCCGAGGTCACTAAGGTTTGGGCTGGGGTTTTAATCATTTGATTCGGAGAGGGTGCTTCGAAGCCCATCCTTGTCGTCGGGCATGGAGGAAAGTACTCGACAACTGTTGGTGGGATTGTTTCGGGATCCTACAGAAGATGGTCTATTAAATGCTGATGACTAACAGGAATTGGCAAGTTGATGAATAGTTTACCTCAGCATCCGAAGAGAAGTCTACATCTAGGGCAAGACATTTGTCTTGAATTCTTTGGTTAAACAAATGGGGATGCCATTGCTGCCACCAAATGTCGAAGGATGTGTGAGTGAAGCATGCTGTTGACCAAGTTCGGGGTGTGTATGTTGGAAGATCTGATCCCGATTGAAATACCCTGGTACTCAACGCATCCTTCATACTTTCTCTAGGCTTCAGGATGTCAGCAAAGAAGAGCCTGGGGGCAAGCTGACCCAATTCGGACTGTCTGGCCACAAAGTTAGGGTTGTAAAATTCATACGATGGCCAGACAGGTTGCTGAGCATTGTTGCTGCGGAGGTGCTTAAAATCAACAGGCAGAACACAAGGTTTAATGATGTGTTGAAAATTTCGATTGCTTGCTGGTCTATGTAGCTTGACTCAAATCTAAAGCTGTAAGGGAAAGAAAGCTCGACATTCTCTTCATCAGTGAATCATGTGAGGGTGTCTGGGTCAAGGCCTCTGTAGGGTTGTTTCAAAAGATGCCCTCGGCTAATGGTAATTCTGATAGCCGATGCAGCTTCGCCGTAAGATTGGCAGCTTCTGCTGACTTCATCGTCTCCTTCTGTGAAGTTTGATGATGGGAAGCTGAGGTTGGACAGATCAGGTTTTACCAATATGTACAAGTACACATTCAACCAAAGCTGGATTAATCGCCAAGGGCCTGAACGACAGGGGACTGGCTCATTCTTCAGCAAATAGGTGGCCACTTGATTCATCAAGTTATAGGCGGCCCCAAGAAGTAATTTTCCAAGAGGCACTGATTTCCCAGCAGCTAGTTGCTCTGCTAATGCTTTGTTGGGGTATGCTGGCCCAAGAGGGGAGCCACAGAAGATGAATTTCTCCAGCCACATGATCAGAAATGCGATATATTCTTTGTTGCTGATACTAGGGCCGGAGCCTTGGTTGGTAATGATATAGCTGGTCCAGCCACTATAGTCTGAGACCTTTGGGAGTTTCTGCTCACCTTTGAAAAGAAGGTCCCAGAGTTGGTCGGAGCCTGTGAGTTTGAGACCCGTAAGCATGTGAATGTCTCCCAGGGTGATTGACATCAGACCATGACTGAAAATGAAAGCATTGATGGAATTTGACCAGAAATAACAGGCTGTGCTGAGGAGGATTCATTCTTCTCCAGCTGGGAAAGAGAAAGATTAAGGCATTGATTTAGGCCATACATTTCCCAATTAGTACTTTTCTTTGCTGAGATCCTATGGAACCAATCTCTCAAGTCTGCTGGTATGTGGGGCTAGTTCTGAAAGGTTTGCTTAGTCCAAGATGATGCGCTGACTAGTGAGGATTTGAATGGAAGCTGATTGGTCTCCTTCAAGATGAAATCGGCTGAATCGGGGTTGCCCATGGGTCCCAGGTAATAAGTAGAAGGGACATTGGCCGATTGAATAAGGATTTCACTCTTCATTCCCTGAAAGAATAGAGAAGCTTCAAGCTAGGTGGAGAATCGAAAAGGGGGAAGAGTTGGAGATGGAGTTACATACCTCCGGAATCTCAGATGGGGTCGCCATGAAGTTTGATAGAGCTGGCCTGAGCTGAAGCAAGTTGCGGCTAGGGTTTCGACCTAGGACACAAGAGATGTGGAGGCGATTTGAAAGCAGAGGAGCAGAAACGCCGTCATGAAGATTATATGAAGGCCCTATTTCATAATCTGGTCGAAAGCATTAAAGAAGCTGTCTGGGATTTGAGGCTAATTTTGTAATAAAATCAATTTCATCCCAAAATTGGGGGGCATGTGTTTACACCAGATTTTGGACGAGGCAACAGGCAGCTGCCGCAAGGGGGAAATAGCCGATCGGAAGTTTCGGATCAAGTGTTTGGTGACGTCAGCACGACGCGTGAAGGCTGAAGATCGGATCGGGAAGATATGGACTCTACAACGGCTGCAGCAAAGCGATCATGAAAGGGGCCCACAAGAAAGGTATGGCTGGGTTCCGAATAATCTTAGAATTAGGAAATTGTATTATTTCCTTATTTTTAGCTAGGGTTTCTTTCGGTTAAGATTTTCCTCTAGCTGCTGGGTATAAATATAAGCCCAAGCACATTGTAATAAGACATGTCAATCAATACAACAACAGTTCCTTTTTTCCGGCCTCCGGCCAAAAACCCTTGGAGTAGGAGTAATGTAGAACCGGCGAGTTCTTCGACAAGTTGGGTGTCATCCTGTCGACGCCAAGCTTCCTGTAAGTCCCGTCATGCTCGCGTTTATCATGTATGGTTCATCCCATTACTAGATGGATTCGAGTAGTTATCGATTCTCGTTTGATCTAAGTCATGCTTAAGTTGAATTGAGGGTTAGTTATCGGCTCTAACTAGCTAAATTGGCATGTTAGTTAGATTCATTAAGTTACCGATGTTGCTTATGATCATTCATTGTTTATCTATTTACCTTTAAGCATCATCAATCTGCCCAAACTTGATCTGTTCTTGTCAACATAAATCTTTTGTATCTATCTTGCTTAAATGTACATTAATTGAATATCATGTTTAGGCGAGTAGATCTAGATCTATTTGTCATTAGCCGGTTAGTCCAGATCTTGATTGTGTATAGGTCGCACTCAAGTAATAAAGTAAATTGTGTAGAGAGTCTTTAATTAATAGATCTAATCATTAGCTTAAGTCATGGGCTGCAACGATCCGGTTGATCCCCTTGACATAAGCGATGGGTTAGATAGATTAGTTAAAGAGTTAAAGCATCATTTACTTTGTAGGCTTGTATGTTGCCTATACTTTAGATCGGTTGTTTCGCCGATTCTGCTTGTGCTTACTTGCTGCACGTTGTTTTTTTCCGATCTCTCTTTTATGCTGTTTTATGTCTCGCTCATGTCAAGATCGATTCAAGTGCGTTGATTAGCTACAACGATATAGTCGATCCTAATTAATGGATGTGATAGATTGAGACTTGTGTTGACGCATAAAGCAATGTATAAATTAGATCTGTTTAATGCAATTTTCTTTCATTCATGTTATCCTTGAATCGGTTAAAATTTGTATCGGATGTTTTCATTATATTCATGCTATCGATTCATGTGATCAGGTATCAGTTCTCTGGCCGATGGCCTAATGTGAAGGCCCATTGGGCCGGATATCTAGAACCACTTGGGACACACCAGTGGTTCCACATTGTGTTACTGATCGACCCCTTTTTTCCTTGTCAATTGCAAGTCAAATTGACTGGCACGCTTGGAGATTCATCGGTGCTCATTCACGCCGATTGTCGAAGCTAGCTAGGTCTGTTCACTCCGAGCTCCACAAGACCGTTCCGGCTTCGCTGTTGTGCTGAGCGTGGACCAGATTTCGCGCAAACAAAAACTCAAAGCAATAGCAAGTATTAAATGTGGAAGGTTGATTCTATCCTATTTTTGGCTTTGGTAGGTAAATGCTTTTACTACAAAGGAGAAGCATAGCTATTGGTTTTAAGTTTTGCAAATAAAATTCTCCAACAACTAGATATCAAAAATCAAGCTTTCATTAATCTTATTATCTCATATTCCATAATAACTTAGGCAACATGTGGTCCCTATTTTAAGTTCCCAATAGTAGCAAGTCTTCCAGGAAAAGTATTATGTGTGTCTATCCTTAAGTCAAGGTTATTCAGGTTAATCCTTTCATATTTTAAAGTTGTTTTCAATTCAGTGCAAAACAGCGAGCAGTGTACAAGAAAATATAGAGTTCAGCATGCGTACATGACCATGGACAAAGCTCGCAGCGAGGCGGCACTAGGGTGGATCGGCCGATCAAGGGCAGGGGTCGGCCGACCCCTCCTGGTGGCCATTCGTGCCCTGTCTCGTCGTGTGTGATCTGTGCATCGGTTCTTCTGTTTTGGTGTACTTTTGTCTTCGGTGTTCGTAGTTCCATCATGTGATCCTCCCCCACACTTGTTTCCTGTTTTCCTTTATGCAAAGCAAAGTAGAGACAAGCACAAATATATCCAAGCGAGATAACATTGACTCAAACTGACTTTTATTAATAGTGCATTTTTATTACACAAGACTTTCAAACTAAAGCAAACTAATCGAGCTAAAGTGAACTAATCGAGCTAAAGCAAACTAAACAAACTAAGGGGTGCCCTATTGGATACATAACTCTAATGCCTCCTAGAATTGTTCTGAGCAAAAAGCTCAAACTTAATCTCTATTTCCCTATGCGTTCATTCTTTCAGATCAATCCTAAGATTGGTATTAGCTATAGTTCTAGCAAGGAGCCTATTTTGATTCTTCATGACCTCTATCTCACGCGTTATCTCAGCCATCTACTGCTAAAGTTCTGTGTTTGTGACATTGGAACGCTTCCATGGAGGTTGATCTCACCGTGGTGTTTCCTTGGGTGGCACGAACTTGACTTTGGCTGGGTCAGCACGGTCTCCGTCGAAGGTTGGGCGAGAGGTGTACTTGGCACATGAGACATGGCCATCCCTGTCGAGCTTCACCCCCGTTAGCGTCTCATTTGGCTTCAGTGGCAGGAGCTTGACATCCTTCGGCAGCTTGACGATCGGTTCCTTCCGTGGCGCGTCCTTCAGGTAGAGGGTCTCCGGCGGTGATGGAAGGGTTGATCTAGTACAAGCATGAAAGGATTGCTCATGCTTGCAAGGCTAGTTTAGTGGAGCAATGGTGAGAGGCTTGGCTAAGACGATGGCTTAAGAGTCGTCGGCGGGAACCTTGCTAGGATCTGTCCCGTAGGGGATGATCTTGTTGTTGGCCATGGAAGTTTTTTAGGAGAGCTCGTAGGTATGAGGAAGAGGATGTGTTGGATGAGATGAGATGGGAGGCTAGCCGGGGCTGGTTATATAGCTGTCCGGTGGGTGCTAGGGCTTCGAAATTTTCTCTACGAGCTTAAAGCGGTGGCGGATGACCTAAGAAAAACGAAAGTTGGAAAATATGCGAGAAGAGAGCTGAAGGATCACGTCACGAAAAGACAGGGGCGAATGGAGTCGTGGGGGGTCGGCCAATGTTGACAATTCCTAATGTAATCACCAAGGCTAAAGATATCCCCGGCAACGGCGCCAGAAAACTTGTTGACACTGGATATAGCACCTAGGGAAATACGCAAGCGTACGGATGTCAAGGTAGTTTTCACCAAGGAGTATTCCTAGGTATCGAATTTCTACAGGGAACGTGAAGTAGACTTGTCAAGAACTAAGTGTATCCAAAGAACTAAGTGATAAACAGGGTAGAAAGGATCAGTGTGGTTTCTTTATCTAAGGCAATACTAAAGAAGACTTTAATTGCCACTACAGGACAATGCGCGTTCCCAAATAGGGTTACTCACATCAAAAGCCTTATGCTGACAAAACCAGACCGAACATGGTGGAATCCAGAGGATCTTAGGGCTGTCACTACCTAAGACCTATCACTACTATCCGTGGGCCTAGCCGCATTCACACGTAAGATATAGCCTAAGCACCTCGCTTAATCTATAAACTTACTACTCTAATCGGATATCACTAACTAGAGCACCTTAACCAGACGATGAACAGTAGTAAAGCAATAAAGTAATATTTAAGTAATGCGAAAGAATAAAGTTACCACACTGAAGAAGACTTTACTCGAAGAAGAGCTTCATCCTCTGAGCTACAAGTGGAGAGGTTGCCGACAGGCCCAGCTCCTCCTCCAGCTTCTCCTCACTTTCACCTTCTCTTCTACTCCTCACCAGGAGAACTCTAAAGCTATGACTCTCATGCGAAGAGTGTGTATCTAGTGATTGTTCGTGTTACAAATGAAGCAAGGGGTCCTATTCATAGTGCAGGGGAGCTCCAGGGGTACTTGTAGGTGCTCCGGAGGTCGGTGGCCCAAAGTGGCAGGGCGGGCGCCCTGCATAGGAGGGCGGGTGCCCGATTGGATTCACCGATATGCGATCCAACGGCCGTGGTTCCTGCCCAAAGGCGGTTGCAAGGTCGGTTGATGCCCGTTTTGTGGTTGTAGAGTCGGTTTGTGACCCTTGGAGGATGACATGTGGATCCATGGATCCTTGACACTTCCATCTTGCACCATTGGTTGAAAACCAACTTTGATTGATGGCTAGGATGGCTTCTAGGGACCTTCACACGGATCATGGATGTGGCAAGCGATAGAGGCAGGGTGGGCGCCCTGTTGATAGAGCCACCGGATCGTAGATCATGTACCGACCTTGGATCGATGGAGGACAAACTTGGATGTATGTCTCCCACGGATTGCTGATGTGGAACGTGGCATGGAAAGGGCGGGCGCCCTAAGGACAGGGTGGGCGCCCACCATCTTGGTCCAAACTGGCTCCTCTTTGGTGAGTGTGCAGGCCTCTCAGTTAGCTTTCCAACGCCTGGTCATTTGCCTGATTCTGAGTCTGGATGCATCCTGGGTGCTCATTTTACCCGGGACTGCTCCTACGGCCCACTCTCCAATCTTCGGAAAGCGTAACCTTATCGTCCGACCTCTGATTTGGGTGAACCAAAACTCCATTTCAAACACCTTGACTTGGTGTAGTCACAATAAGCAGGGATGAAGCTTTTTCTCCATATGTATCGCTGTTTTGTACTTACTTTGCACCTACACTCACATTACCTACTGTCAACAGCCGACCTGGGTGTGGGGTCGGGCAACCTGCCCCCGTGTCCATTCGGCTCCGGTCTCTTCGTGCGACTTTCCTGCGATATTTAGTTTCCAAAATTTGGACTTCCCATACGAGAATGCAAAAGGAAGGCTTTGGCCCTAATCTACTTGGTAAATTAATAAATTCAATAATATCTATTTCCTCTGGGCCTTTAATTGGTTCTAGAGAGTTTGAGGCGGTGACCACTTACCTTGAATAACGTACCTTCGTCGGTTTGAAGTGTGACCGCTTCATGGGACGAAGTGTTGATCACCATTTGCTTTGGAGCTTTCCGTGACCGAATAACTTCACCCTAAAATTAAAAAGTAATACTTGATCCCTGGGTGCAAAGTCCTTCTTCTTCAACCTTTTGTCGTGCCATCTCTTGGTTCTCTCTTTGTAGATCTTGGAGTTGTGATATGCTTTCTCACGCCATTCATCTAGTTTAGAGAGTTGCATCTGTGATAGAACCGACAAATTTATAAGAGCACAAGTACGGCGAAAGCCGTCGAAACAGCTAAACGACCACACTTGAGCCCATATAAACCCGGTAGTCCATGAAATCTCGAAGGATTTCAAACTAAATGGTAACACAGCCAAGATCGTACAGGGTTCAACAACATACATCCATATGACATAACTTCAGAGTTCGGAGTACGCAGATATAATTTACATCATAAGCTTTCAACTTAGAGGAAACAAAGTAGTTTTACAAACCGAGTCTTTCACAACCTTACTTAAATATTATACAGAGCCATGCTTAGGATCAAACTGCTAGATAGGATAGCTATTAAACACGAAGACAAAGCCGCCCACACTTCAGTCCTCGTCCACGACCAGGGTGAAGCAATTCTTGCAAAAACCATAAAAGATCTGGCCATCTGCAACAATTTGGGATAAACCCTGAGTACAAAATTGTACTCCGCAAGACTTACCCGTCTTACCAAATAAAAGACTCTCAAAGAATATGCAAGGCTTTTTAGTGGAGTTGGCTGACTCAGTTGCGTAAAAAGCTATTTTAGTAATCATAATTCCTTGCTTTCAATTTAAAGCCTGATCTAATTCAAGCACATGATTAATTCTAAGCAAACAATATAATAGAACCATAGCAGTTTGGTATTTACATGGATAACCATGTTCAAGTTCAAACTTATCCATTTCTACCATGAGGGAAGATCAGTCAAGTTTCTCACTATCCAGGAGAGATGGCAATTTGAATCGATTACAAACCAGCTGGTGTCCAATGCCAATCACAAACCTAGACAGACCTGTACGGGGTCCCTTAGGTCACCCTTGGTACTATTTTGGTACCAACCATGGGTCTGGGGGAGCGATATGATGGGAGACTGACTAGTGGCCAGGAAGCTCAGCAATCCAACTGCCCATGGTCCAATCTAGCTCCCAAAACCATACGCGGTCCAGCATATACACTGAGCTAACCAGTTCCCAGCCCAAATAGAGCTACTCGGCTTTGCGGTCGGAACGACTTCTTCGGCCAGCTAAGTGATGGCGTCTTTCAATCTCGACCGATGTCCCACAAGGATGTTTCCTTATTTCATTTGGCGGTGATTGGCCTACAACCAAGACCTCCATGGCTTGTTGTATCCAAGTCAACCTTCCGCCCAAACTCATTACCTTCCTCAGCTCACATGGTTATTTCACAATAGCAAATATAGCCAACCGTGCTTCTCACTTTCTATTGTGGTGGCCGGAATCACCATATCTACCGGTTCTAAGCCAAGCTAAGCAAAAGATGCGATCCTGAACCTATTTAGGTGAAGGATATATATATATATAGTTGTCCAATATAATGTAACTACGTTTTCAAACAATTCCTACACTTAATGCAATAAACACTATACTCAAGTCATTTCATTTCGAAAACGTAGGAAATAAGAATGCACTGGGGCTTGCCTTTCAGAAAGGTCGAGGGTTGGTGGTCAGGGCACTCAGGTAAGTCAGTGTTGTTCTCGACTCCTGGTTTGGCAGCTGGGGCCTCCTGACGGATCTCCTCCTTTACTGGATTCACCTCGGTCAGGGTCACCTCCTCCAACGATCACGTATGCATGGTCATGCAATGAATACGGGGATGCATAATAATTTGCAAAGTATTCAATATGATGCATATGGATTCTTTCGTGAAATGCAAATACACATGTATGGATCATTTTCTTTTACTCATTACGCGCATATTTCTTCTCCGGTAGATAGATTCCCATGTTCATATAACAAGTCATGATCAGTTCTTATGGCCTAATCAAAGTGACTTAGATAAACTACCCTAGAACTTGCTACTTTAACAACCTTCTCAAAATGCACTAAATATTATACTCCAGCAAGTACACTCTCATGAATCCTTCAATAAACACCACTGCTGATGGACCAAACAACATGCAAATGATTTACATTTGCCCCAAACAAATGCTTAATTATATAATCATTTGCTTCACTTATAACTAGACCTGCCAGATTGAAGTTACAGAAAATTCCTGGAAAAATATAGTAGACAGAATAGGTTTGAAATAGCTCACTGCCCAAAGTTCAGATCATTTAGACTTACAGAACATCCCACACAAAAATAACAAACAGCAGGCTGAATTTGAGTGGAAAATAGTTATTACAGTGAAATGTATCAAAAAAAAGGTTTCATATTTTTTTGTTGTTCCATCTCTCATGACAACATCACAGAAAAATACTCACACTCAGATCACTTGCATTTATTTTCTAATGAATTTCCAAGCAATCAAACCCTAATTAGGGCTTGAACAGCAACTCCATTGCAAAACAGTAACCATGCCTAACCACTATTTTTCACAGATTCTACTAATCCATAGAAAGCTAACAAAGGTGGAATCACATTTTTAGCACACACCTAGAATTAGTTATGCATTTTTGAATTTACCAGCAGATTTACATTTTAATTTATAACTCCTAGAAATACTATACCAGAACTAGGGTTTCATATTTTTCCTACATAGTACAAGTCACCAGGAACCTAACAAAATTTGTCTCACCCAAATTGGATCAGTAAAACTCAACTTATGAATTTTACAAGCATTACATCAATCCTAAAAATCAAAACAGAAATCTTTTCCTAATTTCAAACGAAACCCTAATAGCTACGGGTACCCAGCAGCGCACCCAGGCCACAGGTAGAGGCGTCGATAGCTGGGCCCCTCGGGTCAACTGACCCCACCGGTCATAAGCACAGGGAGAGCCGCCGCGTTTGACCGCGAAGAACTCGCCGACGACGAGGACTTCGGCCAAGCTGAGCACACCTACATGATCCTAGGACCAAGAGGCAACGATTTAGGCAGCTGGTTGGGGTAGTCGCGCACGGCGGCGAGCTCGTCGCCGGCCATGGCGAATGGCGGCGCTCGGAGCAACTGCTTCGGCCATCTCCGACCAAGAGTAATAGAACAAAGCACCCAGGGAGCTTTGGCACATCCTAAAGGCACTAGGGTTATGACAAATTGAGCTATGGAGCCTCTAAGCTCGGTTGGTCACGCTCATAGCGGCTCGGAGATGGAGTGTTTGTCGGCACGATGGCGTTCCGACGAGCTCAGACCACCAAACATGAAACTGGTTTCATATTCATGAAATTAAACACACAAGAAACCAGGAACACAAGGTAAACGAGGAAAAACGGGCTCGTGATGACCTGGCCACGGTGAGCTTGGAGCTCGGCGGCGCTCCGGCAATGAACTGACGACGGCGAAACGAATATACAGAGATGCTACAGCTTGGCTTCTTCAACAAGGTTGTCAGGAAGGTGGAAAGGGTCAAGAAGGGGCTAGTGGCGCGGTGGATTGGAGGGTGGTTAATCGGGCACGACGAACACGGTCGGTGACACCATCGTTCTCGGTTTTGGGTAGAGAGAGACAGAGGTAGACGACGACGATGATAGAGGCGAAAGGGATGGATCAGGTTCAACTCCAGGTGATCAGCTTCGAGTTTCCAACCTCGCAGGGCGGTGGAATGCGGCCGGTGGCGACACGGCAGCCCGGCGTTGTCAAAACGTGACGCCGACACGTTTGCCCACCAACTGCTCGACACGTGGTCCCAAAGAAATTTGATTCAGTTTGCAACGTAATCAACCGACTGAATCTTAATTTTCAGTGGCAATTTTCTTTCAATCCATTGGGTTTCAGGGCAAAGTCCTCTAATACCAATTAAAGTACTACAAGAGTACTTCAAATGCTAGTAAGGCACCTTGGGCTAGATCAGCTTGGTTTGGGAATTATAGTTCAATCAGGACAGGCACTTTGAAACTGAAACTGCTACACTTAGCAGATTTCAGAGTTAAGAAATTTTAGCCCTAACCTGTCTTAAGTGCTAATTTTGACCATCTAACATGCACTTTCATGAACTAGACCCAAAATAACATTTGTTCCAAATAAAATTTCTATAAACTTTATTTAAGTGTCAATGTCATTTGAAAAGTTTAAATAGCACTTTCAAATTAAATTATCAAACTCACTTTAAATGACCCTTGGTTAAACCCTAGAGCAAACCCTAGCTAATGACCAAATCACAAGGTACCCTAAACATGAATAAGGTTTAGCTTGACCCTCTAAGCTACAATTGACACTCCAAAAGTGTTTAAAATCATTTTTGCTTCATTTCACTATTCATAACCCTATGTGCACATACATACACACACACACACACACACACACACATATATATATAGGATGTAGCTAGCATTGCATGGGAAATTCACTTTACTCATACACATGAAATGATGATATGATACTCATGACATGCTAATGCAATGCAATGCAAGTGGTTTAGCAAGCTTCACACTGGGGTGTTACAGCCCCTCACCCCTTAAAAGAATCTCATCCTCGAGATTAGGGGTAATACCAGGTTTTGTAGAAAGTAGGGTAGACTTCCTTCAAATAATCTTCTCTTTCCCACGTAGCATCTTCTTCTCCTTGGTTGTTCCAAACCACTTTGCAGAACTTAATAACCTTACTACGGGTCACTCTCTCATTGGTGTCAATCACTCTAACCGGTTTCTCTTCATAGGTCAAGTCTATTTTCAACTTTATATCTTCAATCCTCACTCGTTCTTCGGGGACTCTTAGACACTTCTTAAACTGAGAAACATGAAAGACATTGAGGATAGCTTGCATCTCTGGAGGGTATTCTATAAGCTACCTTTCCACATTTCCCAATAATCCTATATGGTCCCACATATCTTGGATCTAGTTTTCGCTTGATACCAAAACGTTGTACCCCTTTCATCGGTGAAACTTTCAAGTATACATAGTCACCAACACGATACTCAATCAGTCTTCTTCTCTTATCAGCATAACTCTTTTGACGTGACTGAGCTGCTTTTATATGCTGCTGAATAATTCTCACTTTTTCTTCAGCTTCTTTCACAAAATCAATACCATAGTATCTCCTTTCTCCTACTTCCACCCAATTCAAAGGTGCCCTACATTTTCTTCCATACAAGGCTTCAAATGGTGCCATCTTAATGCCCTCTTGGTAACTATTATTGTTTGAGAATTCAGCCAATGGTAGCCACTTTTCCCAAGAACCGTTGGAAGATATGACACAAGCCCTAAGCATATCTTCTAAGATTTGATTAACTCTTTCTGTTTATCCCGAGGTTTGAGGATGGTAAGCAGTACTTCGAACTAGCTTAGTACTCATTTGTTTATGCAAATGTTCCTAGAAATGAGCGGTAAATTGAGGTCCTCTATCAGAAATGATAGTCTTAGGCACTCCATGTAGCCGTAATATCTGAGCATAGTAAATTTCTGCATACTCATGTGGTCAGTAAGTAATCTTAACAGGTATGAAATGAGCAGATTTAGTTAGACGATCTACGATCACCCAAATTGAATCATGTCCTTTCTGAGTTGTAGGAAGACCTACAATAAAATCCATGCTAATTTCTTCCCATTTCCATCCTGGAACGGATAAAGGTTGTAGCAAGCCTGCGGGCTTCATATGAACGGCTTTTACCCGACAACATGTATCACATCTAGCCGCATAGGCTGCAATTTCTTTCTTCATCTTTGTCCAGCAAAACCGAGGTTTAAGATCATGATACATCTTACTACTTCCAGGATGAATAGATAAAGGAGAACAATGCGCTTCATACATGATTTGATTTCTAAGTTCTCGATCTTTTGGTACTACCAAACGATCCTTGAACCACAAAATTCCCTTTAAGCTCTTGTTCTTTCATCTTACGTTTGATATGAAATATTCCTGTATCAGTTTTCTGAGCTTCAATGATCTTACTTTCCAAAGTACAGCTAACAGTGATGCTATGCAACACAACTGGATGTAGCAAGTTAAATCCATCTTCTAGCAATGGTTGCACTAACAGATTATGAGACTTGCGACTTAGTGCATCGGCAACTACATTGGCTTTTCCTGGATGATAATGTACTTCCAAATCATAATCCTTGATTAACTCTAACCATCTAATCTGCCTCATATTTAACTCTGGCTGGGTAAAGATATACCGAAGACTCTTGTGATCAGTATAAATGTGACATTTATTTCCCATGAGATAATGCCTCCATATCTTCAAAGCATGTACTACTGCAACTAGCTCTAAGTCATGTGTAGGGTAATTTTCTTCATGCTTTCTAAGTTTCCTTGAAGCATAAGCAATTACACGGCCTTCTTGCATTAGGACACACCCTAAACCAGTACCAGAAGCATCACAAAAGATATCAAAAGGTTTCTCAATATTTGGCTGCGCCAGAACAGGGGCGGTGGTAAGCAAATTCTGTAGTGTGTAGAAAGCAGTCTCACAAGCTGGCGTCCATTCAAACTTCTTATCTTTATGCAACAACTTAGTCATAGGGTGAGCTATCTTAGATAAATCAGGAATGAATCGACGATAGTATCCTGCCAACCCTAAGAAACTCATAACTACTGTGACTGAAGTTGGTGCTTTCCAATCTAACACTTGTTACACTTTGGAAGGGTCTACAGATATTCCTTCATCGGACAAGATATGACCAAGGAATAGCACTTTGTTTAACCAGAATTTGCACTTGCTAAACTTGGCATACAGCTTATGGTCTCTAAGTCTGGTCAGAACTATTCTTAAGTGCTCAGCATTTGCTCATTTTCCGAATATATCAGTATATCATCAATGAAAACCACTACAAACTTGTTCAACTCAGGCATAAAGACTGAATTTATCAGGTACATAAAGTATGCAAGAGCATTTATTAGGCCGAAGGACATAACAAGATACTCGTACAACCCGTACCTGATAGAAAAAGCAGTCTTTGGAATATCCTGAGGATGAATCTTAATTTGATGATATCCTGACCTTAAGTCAATCTTGGAGAACACCTTAGCCTTAGACAATTGATCAAACAGTATATCAATCCGAGGCAAAGGATACTTGTTCTAATGGTCATGGCATTTAAAGTTCTATAGTCTACACACATCCTCAATGTGTTATCCTTCTTCTTCACAAACAAGGCAGGACAACCCCACGGAGACGAACTAGGACGTACGAATAAATCCTTTATCCAATAGTTCCTGAATTTGCTTCTTAAGCTCAGCTAGGTCACTTGGTGGCATTCTATAAGGCCTTCATGAAATTGGTGCGGTACCCGGTTGTTGACGGTAATTATTGTATGATTTTACCCGTCAATTAAACATGAAATAAGGGTATAAAGGCAAACACCACTATAGAATAGGGTTTTAACTGATAGAATTCCATAGTTTTGGTGAATCAGTGTTTTGCAGGGGTTATACAGAAAAGAATCAATGGAGGCCCACATGTCGGATTAAAATAACAAATTCCACCGCGAAAGGAGATCAAGAATATTCTAGAGAACACTAGAGACTCACCAGAAGAAGCGGGGCCCACAGACCAGTCAGTGGGGATCGGCCAATCCCACTGACAGGTCGGCCGATCCCCTAGAGAGTCCTTCTCGCCTGCGTTTCGACGTGGACCCACATCCCAAAATTTCATGCAATCCTAGCCGCCCATCGAAGTCGGTTTGATCCAAGGGCTACGGTTCATCCCACCGGTCTATATAAGCACCCCCAGACCCCAGGGTTTCAGACAGATCACAATCAGATCAATCATTCAGTCAACCAGTCAGAGCTAGAAACCCTAGAATCATTAGAGCTTCACCATCTAGAGCATAGCTATATAGGCTAGAAGTAGAAGAAGGTGAGTTCTACTCGAGTTCCGGATCTGTCTAGAACTAGCAGGCTTCCCGAAGCCATTGTGAGCTCTCTCTTGTATCTTAAACCTCTTTTGAGTGCTTGAGATAAAGTTTATTGACATTATTCTACTATTGATTATGTTCTCAATTATGCTATTCATTGCTTATCTAGATTGTATTGATAGAACCCGCTGGGGTTTGTTCCTGATCTTCGATGAGAGGTGGGGATAACTCAATTAGGGGTGGAATTGACGTTGGCTATTGTTGGCGCTTCTTAGCGTCAGCAGAAAAGTCCGCAAACGCACAGAAGTACCGTTGTAGCCTTCACCCGGAAGTATTCAGGGTATCGTAATTTTCCAGAGGAACGGTCTTTGTACTTAGTCTCTTAAACTATTTTACACAAAAGAGACGGAAGGGATAGCTTGGGTAGAGAGGTTCTTCTCAGGTCAAATGCATATAAGCGATGGTAACTTCCCCATTACTTGCTTGCTTCAGGCCCACTGACGCACCTGGTCTGCCAAGCGATACCAGTATCAGCGCTATTCCGCGGCCGAACGTGGGGGGATGCTGGTACGAGTGGACAGGGCTGTCACCACCTGCCACCAACCCCTCTGCCCGTGGGTGCACGCAACATACGAAGGTAGACTCCAACCTAGACACCACGTCTACGAAGACGACTACTACTCTAGCGGCGTACAGGAACATTCGTCTCTATCAGGAGTCCTCTTACTAGAGCCTTCGTCCAAAGGACGAACGACAATCCCACAAACAATTAGCTTTATGAAAGTAACATGCTTAATGAATCAAACCAAAGTTGAACACGAACTTCTTACTTCAAGTAGCAAGACGATCGTAGAGGTACAAGTTGGATCGAGAGCCGACAAGCCCGGCACTTCGTCCACCCGGAGGCAGAACTGCTTCGACTCCGCTCTTTCTCCAGATCTTGCCCTCTCTCACTCTCTATACTAAATCAGCTAGAAGCTAATGGAATGGAGCTTGCTCTTCCTCTCTACATTGTGACCTCTTGTGTTGGTGAATCAATTGATGAATAGCTGTAGAGAGGAGGCCTCCTTTTATAGCTTGAGAGGAGGGGGTTCCATGTATTTATATTATTATTGGCGGTATAAAATGTGACTTAAGAACCGCTAACAAGACCCCCACACTTAGTCCTTTGCTCGTCCTCGAGTAAAGGTTTAAAGGACTAAGATGGGTCATCTCCTTGATATATAACCTGCGTACAAGATATTCCAAGCTTCACCTGCACTTGTGAACTTCAAAGTGTCTACCACATTTTCTTGGGTAATTGAATAATGAAACAACATGGATTCAAATCCCCTTGCATCAGTTAGCTCAGAAACTTGGGTTTTTATAATATTTTTGAAAAAGAAAAGATAGCCTTACTCCTCAAATAATACTCTCAAATTGCTCATATATGTGTCTGGTTCCTCACCAAGGCATTTTGGAATTGCCTTCTTTCATAACCCATCTCTAAAGATTTTGAGTGGAGTTTTGGGTAGGTATGAAAGTGGGCATACTTGCATCACATATTTTGTCAAGTCAAAAACTGAACCACACGGAAATACAAGTCATACTCTAGATTGAGATGTGCAAGTGTGTGGCATGGAAGATGATTCCTAATTCTAACTATTTTTGGTACTCCACGCATCATGACTCTCTTTATTGGATAGATGGATGATTCTTTGAAAAGTATGGGCTATAAAAGGAAATATTCATATATGTATTTTTTTTCTTGAACGGGGCTTTGGACTTTCCCGTTTATTTATTGCTAAAATTTTTTTCTCTCTTTTCATGCCCCTTGGCATGTGTATATATATATATATTTTTTTCTCTTTTTTTCTGTGTCCCTTGGCATACTTTTTTTAAACATAGCCCATATCTCATCTTAATGCAAACTTTGAATGGAGAGATATCATGATGGAATGCGAGGAGTAATTATATGGTGGAGGATGAATGTGCGACTCTTAGTGTAATAGTCGGCATTTTATTGGTGGGTGCGTGTGAATCTCAATCATGGGTGCATGACCATAATCTCACATAGGTCACAACAATTTGACAAAACTCAATGATCTGACAAGCAGCATATGATTAAAGGTTTGCAAAGTTAAATATATCATATGGCCTTGGTGGGAAATTCATTATCATTGAGGAGAATGCCATCTCATTTTGATTTTGTAAACTAAATCCCAAGTCCATCATAAAAAGAGCAAGGCTCAAATCATCCAGCTATATCACATACTCTAATTACTTAGACAACATGCGGTCTCTATGATAGTTGTTCACAAGTTTTAGGAATGTTGGCGAGGAATAAAGAGTATGCAAATTTTATCAAAGGATAGCATGGAGATGGCGTGTCAGAAGTTTTGTATTTTTAGATTATCAGATTTAAAACTTCAGAACTTAGGGAGATGTGAGGTTAGAGGTGCACAAACCACCGTTGAAGATGAAGGAGGTTTATGGAAGTCATGTGTCCTGTCCTTGTTGCATGATGAGTCACTCGGTGTTGTGCAATGTGCAGGGGAGATCTTGAAGGTGTGTTAGGTATGCTTGAGAGATCTCTCCCACACTTATTCTTGTACCTGCTTTATTTTGATAAAAAGAAAACAAAACAAGAGCAACAACAACAAGCAAGGACTCTATTGGCTATAAGACCAGAGAGCAAGAAATATATTATTATTATTATTTCTTTTTTACTGAAAACTTGCTCACTCAACTTTTTATAAACAAGGCCAAGATAAAGATGCAGAGAAAGATATGCCTTGGTTTATCTCCATATCAGATTACTTTCATTGATTATGTCAACAACTCAAAGTTCATTGATCAAATTTCAACACCATGTCAAATTTTGATCAAAGAAGGCCATTTTAACCTAAGCACCATGCTTAATTTAAAAAGACCTATCGATGTACCTTATAAGACTACACCCAAACCAGAGTTTATAATATAAGCAAAGGAAGCAAGAATTTGTATGATCAAATGAAGACAATTATAAGAAGTTGGTGAACATTTATTTACCTTCGCATACCTGAGTATATGCACCGGCAACATATATGTATGAGGCGTTGAAGTTGTTTTTGCGGCTAGCATGATGATTCTGCTCAGGTGATCTCCGAAGCCAAGGCACACACACATCAATGTGCATGGGCCATGGGCCTTGATGATACTAGCAAAGGTTCAGAAGAGGGAGACTCCCAATCTTTTTTTTTCTTTTTTTCGTAGTTCTCTTTCTTCTTCTTTTTTAGTCTCCCTTATCTCTCTTCTTTTTTTCTTTCATTCATTTTTCTTCTCTTTTTTATATCATCTCTCTCTCTTTTTTTCAATATATATATTTTCACTCTCCCTTTTTTTTTGCAAGGCGAGGCTGACAACTTCATCATCATTTTTTTGAATGACCCTTTGGTGTACATAGAACTTGGGTTTCTCACCGTCCTCCCCCATACTTGGACTTTTGCATAAAAGTCAAGTGGAGAGTTAGGGCCTTCTTACAAGTGTGTTCCATTACCTAGGAGTGCATCAAACTTTTATAGTTGATGTCGTTCCATGTCGTCAAGCATCATATGACCCGAGTTCTTCTTAATCTTTCCTGAAATTGTTAGCGACATACCCGAAGGTGCATACTAACTTAACAACATGCCCTCATCATTTAAAGAATATATATATATTTGTTTTGAAAATAACAATAGTAATAATAATAATAATAAAATGTATATATATTTTTTAAGGATAATCTGGGGTATCTCCCGGCAGTGCTTAAGTTATAGTCTTAAGCTTGACCGTGGGAACTTCTTGCAACAATCAATGGTGGTGTAGTTCCCAGCTTTACCACCAATCATAGGCATTAATATTCAAGCTGCAAGGTACGCACCATCGTACTACTACGGGATTTGCAATGTTCATTGCAAACATAAGCATTCACAACCATTCTCTCAAAAAGTTGAATAACTAGAATCAAGAGATGGTTGCGAGATCCTCGTAGAAGCAGGTGGTCCGAAGCGAAACAAACTCTGGAGACCTTGAGCATGAAACGTGAGGGATCTCAAAGCCATGCTTGTTAGCGGGCCCCTTTTTGGCTCCAGAGTTGTTGCTTCGGGCATGTCTGTGGCACGGAAGTTTTCATTCTCAAAAGATATATCATGGAGGATGATCACTTAACCTTGACCATTATCGAGAACAATGTTCTTGATGGCCTGAGGGACATGCATCTTTTTCGAGCACGGGGACAGGAGAAGGATTCGCATGCTCGAACAAGTAGCTTTGCTTCGCCTTTAGGTTTTCAAGCAAGTGCTATGGCTGGCAGAAGCACAACATTCAAACTTCTCATCGGGGCTCCCTTCTTTTTTTATATATATAAATGAGATTTTCAAGAGGGTGCCCTATAAGAAGATCAAAATCGAGGGTGGCATAGATGAGGAAGTATAAGAAACTTTGGTTCCGTTAATTTCCAATGGCACTACCCTAACAATCCCACAAAACTCAAAGATGAGTCCGGATGGACTTCTGAAAAGTTTGTCGGTCGGGACTAGCGGTATATCACCCTAAAAGGGTTTCCGCTGGAATGAAAGTAGTCCCAACTGTGAGGTTGTGTGGGGCTTTCACAGAAGTCCCCCTTAATGAGCAAGACATGGTTGTGGGAGGTGAAAGAATATGAATTTCTTCAGAAGAACGTTTCACTTCCAACAAGCAACAACCCTACTTTCGATGACTCAGCATTAGGGGAGACTTCCTAAGAAATGTCAGAATTTTGTGCCAAGAAATATTTTGAAGTTTTACCATAATCCTCGAATTTTGATAGCGAATTCCGAAGGATAAAACATTCCTTCCTTCGGTGTTCATGGTTTGGGTGAGGGCTCAACAAACGAATCGAAGGGTGGCAAGGGAAAGGATTCGGCTGCTGAGGGCTGTTCAGAACTTGACATGCCCTTGTATGGAGGGTTTGGGTACGATGATGGGAGAAGCGTGCTTCTCTAGGATGCAAACAAGGATTTTACTCTATTCCGTCATGGTTTTTATGAAAACGGCCCTCCAACAATTATGTCAAAGCATAGGACAGCATCTATGTCTAGATCCGAACAAAGGATATGCAAAAGCATATTATCGGATAAAGACAAGTCTAGGTCAGCATGTACAAACATTGTAAACCTGGCCTAGGCTGCACCTGTGGACTTCTTCTCTTTTTGCTCAAAATCGAGGTTTGCCCTTGGTAGAGCGGCGATACAAGACATGGGTAAGAATGCAAGATAAAACTTAATCTTAAGTTCATCCCATTCTCCATTCCCACTTTCTACGGCATCAGTGTACCGTTGTTTTGCCTCCCCTTGAGGGAGAACAGAAACAACTTCCACTTAAGAATTTCTTGTGTCATGCCAGGAATGCTTAGGCATGAACACAATTCCTCGAATTTTTGCAAGTGGTCAAAAGAATTTTCATTGTCGTGACCAAAGAAGGGTTTTGTCCGAACCATAGCTTTGAATCTCGGGTGGAGTTCACAACTGGATGGAAATTTTGGTTTTGAAAAACAATGTGGTTCAAAGAACTCCCCCTTTGAAGCAGAAGAATTTTGAATTTGGAGCTGGCTTCATGCTGAAGGGATCAAATAAAAAGGAATATTTTGTTTTTATAAAAAGAAAAGATAAAAGATTTTTTTGATAAAACACAAGAATACACGGGTGAACTAGGTTCGGAGATAAATATGACAACCGTTCCCCGGCAACGGCGCCAGAAAGCTTGTTGGCGCTTCTTAGCGTCAGCAGAAAAGTCCGCAAGCGCACGGAAGTACCGTTGTAGCCTTCACCCGGAAGTATTCAGGGTATCATAATTTCCCAGAGGAATGGTCTTTGTACTTAGTCTCTTAAACTAGTTTACTCAGAAGAGATAGAAGGGATAGCTTGGGTAGAAAGGTTCTTCTCAGGTCAAACGCATATAAGCGATGGTAAATTCCCTACTACTTGCTTGCTTCAGGCCCACTGACGCACCTGGTCTGCCAAGCGATACCAATATCAGCGCTATTCCGCGGCCAAACGTGGGGGGATGCTGGTACGAGTGGACAGGGCTATCACCTCCTGCCACCTACCCCTCTGCCCGTGGGCGCGCGCAACATACAAAGGTAGACTCCAACCTAGAAACCACATCTACGAAGGCGACTACTACTCTAGCGGCGTACAGGAACATCCATCTCTATCAGGAGTCCTCTTACTAGAGCATTCGTCCAAAGGATGAACGACGATCCCACAAACAAGTAGCTTTATGAAAGTAACATGCTTAATGAATCAAACCAAAGTTGAACACGAACTTCTTACTTCAAGTAGCAAGACGATCGTAGAGGTACAAGTTGGATCGAGAGCCGACAAGCCCGGCACTTTGTCCACCCGGAGGCAGAACTGCTTCGACTCTGCTCTTTCTCCGGATCTTGCCCTCTCTCACTCTCTATAATAAATCAGCTAGAAGCTAATGGAATGGAGCTTGCTCTTCCTCTCTACATTATGACCTCTTGTGTTGGTGAATCAATTGATGAATAGGTGTAGAGAGGAGGCCTCTTTTTATAGCTTGAGAGGAGGGGGTTCTACGCAAAAAGATCATCCCCACATGGAAGGACCCAAGCCGACCTCAAAAGGGCAGTTTCCACTTGCCATCTGTATTGATCGTAGGTGGAACCGTCCTTGGGGAACCGCCCTACACCTGTCAGAACAAAACTGGGCACGAGAGGCCCCACCAGGGGTGCGGCCGGTCCCGGGAGTGTCCGGTCCCCTGGTGGGCCCATCTGGCCACCACCTTTTGGGAGCACGTGGGCCTCATCGATAGCTTCATTTTGACTGGTGATTCAGCCCAATCGGAGTTCGGATGAGTGAGTTATGGCCAAAATACTCAAGCCTACTCATGAAGTCCTAAATTGGATTCGAAATTAGATATCTTTTTATTGGGAACTCCAAATAATGCAAATAATATATGCATTTTGATCAGCGCGACGAGCTCTCCGCAATGGTGTAGTCCATTTTATTATTTGAGATACTTTTATATTGTGAAAACTCGGATATTCCTGCAACATAGTGGAAAACGCCGAAACTCGTGGAACTTGTTAGTTAAAGAATATTTTTCTATGATGTTCCATGGATTTATATTATTATTGGCGGTATAAAATGTGACTTAAGGACCGCCAACAGCTGTCCGACTACAACAACCACAAGGTTGTTGTGCCTTAGCAACAGGTACAACGGCTCCGATTGTGATGTTCTTGCTGTGCCAAGAACACCATGTACCTGCTAGCAACCGAGAACAAGCAAGAACAAGATGAACAAGCAAATAACTCACGAATTTAGGCCAAAGGCTGAATCTGAATCACATGTTGGGATCTTGAAACAAGCAAATCGGGTGGTCTAGCCGACACACGCGTTTACAAGGAAGAAGCAGTAGCTATCTTGCATCTAATCAAAACCCAAAGTCATTTTGGTGGCCGGTGGTTCTATTATATGGAGGAGAGCAGCAGGGGGTGTGGGAAACCCTAATCTGGGCATCCCCCCTTAGTGGCCTTGAGTGAATACAAAGCCCAGCCAAGTCTAGGTGTAGGTCTAAGCATCCTTTTGCTTGCTGAACACAATTTCGGTGGAATCTAAAAGTGGGGTTGGACCCATTTGAAAGAGGACGACGAGCTCGTTCCAACAAGTCAAACAATAGCTTCATTGGGTCTCATATCATGGAGTTATGATGTTTTTGAGGGGAGTGCTTTCTGCTGTCTCGAGAGCTGAGTGCCCAATTAATGATGATTCCCACTTGTTCGGCTGCTCCATCCTCATCAGGGTTTCTGAACATGAGCCAATGGGGTCTTGAACAACATTCCTAAGAACAAGTAAATGATCACAATGATTTAGTAGCACCCAATTCTGAGATGAGTTTGTATGAACAGCAAGGAACGACTTTACCTGATAATTAAGCTATCATGCTCGGGCTCTTGTCATCGGACCTTGTTGTGCAGCAGGTTTAGTTGTATCAACGGAAGAGATGTCCTCATCATCCTCCTCTTCTTGCATTTGAGTCATCCTCGACTCAAGTTCATTCTCTTCTCCCAAATATGGTTTCAAATCTGCAATGTTAAATGTGGGGCTCACCCCAAAATCTACAGGTAGCTCAAGTTTGTATGCATTATTGTTTATCCTTTCTAACACTTTAAAAGGTCCATCGGCTCTAGGCAGTAACTTAGACTTTCGCAAATCAGGGAACCTATCTTTTCTCAAATGGAGCCAAACTAGATCACCAGGTTCAAAAAATCATTTGTTTCTTCCCTTTGCTACTAGCTAGTTGGTACTTTGCATTCATGCACTCTATTTTCTCTTTAGTGGATTCATGCAATTTTAATATCAGTTCAGCACATTGTTCAGCATCAAAGTTAACTCGTTTGGAGGTCGGAAGAGGCAACAAATCAATAGGAGCACGTGGCACAAACCCATAAACAATCTCAAAAGGGCTTTTCTTTGTGGTAGAATGTTGTGAGCGATTATAAGCAAACTCTACATGAGGCAAACACTCTTGCCACATTTTTATATTCTTTTTCAAAACAGCCCTAAGCATTGTAGACAAAGTTCTATTGTTTGTCCATCAGTTTGTGGGTGACAAGTAGTAGAAAATAGTAGCTTAGTACCCAACTTAGCCCACAAAGTTCTCCAAAAGTGACTAAGAAATTTTGCATCATGATCTAAAACAATTGTATTTGGTACCCCATGCAAACGAACAATCTCACGAAAGAATAAATCAGCAACATGAGTAGCATCATCTGTCTTATGGCATGGTATGAAATGTGCTATCTTAGAAAATCTATCCACAACAACAAAGACACTGTCCCTCCCCTTCTTTGTTCTAGGCAGTCCTAAAACAAAGTCCATAGAGATATCTTCCCAAGGTGCACTAGGAACAGGAAGAGGCATGTATAAACCATGAGGATTAAGGCGTGACTTAGCTTTTTGGCATGTTGTGCAACGAGCAACGAACCTCTGCACGTCTCTCCTCATCCTGGGTCAAAAGAAATGACCGGCAAGGATATCTTTTGTCTTCCTCACACCAAAATGTCCCATGAGTCCTCCTCCATGTGCTTCCTGCAACAATAACAAACGCACGGAGCCAGTTGGAATGCATAGCTTGTTAACTCTAAAAATGAACCCATCAGATAGGACAAATTTGTTCCAAGTCTTTCCCTATTTGCAATTCTGCAACACATGCTTGAAATCATGATCATGAGCGTATTGGTGTTTAATTGTTTCCAAGCCAAATATTTTGAAATCAAGTTGGGACAGCATGGTGTAACGCCTAGACAAAGCATCAGCAATGACATTTTCTTTACCCTTCTTATGTTTGATGATATAAGGAAAAGACTCAATGAATTCAACCCATTTAGCATGCCTATGATTTAGTTTTGTTTGACTTCGAATGTGTTTCAATGACTCATGATCAGAATGTATAACAAATTCTTTGGGCCATAAATAGTGTTGCCATGTTTCCAAAGTTCGAACTAAAGCAAGCAATTCTTTATCATAAGTAGAATAGTTCAGACTAGGCCCACTCAATTTCTCGTTGAAATATGCTATAAGTTTGCCATCTTGTAGCAACACACCACCCAAGCCAATTCCACTAGCGTCACATTCAAGCTCAAAAGTTTTATTGAAATCTGGAAGTTGGAGCAACGGTGCATGAGTTAACTTATCTTTGAGCATGTTGAAAGCATCCTGTTGGGCTGCAGTCCAAATGAAGGTTGTACCCTTCTTGGTGAGCTCGTGGAGTGGAGCTGCAATGCTGCTGAAGTCCTTCACAAATCGACGGTAGAAACCAGCAAGTCCTAGAAAACTCCACACTTGTGTGACCGTGGAGGGAACAGGCCAACTATGCATGGCCTCCACCTTGGCTTGATCAACTTTGATTCCCTGCGGTGTCACAACATATCCAAGAAAACAGACACGATCTGTGCAAAAAGTGCACTTCTCAAGGTTTCCAAACAAATGTGCATCTCGTAGAGCATTAAAAACAACATGTAAATGTTCAAGGTGTTCCTCTATTGATCTACTATATATCAAGATGTCATCAAAGTATACCACCACAAATTTGCCAATAAAAGCACGTAAAACCTCATTCATTAATCGCATGAAAGTGCTTGGTGCATTAGTCAATCCAAAGGGCATGACTAAACCAAACTTAGTTTTAAATGTTGTTTTCCATTCATCTCCTAGCTTCATGCGAATCTGGTGATAACCACTACGCAAATCAATTTTAGAAAACACAGTTGAGCCACTCAATACATCAAGCATATCATCCAACCTAGGAATAGGATGACGATACCTAATTGTGATGTTGTTTATCGCTCTGCAATCTATACACATGCGCCATGACCCATCTTTTTTTGGAACTAAAAGCACTGGAACAGCACAAGGGCTGAGAGACTCATACACATAACCTTTGTCGAGTAGTTCTTGAACTTGGCGCTGAATCTCTTTTGTTTCTTCTGGATTGGTTCTCTATGGCGCACGGTTGGGCAAGGAAGCCCCAGGAATGAGGTCAATTTGGTGCTCAATCCCTCGAATTGGTGGCAGCCCTGGTGGCACTTCCTTTGGGAAAACATCAGTGTACTCCTGCAAAAGATTAGTGACAACAGGAGGCATAGAAATAGATGCATCATCAAGTGAAAATAATGTTTCTTTGCACACTAAAGCATAGCAAATAGTAGTACTAGCATCAACTTCATCCATGTCAGATTTGGTGGCAAGGTAACAAGAGCCTTTTAGCTTGATCTCATTTTTATTAGAATGGCTAGATTTGGATGACTTCTTCTTATGTTTCTCAAGTTCATTAGCAAGAATTTGATTTTCACTAGCAACATGCTCCTGATTCTTAAGTTTGCTAGCTCTAGCAAGTTCATCTCTTAGAATAGCTTCAGGAGACATGGGGTGCAACACAATCTTCTTATCATTATGTATGGAAGAGTACTGATTTGTTTTACCAAAGTGCAAGGAAACTTTATCAAACTGCCATGGTCTGCCTAACAATACAGAGCATGCTTGCATAGGCACAACATCACAATTGGTGTAATCATGATAAGAACCAATGGCAAAGTCCACTCTTACCAACCGTGTAACCTTTACCTTGCCGCTGTTGTTGAGCCACTGAATGTAGTAAGGCTGCGGGTGTGGTTTTGTGCTCAATGAAAGCTTTTCCACCATTTCAGCACTTGCTAAGTTGTTGCAGCTTCCTCCATCTATGATCACGCGACAAGAGCGTTCCTTGATCACACACTTTGTTTGAAACAAGGTGTGGCACTGATTTTGTTCAGCCCTCTCCATTTGAGCACTTAGCACCCGTTGCACCATGAGACTCTCATAGTGCTCAGCAGCGTCAGCCCCAATATGCTCTTCGTCTTGTTGAAAATCATCTCCCTTCTCTACATTGTTAGCAGCAAGCAAAGCATATGTTTGTTCGTCGAAATCACTAGCAGAAGAATACTCACCATCAGCTCACACAACCATCATACATGTGATTGGGCAGTTCTTGCATACGTGGCCATATCCTTTGCAGCGAAGGCATTGAATATCCCTTGCAATTCCTGTGGATGCCACCGATGATGAACTCCTAGCAGGTGTAGCCGCTGCTCCTCTAGTTGGTTCACTTGGGAATGGTGCAGAATTTGTTGTGGAGGAGCGTGGCTTGATGATCGAGGAAGACTATGGGGGTGTACGTGATGGTGTTGCTACAGCATTGGAGGATACCCACGGGTTAGCACGACCTACAGGAATGTTAGCCCTCATGCTAGTTCGTCGTCCCTGCACTTCTCATTTAGCTTTACAAGCAAGGTGAAATAAACGATTGATAGAATTATATTCCTTATAAGCTAGAATGTCCTGAATCTCTCAGTTCAGCCCACCCATAAATCTAGTTATGGCACCTTCCTCCTTTTCCTCCAACCCACAACGAAGCATACCCATTTGTAGCTTTTGATAGTACTCCTCTACAGATTTGGATCCTTGCCTCAATTGTTGCAACTTATGTAAAAGATCACAGGCATAATAAGAAGGGATAAATCTGGTCCTCGTGATTCTTTTTAAGGCATCCCAATTTGGTGTGTTGTTTGGGTTCTTACAATGGTATTCAGACCACCATGTAGAGGCAAAATCAGTAAACTCACTAGTGGCAGCTCTAACACGTTTGTCCTCAGGAAAATCATGGCAACTAAATTTCTGATCAACAGCTAATTCCCATGTAAGGTATGCATCAGGATCGTATTTTCCATCAAAAGCAGGCATAGTGAATTTAATCTTTCCTAGTGAGTCATCAGCACATACCTCTCGCCGCGGTGGGCGAGTACCTATAATATGACGGCTGCGACGTGGATGGCGGCGTGGATGAGCATTCACCTCACCATCTAGCTCGGTGTCCGTAGAATACTCTTCCTCGTCGTGACCCATGGTGCTGCCCATGATGTTGTTTTTCTGGGGTTCTTCCTTGTCCATCTTCTCTAATTTGTTCAAAATAGCTGCAAGAGAAGCATTCACATCCCCAATAGACCTCTCTAGTGTGGCCAACCTGGTGTTGGTGTCAAGTTGGGCTGTTTCTATCTGACCAATGCGCTCATTGGTGACTCGCACATCCTCATCAAGGTGTTCGGTATGCAGCCTTACTTTGCGCTCAAAGTGCTGCAATAGGGCCTTCGATCGTGGTGATTGTGGAGGGGTCTTTTCGCCTTCTCCTGTCATGGTTAGTATGAAGCAAGGAAAACACAAGAATTTATGTCCTTTGAACTAGTGGGACTAGGTGATATCATTTCCCTCAAACTTGTGCAACCGAGTTCTTACATGTTCTCACCATGCTAAGTGGTCAGTGTTGGCAGCCAGCAAGAACAACACAAAACGGTGACACAACACAACCTTGTGATGTCGTAGATGATTTGTGGAGCTATAGGTAGCTGCAAGTAAAATCAAGGAGTAGCTAGAACCACATTAGTTAAAGCAAGTTGAATGATAGTTCAGTGATGGTACCTGCTGGTCCTAGGCTAAACCATGCTAGAGACACGAGTCTACACACATATGTTGTGACCTAGATCAGCCAAAACAATGCAGGAAGTGAGCAGCAATTGAAGCACTTCCTCTTCTTCTCCTCCCCCCTTTTCCTTTGTTTCCTTCTTTTCTGATTTTTTTTGTTCTCTTTTTTTTTCTTTTCACAACTAAGACAAATTTGCAACTTCTCACAAGGATTTGAGAATGACAAATTGCACACACTTTTTTGTTTCTCTTTCTTCTTAATAAAATAACAGTTCCATTGGGGATGGCACAACAACAAGAATGGAATATATATTTGAACTAGCAGCAGATGGATGGGAGAAAGAAAAGGAAGCAATGGTGATGGTGGCAGCGAAATGATTGTAGTGGCGATTGATGGCGGTGGCTCTGGGGTGGTGGTGATGCAGATGGTGCTGGTTGTAAAAGTGGTGACAAAAATGCGAGGAGAACTCAAAATCTAAAGGATTAGATACCAAGAACCAGCAATTTGACCAACAATGCAACCGAAAAATCAACAAGCAAGAACTAAGAAGAACAGCCAGGCTCAAACTTGTTCTAGGGGATTTCAGTTCTATCCTATTGCTAGATTTCTGGATAGTAGGTACCGAAAACCTTGCTTTGATTACCACATGATAGAACCCGTTGGGGTTTGTTCCTGATCTTCGATGAGAGGTGGGGATAACTCGATTTGGGGTGGAATTGATGTTGGCTATCCGACTACAACAACCACAAGGTTGTTGCGCCTTAGCAACAGGTACACTGGCTCTGATTGTGATGTTCTTGCTGTGCCAAGAACACCATGTACCTGCTAGCAACTGAGGACAAGCAAGAACAAGATGAACAAGCAAATAACTCACAAATTTAGGCCAAAGGCTGAATCTGAATCACAAGTTGGGGTCTTGAAACAAGCAAATCGGGTGGTGTAGCCGACACACGCGTTTACAAAGAAGAAGCAGCAGCTATCTTGCATCTAATCAAAACCCAAAGTCATTCTGGTGGCTGGTGGTTCTATTTATATGGAGGAGAGCACCAGGGGGCATGGGAAACCCTAATTTGGGCGTCCCCCTTAGTGGGCTTTAGTGAATACAAAGCCCAGCCAAGTCTAGGTGTAGGTCTGAGCATCCTTTTGCTTGCTGAACACAATTTCGGTGGAATCTGATAGTGGGGTTGGACCCATTTGAAAGAGGACGACGAGCTCATTCCAACAAGTCAAACAATAGCTTCATTGGGTCTCGTATCATGGAGTTATGATGTTTTTGAGGGGAGTGCTTTCTGCTGTCTCGAGAACTAAGCGCCCAATTAATGATGATTTCCACTTGTTCGGCTGCTCCATCCTCATCATGGTTTCGGAACATGAGCCAATGGGGTCTTAAACAACATTCCTAAGAACAAGGAAATGATCACAATGATTTAGTAGCACCCAATTTTGAGATGAGTTTGTATGAACAGCAAGGAACGACTTTACCTGATAATTAAGTTTTCGTGCTCGGGCTCTTGTCATGGGACCTTGTTGTGCAGCAGGTGTAGTTGTATCAACGGAAGAGATGTCCTCATCATGTATACTTTGCATAGTTAGGATGCATTCATATTCATACATAGGTTTGTATAGCGCTCATTCATTGATATCATGGGTGGGCGCTGAACAACATGTAAGCATGGTTCTTAGATGTGGTTTGTCTGCAAATGCACCCTATATTCTGGGTTCTGTGGTACGTCGCGGATGTGACACTCCCGTTGAGTCTTTTGTAGTCCACACTCCGAATGTAGAGGGAGTAGGAAGTCATTATTACTTTAGAAGACTGGCTATGATCTTGATCTTTCTTAGTAATATTCCCTTAAGTATAAATATGAAGTATCTTCGCCATGATTGCTAGTATAATTGCACCAATCTAATATGCCTTTGATAGTATAGTTAGAATGACTTAGGATATCCTTATGCTTCAACCTAATCCATGCTAGTGCCTAGATAGTGCTCTAAGTGATCATTATTATGTTGATTGATTAGTTGATTGATCATTATGCTTATCATATATATCATTATTATTGTGACATAACCCCTATTCTGAGTAAATAGGTTATTCATGGCAATCTCCATATTTGCGTATGCATATGACATCTATCTACCTGCATCCCATTTATTGCCAACCCTTCCCAGTGGTAAAATATAAATGACAACCCGGAATACTCCTGGTAAAATGCTACAATGGTGTATATTTTATCTGTGCGCTTGCGGATACAATATAATATATTCCAGTCACTTGCAAGAAAGAGAGATCTTTTAGAATCATACTAGGGATGACAACCTAGTTACTTCTAAAAGATAGAGAAGAGATCAAGTGATCTGTAGACTAATCAGGTTGCACATTAATCTATACCTCCCATCATTTTTAGCGCCACTGCTAAGAGTAGAGTCTAACTCTATTTTTTAGTGGTGACGTTACAAATGCCAATATGCATTTTTGGCGCCGTTACCGGGGAAGGCGTTTGGCATACATAAGATGTAGATAGATCATATGCATAACACCAAATATGTTGAGAAACCATATAAACCTTACTCGAACAGGATTACCCTTGTGTTTGTCTAGTTGTGTATCTTATGCGGGGTAATGTATGAACGGATTCGACCTTCTGAAGAACTTTATTGAAGATCCAGAAGCTTTGATCAGGAAGACCCAAGCCAAGCTCAGGAAAATCCTAGATCCTCCACCAGAAGACATCCGTACAAGAAGAAGTTTGACACCAGAGTTTGAGGTCATGGCAAACAAGAGCCTTCGCGAGTTCTCTACTCCAACCACCGCTAACATCCATACGGGACCACCCACTAATGTTGGAGACAATGGATTTGAGCTCAAGCCTGCACTCATCAACATGGTGCAAGCTAGCCAGTTTTGTGGAAAGGCGCACGAAGATGCGAGTGCCCATCTCCAACACTTTTTGGAGATATGCAGCACTTTGGAAAGAGCGAAGCAGTAGTTCTATGCAAACAAAGACAAGAACAATACATGTGACCTCTGCTCCACTGCCTTCCTAGCAAAGTTCTTCCCTATGGGCAAGACGAATGCTCTCAGAGGAAAGATCACTAGCTTTCAGCAGCACGATGAGTTAGTCCCAGAAGCATGGGAACGCTTCCAAGATTACATCTCAGAATGTCCTCACCACGGGATGGAGAATTGGTTGCTTATGCTGACCTTCTACCATGGGTTGACTACCAGCACCCGTGAGACGATGGATTCTGCTGCTGGAGGAGCTTTTCTATCACTCACCATTGAGCAAGCTACCATCCTTGTGGAGAAGATGGCATCCAACCAGAGTTGTAATGAAGAATGAGCTCTGACCCGCAAGAGAGGAGGAATGCACCAGCACAAGGAGACTGTTGATGGTATTTATACCATGCTTTCTACCATTATAACCGTCAACAAAACACTCTTTTTTGGGAAGAAATAAGCAAACTCATAGTAACATAGGTACAAATAACTTGGTTCCACATGTACATGTTAGTATTTGCTTGCAGGTGCTCAAAACAGGTGATTTCAGAGTTAAGAAGCCCAAGATGAAGATATAATGTAAATCCAGTCATGACGAAATGGCAAGACAATGTCACCATCTTCAAGGACTTCAGTTCAGGATCGAGTTGGCACTGGGAGGACACTATTCATGGTTCGGCCGAACCATGAATAGTGGCCCCGGCACTCCAACTTCAAGGAATCAAGTAATGGAGTGATACGCAAGAGAGAAGAGGCCACGTGGCCCCACCCTATGGTTCGGCTGAACCAGGTAGGGAGCCCTCGTGGCCATGTTGACGTGGCATGATCCGTGGCACACCCCCTGGAGTCCATTTGCACCTTTGGATCGCAACTATGTCCTCAATCAATGGCTAAGGAGAAAAGCACTCGGATCAAGTTGTGAAACGACAAGATAAAGACAAGAGGATCACACAGCCTCAGTCCATGACAGGTGGGGACCAAGGTGGTGGGCCCAACTCACCAGAGGTGGGTTGGCTGAACCACACTTGGTTGACCCACCTCACAGGCATCACTTCACTGACATCACAAGGCTTCTAGAAGGTTCTGGCAGGGCCCACCTACCAGTGGGCGGTTTGGCCGAACCGCCCATGGTGGGCCCAGGCCACCGCCTTACTCCACCGACTTCCAGCATGCCTCCCACGTGCTCATTTCATCACTGCCGTCCATCCAAGGCGGTTTCAAGGACGGTGGATCCAACGGTGAAGGTAGAAAAGTACACGGATCGCTGACATGGCGCTGCCCTTCATCCCCCTATTAATACCCCCCTAGTCCTTCACTTTAGAACAATCAAGGATCAAGTATCAAGTGTACAATATAGATTAGTGTTAGTGTAAAGAGGGAAGAGAGTGAGGGAAGTCTCTGGAGAAAGCCCCGGGCCTGTCGGGAGTCTTCTTCAAGGTGTACCTCAGCGGATTCAAGCTACTAGTAAATTTTTCATCCGAGTTCTTTTAGCATTTAATATTCTGGTTCTGGTACTTTAAGTATATACTGTCTTCACCTGCACATTGCTTTACTTGTGAAGTGCTCTAGTCTCTAGCTAAGATTAGAGTAGTAAGTATAGTGTAGATATGGTGTCTAGGCTATATCTTATCAGTGTGGGCCGCTTGTCGCACGGATTGTTTGTGGAAGCCAGCAAGTGGTGACAGCCTTGTCTGATCCTCGTAGTCCACCACGTGTGTAAGACAAGTTATTAAAATGGCAAGGCATCAAGACAATAGTACAGCTGCCTCGGGTAGGAGTTTTGTCTCCTACTGTTTCTCCTATCGCCTCTTGTGAAGGGAGGAGCTGACTAAGCTCTTTATACTTAGAAAGCCGAGATCAGATATCGTTTGCTGCATAGGAGCCTCTCTATACCTACAAGCTTTTATCCTTGATCACCAACCCCTTTGATTCCTATTGAAAACCTTGAATCTAGTTAGTACACTTCACGTTCCTCGTGGAAAATACGATACCTGGAATACTCCCGGTGAAAGCTACATTGACTACCGTACGCTTGCGGTATATCCGTTTGCCACCTTTGGTGTCAACAAGCTTTCTGGCGCCATTGCCGGGGAATGATAGCTGTCTTAACTAGAGTCGAGTCATCTTAGTTATCCTTATTTGATCAAAACTATCCTTTTCACACACACACATAGATCAAACACCCATCTTCGAGTATGCTGCTCCATCGGGCGCTAGTATGGAGCCGCCTAGTTCATCACAGGCCATTTTGGCCTTTCGTTATGAGCTACGCCCGAGTCTCATAGCGATGGTTCAAGAGAAACCTTTTTCTGGGGATGAAGATGAGAACCCCTATACACACCTACGAGATTTCGAACAATTATGCTCTTGCATACATATCCACGGGATGAAATGAGATACCCTTAAGTGGAAGCTATTTTCGTTCTCATTGACGGGAATAGCCAAACGATGGTATACTCGTCATGTAGGTAGTGTAAATGGAGAATGGGAGAAGCTGCAATCAAAGTTCTATATCACCTTCTTCTCCATTCCCCGAGTTGCTCGTCTTCGTGTAGAGATCCTAACCTTTAGACAAAAGGATAAGGAGCCTCTACGTGCGGCATGGGCCCGTTTCACAGACTTAGCGTCTGTCGGCCCTGATTTAGCTATAACCGAGCCAGCCCTCTTGCAACATTTCTATCTCGGTCTTAGCCAAAATTCCACACAATTTCTTGATTCAGCCTCCAAGGGAGCATTCTTGCATCTCCCCATTAGTGAAGGTAAGGAAGTTCTTGCGAAAATTCTCGAGAACACCCCCTACACTAATATCTATGATAAAGCCCCCGAGGAAGATCAAGCCCCGAAGGACGAACCTACGATAGCCGGAACGTCACCACTTACATCACAAGCTATTGAAACTGAACCAAAACCACCAATTCCTCCAGAGGATGTTAAACCTCTGGAATTTCCTCTTGATATCGAGGCCGATCTCTTCTCCGATTTTGGAAATGCCTCGAATCAATCTATGCAAAAGAAGTCTACAACTCGTAGAGCTCCAAATGATCACATCCCACATCGCCTTGAGACTCGCTATCTTAAGGAGACTGTTCAAGAGCTCGCATCTATTATGAGTGACGAATGGCTGAAGGAGGCTGAAGCCTCATCTGAGGTTATTAGGACCCTATCTTGCTTCACAACCATTCCTTGCGTCATAAATAGGACCACCATAGACTCTCTTTATGACCCCGCGGTAGGAGTAAGCATTATGTCTAAGTCATTAGCAAATACGCTCCTAGGAGAGGAACCTCTAGCCCCGACCAAAAAATTTCTTAAATTGCCCTCTGGGAAATTGGTCGAGAGCTGCGGGATTGCACAGACCATTCCTGTCACAATTAACAAGGTCCATATCCTCCTGCACTTCTTTATTTTCGATATAGAGGAATTTGACTTGTTAATTGGAAACCCGATCATGAGATTCCTTGATGGATTCCATGGGGGGGACCTTGAAGGTCATCTCGGGAAGAACCTTTGTGTTTCAATTCCATTAGCAAATTCTGTCAACTCTAAAGTAGAATTGCATCCCTAGACTAACCCAATAGAGGAAGTGATGGCTGCATCGCTTCTAGAACCTTCTCATCCTGATCTAGAAGAAAGATTCTAAGGATTTTATCCAAGAAGAAGCTGAATTAGAAGAACCTTTAGATTTGGATAAATCTGAACCCCCGTCTAAACCCTCTATAGAACTTAAGCCCCTTCCTTCTGGACTTAAGTATGCCTTTCTTAATGGTGATAGGGAGACTCCCGTAATCATTAGTGACCAACTTTCTGAGGAAGAAACCTCCAAACTCATCACCATTCTAGAAAAACACCGCTCCGTCTTAGGATACTCTCTTCAAGATCTTAAGGAAACTAGTCCCACTCTCTGCACCCATCGCATCCCAATTGAGAAAGATGCTACACCTTCTAGGGAGCCACAGCGGAGGCTAAATAATGCGATGAAAGAAGTAGTGAAGAAAGAGGTCTTGAAACTCTTGCACGCAGGCATAATCTACCCTGTTCCTAACAGCGAGTAGGTCAGCCCCGTCCAAGTAGTGCCTAAGAAAGGAGGGATGACGGTCGTGAAAAATGAGAAAAATGAACTAATCCCTCAACGAACCGTCACGGGCTGGAGAATGTGTATAGATTACCGAAAGCTTAACAAGGCCACAAAGAAAGATCACTTTCCATTGCCATTCATCGATGAGATGTTGGAATGGCTGGCAAAGCATTCTTTCTTCTGTTTCCTTGATGGGTATTCAGGTTATCACCAAATCCCAATCCATCCTGACGATCAAAGTAAGACAACCTTCACATGCCCCTATGGAACATATGCATACAGGCGCATGTCCTTTGGCCTATGCAATGCCCCTGCCTCTTTCCAAAGGTGCATGATGTCCCTTCTCCGATATGATCGAAGAAATCATGGAAGTGTTCATGGACGACTTCTCAGTCTATGGAAAAACTTTCGATCACTACCTAGAGAATCTAGACCGTGTCTTACAAAGATGTGAGGAAAAGCACTTAGTCTTGAACTGGGAGAAATGCCACTTCATGGTTCGAGAAGGAATAGTGCTAGGACATAGAGTGTCCGAGCGTGGGATAGAGGTGGATAGAGCTAAAATTGAGGTCATAGAGCAACTTCCACCGCCCACGAACGTTAAGGGTGTTCGTAGCTTTCTTGGTCATGTAGGATTTTATAGAAGGTTTATAAAAGATTTCTCTCAAATTGCTAGACCTTTAACAAACCTGCTTGCTAAAGATGCACCCTTTAACTTTGATGATGAGTGCTTAGACTCCTTTTATTATCTTAAGAAAGCACTTGTCTCTGCGCCAATCATACAACCCCCTGATTGGACGCTTCCTTTTGAGATAATGTGTGATGCTAGTGATTATGGGTGCTGTCTTACGACAAACCAAAGATAAGAAACATCATGCAATCTCATATGCTAGAAAAACCTTAACTAGGCCGCAATTAAATTATGCAACCACTGAAAAAGAATTGCTGGCCATGGTTTTTGCAATAGATAAATTTAGATCTTACTTAGTTGGAGCTAAAGTAATTGTCTACACTGATCATGCTGCTCTAAAATACTTGCTCACTAAGAAAGATGCTAAACCAAGATTAATAAGATGGATCTTGCTGCTCGAAGAATTTGATCTTGAAATTAAAGATAAAAAGAGAGTAGAAAACTCTGTAGCCGATCATTTGTCTAGAATGCAATTGAAAGACAAACAGGATCTGCCTATCAATGACTTCCTGCGAGACGACACACTCCTCAAGGTCACGGACCACCACCCCTGGTACGCAAATATTGTCAATTTTATGGTCAGAGGATATGTGCCACCGGGGGCAGACAAGAAGAAACTCATCCAAGAAAGCAAGGTACACCTATGGGATGAGCCACACCTTTACAGAGTCTGCAATGATGGAATGTGGAGGAGGTGCGTCCCAATGAATGAAGCAATCAAGATCATTGAGAAATGCCATGGAGCAGAATATGGAGGCCATTATGGGGTATTCAGAACCCACGCGAAATTATGGCAAAGTGGATTCTTTTGGCCTACCATGTACAAAGATGCACAAGACTATGTGAAGAGGTGTGCAAGATGCCAGAAACATGGAAATATCAACACCCGAGATGCAATGCCACTTACAAACAACCTTCAAGTGGAGCTATTTGATGCATGGGGAATTGACTACATGGGTCCGTTCCCCAAATCACAAGGTTATGAGTACATCTTGGTGGCAGTGTATGCCTTGCGCAACCGCAGATGCCTTACATTCAAAGAAGATGTTCAGGGAAACTATATTCCCAAGATTTGGCACACCAAGACTAGTCATAAGTGATGGAGGATCACACTTCATAGATAAAGGCTTCCGACGCTTTTTGTCAGATATGGGGATAAAGCATAATGTTGCAACTCCATACCATCCCCAAACAAGTAGCCAAGCAGAGACCTCCAATAAGCAAATCAAGAACATCCTGCAAAAGACTGTTAATGAAATGGGAATAGCTTGGAAGAGCAAACTACCGGATGCACTTTGGGCATACAGGACCGCATACAAGACCCTAATTGGTATGTCACCATACCAACTTGTATACGGGAAGATATGCCATTTGCCGGTAGAGTTAGAGCACAGGGCACATTGGGAAATCAAATAATGGAATATGGATCTGCCCTCTGCAGGAAGGAATAGAAATATGCAAATCTCAGAGCTTGAGGAATGGAGAGAAAAAGCCTATCATAATGCCAGGATCTACAAAGAGAGAACCAAAAGGTGGCATGACAAAAGGATCAAGCCCAAGGAATTTCACCCTGGAGACAAGGTCCTCATGTTCAACTCGAGGGTCAAGCTATTTGGGCATGGAAAGCTAAGGAGCAAGTGGGAAGGACCGTACCTAGTAAACAATGCAGCAATGCATGGAGCCGTCACGCTTCAAGACGATGACGGCAACATCTTTAAGATAGAAAGAAACAAGTGTGTGGGGGGGTTCGGACGACCCCCCTCAACAACTCCATTTGTAATTTCGAACATGGCACGGTGCACAACATGACTGCTGGATCAAACAGGACCTCAAAACTCACAAAACATGGTTCGGACGAACCACAAAATAAGGTCTAGTGGTAGAACAACTTTGCACAAGTGTAACTTGAGACGAGGACATTCAAAAGGTGGAACAACGGCACATTTGGTGGTTCGGCCGAACAACCCTATGCAGCGAAGGTATGCTCCCTGGCAGGTTTGCACCCTTTCCCCCTCTCAAATTTCGCATTTATTCAATTTCTTTCTTTGTTTTTAGATAGAAATGAAAATAAAAACTTGAAATCTTGCATCCCAAAATTAAATGAATAAAATTTTATGACACTTGAAGAGTAGAGGTGACACAAAGTTCAAATTTGACATATATACTTATGCTTGTGGGTAAATATCTTGATAGGAAATCATATTGGCTAAGATGTTGATAAATGTGAGATCACTCTTGGCTCATGAATCATACTTTTTCCATTCAAAGTGCTTAGAAGTTTATTTTTGAAAATGTCATAAAACTATAGTGTCACTTACTCCTCAATAGTGAGAAAATTCCTACCAAAGCCGTATATGATCATCATGTTTGAAACCCTTTCTAATCATGCTACTTGCAATTGCTTTGAGTTTGATCAAACCTTGTTGACCCTTGTTGAGAAGTATGTCATAATCCAAAGATCAAGATCACATACACACCACACATATATGATGTTTCTACACTGGAAGTACGCAACAACATGCCATCCATTTCCATTGAATAATTGCTCCATGTTTTAAAGGTCAATAAATATCTCTCTTAGTTGATATAGAAAAGGGACAATGGCTATGCAAAATGAAAAAGAAAGAAAAGATGGAGAAGTGAAAGTCCAAGAAAAAGGATATATATATATATATATATATATATATATATATATATATATATATATATATATATATGAGCAAAATCTAGGCTCATGAATAAAAGAAAAGAAGGATAGCCATGTCCCAAACAAAGTAGAGAGAGATCATCCCAAATAAAGGAGCATTATAGTTTACCATTTTTCACACACTTGCACATGTTGATCTAGGTCTATGACATTTTTCTCCTTGGATCCTTGTTTTGATTTTACAATATATGCACTGCAAGTATGCCTGCCATATTTATTCCTACCTGAACTACACATAAGCCTGATAGATGTAGGATAAAACAAAAGAAGTGTTTTTAAGATATGCCTTGGTAAGAAATCAAACACAACTGAGTGACTTGAGAGTACTATTTGAGGAGTAAGAATGAACTATGTGCTTTCTTTTTGAAACTAATATCAAAAATTCTAAGTACTGAGAAGGTAAAAAGTAAGCTGATTTTGCCTTGAGAGTTATTCCATTTTTCAACATCTCAAGGATATATGCTAGACAATGCCACATGACCCACTAGTATAAGCTATGTGCTAAATGAAAACTTTGATCACCATTATCTTGGATATGTCATTTCTACCTCTTTTTCTAACCTTTACTCGAGGACGAGCAAAGACTCAAGTGTGGGGGGTCTTGTTGAAGGTATTTATACCAAGTTTTCTACCATCATAACCATCAATAAAACACTCCTTTTTGGGAGGAAATAAGCAAACTCATAGTAACATAGGTACAAATAACTTGGTTCCACATGTACATGTTAGTATTTGCTTGCAGGTGCTCAAAACAGGTGATTTCAGAGTTAAGAAGCCCAAGATGAAGATATAATGCAAATCCAATTATGACGAAATGGCAAGACAATGTCACAATCTTCAAGGACATCACTTCAGGATCGAGTGGGCACTGGAAGGACACTATTCATGGTTCGCCCGAATCATGAATAGTGGCCCCGGCACTCCAACTTCAAGGAATCAAGTAATGGAGTGATATGCAAGAGAGCAGAGGCCACGTGGCCCCACCCTATGGTTTGGCCGAACCAGGTAGGGAGCCCTCGTGGCCATGTTGACGTGGCATGATCCGTGGCACACCCCCTGGAGTCCATTTGCACCTTTGGATTGCAATTATGTCCTCAATCAATGGCTAGGGAGAAAAGCACTTGGATCAAGGTGTGAAACGACAAGATAAAGACAAGAGGATCACACAGCCTCAGTCCATGACAGGTGGGGACCAAGGTGGTGGGCCCAACTCACAAGAGGTTGGTCGGCCGAACCACACTTAAGGCTTCTAGAAGGTCCTGGCAGGGCCCACCTGCCAGTGGGTGGTTCGGCCGAACCGCCCATGGTGGGCCCAGGCCACCGCCTTACTCCACTGACTTCCAGCATGCCTCCCACGTGCTCATTTCATCACTTCCGTCCATCCAAGGCGGTTTCAAGGACGGTGGATCCAAGGGTGGAGGTGGAGAAGTACGCGGATTGCTGACGTGGCGCTTCCCTTCATCTCCCTATAAATGCCCCCTAGTCCTTCACTTTAGAACAATCAAGGATCATGTATCAAGTGTACAATATAGATTAGTGTTAGTGTAAAGAGGGAAGAGAGTGAGGGAAGCCTCTGGAGAAAGCCCGGGCCTGTCGGGAGTCTTCTTCAAGGTGTACCTCAGCGGATTCAAGCTTCTAGTAAGTTTTCCATCCAAGTTCTTCCAGCATTTAATATTCTGGTTCTGGTACTTTAAGTATATACTGTCTTCACCTACACATTGCTTTACTTGTGAAGTGCTCTAGTCTCTAGCTAAGATTAGAGTAGTAAGTATAGTGTAGACGTGGTGTCTACGCTATATCTTATAAGTGTGGGCCGCTTGTCGCACGGATTGTTTGTGGTAGCCAGCAAGTGGTGACAGCCTTGTCTAGTCCTCGTAGTCCACCACGTGTGTAAGATAAGTTATTAAAACGGCAAGGCATTAAGATAATAGTACAACTGCCTCAGGTAGGAGATTTGTCTCCTACTATTTCGCCTATCGCCTCTTGTGAAGGGAGGAGCTGACTAAGCTCTTTATACTTAGAAAGCCGAGACCAGATATCTTTTGCTGCATAGGAGCCTCTCTATACCTACAAGCTTTTATCCTTGATCACCAACCCCTTTGATTCCTATTGACAACCTTGAATCTAGTTAGTACACTTCACGTTCCCCGTAGAAAATACGATACCTGAAATATTCCCGGTGAAAGCTACATTGACTACCGTATGCTTGCGGTATATCCGTTTGCCACTTTTGGTGTCAACAGAGACCGACATAATTTCCGCCAAGATGGACCTGCTGATGAAGAAGCTTGATGACCGAGCCAGTGACAAAAGAGAGGTCAACCACATCCACGATGCCTACATGATATGTGAAGAGTGTGGAGGCACTTGCCACTCAGGTCATAGCTGTCCGGAGATTCAGAAGGATGTGAACTACGTGGGCAATAGCAACAACAACTACCGTCCCCAGAATCAGAATTAGAATCAGAGCCAAGGTTGGAATCAGCAACAGAGGCCCAATTATCAAGGTAATTACTCTGGTAATTACCAAGGTAACAACTTCAACACACCGTTGAGAGATCTAGTCTCTGGCCGGACCAAACTGCTAAATCAGATTTCCAAAAAGCTAGTCTCCAATGACAAGTTGCTAGAAACCATCAACAATAGGATGGATGGTTTTGCCACTGCTATCAAGAACCAGCTCAGCTTCAATAAAATGCTAGAGTCCCAAATAGCTCAGCTGGCATCTTTGATCCATCCGGCCAATGAACGAAAGATCCTAGGCCAACCAGAAGAACTATAAACTGCAAACCTGGTAGATATCTTCAATGCAAGATGGTACCATGCAGAGCAACGGTCCAAGGGATGGAACGATGACTCTCTACTAGAGAAGAAAGGAGACCTAGGAAGACCCGTCATACCAATAGCCATTGGTGAACATGCCTTTGAGGAAGCAATCCGCGACTTTGGCGCAAGCGTCAACATTTTGCCCAAGGTGATCTACGAGAATATAATGGAGATGCACTCCTATACACCAACATGTGGTTGCAGCTAGCAGACCAGTCACTCTGCTATCCGAAGGGGATCTTGGAAGACATATGTGTACGAGTTGAACACTCATATGTACCTGCCGACTTCGTGGTAGTTGAGACAGGAGGAGATCAGAAGTCTCTGATCATTTTGGGATGACCATTCCTTAGCACCGCCAAAGCTATCATCTACGTCGACAGCGCCAAGATCTGTTTCACTATCCGGGGGAGAAAAGAAAGATTCAGCTTCAAGAACAGGATACTAGAAAGTCCAGCCCATCCACAGAAGTTGTACACCTACGAAGACAAGCATACGCAGAAGAAGACAAGCAGAAGAAAGAACAAAGCTAGGCAGACTCACACTGAAGCTGTGAGAACGATCACCTCCTGGTTTCACCACAGATGCCTAAGTTTGACGATCCAGGAGTACCAATGATCCACTGCACAATTAATCAGAAGATCTTCTACATGACCTTCTGCGACACGGGCTCGAGTGTCAACATAATGGCTAAGGTAACTTATGACTTTCTATTTCGCAAGACACCCTTGTACTCTACCTACACACAGCTGCAGATGGCGGACCAGACATTCAGATTTCCAGTGGGGATCGCTAAGGATGTTATGGTAAAGATTCGAGATCACTATGTCCCCACTGACTTCTTAGTCCTGGATATGGGAGAAGAAGAGTGCGACCCACGGCTCGTACTTGGAAGACAGATCCTCAACACTACAAGAGCAATCATCTACATGAGATCAGGGGAGGTCCACTTCCAATTCCACAAGGAGAAGGTCCACTGCTACTTTAACAGTTACACAAATTATGAGCAGCCAAAGAAGAACAGGTCAAGGAGGAGACGCCAAAAGACCCAACCACTCAAGGATGGTTGGGCAGATTATGAAGGAGAAGTCAAGAGAAGTGACTACGTCAAGTCCGAAGAAAAGAAGGAAGAAGAAACTGTAAAGGATGAGCTCCCAATTTCTACCTCACCAGCAACATCAACTCCACCAATCAGGAAGGAAATGGAGGAAAAATGAGTCGCCTTCCAGCTCACCATCATCTGAAGTGCAACCAGGGTCACCTCAACCCGACGATGCACCCGATAAGGGATGAACGGACAAGGAGTCCTGTCGGAGGGCTATAAACTACCGAGGCTTCACCAAAAGGTAAAATTGGTACTTATCCATATTTACTTTTAGCATTAATACCTTATTATTTGCATATTTACTTTCTTGCACTTAAAAATAAAAATACTCATTGCTTAGCATAATAAAATCTATAAGCCCAATGTGACTAATCTTGTGGCACAGCTCATCAAGACTATTCACTGTGGTGGCACCAAAAAATAATCTTGTATCTAGGATAAATCCCTGCATCATATTTACTTTTTGCAACCATAAATTAAAAACACCAAAAATATGTGGGCACATTGTTGGAGCTTCTTAGTGTCATCAGAAAAGTCCGCAAGCGCACGAAAGTACCGTTGTAGCCTTCACCCGGAAGTATTCAGGGTATCGTAATTTCTCAGAGGAACGGTCTTTGTACTTAGTCTCTTAAACTAGTTTACTCAGAAGAGACAGAAGGGATATCTTGGGTAGAGACGTTCTTCTAAGGTCAAATGCATATAAGCGATGGAAACTTTCCCACTACTTGCTTGCTTCGGGCCCACTAACGCACCTGGTCTGCCAGGCGATACCAGTATCAGCGCTATTCCGCGTCCGAATGTGGGGGGATGCTGGTATGAGTGGACAGGGCTGTCACCACCTACCACCTACCCCTCTGCCCGTGGGCGCGCGCAACATACGAAGGTAGACTCCGACCTAGACACCACGTCTACGAAGGCGACTACTACTCTAGCGGCGTACAGGAACATCCGTCTCTATCAGGAGTCCTCTTACTAGAGCATCCGTCCAAAGGACGAACAACGATCCCACAAACAAGTAGCTTTATGGAAGTAACATGCTTAATGAATCAAACCAAAGTTGAACACGAACTTCTTACTTCAAGTAGCAAGACGATCATAGAGGTACAAGTTGGATCGAGAGCTGACAAGCCCGGCACTTCGTCCACCCGGAGGCAGAACTGCTTCGACTCCGCTCTTTTTCCAGCTCTTGTCCCTCTCTCACTCTCTATACTAAATTAGCTATAAGCTAGTGGAGTGGAGCTTTCTCTTCCTCTCTACATTGTGATCTCTTGTGTTGGTGAGTGAATTCATTGATGAATAGGGTGTAGAGAGGAGGCCTGCTTTTATAGCTTGAGAGGAGGGGGTTCTATGCAAAAGGATCATCCTCACATGGAAAGATCCAAACTGACCTCCAAAGGGTGGTTTCCACTTGCCATCTGTGTTGATCATAGGTGGGACCGTCCTTGGGGAACCGCCCTACACCTGTCAGAAGAAAACTGGGCCCGAGAGGCCCCACCAGGGGGCGGACGGTCCCGGGGCGGCCGGTCCCCTGGCTGGGCCTTCTGGCCACTGTCTCTTGGGAGCACGTGGGCCTCGTCGATAGCTTCGTTTTGACTGGTGATTCAGCCCAATCGGAGTTCGGATGAGTGAGTTATGGCCAAAATACTCAAGCTTACTCGTGAAGTCCTAAATTGGATTCGAACTTATATATCTTTTTATTGGGAACTCCAAATAATGTAAATAATATATGCATTTTGATCAGCGTGACGAGCTCTCCGTAATGGTGTAGTCCATTTTATTATTTGAGATACTTTTATGTTGTAAAAACTCGGATATTCCTGCAACATAGTGGAAAACACCAAAACTCGTGGAACTTGTTAGTTAAAGAATATTTTTCTATGATGTTCCATGGATTTATATTATTATTGGCGGTATAAAATGTGACTTAAGGACCGCCAACAAGGCCCCCACACTTAGTCCTTTGCTCGTCCTCGAGTAAAGGTTTAAAGGACTAAGATGGGTCATCTCCTTGATATATAACCTGCATACAAGATGTTCCAAGCTTCACCTGCACTTGTGAACTTCAAAGTGTCTACCACATTTTCTTGGGTAATTGAATAATGGAACAACATGGATTTAAATCCCCTTGCATCAGTTAGCTCAGAAACTTGGGTTTTTATATTATTTTTGAAAAAGAAAAGATAGCCTTGCTCCTTAAATGATACTGTCAAATCGCTCATATATGTGTCTGGTTCCTCACCAAGGCATTTTGCAATTGCCTTCTTTCATAACCCATCTCTAAAGATTTTGAGTGGAGTTTTGAGTAGGTATGAAAGTGGGCATACTTGCATCACATATATTGTCAAGTCAAAAACCGAACCACATGGAAATACAAGTCATACACTAGATTGAGATGTGCAAGTGTGTGGCATGGAAGATGATTCCTAATTCTAACTATTTTTGGTACTCCATGCATCATGACTCTCTTTATTGGATAGATGGATGATTCTTTGAAAAGTATGGGCTATAAAAGGAAATATTCATATATGCATTTTTTTTCTTGAACGGGGCTTTGGACTTTCCCGTTTGTTTATTGCTAAAAATTTTTTCTCTCTTTTCGTGCCCCTTGACATGTGTATATATATATATTTTCTCTTTTTTTGTGTCCCTTGGCATACTTTTTTTTAAACATAGCCCATGTCTCTTCTTAATGCAAACTTTGAATGGAGAGATATCATGATGGAATACGAGGAGTAATTATATGGTGGAGGATGAATGCGCGACTCTTAGGGTAAGAGTCGTCATTTTTATTTGGTGGATAACAAATGCGCGGCTCTCAGTATAAGAGTCGGCATTTTTATTTGGTGGAAGAGTGTACAACTCTTAGGTAAGAGTTGGCGTTTTTGGTGGATGACAGGGTGCATGTTGTGCGCAACTCTTAGTGTAAGAGTCGGCATTTTATTGGTGGGTGCGTGTGAATATCAATCATGGGTGCATGACCATAATCTCACATAGGTCACAACAATTTGACAAAACTCAATGATCCGACAAGGAGCATATGACTAAAGGTTTGCAGAAGTTAAACATGTATTATGGCCTTGGTGGGAAATTCATTATCATTGAGGAGCATGCCATCTCATTTTGATGTTGTAAAATAAATCCCAAGTCCATCATAAAAAGAGCAAGGTTCAAATCATCTAGCTATATCACATACTCCAATTACTTAGACAACATGGGGTCCCTATGATAGTTATTCACATGTTATAGGAATGTTGGCGAGGAATAAGGAGTATACAAATTTTATCAAATGATAGAATGGAGATGGCGTGTCAGAAGTTTTGCATTTTTAGATTATCAGATTTAAAACTTCAGAACTTAGGGAGATGTGAGGGTAGAGGTGCACAAACCACCGTTGAAGATGAAGGAGGTTTGTGGAAGTCATGTGTCCTGTCCTTGTTGCGTGATGAGTCATCGGTGTTGTGCAACGTGCAGGGGAGATCTTGAAGGTGTGTTAGGTATGCTTGAGAGATCTCCCCCACACTTATTCTTGTACCTGCTTTATTTTGATAAAAAGATAACAAAACAAGAGCAACAACAACAAGGAAGGACTCTATTGGCTATAAGACCAGAGAGCAAGAAAGATATTATTAGTATTTCTTTTTTTATTGAAAACTTGTTCACTCAACTCTTTATAAACAAGGCCAAGATAAAGATGCAGAGAAAGATATGCCTTGGTTTATATCCATATCAGATTACTTTCATTGATTATGTCAACAACTCAAAGTTCATTGATCAAATTTCAACACCATGTCAAATTTTGATCAAAGAAGGCCATTTTAACCTAAGCACCATGCTTAATTTAAAAAAAAGACCTATGGAAGTACCTTATAAGACTACATCCAAACCAGAGTTTATAACATAAGCAAAGGAAGCATGAATTTGTATGATCAAATGAAGACAATTATAAGAAGTTGGTGAACATTTATTTACCTTCGCATACCTGAGTATATGTACCGGCAACATATATGTATGAGGCGTTGAAGTTGTTGTTGCAGCTAGCATGATGGTTCTGCTTAGGTGATCTCTGAAGCCAGGCCACACACACATCAATGAGCATGGGCCATGGGCCTTGATGATACTAGCAAAGGTTCAGAAGAGGGTGACTCCCAATCTTTTTTTTCTAGTTCTCTTTCTTTTTTTCTTTTTTTAGTCTCCCTCATCTCTCTTCTTTTTTTTCTTTTATTCATTTTTTCTTCTCTTTTTTTATATCATCTCTCTCTCTTTTTTTCAATATATATATTAACTCTCTCTTCTTCTTATTTTGCAAGGCGAGGCTAACATCTTCATCATCATTTTTTGAATGACCCTTTGGTGTGCATGGAACTTGGGTTTCTCACCGTCCTCCCCCCACACTAGGACTTTTGCATAAAAGTCAAGTGCAGAGTTAGGGCCTTCTTACAAGTGTGTTCCATTACCTAGGAGTGCATCAAGCTTTTGTAGTTGATGTCGTTCCATGTCATCAAGCATCATATGATTCGAGTTCTTCTTAATCTTTCCTGAAATGGTTAGCGACATACCCGAAGGTGCATACTAACTTGACAACATGCCCTCACCATTTAAAGAAGATATATATATTTTTTGAAAATAACAATAGTAATAATAATAATAAAATATATATATTTTTTTAAGGATAATCCAGGGTATCTCCCGGCAGTGCTTAAGTTATGGTCTTAAGCTTGACCGTGGGAACATCTTCTTGCAGCAATCAATGGTGGTGTAGTTCCCAACTTTACCACCAATCATAGGCATTGATATTCAAGCTATAAGGTATGCACCATCATACTGCTACAGGATTTGCAATGTTCATGACAAACATAAGCATTCACAACCACTCTCAAAAAGTTGAACAACTAGAATCAAGAGATGGTTGCGAGATCCTCGTAGAAGCAGGTGGTTCGAAGCGAAACAAACTCTGGAGACCTTGAGCTTGAAACGTGAGGGACCTCAAAGCCATGCTTGTTAGCGGGCCCCTTCTTGGCTCCAGAGTTGTTGCTTCGGGCATGTCCGTGGCACGGAAGTTTTCATTCTCAAAAGATACATCATGGAGGATGATCACTTAACCTTGACCATTATCCAGAACAATGTTCTTGATGGCCAGAGGGACTTGCATCTTGTTCGAGCACGGGCGCAGAAGAAGGATTCGCATGCTCGAACAAGTAGCTTTGCTTTGCCTTTAGGTTTTTGAGCAAGTGCTATAGCTGGCAGAAGCAAAACTTTCAAACTTCTCATCGGGGCTCCCTTCTTTTTTTTCATATATATAAATGAGATTTTCAAGAGGGTGCCCTATGAGAAGATCAAAATCGAGGATGGCATAGATGAGGAAGTATAAGAAACTTTGGTTCCATTAATTTCCAATGGCACTACCCTAACAATCCCACAAAACTCAAAGATGAGTCCGGATGGACTTCTGAAAAGTTTGTCGATCGGAACTAGCGGCATATTGCTCTAAAAGGGTTTCCGCTGGAATGAATGTAGTCCCAACTGTGAGGTTGTGTAGGGCTTTCACAGAAGTCCCCCTTAATGAGCAAGACATGGTTGTTGGAGGTGAAAGAATATGAATTTCTTCAGAAGAACGTTTCACTTCCAACAAGCAACAACCGTACTTTCGATGACTCAGCATTAGGGGAGACTTCCTGAGAAATGTCAGAATTTTGTGCCAAGAAATGTTTCGAAGTTTTGCCATAATCCTCGAAAATAATCTTTTATCTAGGATAAATCCTTGCATCATATTTACTTTTTGCAACCATAAATTAAGAACACCAAACATATGTGGGCACATGATGGTCCACACTTTACGAAAAATACCAAAAATATGTGGGCACATGAAGGTCCACCCACTTAAGGAAACTTTACACTGGAACAATCAATTACCATGGAGTGGTATTAACCTAACCCGTCTCCATGAGATTTGGTATTCTTGTTGGCAATTGAGTTTTACAGGACAATACAAGATCAAAGAGCTAGTCAACCCGACACCCCTATAATGTCGGTACACCTGCTTCTAGAAGGATCGCTCAATCTGCAACATCAAAGACCCTGTCAACATCTAGCTTGGGGGAGGGCACCCTCCATTCAAATCCAGCTAAGTATAAGTTTCCCACCTTATTATTATACCATATTGCTTTTCGCGTGAGTCAGCTAGTAAGATAAAAATTTGAAAACCAAATAAATAGTGTTTAGGTGAGTTAGTATGCTTGAATAAAATAAAAAGAGAGTGCTTACAATAATTTTGCTGAGATTAGATGGAAACCATGCTCAGGAATTTGATAAGTAGCACCCCACTATGATTCCTCATAACACTTAGTTTTCAACCTTGAATCATCCCAAGTTTTAGATACCATCATTTTAACTTGAAGATTTACTTTGAACCTAAAACTTGTGGGTAGCAAATGCTTGATCTAAGTCTAAGTAATTGAGGGATACGATATGCAAAGTATGAGCTGCTATTTATCTTGTTCCTAGTGATACTTGAATTCTGGAGATTTATTTTGAAAATTCTAAAACCACATGATGAGTTCCTGTATGACAAGAGTTTTACATTCCTACCACAGCCATATATGCTAGAAGAGGAAAATATACATTATAATGCTACTGGCTTTGTTTTGAGTTTAGTCAAGCTCTGTTGATACCTTAGGAACTTGTCATGCTTTTACAATTAAGATCATATGCACACCACCCATAATGCACTACTCGATTCCCGAGTAGGCGCATCCACACATTCCATCTAGTCCACCAAAAAAGTTTACTCCTACACTAGGAGGAACATCCAAAAATATACCTCATTGGTTACCGCAGATCAATGCTCCAAAGTTCTTGTTGCTATCTCTCAAAAGAAAAAGGGAAGTACTATTGCAGAGAAGAGGCATGTGGATATGCAAAAGAGTGAGATGAGTGAAAACATTGGGTACAAAGATGGCCGCCTGAGAGGTAAAAATGGAAAAGTGTCCGAATTTATCAAAACAACGGGTACTCTGATACCCGCCTGCAAAAAAAAAGATAGCCAATGTTGTCCTGCAGCACAATTCCCCAGTGTTGAAAAAAGAAAGAAGAGAGATGTTTCAAGGAGCAAAAGAGTAGAATTAGGATAACCTACACAATATCCACCTACCACCTCACATCCACACACATACCTTGAGCTGTCTCCTTACCTATGAGCTCCACATAAGCCAATAGTTATAGGGGGAGAGAGAAAGAAGGCATGCATCACTATTGCCTTGGTAATGATACACAAATACCACATATTGAGAGACTTGAGGGAGTCATACATAGGAAACTCAGAGTTTTATTTTGAAAACTTGCAAAAGCTCCAGGATAAGAGTTGATCGACAGAGCTTGAGACATAGTGCTTAACTTAGACATTCTGTCCTTCAATTGCCCAAGACCAGAGAGAAAGCTACGAGCTCCATGGTCAAAGGTAATAAAGGTAAGTCTAAAGGTTAGCTTGGTCTACTCTAATCCTTGAGTACTTCTTGGTTTAAAGCTGAAAACTTATGAGGGGTAGCTTTAGCTTATAATATCTGCTGAAGTTTGACTTTGCTAAGGGACAAGCAAAGGTTAAGCTTGGGGGAGCTTGTTGACGGTAATTATTGTATGATTTTACCCGTCAACTAAACATGAAATAAGGGTATAAAGGCAAACACCACTATAGAATAGGGTTTTAACTGACAGAATTCTACAGTTTTGGTGAATCAATATTTTGCAGAGGGTTATACAGAAAAGAATCAAGGGAGGCCCACATGTCAGATTAAAATAACAAAATCCACCGCGAAAGGACATCAAGAATATTCTAGAGAACACCAGAGACTCACCAGAAGAAGCGGGGCCCGCAGGCCAGTCAGAGGGGATCGGCCGATCTCACTGACGGGTCGGCCAGAGTCCTTCTCGCCTGCGTTGCGACGTGGACCCACATCCTGAAATTTCATGCAATCCTAGCCGCCCGTCGAAGTCGGTTTGATCCAAAGGCTATGGTTCATCCCATCAGTCTATATAAGCACCCCCTAGACCCTAGGGTTTCAGACAGATCACAATCAGATCAATCATTCAATCAACTAGTTAGAGCTAGAAACCCTAGAATCATTAGAGCTTCACCATCTAGAGCATAGCTACATAGGTTAGAAGTAGAAGTAGAAGTAGAAGTAGGTGAGTTCTACTCGAGTTTCGGATCTGTCTGGAGCTAGCAGGCTTCCCGAAGCCATTGTAAGCTCTCTCTTGTATCTTAAACCTCTTTTGAGTGCTTGAGATAAAGTTGATTGACATTATTCTACTATTGATTATGTTCTCAATTATGCTATTCATTGCTTATCTAGATTGTATACTTTGCATAGTTAGGATGCATTCATATTCATACATAGGTTTGTATAGCGCTCAGTCATTGATATCACGGGTGGGTGATGAACAACATGTAAGCATGGTGCTTAGATGTGGTTTGTCTGCAAATGCACCCTATATTCTGGGTTCTGTGGTAGATCGCGGATGTGACACTCCCATTGAGTCCTTTGTAGTCCACACTCTGAATGTAGGAGGAGTAGGAAGTCATTATTACTTTAGAAGACTGGCTATGATCTTGATCTTCCTTAATAATATTCCCATAAGTATGAATATGAAGTATCTTCGCCATAATTGCTAGTATAATTGCACCAATCTAATATGTCTTTGATAGTATAGTTAGAATGACTTAGGATATCCGTATGCTTCAACCTAATCCATGCTAGTGCCTAGATAGAAAGTGCTCTAAGTGATCATTATTATGTTGATTGATTAGTTGATTGATCATTATACTTATCATACATATCTTTATTATTGTGACATAACCCCTGTTCTAAGTAAATAGATTATTCATGGCAATCTCCATATTTGCATATGCATATGACATCTATCTACCTGCATCCCATTTTTTGCCAACCCTTCCCAGTGGTAAAATATAAATGACAACCCAGAATACTCCTGGTAAAATGCTACAATGGTGTATATTTTATCTGTGCGCTTGCGGATACAATATAATATATTCCTGTCACTTGCAAGAAGGAGGGATCTTTTAGAATCATACTAGGGATGAAAACCTAGTTACTTCTAAGAGATAGAGAAGAGATCAAGTGATCTGTAGACTAATCAGTTTGCACATTAATCTATACCTCCCATCATTTTTAGCGCCATTGCTAAGAGTAGAGTCTAACTCTGTTTTTTAGTGGTGACGTTAGAAATGCCAACGCTGGTATCAATTCTATAGCAAACTCAACTTCTCTGTCAGGTGGCAATCTTGGCAGATCATCAGGAAAGACATCGGGAAACTCACATACTATAGGGATATCAGCTATATTAATCGCCCCAGTAGCAAAGGATAATCCGTAAAGATCACCACTTCTTGGTATGCTTACTTGAAAAGACCCACTACCTTGAGGTTCTTTTAGAGATATGGTTCGGTCAACAATGTTGAGGTTTGCACCCCAATGCTTCATCCAACTCATTCCTAAAATCACATCTACTCCCAAACCAGGCAAAACTATCAGACTAGTCCTAAAATTCCTTTCCTTAATCTTAATAATTACCCCTCGGACCATTTGCCTAGTAGAGATATCAACTCCTGCTGAACTTATACGGAACCCATAGTTCAATTCTGTTATTGTATAAGCATGCTATTGTGCAAATGCTTGACTGATGAATGAATGAGATGATCCAGAATGAAACAAAACAACTGCGGGGCTTTGGTTAACGAGAAACATACCCGTTGTCACAGGCTCTCCTTCTAGAATTTCTTCTATTTCAGTGAAGTGAACACGACCTTGCTGAACACCCGTGTTCCCAGTCTGTTTCTTTGGATATGGACAATTTTTCGCAAAGTGTCTAGTCTTGCCATAGTTGAAACAAGGTCCACTGCTAGTTGGCATCTTGACATTCGCTGGATTGCCTGGATTTGCTTTACCCTTCGGAATAGGCACCGCGAAAGCCCTATGGTACTTATTGTATGGTTGATTCACATTGAACTTCTTGGTTGGAGGCCTGAATCGGGATCCTAGCACAGGGGGATGATAAGCAGGACGATTTGCAGGAGGAGTCCTTGGCTAAGATAAACCTCCTTCAAATGGCCTCTTATGACCCTTAGCAATGGCATGCAGATTATTCTGGTGCTCTTGAGTCAGGGCATCACTGATAAAGTCATTGAATGTTGTTCTAGTAGTGTTTGACAGGTTCTTCAATAGCTTAGTGCTCAGTCCTCTCTTGAAGCTTTCAATCTTATTTTCATCAGTATCCACATAGCTAGGGGCATACCTTGCCAGATTGTTGAAGAAATAAAGGTACTCAGTCAGGCTCTTAGTACCCATAGTCAGATGCATGAATTCATTTGCTTTCATCCTTATCAGACCTGGAGGAATATAGTGACCCCGGAAAGCAATCATGAATCGATCCCAAGTGATCTCAGTACCTGCCGGAATGGTAGCCTTGTAGTGCGACCACCAAATTCCTGCTGGTGCCTGAAATTGGAGAGCGGCATATTTCATTTTTAGAGTATCATTTAGCCTCAACACTAAGAACTTCTACTCTATGGCATGAAGCCATTCATCAGCTTGCAATGGTTCAGCGGCTTCCTTAAAGATGGGCGGCTTGGTGTCCATGAAGTCCTTGTAGGTGCTGAACTGATTCTCATCGTTGCCACGATGACGATCTCCACCACGGACATTATTGGCAGCCATCTCATGCAGAATAGCTTCTAGGTTGTGTTGAGTCCCGATGAACTGTGTGAACATCTGCTCAGGGGTGAACGGTGGTGGTGGTGGCAACTCTTCATTCTCATTGTCATTCCTGCTCGGCATCTGTGAAAATTTCATAAAAATGGAAATGGATTAATAAGGGTGTGGTTGCGAAATTGAAATTTATTCCAAAGTATTACATGATACAGAAAACCTAAACATAATAATAACAAGGGCACAAAAATTCAACTCCACAACACAGCCATATTAAAAGTAGGGAAACTACTTAATAGCCATTACATCACAAGCCACGGAGCTAACGGTTCGACTACGCCTTACAATAAACCAAAGTTTTGAAAGTGGCCATAAAGTCTTTACATTATTTAGGTCTACACATCACATGGCCTAAACTCCACAGAGGGGATTTTTATAAAAATATTACACATGTCTAACTTCCGAGAAGCTACTAAAACCACTAGTTGTCGTGATCACTATCGATCACGGACGCACTGCTATTCCCGCCATCACTACCGTTAGCTTCGGGATTCTCCTCTTCATCATTGGAGGCAGGATCATTGTCCTCTTCCAACACTAGAGGATCAACTTCAGCTACACCTGGGGGATGAATAGGGGCAACTAGGTTGTTCAAATGATGGACTTCATTCTGCAACTCCGCAATCTGCTGATTAGCGTGCTGCATCTGGAGAGTGAAGTCATCCCTTTGATGAGCAAGATGCGTATTCATGACACCTAGCTGATGTAGTAACTCATCTCTCTGTCAACCCAGAACATTGACTTGACGAAGAGCTTGGTCTCGCTCAGCTACGGTATCCCGCAATTCTTCGCAACATGCCAGAAGAGCATCCAGCATATCCCTAGCATCATGATGAGCTTTGCTTGCGGCTTCAAAATGCTGCTCGATCTGAGTCACTAGTGTATGCTGCTCAGCAATTGAACCGCAAAGGCTCCTCAACATGGAGTCCCAACCTTCCTGCTGATTGTAATACATCTTCAATATCGCAAACATTGCACTCATAACTGGATCGTTGCTGTGCATTTCTTCATCCTGACCCTTTACTAAAGGATCACTACTCCCCTGATCCTAGGTTGCATTCTCCATATCAAGTTTGGGGAGCACATCCATAGGACCATCCTTGATGTCGACACCAAATTGCTTGCACAAGAACATTAGCACCTCAAAAGCTGCTCGCTGGGCACCATCCCATGGAGACCAGACTTCAACATTGACCTTCCAACCAGGCCAAGATACGGCTCCACGGATAGCTGGTATAGAAAACCCAAACCTTGTAACACACTTCCACTCCACCTCCAACTTGCTCCCAATGATAGTTTGGTGGCTCAGCATACCCGACAGATTCTAGTGTCCTGCACAATAGAGTGGGTGTCCCAAATTGATCCAGAAACTTGTGGTTGCGAGTCGGTGGAGCCATCTGTAGAAAAATTTTGAGAGAGACATGAGAATAGTTATAGAAAAGATTTATTCCATTAACATTCCACTTTAATTGTTATTGTGTGAAGAATTCGGATAAGAACAGACATAATGAGCATGATGCATGAACGTTCCATACGTCCTCACACCTAACCATACTACCATGCTAAGCGGTGGCATACAGTCGCTCTCTTATACGTAACTACACCGTACTACACGTGGTTAGTGTACCTGCAGAAGATTCATTTCAGCCAAATCCCACATGTATAAATAGCGATAAGAAGCACTTTTTGCCGAAAATACCCCCATAAGCATTTGCGACCCCAAAAAGTAAGTACACCACACATGGATACTTCCATAGGCACATATGGACACATGTACCTACTTCAGTATTAATAATAAGCACTCCCCTTAGATCGACGGTTGTTCGATGATGCTCTCACAACTCACCTTACCTCAGTCCAAAGTGGCACATTTGGTCTGTCTTCACCTTACCTGGGCATCGATAAAAAAATGAAACAAAGGCAAGTCGTTTCAACGACAAGAAGCACTCACAAAACATGATGCAATTCCCCCCCCAGTTAGTACTTTAATAAGCCACCTAAAATCCTATATTAGGGCTACACTAAGTATGATCCCTGGCACATTTAACTTTTCAAACTCACTTTTGAAAACTACTAACTAATAATGGACAATTAGTTTTGCAAATCAAACCTTTTTATTTTTAAATGCACTAATATGAATGATGTATGTTGAACCTTGCTCTGGTACCAGCTGTGATAGAACCGACCAATTTATAAGAGCACAAGTACGGCGATAGCCGTCGAAACAGCTAAATGACCACACTTGAGCCCATATAAATCCGGTAGTCCGTGAAATCTCGAAGGATTTCAAACCAAACGGTAACACAACCAAGATCGTACAGGGTTCAACAACATACATCCATATTACATAGCTTCAGAGTTCGGAGTACGCAGATATAGTTTACATCATAAGCTTTCAACTTAGCGGAAGCAAAGTAGTTTTACAAACCGAGCCTTTCACAACCTTACTTAAATATTATACGGTGCCATGCTTAGGATCAAATTGCTAGATAGGATTGCTATTAAACACGAAGACAAAGCTGCCCACACTTCAGTCCTCGTCCACGGCCGGGGTGAAGCAATTCTTGCAAAAGCCATAAAAGATCTGGCCATCTGCAATAATTTGGGATAAACCCTGAGTACACAATTGTACTCCACAAGACTTACCAGTCTTACCAAATAAAAGACTCCCAAGGAATATGCAAGGCTTTTTAGTGGAGTTGGCTGACTCAGTTACGTAAAAAGCTATTTTAGTTGAGGATGTCACATGTTGTTACTAGCAAGCTTTTAGTAATCATAAGTCCTTGCTTTCAATTTAAAGCCTGATCTAATTCAAGCACTTGATTAATTCTAAGCAAACAATATAATAGAACCGTAGCAGTTAGGTATTTACTTGGATAACCATGTTCAAGTTCAAACTTATCCATTTCTACCATGAGGGAAGATCAGTCAAGTTTCTCACTATCCAGGAGAGATGGCGATTCAAATCGATTAGAAACCAGTTGGTGTCCAATGCCAAACACAAACCTAGATAGACCTGTACGGGGTCCCTTAGGTCACCCTTAGTACTATTTGGGTACCAACCGCGGGTCTGGGGGAACGATATGCTGGGGAACTGACTAGTGGCCAGGAAGCTCAGGAATCCACCTGCCCATGGTCCAAACTAGCTCCCAAAACCCTACACAGTCCAGCATATACACTGAGCTACCAAATAGAGCTACTCGGCTTCACGGTCGGAATGACTTATCTGGCCAGCTAAGTGATGACGTCATTCAATCTCGACCGATGTCCCACAGGGATGTTCCCTATTTCACTTGGCGGTGATTGGCCTACAACCAAGACCTCCATGTCTTGTTGTATCCAAGTCATCCTTCTACCCAAACTCATTATCTTCCTCAGCTCACATGGTTATTTCACGATAGCAAATATAGCCAACCGTGCTTCTCACTTTCTATTGTGGTGATCGGAATCACCATATCTACTGGTTCTAAGCCAGGCTAAGCAAAAAATGTGATCCTGAACCTATTTAGGTGAAGGATATATATAGTTGTCCAATATAATGCAACTACGTTTTCAAACAATTCCTACACTTAATGCAACAAACACTATACTCAAGTCATTTCATTTCAAAAACGTAGGAAATAAGAATGCGTCGGGGCTTGCCTTTCAGAAAGGTCGAGGGTTGGTGGTCAGGGCACTCGGGTAAGTCAGTGTTGTTCTCGACTCCTGGTTTGGCAGCTGGGGCCTCCTGAGGGATCTCCTCCTCGACTGGATTCACCTCGGTCAGGGTCACCTCCTCCAACGATTCTGTATGCATGGTCATGCAATGAATACGGGGATGCATAATAATTTGCAAAGTATTCAATATGATGCATATGGATGCTTTCATGAAATGCAAATACACATGTATGGATCATTTTCTTTTACTCATTACTCGCATATTTCTTCTCTGGTAGATAGATTCCCATGTTCATATAACAAGTCATGATTAGTTCAAGCATACCCTAGAACTTGCTACTTTAACAACCTTCTCAAAATGCACTAAATACTATACTCCAGCAAGTACACTGTCAGGAATGCTTCAATAAACACCACTGCTGATGGACCAAACAACATGCAAATGATTTACATTTGCCCCAAACAAGTGCTTAATTATATAATCATTTGGTTCACTTATAACTAGACCCACCAGATTGAAGTTACAGAAAATTCCCAGAAAAATATAGTAGACAGAACAGGTTTGAAATAGCTAACTGTCCAAATTTCAGAACATTTGGACTTACAGAACATCCCACACAAAAATAACAAACCGTAGGCTGAATTTGAGTGGAAAAAAGTTATTACAGTGAAAAGTATCAAACTACAGATTTCATATTTTTTTTGTTGTTCTATCACACTTGAAAACATCACAGAAAAATACTCACACCCAGATCACTTATATTTATTTTCTAGTGAATTTCCAAGCAATAAAACCCTAATTAGGGCTTGAAAAGCAACTCCATTGTAAAACAGTAACCATGCCTAACCACTATTTTTTAGAGCTTCTACTCATCCATAGAAAGCTAACAAAAGTGGAATCACATTTTTAGCACACTCCTAGATTTAGTTATGCATTTCTGAAGTTACCAACAGATTTACATTTTAATTTATAACTCCAAGAAATACTATACCATGACTAGGGTTTCATATTTTTCCTACTTAGTACAAGTCACCAGGAACCTAACAAAATTTGTCTCACCCAAATTGGATCAGTAAAACTCAACTTATGAATTTTACAAGCATTACAACAATCCTGAAAATCAAAACAGAAATCATTTCCTAGTTTCAAACGAAACCCTAATAGCTACGGGTACCTAGCAGCGCACTTGAGCCATAGGTAGAAGCGCCGACAGCTAGGCCCCTCGGATGAACTGACCCCATCGGTCATAAGCACAGGGAGAGCCGCCGCGTTTGACCACGAAGAACTCGCCGGCGGTGAGGACTCCGGCCAAGCTGAGCACACCTACATGCTCCTAGGACCAGGAGGCAACGATTTAGGTAGCTGGTTGGGGTAGTCGTGCACGGCGGCGAGCTCGTTGCCGGCCATGGCGAACGGCGGCGCTTGGAGCAACTGCTCCGGCCATCTCCGACCAAGAGTAACAGAACAAAGCACCCAGGGAGTTTTGGCACATCCTAAAGGCGCAAGGGTTACGATGAATCGAGCTATGGAGCTTCTAAGCTCGGTTGGTCACACTCATGGCGGCTCGGCGGCGGAGCGTTCGTCGGCACGAAGGCGGTCCAACGAGCTCAGACCACCAAACGCGAAACCAGTTTCATATTCATGAAATTAAACACACAAGAAACCAAGAACACAAGGTAAACGAGGAAAAACGGGCTCATGATGACCAGGCCGCGGTGAGCTTGGAGCTCGGCGGCGCTCTGGCAATGAACTGTCGACGGCGAAATGAATATACAGAGATGCTACGGCTTGGCTTCTTCAACAAGGTTGTCAGGAAGGTGGAAAGGGTCAAGAAGGAGCTAGTGGCGCGGTGGATTGGAGGGTGGTTAATTGGGTGCGATGAACACGGCCTGTGACACCATGGCATTCTCGGTTTTGGGCAGAGAGCGACAGAGGTAGACGACGATGATGGAGGCGAAAGGGATGGATCAGGATCAACTCCAGGTGATCAGCTTCAAGTTTGCAACCTCGCAGGGCGGTGGAACGCGGCTGGTGGAGACACGGCAGCCCGGCGTTGTCAAAACGCGACGACAACACGTTTGCTCACCAACTGCTCGACACGTGGTCTCAAAGAAATTTGATTCAGTTTGCAACGTAATCAACCGACTGAATCTTAATTTTCAGTGGTGATTTTCTCTCAATCCATTGGGTTTCAGGGCAAAATCCTCTAATACCAATTAAAGTACTACAAGAGTACTTCAAATGCTAGTAAGGCACCTTGGGCTAGATCAGCTTGGTTTGGGAATTATAGTTCAATCAAGACAGGCACTTTGAAACTGAAACTGCTACACTTCGCAGATTTCAGAGTTAAGAAATTTTAGCCATAATCTGTCTTAAGTGCTAATTTTGACCATCTAACAAGCACTTTCATGAACTAGACCCAAAATAACATTTGTTCCAAATAAAATTTTCTATAAACTTTATTCTAAGTGTCAAAGTTGTTTGAAAAGGTTAAATAGCACTTTCAAATAGAATTATCAAACTCACTTTAAATGACCCTAGGTTAAACCCTAGAGCAAACCCTAGCTATTGACCAAATCACAAGGTACCCTAAACATGAATAAGGTTTAGTTTGACCCTCTAAGCTACAATTGACACTCCAAAGGTGTTTAAAATCATTTTTACTTCATTTCACTATTCATAACCCTATGTGCACATACACACACACACACACACATATATATATATATGATGTAGCTAGCATTGCATAGGAAATTCACTTTACTCATACACATGAAATGATGATATGATGCTCATGACATGCTAATGCAATGTAATGCAAGTGGTTTAGCAAGCTTAACACTAGGGTGTTACAGCATCTTTCTTTTTATTCCTGTAGCATCCAGATCCATATTCCATCTCTTGATTGCCTAGTGAGCCTTGAATTCAAGCTCTACTGGCAAGTGACAGGTCTTTCCATAAACAAGCTGGTATGGTGACATTCCAATTGGTGTCTTGTAGGCTGTTCTGTAAGCCCACAGTGCTTCTGATAGCCTGTCCTTCCATGTTGTTCCTATTTCATTGATCGTCTTCTGCAGAATATTCTTGATCTACTTGTTTGATGTCTCTGCTTGCCCACTTGTCTGAGGATGGTATGGAGTGGCAATGTTGTGACGGACCCCTCTTTTTGCTAAATATAGTTGGAACCTCTTGTCGATGAAGTGGGATCCTCCGTCACTGATTACCATCCTTGGAGTACCAAATCTTAGAAATATTATTTCTTCAAACATCCTCTTTGAGCTTCTAGAATCTACAGCTTTGCATGACATAGCTTCTACCCATTTTGAGACATAGTCTACTACCACCAAAATGTACTCACACTGCTTTGACTTTGGAAATGGTCCTATGTAGTCGATTCCCCAGACATTGAAGAGCTCTACTTGGAGGTTGTTGATGAGGGGCATGGCATCTCTTGAATTGATGTTTCCATGTCGTTGGAATGCCCCGCATCTCTAGATAAAGCTTTTCGTGTCATCATACAAGGTGGGCCAAAAGAATCCACTTTGCCAAATCTTTGCACGTGTGCGAAATGCGCCATAATGACCTCCATATGGTGATGAGTGGCATCTTTCAATGATCTTGATCCCCTCTTTCGCTGGTACACATCTCCGGAGTAGTCCATCTGAACATTTCCTGAAGAGGTATGGCGGGTCCCACATGTGTTGTCGACTCTTGTAGATGAGCTTTCTTTTGTCCTCCCTGGTGGTACATATCCTGCAATCATAAAATTCACAATATTTGCATGCCAGGGGTCGGATCGGGTGATCCGATAGAGTATATCGTCCCTCATCGAGTCGTTGATGGGCATTTCCTGCATATTCTCAAAACGCATTCTAGACAAGTGATCTGCTACAGAATTTTCTACTCCCTTTTTATCTTTTATTTCTAAGTCAAATTCTTGGAGCAGGAAAATTCATCTTATCAATCTAGGTTTAGCATCTTTCTTAGTGAGCAAGTATTTTATAGCAGCATGATCAGTATAAACAATCACTTTAGCTCCAACTAAGTAAGATCTAAACTTATCAATAGCAAAAACAACAGCCAGGAGTTTTTTTTCAGTTGTTGCATAATTAAGTTGTGCTCCTGTCAGAGTTTTGCTAGCATAGGCAATGGCATGATGCTTTTTATTTTTAGTTTGTCCCAAAACTGCCCCCACAGCATAATCACTAGCATCACACATAATTTCAAAAGGTAAAGACCAATCAGGGGGTTGAATGATTGGTGCAGAGATGAGTGCTTGCTTAAGGGTGTTAAAAGATTTCATACAAGCATCATCAAAATCAAAAGGAGCATCCTTGGCTAGCAAGTTTGTAAGAGGTCTAGCAATATGTCAAAAGTTTTGTATAAAGCGTCTATAGAAGCCAGTATGACCAAGAAAACATCTAATCCCTTTAACATTAATAGGTGGAGGTAGTTGTTCAATTACTTCAATTTTAGCTCTGTCTACCTCTATCCCTCTTTCAGACACTAAGTGTCCTAGCACTATTACTTCTCTAATCATAAAATGACATTTTTCCCAATTAATGACTAATTGCTTTGTTGATGGTCGCTAACACCCTATTTTACCGTCAACATTCTACCCATAATCACGGTAAAATCACATGAAAAGCAAAGAACTTACTTTGAAACTCACCTAGTTCCACATGTCCATGGAGGGATATTGTGTATGCAGGAAAATGGTGAAAACAGGCAAAAACGAAGCAAACCAAGACAACTTGGCACCTCAGTTGCCACATGGGAGCTAGAGGGGGGACGGCCGCCCCCAACATAGGGCGCCCGCCCTATGATTCTTGCCAAATGGACATGCCACCTCATGGATCCGTGTGGCATCCTCCCAAATGGCCTATGGAACATTGGTTTAACATCAACGGCTTAGAAACAAGTCACGAGAATCCGGTGGACCTATCAACAGGGCGCCCGCCCTGTCCAAACCGGGTGCCACGTCCACAATCCGAGGGAAGGCCCCCAAGAGTCATCCAAGCCATCAAATGAAGTTAGTTTTCATCCAATGGTGATCAAGTGATGTGCCATGGATCGAAGGACCCACATGTCATCCTCCCAGGGGTTGCAAACTGCCAAATCAGGGCACTGACCGACCTCGCAACCGCCATAGAGGAGGAAGGAGGGCCGTTCGATGCAAGGCGGTGGATCCAATGGGGCGCCCGCCCCCTAGGAGGGCGCCCGCCCTGCCTCTTCGCACCACCGACCTCCAGGACCCCTACAAGTACCCCTGGAGCTCTCCTACACTATTAATAGGACGAGTTTCCACACTTGTAAGCAGAGACCACTAGAGGATCACTAGCAAATCACTAGAGATTCAGCTCATAGTCAGTAGTAGCTCCTCTCTCTAGCGAAGCTCTGCTCTTGGGAATAGTGCAAGCTAGAGAAGAGTAGAGTAGTGAGAGAGAAGTCGGGAGAAGGAGGAAGTCTGTGGAGGAGCCGGGCTTGTCGGCGACCTCCTCTACTGTGTTCTTCACTCTTATTAGTAATAAAGATCCCCTGCTTCATTTATTTATTGTTATACTTTAAGCAGTTGCATACTTGTCTCATTGCTTGGTTAGAGTGCTCTAATTCCTTGGCCAGAGTTAGAGTAGTAAGTTTTATAGATTAAGCGCGGTGCTTAGGCTATAATCTTACCCTTGAATGCGGCTAGACCCACGGATAGTAGTGGTAGGTTCTAGGTGGTGACAGCCCTAAAATCCTCTGGATTCTACCACATTCGGTCTGGTTTTATCAGCGTAGGGCTTGTAGACGTACGATGCCTAATCAGTCGAACCCCGGTGAGTTTAGGACTTTGCGTGTCCCGAGTATAGCGGTCTCTTTGGTATAACAATCACTTGATCTTTTACTGAGTTAGAGTTCTCCCATAAACTCCAGAGCTACTTCAATTTATCCTAGTGTGTTTCCACCTTAGTCATACTTCGTTGATTTATCCTCACTAAGGTTGTTACCCCATTTATCCCAGCCTTCCTTTGGGAAAATATAAATTCAACACCTGATACTCCTAGGTAATGTGCTACACGATAGTTCTGTGTGCTCCGGCAATGAACTGACGATGGCGAAACAATTATACAGAGATGCTACGGCTTGGCTTCTTCAACAAGGTTGTCAGGAAGGTGGAAAGGGTCAAGAAGGAGCTAGTGGCGCGGTGGATTGGAGGGTGGTTAATCGGGCGCGACGAACACGGCCGGCGACACCATGGCATTCTCGGTTTTGGGTAGAGAGAGACAGAGGCAAACGACGACGGTGATAGAGGCAAAAGGGGTGGATCAGGATCAACTCCAGGTGATCAGCTTCGAGTCTGCAACCTCGCCGGGCGGTGGAACGCGGCCGGTGGAGACACGGCAGCCTGGCGTTGTCAAAACGCGATGACGACACGTTTGCCAACCTACTGCTCGACACGTGGTCCCAAAGAAATTTGATTCAGTTTGCAACGTAATCAACCGACTGAATCTTAATTTTCAGTGGCAATTTTCTTTCAATCCATTGGGTTTCAGGGCAAAGTCCTCTAATACCAATTAAAGTACTACAAGGGTACTTCAAATACTATAAGGCACCTTGGGCTAGATCAGCTTGGTTTGGGAATTATAGTTCAATCAAGACAGGCACTTTGAAACTGAAACTGCTACACTTAGCAGATTTCAGAGTTAAGAAATTTTAGACCTAACCTGTCTTAAGTGCTAATTTTGACCATCTAACATGCACTTTCATGAACTAGACCCAAAATAACATTTGTTCCAAATAAAATTTTCTATAAACTTTATTTAAGTGTCAAAGTCATTTGAAAAGTTTAAATAGCACTTTCAGATTGAATTATCAAACTCACTTTAAATGACCCTAGGTTAAACCCTAGAGCAAACCCTAGCTAATGACCAAATCACAAGGTGCCCTAAACATGAATAAGGTTTAGTTTGACCCTCTAAGCTACAATTGACACTCCAAAAGTATTTAAAATCATTTTTGCTTCATTTCACTATTCGTAACCCTATGTGCACATACATATATATAGGATGTAGCTAGCATTGCATAGGAAATTCACTTTACTCATACACATGAAATGATGATATGATGCTCATGACATGCTAATGCAATGCAATGCAAGTGGTTTAGCAAGCTTAACACTGGGGTGTTACAGCCCCTCACCCCTTAAAAGAATCTCGTCCTCGAGATTAGGGGTAATACCAGATTTTGTAGAAAGTAGGGTAGACTTCCTTCAAATAATCTTCTCTTTCCCACGTAGCATCTTCTTCTCCTTGGTTGTTCCAAACCACTTTGTAGAACTTAATCACCTTACTACGGGTCACTCTCTCATTGGTGTCAATCACTCTAACCGGTTTCTCTTCATAGGTCAAGTCTGTTTTCAACTTTATATCTTCAATCTTCACTCGTTCTTCGGGGACTCTTAGACACTTCTTAAGCTGAGAAACATGAAAGACATTGAGGATAGCTTGCATCTCTGGACGTGGTTGTATTCTATAAGCTACCTTTCCACATTTCCCAATAATCCTATATGGTCCCACATATCTTGGTGCTAGTTTTCGCTTGATACCAAAACGTTGTACCCTTTTCATCGATGAAACTTTCAAGCATACATAGTCACCAACACGATACTCAATCGGTCTTCTTCTCTTATCAGTATAACTCTTTTGATGTGACTGAGCTACTTCTATATGTTGCTGAATAATTCTCACTTTTTCTTCAGCTTCTTTCACAAAATCAATACCATAGTATCTCCTTTCTCCTGCTTCCACCCAATTCAAAGGTGTCCTACATTTTCTTCCATACAAGGATTCAAATGGTGCCATCTTAATGCCCTCTTGGTAACTATTATTGTATGGGAATTCAGTCAATGGTAGCCACTTTTCCCACGAACCCTAAGCATATCTTCTAAAATTTGATTAACTCTTTCTGTTTGTCCCGAGGTTTGAGGATGGTAAGCAGTACTTCGAACTAGCTTAGTACCCATCTGTTTACGCAAATGTTCCTAGAAACGAGCGATAAAATGAGGTCCTCTATCGAAAATGATAGTCTTAGGCACTCCATGTAGCCGTAATATCTGAGCATAGTAAATTTCTGCATACTCATGTTGTCGGTAAGTAATCTTAACAGGTATGAAATGAGCAGATTTAGTTAGACGATCTACGATCACCCAAATTGAATCATGTCCTTTCTGAGTTGTAGGGAGACCTACAATAAAATCCATGCTAATTTCTTCCCATTTCCATCCTGGAATGGATAAAGGTTGTAGCAAGCCTGCGGGCTTCATATGGACGGCTTTTACCCGATAACATGTATCACATCTAGCCACATAGGCTGTAATTTCTTTCTTCATCTTTGTCCAGCAAAACCGAGGTTTAAGATCATGATACATCTTACTACTTCCAGGATGAATAGATAAAGGAGAACAATGTGCTTCATCTATGATTTGATTTCTATGTTCTCGATCTTTTGGTACTACCAAACGATCCTTGAACCACAAAATTCCCTTTTCATCAACATGAAAATGTTTAAGCTCTTGTTCTTTCATCTTACGTTTGATATGAAATATTCCAGGATCAGTTTTCTGAGCTTCAATGATCTTACTTTCCAAAGTACAGCTAACAATGATGCTATGCAACACAACTAGATGTAACAAGTTAAATCCATCTTCTAGCAATGGTTGCACTAATAGATTATGAGACTTGACTTAGTGCATCGGCAACTACATTGGCTTTTCCTGGATGATAATGTACTTCCAAATCATAATCCTTGATTAACTCTAACCATCTGAGCTGCCTCATATTTAACTTTGGCTGGGTAAAGATATACCGAAGACTGTTGCCATCGGTATAAATGTGACATTTATTTCCCATGAGATAATGCCTCCATATCTTCAAAGCATGTACTACTGCGACTCGCTCTAAGTCATGTGTAGGGTAATTTTCTTCATGCTTTCTAAGTTGCCTTGAAGCATAAGCAATTACACGTCCTTCTTGCATTAGGACACACCCTAAACCAATACCAGAAGCATCACAAAAGACATCAAAAGTTTTCTCAATATTTGGCTACGCCAGAACAGGGACGGTGGTAAGAAAATTCTGTAGTGTGCGGAAAGCAGTCTCACAAGCTGGTGTCCATTCAAACTTCTTATCTTTATGCAATAACTTAGTCATAGGGTGAGCTATCTTAGATAAATCAGGAATGAATCAATGATAGTATCCTGCTAACCCTAAGAAACTCATAACTTCTGTGACTGAAGTTTGTGCTTTCTAATCTAACACTTGTTGCACTTTGGAAGGGTCTACAGATATTCCTTCATCGGACAGGATATGACCAAGGAATGGCACTTTGTTTAACCAGAATTCGCACTTGCTAAACTTGGCATACAGCTTATGGTCTCTAAGTCTGGTCAGAACTATTCTTAAGTGCTCAGCATGGTCTTGCTCATTTTCTGAATATATCAGTATATCATCAATGAAAACCACTACAAACTTGTCCAACTTAGGCATAAAGATTGAATTCATCAGGTACATAAAGTATGCAAGAGCATTTGTTAGGCCGAAGGACATAACAAGATACTCGTACAACCCGTACCTGATAGAAAAAGCAGTCTTTGGAATATCCTGAGGACGAATCTTAATTTGATGATATCCTGACCTTAAGTCAATCTTGGAGAACACCTTAGCCTTAGACAACTGATCAAACAGTATATCAATCCGAGGCAAAGGATACTTGTTCTTAATGGTCACGGCATTTAAAGGTCTATAGTCTACACACATCCTCAATGTGTTATCCTTCTTCTTCACAAACAAGGCAGGACAACCCCACGGAGATGAACTAGGACCAATAAATCCTTTATCCAATAGTTCCTGAATTTGCTTCATAAGCTCAGCTAGCTCACTTGGTGGCATTCTATAAGGCCTTCTTGAAATTGGTGCGGTACCCGGTTGTTGACCGTAATTATTGTATGATTTTACCCGTCAACTAAACATGAAATAAGGGTATAAAGGCAAACACCACTATAGAATAGGGTTTTAACTGACAGAATTCCACAGTTTTGGTGAATCAGTGTTTTGTAGGGGGTTATACAGAAAAGAATCAAAGGAGGCCCACACGTCGGATTAAAATAACAAATTCCACCGCGGAAGGAGATCAAGAATATTCTAGAGAACACCAGAGACTCACCAGAAGAAGCGGGGCCCATAGGCCAGTCAGAGGGGATCAGCCGATCCCACTGACAGGTCGGCCGATCCCCTAGAGAGTCCTTCTCGCCTGCGTTTCGACGTGGACCCACATCCTAAAATTTCATGCAATCCTAGCCGCCCGTCGAAGTTGGTTTGATCCAAGGGCTACGGTTCATCCCACCGGTCTATATAAGCACCCCCAGACCCCAGGGTTTCAGACAGATCATAATCAGATCAATCATTCAGTCAACCAGTCAGAGCTAGAAACCCTAGAATCATTAGAGCTTCACCATCTAGAGCATAGCTACATAGGTTAGAAGTAGAAGGAGGCAATTTCTACTCGAGTTCCGGATCTGTCTGGAGCTAGCAGGCTTCCTGAAGCCATTGTAAGCCCTCTCTTGTGTCTTAAACCTCTTTTGAGTGCTTGCGATAAAGTTGATTGACATTATTCTACTATTGATTATGTTCTGAATTATGCTATTCATTGTTTATCGAGATTGTATACTTTGCATAGTTAGGATGCATTCATATTCATACATACGTTTGTATAGTGCTCATTCGTTGATATCATGGGTGGGTGATGAACAACATGTAAGCATGGTGCTTAGATGTGGTTTGTCTGCAAGAAGGAGAGATCTTTTAGAATTATACTAGGGATGACAACCTAGTTACTTCTAAGAGATAGAGAAGAGATCAAGTGATCTTGAGACTAATCAGGTTGCACATTAATCTCTACCTCCCATCATTTTTAGCGCCATTGCTAAGAGTATAGTCTAACTCTATTTTTTAGTGGTGACGTTAGAGATGCCAACATGCATTTTTGGCACCGTTGCCGGGGAAAACTTTTGGCGTACATAAGATGTAGATAGATCATATGCATAACACCAAATATGTTGAGAAACCATATAAACCTTACTCAAACAAGATTACCCTTGTGTTTGTCTAGTTGTGTATCTTATGCAGGGTAATGTATGAACGGATTCAACCTTCTGAAGAACTTTATTGAAGATCCAGAAGCTTTGATCAGGAAGACCCGAGCCAAGATCTGGAAAACCCCAGATCCTCCACCGGAAGACATCCGTACAAGAAGAAGTTTGACACCAGAGTTTGAGGTCATGGCAAACAAGAGCCTTCGCGAGTTCTCTGCTCCAACCACTGCTAACATCCGTACGGGACCACCCACTGATGTTGGAGACAATGTATTCGAGCTCAAGCCTGCACTAATCAACATGGTGCAAGCTAACCAGTTTTGTGGAAAGGCGCACGAAGATGCGAGGGCCCATCTCTAACACTTTTTGGAGATATGCAGCACTTTCACCATCAAAGGAGTAACCAGAGATGCAATCATGCTCCGCCTGTTTCCATTCTCATTGTTGGCAAGAGTGAAGCAGTGGTTCTACACAAACAAAGACAAGAACAGTACATGGGACCTCTGCTCCACTGTCTTCCTAGCAAAGTTCTTCCCTGTCCGCAAGACGAATGCTCTTAGAGGCAAGATCACCAGCTTTCAGCAAAAGCATGATGAGTCAGTCCCGGAAGCATGGGAACGCTTCCAAAATTACATCTCAGAATGTCCTCACCATGTGGAGAATTGGTTGCTTATGCTAACCTTCTACCATGGGTTGACTACCAGCACCCGTGAAACGATGGATGCTACTGCTGGAGGAGCTTTTTTGTCACTCACCATTGAGCAAGCTGCCGCTTTTGTGGAGAAGATGGCATCCAACTAGATTTGGAATAAAGAACGAGCTCCAACCCGCAAGAGAGGAGGAATGCACCAGCTCAAGGAGACCAACATGATTTCCGCCAAGATGGACCTGCTGATGAAGAAGCTTGATGACCGAGCCAATGACAAAAGAGAGGTCAACCACATCCACGATGCCTACATGACATGTGAAGAGTGTGGAGGCACTAGCCACTTAGGTCACAGCTGTCCGGATATTCAGGAGGATGTGAACTATGTGGGCAACGGCAACAACAACTACCGTCGCCAGAATCAGAATTGGAATCAGAGCCAAGGTTGGAATCAGCAACAGAGGCCCAATTATCAAGGTAATTACTCCGGTAATTACCAAGGTAACAACTTCAACACACCATTGAGAGATCTAGTCTCTGGCCAGACCAAACTGCTAGATCAGATTTCCAAAAAGCTAGTCTCCAATGACAAGTTGCTAGAAACCATCAACAGCAGGATGGATGGTTTTGCCTCTGCTCTCAAGAACCAGCTCAGCTTCAATAAAATGCTAGATTCTCAAATAGCTCAGCTGGCATCTTCGATCCATCCGGCCAATGAAGGAAAGATCCCAGGCTAATCAGAAGAACTAGAAACTACAAACCTGGTAGATATCTTCAATGCAAGATGGTACCATGTAGAGAATCGGTCCAAGGGATGGAACGATGACTCTCTACCGGAGAAGAAAGGAGACCCAAGAAGGCCCGTCATACCAATAGCCATTGGTGAACAAGCCTTTGAGGAAGCAATCTGCGACTTTGGCGCAAGCGTCAATATTATGCCCAATGTGATCTATGAGAAGATCCATGGAGATGCACTCCTATACACCAACTTGTGCCTGCAGCTAGCAGACCAGTCACTCCGCTATCCAAAGGGGGGATCCTGGAAGACATATGTGTACGAGTTGGACACTCATATGTACTTGCCGACTTCTTGGTAGTTGAGACAGGAGGAGATGAGAAGTCCCCGATCATTTTGGGACGACCATTCCTTAGCACTGCCAAGGCTATCATCTACGCCGATAGCACCAAGATCTGTTTCACTATCCAGAGGAGAAAAGAAAGATTCCGCTTCAAGAACAGGATACTGGGAAGTCCAGCCCATCCACAGAAGCCGTACTCCTATGAAGACAAGCCTGCGCAGAAGAAGACAAGTAGAAGAAAGAACAAAGCTAGGCAGACTCACACTAAAGCTGTGAGGACGATCACCTCCTAGTTTCACCACACATGCCTAAGCTTGACGATCCAGGAGTACCAACGATCGACTGCTCAATTAATCAGAAGATCTTCTACAAGACCTTCTGTGACACGGGCTCGAGTGTCAACATAATGGCCAAGGTAACTTATGACTTCCTATTTGGCAAGAGACCCTTGTACTCTACCTACACGCAGCTGCAGATGGCGGTCCAGACATTCTGATTTCCAGTGGGGATCGCTAAGGATGTTATGGTAAAGATTTGAGATCACTATGTCCCCACTGACTTCTTAGTCCTGGATATGGGAGAAGAAGAGTACGACCCACTGCTCATATCTGAAGACCAATCGTCAACACTGCAAGAGCAGTCATCTACATGAGATCCGGGGAGGTCCATTTCTAATTCCACAAGGAGAAGGTCCGCTGCTACTTCAACAGTTACACAAATTATGAGCAGCCAAAGAAGAACAGGTTAAGGAGGAGACGCCAAAAGACCCAACCACTCAAGGATGGTTGGGCAGATTATGAAGGAGAAGTCAAGAGAAGTGACAAAATCAAGTCCGAAGAAAGGAAGGAAGAAGAGACTGTAAAGGATGAGCTCCCAACTTCTACCTCACTAGCAACATCAACTCCACCAATCAGGAAGGAATAGAGGAAAAAGGAGTTGCCTTCCAGCTCACCATCATCTGAAGTGCAACCAGGGTCACCTCAACCCGACGATGCACCCGATAAGGAATGAACGGACAAGGAGTCCTGTCGAAGGACTATAAACCACCAAGCCTTCGCCAAAAGGTAAAACTGGTACTCATCCATATTTACTTTTAGCATTAATACCTTAGTAGTTGCATATTTGCTTTCTTGCACTTAAAAATAAAAATACTCATTGCTTAGCATAATAAAATCTAGAAGCCCCATGTGACTAATCTTGTGGCATAGCTCATCAAGACTATTCACTGTGGTGGCACAAAAAAATAATCTTCTATCTAGGATAAATCCCTGCATCATATTTACCTTTTGCAACCATAAATTAAGAACACCAAACATATGTGGGCACATGAAGGTCCACACTTTATGAAAAATACCAAAAATATGTGGGCACATGAAGGTCCACCCACTTAAGGAAACTTTACACTGGAACAATCAATTACCATGGAGTGGTATTAACCTGACCCGTCTCCATGAGATTTGGTATTCTTGTTGACAATTGAGTTTTACAGGACAATACAAGATCAAAGAGCCAGTCAACCCGACACCCCTACGCTGTCGGTACACCTGCTTCCAGAAGGATCGCTCAATCTGCAACATCAAAGACCCTGTCAAACATCTAGCTTGGGGGAGGGCACCCTCCATTCAAATCCAGCTAAGTATAAGTTTCCCACCTTATTATTATACCATATTGCTTTTCGCGTGAGTTAGCTAGTAAGATAAAAATTTGAAAACCAAATAAATAGTGTTTAGGTTAGTTAGTATGCTTGAATAAAATAAAAAGAGAGTGCTTACAATAATTTTGCTGAGATTAGATGGAAACCATGCTCAGGAATTTGATAAGTAGCACCCCACTATGATTCCTCATAACACTTAGTTGTCAACCTTGAATCATCCCATTTTTAGATACCATCATTTTAACTTGAAGATTTACTTTGAACCTGAAACTTGTGGGTAGCAAATGCTTGATCTAAGTCTAAGTAATTGAGGGATACAATATGCAAAGTATGAGCTACTATTTATCTTGTTCCTAGTGATACTTGAATTCTGGAGATTTATTTTGAAAATTCTAAAACCACATGATGAGTTCCTGTATGACAAGAGTTTTACATTCCTACCACAGCCATATATGCTAGAAGAGGAAAATATACATTATAATGCTATTGGCTTTGTTTTGAGTTTAGTCAAGCTCTGTTGATACCTTAGGAAGTTGTCATGCTTTTACAATTAAGATCATATGCACACCACCCATACTGCACTACTCAATTCCCGAGTAGGCGCATCCACAGATTCCATCTAGTCCACCAAAAAAGTTTACTCCTACGCTAGGAGGAACATCCAAAAATATACCTCATTGGTTACCGCAGATCAATGCTCCAAAGTTCTTGTTGCTCTCTCAAAAGAAAAAGGGAAGTACTATTGCAGAGAAGAGGCATGTGGATATGCAAAAAAGTGAGATGAGTGAAAACAATGGGTACAAAGATGGCCGCCTGAGAGGTAAAAATGGAAAAGTGTCCGAATTTATCAAAACTACGGATACTCTGATACCTGCCTGCAAAAAAAAGATAGCCCATGTTGTCCTGCAGCAAAACAAAGATAGCCCATGTTGAAAAAAAGAAAGAAGAGAGAGATGTTTCAAGGAGCAAAAGAGTAGAATTAGGATAACCTACACAATACCCACCTACCACCTCACATCCACACACATGCCTTGAGCTGTCTCCTTACCTATAAGCTCCACATAAGCCAATAGTTATAGGGGGAGAGAGAAAGAAGGCATGCATCACTATTGCCTTGGTAAGAATCCACAAATACCAAATATTGAGAGACTTGAGGGAGTCATACACAGGAAACTCTGAGTTTTATTTTGAAAACTTGCTAAAGCTCCGGGATAAGAGTTGATCGACAGAGCTTGAGACATAGTGCTTAACTTAGACATTCTGTCCTTCAATTGCCCAAGACCTGAGAGAAAGCAACAAGCTCCATGATCAAAGGTAATAAAGGTAAGTCTAAAGGTTAGCTTGGTCTACTCTAATCCTTGAGTACTTCTTGGTTTAAAGCTGAAAACTTATAAGGGGTAGCTTTAACTTATAATATCTGCTGAAGTTTGACTTTGCTAAGGGACTAGCAAAGGTGTAGCTTGGGGGAGCTTGTTGACGGTAATTATTGTATGATTTTACCCATCAACTAAACATGAAATAAGGGTATCAAGGCAAACACCACTATAGAATAGGGTTTTAACTGACAGAATTCCATAGTTTTGGTGAATCTGTGTTTTGTAGGGGGTTATACAGAAAAGGATCAAGGGAGGCCCACATGTCGGATTAAAATAACAAATTCCACCGCGGAAGGAGATCAAGAATATTCTAGAGAACACCAGAGACTCACCAGAAGAAGCGGGGCCCATAGGCCAGTCAGAGGGGATCCGCCGATCCCACTGATAGGTCGGCCGATCCCCTAGAGAGTCCTTCTCGCCTGCGTTTCGACGTGGACCCACATCCCAAAATTTCATGCAATCCTAGCTGCCCGTCGAAGTCAGTTTGATCCAAGGGCTACGGTTTATCCCACCGGTCTATATAAGCACCCCCAGACCCCAGGGTTTCAGACAGATCATAATCAGATCAATCATTCAGTCTACCAGTCAGAGCTAGAAACCCTAGAATCATTAGAGCTTCACCATCTAGAGCATAGCTACATAGGTTAGAAATAGAAGGAGGCAATTTCTACTCGAGTTCCGGATCTGTCTGGAGCTAGCAGGCTTCCTGAAGCCATTGTAAGCTCTCTCTTGTGTCTTAAACCTCTTTTGAGTGCTTGCGATAAAGTTGATTGACATTATTCTACTATTTATTATGTTCTGAATTATGCTATTCATTGTTTATCTAGATTGTATACTTTGCATAGTTAGGATGCATTCATATTCATACATAGGTTTGTATAGCACTCATTCATTGATATCATGGGTGGGTGATGAACAACATGTAAGCATGGTGCTTAGATGTGGTTTGTCTGCAAATGCACCCTATATTCTGGGTTCTGTGGTAGATCGCGGATGTGACACTCCCGTTGAGTCCTTTGTAGTCCATACTTCGAATATAGGGGGAGTAGGAAGTCATTATTACTTTAGAAGACTGGCTATGATCTTGATCTTCCTTAGTAATATTCCCATAAGTATTAATATGAAGTATCTTCGCCATGATTGCTAGTATAATTGCACCAATTGTTGGCATTTCTTAATGTCGTTACAAAAGATAGACTAAAAGTCCATCCCCGGCAAAGGCACCAGAAATGCTTGTTGGCATTCCCAACCACCATTACTTCAGAAAGGTAATCCTTGGCCTTTAGTGGCGCCGGCCTAGGAAATGCAGTCTGGTAATAGCAGTTAGAAGTGCCGGATTGGCCTTCCTAACCGTCATTACTTACGATATGCAAAACTGTGGCACGGCGCCGTGGGGTGCACAAGAATAACAATCCTTAAGTAATGGTACTTAGGTACGCCAATCGATAGCTCAGTAAGGAATAAGACTACTTTGCAAGCGTACGGAACTATCATTGTAGCATTTCAACCCGTGAGCATTCAAGGCATCTAGCTTTTGGTATAAACATGATCACTTATTGGATGCATAGGTAGGCATAGCAAAGGCAGGGGTTAAACATGTTTATAAGATAGTGGACACACACATCGGAGCAACCTTAAGGATAAAAGATAAAATAAAGAATAAAGAAATACTACGAGAGCAGGCATTGGTCATATACAGCTATGCAACGAATAGTAATTACATCGAATTTATAAGACTAGGATCAGGACTAAGTCTGGGATTATAGGGAGATCCCCGCAGCTGGTCTGCCAGCCGATAGAGACTTTACGAACTCCTACTCACTACCCGAACGTGGGGGAATGCTAGGGATGGACAGGGCTGTCACCACCTGCCCACCTACCGCCCTGCCCGTGGGGTACCGACATATCCGCTCATTCCCGCATACCCGAGCACCACGCCCGTGTAATTGGAAACAACTCCTAGCCCCCCGGGACCCCAACCCTTTCGGATTGACAGGCTCGGCTAGGAGCAACCATGACAGCACAACGAACTATTATCCCATCCTTAGTTCTTCCTCTATTCATACTAATTTGATGAACGATGAAGAACTTTGATGAACATATCAAGAACATAAGACATAGACTATGGACTAGTTTACATGTTATGATCATAATATGGACAAGACTATACTCTAATTCAGATGCATTGCTATATAAATAAGATAAGAGCTTGCTCATAGAGGAGAACCGATGTGTATTCATACCAAGATGTTCTTGATTCCTCCAAGGAGACAAGCTCTCCTTGATAGCTTTGCCTTGCTCTACTACTAGAGAACAAGTAAGAAATATGAGGTGTAGTGCTCCAAATGTTGGTGTGTGTTTTGGAGGGGGTGAAGCACATCTATTTATAGTTGATCAAGAGCGGTTTGGGCGTTCTAAGTATGGTAGGAGGTGAAACCGCCTTCAGGGAGCCGCCTTGAGCATGTGGCTGAAAACTGGGCCTGGGAAGTGCCATCTGGGGGGCGGTCGGTCCCTGGCAGGCGGCAACTGGCCACCGCCTTTGGGTGGTCGGTTGCTCTCTGGGCCTGGGCCTCCCCCGCGGTTACGGATGGATCCCGTTTGATGTTTTGATGGGCTTTTCTCTTTTATTCTTGATTTGCGCCTTTTCTGAATGCGTTTCCAGGAAGTGCGCTTTCCTTGATATTTTCATGCATTTCCACGTACTATCTCTGTAAGTTAGGTGCACAACAAAACTCGTGAAAGGTTAGATAAAGCCCTATTCTCTATTTGTTTAGTCTTAAAATGATGTTATATTTTTGTTGCTAAGGACCGCCAACAACTCCCCCACAGTTGGTCCTTTACTCGTCCTCGAGTAAAGTGCTAAGGACCAAATGGGTTCATCTTCCTTGTCAAAAGAATCTGCATATAGGATATTCCAAGCTTCACCTGGATTTATGAACTTCAAAGTGTCTACCAATTCACCTTGAGTAATTGAAAAATGGAATAGCTTGGAATCAAATCCTCTTACTCTTGTTCTTGTGTGGAATACTTGGGTTTTTTGTAAAATTTTAAAAACATAAAGATAGCTTGCGTTCCTTGAATGATTCTCTCAAGTCGCTCATTTTTTTGTAAGTGGTTCCTCACCAAGGCATGAAAAGGTGATGCCTTCACTATGATCATCCTACCTCTAAGAAGGCTTATTTGGAGTTTTAGGTAGGAATGAGAAATGATGAGGCACACTTACCCTGCATATGTTGTCGAGTCAAACCCCGGACCATATCGGAGGGAGTGCGCCATACTCCTAGATCAGAATGTGAATGTGTGTTGAAATTATGAAGGTGGAAACCTAATTCTAAATCTTTTCGGTACTCCATGCATCATGATTCTCCTTGGATAGAACTTTAAGAAGATATGGGCTATAGGATCTTTATATATATATATATATTTGAACGGGTATTTAAACCTTTTCTTTCCCGTTATTTTCTTATGCCCCTTGGCATGATCTCTTTCTCTTTTTTATATCATAGCCTCATATCTTTTATTGGCATATGAAAAACTTAAGGAGATATTATGATGGTAGATGAATAGAGTAAAATTTTGTAGAAGGAATGCACGGTTCTTAGGATGAGAACCGACACTTTTATTTGGTGGATGGATGAAGTGCATGTTTCGCGCAACTCTCAGGGTGAGAATTGGCTTTATTTGGTAGGTGCAAGTAAAATCTGATCTTGGAAATATGAAACATCTCTCAACAGCGGTCAGAAATTTGACCAAACTCAACACAAAATAAGTGGCATATGTAGAAGGTTTCATCAAATAGAATCATATATGGCCTTGGTAGGTATTTGTCAATCATTCAAGGAGCATGCTATTGAGTTTTTGTTTTTTGTAAGACAAATCCCAAGTACTTTACAAGAATGAGCAAGCATCATGTCATCCTACTATATCTCATTTGTCAATTACTTAGATAGAAATGGGGTTCCTAACAGTGTTCATAAATCTGTAGGAATTTTAGCAGGAAATAAAAAGTATGCAAACATTTCAAATGTTGGAAGACATGTTTGATGGAGTATGTAGGAATCATCATTTTAAATTTTATCTTAAAAGCTTTTTAGAATGAGAGAGGGGTAAGGGTTGCACAAACCGAATTTTGATTTTTATTGTGCAATCGTCTTGGAGAATCCTCCCCCACACTTGTTTTCTTCCCTGTCTTGGTTAGTCACAATATATATATTGGGAGAACAAGTGCTCAACATAAAACCTTATTTTATTGATGAACTCAAATAGGCACATTTACATTGATAGTACAATTTAAAAGATCATGAAAATGAAATGTGTGCCTAATTATTCGTGCAGCAGGTACAGCCTAAAGATACTCAAGATGATGCTCAACACCTAGGGCTTTTGCGACTTTCCTTAGCTTGGAATTGGACTTGAAGCGGAAGCTATTGATGTCGTCGCTAAGGTTTTTAATCTCAGTATTTTTGGTTTCTAAGTCTTCTTCTAAAGCCCTTAGAAGAGCACGCAAGCTAGCATGTTTAGCTCTAAGGTCGGCGAGGATCTTAGAGTCATCTTCATCTTCACTGCTTTCGTACTGCCCTGCACAACGTTTGATAGGAGGCCGAGGTAGGTGCCTCCAAATTATAGGAAGGGTGCTAGATGATTCTGCTTCCTTGGCCGAAAACGCGGGCTTGCTAGCAGACTTATCTTCAACGCGCTTGCTAGGCCTAGTACCGCTAGGTGTTTTTTTCTTGAGGCCTAGAGTGCTGGTAGGATGGGCAGCAGCGGTTTTCTTCTTGGCGCCACCTTCGGGTGCTGGAGAGCGTGCTGGCAAGATCGCTAGAGGCTTTTCCTTCACAACACGGGCTTCTTCCCTTGCTAACTCTCTTGATAGGGTGCTATGTCTAGGTTTGCTATGGCCTTTGAAGCGTTGATCAGCGAAAGAGCATTGCTAGTCATGGTTAACACTAAAAGATGAGAGAGCTAAGCAAGCTTTGCTAGAGGGAGAAGAACAAGGTTGGTGTAAGAAAAAGAGAGACCTTTAGAGGTTTAAATAGGTGCTATCAAGGTCTTTGGCAAGGAAACAACTTGATCGTAACCAGGGACTTGATGCTGAGGTGATCAAAGTGAGGTACGAAAAAGATTGGAACGGATTGGCCTAGACAGGGGGCGGTTGGTCCTGGGGGTGGTCGGTCCGCTGGGCCCGCCTGCCAGCCTCTGTCTTTTGGCCACGAGTTAAGCTGACTATGTAGAATCTTATCCCAGTTACGATCAGGGTTGATGCGAAGTAGATTAGTGTGATCATGTGTAAGATGTGAAAGTAGATTTGATTGAAATTTTTGAAAATTTGTTTAAGATCACACTATCATGCATTTATGAAGGAATATCCTTATGATCTCAAAGATTTATGTTTAAACATAGGGTTATTTTAGTCAAAACATAAATGCAACATTATCATCAAGCATACATATATGTAATTTGAAATATTATTTTATATATATATTTATTATTATTATTAATTTTTATTTTATTAGAGGAATCAATTAAGCATTTATTGAAAAGAAATTTTGAAATAAATAAATATTACGGATAACTTACCGATTTACCTTCGGCAAGGGCTCAGCTTTTTTTTCAGTCCGTTGAGCAGGACTTTTCTCCCTCCACTGTTTTTTTGATGATGGTGCATCCGTCTTGGGAGAGGTAGACGGCTGCGCTTGCTTGGGCCTCCATACTTTGCGAGTAGTTTTGGGCGGTGTGGTGGTATTTTCAATTTTTACCTTGGGTTTCCACACCGTCTTCTTTGGTGAAGGCTTAGGGATTTCTTTCCTCTTTTTAGGAGCCATTTTATTTTTCTGCTCCTTTATATTTTGTTTGGGAGCCACCTTTTCTTTTGGCTCCGGCTTTTTCTTTGATTTTTTTGTACCACCGTTCAAAAAGACTACACCTTCTCCCTAAAAACGGAAATCTGGTTTGGCAGTCACAAGGAAGATTGTGTACCCCAACTCAAAAAAACAGATTTTTGATATATTTTTCAAAAGCTGAGGCTCGATCTCTACCTCCTTAATGCCTTGGGGATTCGGCCCATATCGAATGCGTATCATGTTGCATTCTTCTCGACGGCGAGGCCTGAACTCAAACTTCTCTTCTTGTCCATTGATATTGAAGCGGATTTCTCCAGCTCCAACATCAATTTGTGCTCCTGCCATGCTCAAGAATGGCCTTCCGAGGATGACTGGTGTTTCTTTGGTGAGTTCCATGTTGAGCACCACAAAATCCACTGAAACATAATACCCTCTAACTTTTACAGGGATGTCTTGTGCAATCCCTGCTGGGTACCGAATTGAGGAGTCGGCTAACTGAAGTGTCATGTTGGTAGGCTCCAAGTTGGTGAAATTCAGTCTATCAAAGACTGATTTTGGCATTACGCTCACACTCGCCCCAAGATCGCGTAAGGCGTGGTCAAATTGCTGGGTGCCTATAGAGCATGTGATTGTGGGGCACCCAGGGTCTTGTTTCTTCTTAGGTAGATGATTGAGTATAGCTGCGCTACACTCTTCCGTCAGCTTGACAATTTCCGAGGATGGTAATGGTCGCTTGTTGTTGATGATATCTTTGATGAACTTAGCGTATGATGGTATGTGCAAGACATCCATCAGCGGAACGCTGACGTGTGTCTTCTCGACCATCTCCACGAATCGGAGAAACTGTTCATCTCCGGCCTTCTTCTTTCTTCTCATCCTTGTGGGAAAAGGCAACATCGTGGTGTCCCCGTAGCCCTCCGGTGTCGGCTGTTCTTCCATGGATTCTTCATGTGGTTGTGCCGAGTCAACCGGTACTTCCTCTTGCTGTCTTGGTGTTTTTCCTGTTCTTTGGTTAGGATGTGGAGGATCACGAGTGGTCTTACCCCCTCTCGTGGTCACCGAATTTATATTCTCAATAGAACTAGAAATTTGAATGGCAGATTTTGCAGCAGAGGCAAGTTGGGTGATTTGAATTTCAATTCTTTTATTAAAATTTACTTGATTTTTAACAGATGAGGACAGGCTATCAAGCTTAGTATTTATAGTTTCAAACATTTTATCATTACAAGAAAGCTTGTTTGTAAGATTTTCATTTATTTTAGCTTGTCCTATAATAAGATCTTTTAATGAAGGTTGGGAGGAGTTGAAATTCGAATTAAAATTGGAAGAATTACCTTGCGGGCGATTCTAGTTGTTCCACCCATTACCTGTTTGTTGATATTGGCAAAACCCGTTGTTAACATAGGAAGCTTCTTTGTGGGTTTCGGGACAGTTGTTCCACGAATGGCCAACATCTCCACAGACCTCACACGTCATGTGTGAGTCCATGGCCTGGACAGTGCTGGTGGTAGGATCGGTGGCACGTCCTTCAAGTTTCTTCGTTATTAATTCTATTTTTGTGGCAAGCAGATCCGTCTCCTTCACGGTGTGCATGCCCTTTTGTGTTTTGCGTCCCTCTCCCCAGCTTTGGTTGGGCACCATCTTCTCGATTAACGCCTTGGCATTCTCGACGGTGAGGGAGGGGAATGCGCCTCCAGCAGCGACATCTATGTGCCCCTTAGACACGGCTGTGAGGCCTTCATAGAAATTTTGGAGCACAAGCCAGTCTTCCATCCCGTGGTGGGGGCAGGCCTGGATGTATTCTTGAAGCCTATCCCAAGCCTCGGGAATAGACTCGAGTGTAGTTTGCTAGAAGTTTGATATTTTCCCCGTAGAGCATTTGTTTTGCTTATGGGGATGAATTTAGCGAGGAACGCCGTGGAACATTTGTCCCACGTGTTGACTGCTTCCTTGCTTTGATAAAATCATTGCTTCGCCTTCCCCGAAAGGGAGAAGGGAAACAACCGGAGTTTGATGGTGTCCTGTGCGACATCTTTGATGATGATGGTCTCGCACAGCTCAAGGAAATTCTGCAGGTGCGCGTTTGTGTCCTCACTTGGCAAACCACTAAACTGGTTCGCCTGCACCACGGTGAGTAGGCCAGTGCGGAGTTCAAAGTTTCCGTTCCCGATATTGGCAGTGGGCCCAACAGGCACGTTGGCAATAGCGGGGGTGGAATACTCGCGGAGTGACTTGGCCATGGTGTTAGTAGCGGATGATACGGAAGTGACCGGTTCGTCTGCCGGCTGAGTAGCAGAAGAAGAGATGGTACGAGGCCTTCTCTTCCTTAGGAGTGCCTCTGGATTTTTAACGAAGTTTTTCGGCAGATTGAAACCGCTCATACACTATCCTGTTTTCATTCCAATAAAAAGAGGAAGAAAACAGCAAAGTAAGCCTGCATAAGCTATGGCTACCGATGCCTATTTTGTAATCAGAGTTTATGCCAAAGCTAGATGTTTATATTTTCTTTTTGTCCTCCTCGGCAATGGCGCCAGAAATGCTTGTTGGCATTTCTTAACGTTGTTACAAAAGATAGACTAAAAGTCCATCCCCGACAACGGCGCCAGAAAAGCTTGTTGGCATTCCCAACCACCATTACTTCAGAAAGGTAATCCTTGGCCCTTAGTGGCGCTGGCCTAGATAATGCAGTCTGGTAATAGCAGTTAGAAGTGCCGGATTGGCCTTCCTAACCATCATTACTTACGATATGAAAAACTGTGGCACGGCGCCGTGGGGTGCACAAGAATTACAATCCTTAAGTAATGTTACTTAGGTACGCCAATCGATAGCTCAGTAAGGAATAAGACTACTCTGCAAGCGCACAGAACTATCATTGTAGCATTTCAACCCGTGAGTATTCAAGCGTGTCGTATTTATAATTTCCCGTAGGAGGGCATGGTAAATTCCATCTACCTTTTGGTATAAACATGATCACTTATTGGATGCATAGGTAGGCATAGCAAAGGCAGGGGTTAAAACATGTTTATAAGATAGTGGACACACACATCGGAGCTACCTCAAGGATAAAAGATAAAATAAAGAATAAAGAAATACTACGAGAGCAGGCATTGGTCATATACAGCTATGCAACGAATAGTAATTACATCCAATTAATAAGAATAGGATCAGGACTAAGTCTAGGATTATAGGGAGATCCCCGCAGCTGGTCTGCCAGCCGATAGAGACTTTACGAACTCCTACTCAATACCTGAACGTGGGGGAATGATAGAGATGGACAGGGCTATCACCACCTGCCCACCTACCCCTCTGCCCGTGGGGTACCGACATATCCACTGATTCCCACATACCCGAGCACCACGCCCGTGTAATTGGAAACAACTCGTAGCCCCCTGGGACCCTAACCCATCGGATTGACAGGCTTGGCTAGGAGCAACCATGACAGCACAACGAACTATTATCCCATCCTTAGTTCTTCCTCTATTCATACTAATTTGATGAACGATGAAGAACTTTGATGAACATATCAAGAACATAACACATAGACTATGGACTAGTTTACATGTTATGATCATAATATGCACAAGACTATACTCTAATTCAGATGCATTGCTATATAAATAAGATCAGAGCTTGCTCATAGAGGAGAACCGATGTGTATTCATACCAAGATGTTCTTGATTCCTCCAAGGAGACAAGCTCTCCTTGATAGCTTTGCCTTGCTCTACTACTACTACTAGAGAACAAGTAAGAAATATGAGGTGTAGTGCTCCAAATGTTGGTGTGTGTTTTGGAGGGGGTGAAGCACATCTATTTATAGTTGATCAAGGGCAGTTTGGGCATTCTAAGTATGGTAGGAGGTGAAACCGCCTTCAGGGAACCGCCTTGAGCATGTGGCTGAAAACTGGGCCCGAGAAGTGCCATCTGGGGGACGGCCGTCCCCGGGGGCGGTCGGTCCTTGGCAGGCGGCAACTGGCCACCGCCTTCGGGTGGTCGGTTGCTCTCTGGGCCTGGGCCTCCCCCGCGGTTACGGATGGATCCCGTTTGATGTTTTGATGGGCTTTTCTCTTTTATTCTTCATTTGCGCCTTGTCTGAATGCGTTTCCTAGAAGTGCACTTTCCTTGATATTTTGATGCATTTCCACGTGCTATCTCTGTAAGTTAGGTGCACAACAAAACTCGTGGAAAGGTTAGATAAAGCCCCATTCTCTATTTGTTTTAGTCTTAAAATGATGTTATATTTATGTTGCTAAGGACCGCCAACACCAATCTAATATGTCTTTGATAGAATAGTTAGAATGACTTAGGATATCCTTATGCTTCAACCTAATCCATGGTAATGCCTAGATAGGAAGTGCTCTAAGTGATCATTATTATGTTGATTGATTAGTTGATTGATCATTATGCTTATCATACATATCATTATTATTGTGACATAACCCCTGTTCTAAGTAAATTGGTTATTCATGGCAATCTCCATATTTGCATATGCATATGACATCTATCTAGCTGTGTCCCATTTATTGCCAATCCTTCCCAGTGGTAAAATATAAATGACAACCCAGAATACTCCTGGTAAAATGTTACAATGGTGTATATTTTATTTGAGCGCTTAAGGATACAATATAATATATTCTAGGCACTTGCAAGAAGGACAGATCTTTTAGAATCATACTAGATGACAACCTAGTTACTTCTAAGAGACAGAGAAGAGATCAAGTGATCTGTAGACTAATCAGGTTGCACATTAATCTATACCTCCCATCATTTTTAGCGCCATTGCTAAGAGTAGAGTTTAACTCTATTTTTTAGTGGTGACATTAGAAATACCAACAAGCATTTTTGGCGCCGTTGCCGGGAAGGCGTTTGGCATACATAAGATGTAGATAGATCATATGCATAACACCAAATATGTTGAGAAACCATATAAACCTTACTCGAACAGGATTACCCTTGTGTTTGTCTAGTTGTGTATCTTATGCAGGGTAATGTATGAACGGATTTGACCTTCTGAAGAACTTTATTGAAGATCCAGAAGCTTTGATCAGGAAGACCCGAGCCAACCTCAGGAAAACCCCAGATCCTCCGCCGGAAGACATCCGTACAAGAAGAAGTTTGACACCAGAGTTTGAGGTCATGGCAAACAAGAGCCTTCACGAGTTCTCTGCTCCAACCACCGCTAACATCCGTACGGGACCACACACTGATGTTGGAGACAATGGATTCAAGCTCAAGCCTGCACTCATCAACATGGTGCAAGCTAGCCAGTTTTATGGAAAGGCGCACGAAGATGCGAGCGCCCATCTCCAACACTTTTTGGAGGTATGCAGCACTTTCACCATCAAAGGAGTAACCAGAGATGCAATCCTGCTCCGCCTGTTTCCATTCTCATTGTTGGGAAGAGCGAAGCAATGGTTCTACGCAAACAAAGACAAGAACACTACATGGGACCTCTGCTCCACTGCCTTCCTAGCAAAGTTCTTCCCTATGGGCAAGATGAATGCTCTCAGAGGAAAGATCATCAGCTTTCAGCAACAGCACGATGAGTCACTCCCGGAACCATGGGAATGCTTCCAAAATTACATTTCAGAATGTCCTCACCATGGGATGGAGAATTGGTTGCTTATGCAAACCTTCTACCATGGGTTGACTACCAGCACCCGTGAGGCGATGGATGCTGCTACTGGAGGAGCTTTTTTGTCACTCACCATTGAGCAAGCTACCACCCTTGTGGAGAAGATGGCATCCGACCAGAGTTGGAATGAAGAACGACCTCCGACCCGCAAGAGAGGAGGAATGCACCAGCTCAAGGAGACCGACATGATTTCCGCCAAGATGGATCTGCTGATGAAGAAGCTTGATGACCGAGCCAATGACAAAAGAGATGTCAACCACATCCACGATGCCTACATGACATGTGAAGAGTGTGGAGGCACTGGCCACTCAGGTCACAGCTATCCGGAGATTCAGAAGGATGTGAACTACGTGGGCAACAGCAGCAACAACTATCGTCCCCAGAATCAGAATTGGAATCAGAGACAAGGTTGGAATCAGCAACAGAGGCCCAATTATCAAGGTAATTACTCCGGTAATTACCAAGGTAACAACTTCAATACACCGTTGAGAGATCTAGTCTCTGGCCAGACCAAACTGCTAGATCAGATTTTCAAAAAGCTAGTCTCCAATGACAAGTTGCTAGAAACCATCAACAACAGGATGGATGGTTTTGCCTCTGCTATCAAGAACTAGCTCAGCTTCAATAAAATGCTAGAGTCTCAAATAGCTCAGCTGGCATCTTCGATCTATCCGGCCAATGAAGGAAAGATCCCAGGCCAACCAAAAGAACTAGAAACTGCAAACCTAGTAGATATCTTCAATGCAAGATGGTACCATGCAGAGCATAGGTCCAAGGGATGGAATGATGACTCTCTACCGGAGAAGAAAGGAGACCCAGGAAGACCCGTCATACCAATAGCCATTGGTGAACACGCCTTTGTGGAAGCAATCTGCGACTTTGGCACAAGCGTCAATATTATGCCCAAGGTGATCTACGAGAAGATCCATGATGATGCACTCCTATACACCAACATGTGGTTGCAGCTAGCAGACTAGTCACTCTGCTATCTGAAGGGGATCCTGAAAGACATATGTGTACGAGTTGGACACTCATATGTACCTGCCGACTTCGTGATAGTTGAGACAGGAGGAGATGAGAAGTCCCCGATCATTTTGGGACGACCATTCCTTAGCACCGCCATGGCTATCATCTACCCTGACAGCGCCAAGATCTGTTTCACTATCCGGGGGAGAAAAGAAAGATTCAGCTTTAAGAACAGGATATTGGAAAGTCCAGCCCATCCACAGAAGTCCTACACCTACGAAGACAAGCCTATGCAGAAGAAGACAAGCAGAAGAAAGAACAAAGCTAGGCAGACTCACACTGAAGCTGTGAGGACGATCACCTCCTGGTTTCACCACACATGCCTAAGCTTAATGATCCAGGAGTACCAATGATCGACTGCACAATTAATCAGAAGATCTTCTACAAGACCTTCTGTGACACAGGCTTGAGTGTCAACATAATGGCCAAGGTAACTTATGACTTTCTATTTGGCCAGACACCCTTGTACTCTACCTACACGCAGCTGCAGATGGCGGACCAGACATTTAGATTTCCAGAGGGGATCACTAAGGATGTTATGGTAAACATTCGAGATCACTATGTCCCCACTGACTTCTTAGTCCTGGATATGGGAGAACAAGAGTACGACCCACCGCTTGTACTTGGAAGACCGATCCTCAACACTACGAGAGCAATCATCTACATGAGATTAGGGGAGGTCCACTTCCAATTCCACAAGGAGAAGGTCCGCTGCTACTTCAACAGTTACACAAATTATGAGTAGCCAAAGAAGAACAGGTCAATGAGGAGACGCCAAAGGACCCAACCACCCAAGGATGGTTGGGCAGATTATGAAGGAGAAGTCAAGAGAAGTGACTATGTCAAGTCCAAAGAAAAGAAGGAAGAAGGGACTGTAAAGGATGAGCTCCCAACTTCTACCTCACCAGCAACATCAACTCCACCAATCAGGAAGGAATGGAGGAAAAAGGAGTCGCCTTCCAGCTCACCATCATCTGAAGTGCAACCAGGGTCACCTCAACCTGACGATGCACCCGACAAGGAATGAACGGACAAGGAATCCTGTCGGAGGGCTATAAACCACCGAGCCTTCGCCAAAAGGTAAAACTGGTACTTATCCATATTTACTTTTAGCATTAATACCTTAGTAGTTGCATATTTACTTTCTTGCACTTAAAAATAAAAATACTCATTGCTTAGCATAATAAAATCTAGAAGCCCCATGCGACTAATCTTGTGGCATAGCTCATCAAGACTATTCACTATGGTGGCACAAAAAAATAATCTTGTATCTAGGATAAATCCCTGCATCATATTTACTTTTTGCAACCATAAATTAAAAACACCAAAAATATGTGGGCACATGAAGGTCCACACTTTACGAAAAATACCAAAAATATGTGGGCACATGAAGGTCCACCCACTTAAGGAAACTTTACACTGGAACAATCACTTACCATAGAGTGGTATTAACCTAACCCCTCTCCATTAGATTTGGTATTCTTGTTGGCAATTGAGTTTTACAGGACAATACAAGATCAAAGAGCTAGTCAACCCGACACCCCTACGCTGCCGGTACACCTGCTCCCAGAAGGATCGCTCAGTCTGCAACATCAAAGACCCTGTCAAACATCTAGCTTGGGGGAGGGCACCCTTCATTCAAATCCAGCTAAGTATAAGTTTCCCACCTTATTATTGTACCATATTGCTTTTCGCGTGAGTCAGCTAGTAAGATAAAAATATGAAAACCAAATAAATAGTGTTTAGGTTAGTTAGTATGCTTGAATAAAATAAAAAGAGAGTGCTTACAATAATTTTGCTCAGATTAGATGGAAACCATGCTCAGGAATTTGATACGTAGCACCCCACTATGATTCCTCATAACACTTAGTTTTCAACCTTGAATCATCCCAAGTTTTAGATACCACCATTTTAACTTGAAGATTTACTTTGAATATGAAACTTGTGGGTAGCAAATGCTTGATCTAAGTCTAAGTAATTGAGGGATATGATATGCAAAGTATGAGCTGCTATTTATCTTGTTCCTAGTGACACTTGAATTCTGGAGATTTATTTTGAAAATTCTAAAACCACCTGATGAGTTCCTGTATGACAAAAGCTTTATATTTCTACCACAGCCATATATGCTAGAATAGGAAAATATACATTATAATGCTACTTGCTTTGTTTTGAGTTTAGTCAAGCTCTGTTGATACCCTAGGAACTTGTCATGCTTTTACAATCAAGATCATGTGCACACCACCCATAATGCGCTACTCGATCCTCGAGTAGGCGCATCCACACATTCCATCTAGTCCACCAAAAAAGTTTACTCCTACACTAGGAGGAACATCCAAAAACATACCCCATTGGTTACCCCAGATCAATGCTCCAAAGTTCTTGTTGCTATCGGTCAAAAGAAAAAGGGAAGTACTGTTGCAGAGAAGGGGCATGTGGATATGCAAAAGAGTGAGATGAGAGAAAACAATGGGTACAAAGATGCCCGCCTGAGAGGTAAAAATGGACAAGTGTCCGAATTTATCAAAACAATGGATACTCTGATGCCCACTTAAAAAAAGATAGCCCATGTTGTCCTGCAGCACAATTCCCAGTGTTGAAAAAAGAAAGAAGAGAGCGATGTTTCAAGGAGCAAAAGAGTAGAATTAGGATCAACCTACACAATATCCACCTTCCACCTCACATCCACACACATGCACATCTTGATCCAATTGTATGACTTGTTCCTTTGGATCCATTGTTTGACTTTACAACATATTCATTGCAAGTATGTATGAGTTGTCTCCTTGCCTATGAGCTCCACATAAGCCAATAGTTATAGGGGGAGAGAGAAAGAAGGCATGCATCACTATTGCCTCGGTAAGGATGCACAAGTACCACATATTGAGAGACTTGAGGGAGTCATACATAGGAAACTCTTAGTTTTATTTTGAAAACTTGCAAAAGCTCCAGGATAAGAGTTGATCGACAGAGCTTGAGACATAGTGCTTAACTTAGACATTCTATCCTTCAATTGCCCAAGACCTAAGAGAAAGCTACAAGCTCCATGGTCAAAGGTAATAAAGGTAAGTCTAAAGGTTGGCTTGGTCTACTCTAATCCTTGAGTACTTCTTGGTTTAAAGCTGAAAACTTATGAGGGGTAGCTTTAACTTATAATATCTGCTGAAGTTTGACTTCGCTAAGGGACTAGCAAAGGTTAAGCTTGGGGGAGCCTGTTGACGGTAATTATTGTATGATTTTACCCGTCAACTAAACATGAAATAAGGGTATAAAGGCAAACACCACTATAGAATAGGGTTTTAACTGACAGAATTCCATAGTTTTGGTGAATCATCCGACCGGTCTACCCCCAGACCCCAGGGTTTCAGACAGATCACAATCTGATCAATCATTCAGTCAACCAGCCAGAGCTAGAAACCCTAGAATCATTAGTGCTTCAGCATCTAGAGCATAGCTACATAGGTTAGAAGTAGAAGGAGGTGAGTTCTACTCGAGTTCCGGATCTGTCTGGAGCTAGCAGGCTTCCCGAAGCCATTGTAAGCTGTCTCTTGTATCTTAAACCTCTTTTGAGTGCTTGAGATAAAGTTGATTGACATTATTATACTATTGATTATGTTCTCAATTATGCTATTCATTGCTTATCTAGATTGTATACTTTACATAGTTGGGATGCATTCATATTCATACATAGGTTTGTATAGTGCTCATTCATTGATATCATGGGTGGCTAATGAACAACATGAAAGCATGGTGCTTAGATGTGGTTTGTCTGCAAATGCATCCTATATTCTGGGTTCTGTGGTAGATTGCAGATGTGACACTCCCGTTGAGTCCTTTGTAGTCCACACTTTGAATGTAGGGGGAGTAGGAAGTCATTATTACTTTAGAAGACTGGCCATGATCTTGATCTTCCTTAGTAATATTCCCTAAAGCATGAATATTAAGTATCTTCGCCATGATTGCTAGTATAATTGCACCAATCTAATGTCTTTGATAGTATAGTTAGAATGACTTAAGATATCCTTATGCTTCAACCTAATCCCTGCCAGTGCCTAGATAGGAAGTGCTCTAAGTGATCATTATTATGTTGATTGATTAGTTGATTGATCGTTATGGTTATCATACATATCATTATTATTGTGACATAACCCCTGTTCTGAGTAAATAGTTTATTCATGGCAAACTCCATATTTGCATATGCATATGACATCTATCTGCCTGCATCCCATTTATTGCCAACCCTTCCCAGTGGTAAAATATAAATGACAACCCGGAATACTCCTGGTAAAATGCTACAATGGTGTATATTTTATCTGTGCGCTTGCAAATACAATATAATATATTCCAGTCACTTGCAAGAAGGAGAGATCCTTTAGAATCATACTAGGGATGACAACCTAGTTACTTCTAATAGATAGTGAAGAGATCAAGTGATCTGTAGACTAATCAGGTTGCACATTAATCTATACGTCCCATCATTTTTAGCGCCATTGCTAAGAGTAGAGTCTAACTCTATTTTTTAGTGGTGACGTTAGAAATGCCAACACCGGTATCAATTCTATAGCGAACTCAACTTCCCTGTCAGGTGGCAATCCTGGCAGATCGTCAGGAAAGACATCGGGGAACTCACATACTACAGGGATATCAGCTATATTAATAGCCCCAGTAGCAAAGGACAATCCGTAAAGATCACCACTTCTCGGTAAGCTTACTTGAAAAGACCCACTACCTTGAGGTTCTTTTAGAGATATGGTTCAGTCAACAATGTTGAGGTTTGCACCCCATTGCTTCATCCAACTCATTCCTAAAATCACATCTACTACCAAGCCAGGCAAAACTATCAGACTAGTCCTAAAATTCCTTTCCTTAATCTTAATGATTACCCCTCGGACCATTTGCCTAGTAGAGATATCAGCTCCTACTGAACTTATATGGAACCCATAGTTCAATTCTGTTATTGTATAAGCATACTGTTGTGCAAATGCTTGACTGATGAATGAATGACATGATCCAGAATCAAACAAAACAACTACGGGGCTTTGGTTAACGAGAAACATACCCGCTGTCATAGGCTCTCCTTCTGGAATTTCTTCTATTTCAGTGAAGTGTCCTAACACCCGTGTTCCCAGTCTGTTTCTTTGGATATGGACAATTTTTAGCAAAGTGTCCAGTCTTGCCACAGTTGAAACAAGGTCCACTACTAGTTGGCATTTTGACATTCGCTGGATTCCATGGATTTGCTTTACCCTTCGGAATAGGCACCGTGAAAGCCCTACGGTACTTATTCTGTGGTCGATTCACATTGAACTTCTTGGTTGGAGGCCTGAATCGAGATCTTGGCACAGGGGGATGATAAGCAGAACGATTTGCAGGAGGAGTCCTTGGCTGAGACAAACCTCCTTCAAATGGCCTCTCATGACCCTTAGCAATGGCATCCAGATTATTCTGGTGCTCTTGAGTCAGGGCATCACTGATAAAGTCATTGAATGTTGTTCTAGTAGAGTTTGCCAGGTTCTTCATTAGCTTAGTGCTCAGTTCTCTCCTGAAGCTTTCAATCTTCTTTTCATCAGTATCCACATAGCTAGGGACATACCTTGCTAGATTGTTGAAGGAATAAAGGTACTCAGTCAGGCTCTTAGTACCCATAGTTAGCTGCATGAATTCATTTGCTTTCATCCTTATCAGACCTGGAGGAATATAGTGACTCCAGAAAGCAGTCATGAATCGATTCCAAGTGATCTCAGTACCTGCCGGAATGGTATCCTTGTAGTGCGACCACCAAATTCCTGCTGGTCCCTGAAACTGGAGACAGGCAAAGTTCATTTGCAGAGTATCATTTAGCCTCAACACTGAGAACTTCTACTCTATGGCATGAAGCCATTCGTCAGCTTGCAATGGTTCAGCGGCTTCCTTAAAGATGGGTGGCTTGGTGTCCATGAAGTCCTTGTAGGTGCTGAACTGATTCTCATCATTGCCACGATGACGATCTCCACCACGGACATTATTGGCAGCCATCTCATGCAGAATAGCTTCTAGGTTGCGTTGAGTCCCGATGAACAGCATGAACATCTGCTCAGGGGTGAACGGTGGTGGTGGTGGCAACTCTTCATTCTCATTGTCATTCCTGCTACCACTACCGGACCCGTGAGAACGCGTATTGACAGGCATCTGTGAAAATTTTCATAGAAATGGAAATGGATTAATAAGGGTGTGGTTGCGAAATTGAAATTTATGCCAAAGTATTACATGATACAGAAAAACTAAACATAGTAATAACAAGGGCACAAAAATTCAACTCCACAACACGGCCATATTAAAAGTAGGGAAACTACTTAATAGCCATTACATCACAAGCCACGGAGCTAACGGTTCGACTACGCCTTACAATAAACCAAAGTTTTGAAAGTGGCCATACAGTCTTTACATTATTTAGGTCAACACATCACATGGCCTAAACTCCACAGAGTAGATTTTTACAAAAATATTACACACGTCTAACTTCCGAGAAGCTACTAAAACCACTAGTCGTCGTGATCGCTATCGATCGTGGACACACTGCTATTCCCGCAATCACTATCATTAGCTTCGGGATTCTCCTCTTCATCATCGGAGGTAGGATCATTGTCATCTTCCAACACTAGAGGATCAATTTCAGCTGCACCTAGGGGATGAATAGGGGCAACAAGATTGTTCAAATGATGGACTTCATTCTGCAACTCCGCAATCTGCTCATTAGCGTGCTGCATCTGGAGAGCGAAGTCATCCCTTTGATGAGCAAGATGCGTGTTCATGACACCTAGCTGATGTAGTAACTCATCTCTCTGTCAACCCAGAACATTGGCTTGACGAAGAGCTTGGTCTCGCTCAGCTACGGTATCCCGCAATTCTTCACGACATGCCAGAAGAGCATCCAGCATATCCCTAGCATCATGATAAGCTTTGCTTGCGGCTTCAAAATGCTGCTCGATCTGAGTCACTAATATATGTTGCTCAGCAATTGAACCGCGAAGGCTCCTCAACATGGAGTCCCAACCTTCCTGCCGATTGTAATACATCTTCAATATCGCAAACATTGCACTCATAGTTGGATCCTTGCTGTGCATTTCTTCATCCTGACCCTTTACTAAAGGATCACTACTCCCCTGATCCTAGGTTGCATTCTCCATATCAAGTTTGGGGAACACATCCATAGGACCATCCTTGATGTCGACACCAAATTGCTTGCACAAGAACATTAGCACCTCGAAAGCTGCTCGCTGGGCACCATCCCATGGAGACCAGGCTTCAACATTGACCTTCCAACCAGGCCAAGATATAGCTCCACGGATAGCTGGTATAGAAACCCAAACCTTGTAACACAATTCCACTCCACCTCCAACTTTCTCCCAATGATAGTTTGGTGGCTCAACATACCCGACAGATTCCAGTGTCCTCCACAATAGAGTGGGTTCCCAAATTGATCCAGAAACCTGTGGTTGTGAGTCGGTGGAGCCATCTATAGAAAAATTTTGAGAGAGACATGAGAATAGTTATAGAAAAGATTTATTCCATTAACATTCCACTTTAATTGTTATTGTGTGAATAATTCGAATAAGAACAGACATAACGACCATGATGCATGAATGTTCCATACGTCCTCACACCTAACCATACTACCATGCTAAGCGGTGGCATACAGTCGCTCTCATATACGTAACTACACCGTACTACACGTGGTTAGCGTACCTACAAAAGATTTATTTCAGCCCAATCCCACATGTATGCATAGCGATAAGAAGCACTTTTTACCAGAAATGCACACATGAGCATTTGCGACCCCAAAAAGTAAGTACGCCACACATGGATACTTCCATAGGCACATATGGACACATGTACCTACTTCAGTATTAATAATAAGCACTCTCCTTAGATCGACGGTTGTTCGATCATGCTCTCACAACTCACCTTACCTCAGTCCGAAGTGGCACATTTGGCCCGTCTTCACCTTACCTGGGCATCGATAAAAAAAATGAAACAAAGGCAAGTCATCTCAACGACAAGAAGCACTCACAAAACATGATGCAGTTTCCCCCCAGTTAGTACTTTAATAAGCCACCTAAAATCCTATATTAGGGCTACACTATGTATGATCCTTGGCACACTTAACTTTTCAAACTCACTTTTGAAACCTACTAACTAATAATAGACAATTAGTTTTGCAAATCAAACCTTTTTATTTTTAAATACACTAATATGAATGATGTATGTTGAACCTTGCTCCGATACCAGCTGTGACAGAACCGACGAAACAATTTGTATGTTGAACTAATAATGGACAATTTATAACAGCACAAGTGCCGCGATAGCCGTCGAAACAACTAAATGACCACACTTGAGCCCATATAAACCCGGTAGTCCGTGAAATCTCGAAGGATTTCAAACCAAACAGTAACACAACCAAGATCGTACAGGGTTGAACAACATACATCCATATTACATAGCATCAGAGTTCGGAGTACGCAGATATACTTTACATCATAAGCTTTCAACTTAGCGGAAGCAAAGTAGTTTTACAAACCGAGTCTTTCACAACCTTACTTAAATATTATGCGGTGCCATGCTTAGGATCAAACTGTTTGATAGGATTGCTATTAAACATGAAGACAAAGCTGCCCACACTTTAGTCCTCGTCCACGGCCGGGGTGAAGCAATTCTTGCAAAAACCATAAAAGATTTGGCCATCTGCAATAATTTGGGATAAACCCTGAGTACACAATTGTACTTCGCAAGACTTACCTGTCTTACCAAATAAAAGACTCTCAAGGAATATGCAAGGCTTTTTAGTGGAGTTGGCTGACTCAGTTACGTAAAAATCTATTTTAGTTGAGGATGTCACATGTTGTTACTAGCAAGCTTTTAGTAATCATAATTCCTTGCTTTCAATTTAAAGCCTGATCTAATTCAAGCACTTGATTAATTCTAAGCAAACAATATAATAGAACCATAGCAGTTAGGTATTTACTTGGGTAACCATGTTCAAGTTCAAACTTATCCATTTCTACCATGAGGGAAGATCAGTCAAGTTTCTCACTATCCAGGAGAGATGGCGATTCAAATCGATTACAAACCAGCTGGTGTCCAATGCCAATCACAAATCTAGACAAACCTGTACAGGGTCCCTTAGGTCACCCTTGGTACTATTTGGGTACCAACCGCGGGTTTGGGGGAACGATATGCTGGGGGACTGACTAGTGGCCAGGAAGCTCCGGAATCCACCTGCCCATGGTCCAATCTAGCTCCCAAAACCCTACGCGGTTCAGCATATACACTGAGCTAACCAGTTCCTAGCCCAAATAGAGCTACTCGGCTTCACGGTCGGAATGACTTATCTAGCTAGCTAAGTGATGGCGTCTTTCAATCTTGACCGATGTCCCACAGGGATGTTTCCTTATTTCACTTGGCGGTGATTGGCCTACAACCAAGGCCTCCATGTCTTGTTGTATCCAAGTCATCCTTCTGCCCAAACTCATTATCTTCCTCAGCTCACATGGTTATTTCACGATAGCAGATATAGCCAACCGTGCTTCTCACTTTCTATTGTGGTGACCGAAATCACCATATCTACCGGTTCTAAGCCAGGCTAAGCAAAAGATGTGATCCTGAACCTATTTAGGTGAAGGATATATATATAGTTGTCCAATATAATGTAACTATGTTTTCAAACAATTACTACACTTAATGCAACAAACACTGTACTCAAGTCATTTCATTTCGAAAACATAGGAAATAAGAATGCATCGGGGCTTGCCTTTCAGAAAGGTCGAGGGTTGGTGGTCAGGGCACTCGGGTAAGTCAGTGTTGTTCTCGACTCCTGGTTTGGCAGCAGGGGCCTCCTGAGGGATCTCCTCCTCGACTGGATTCACCTCGGTCAGGGTCACCTCCTTCAACGATCCTGTATGCATGGTCATGCAATGAATACGGGGATGCATAATAATTTGCAAAGTATTCAATATGATGCATATGGATGCTTTCATGAAATGCAAATACACATGTATGGATCATTTTCTTTTACTCATTACTCGCATATTTCTTCTCCGGTAGATGGATTCCCATGTTCATATAACAAGTCATGATCAGTTCTTATGGCCTACCCTAATCTCCATACAAGTTCAAGCATCACTATATGAATCAAAGTGACATAGATAAACTACCCTAGAACTTGCTACTTTAACAACCTTCTCAAAATGCACTAAATATTATACTCCAGCAAGTACACTCTCATGAATGCTTCAATAAACACCACTGCTGATGGACCAAACAACATGCAAATGATTTACATTTGCCCCAAACAAGTGCTTAATTATATAATCATTTGGTTCACTTATAACTAGACCTATCAGATTGAAGTTAGAGAAAATTCCCAGAAAAATACAGTAGACAGAACAGGTTTGAAATAGCTCACTGTCCAAATTTCAGATCATTTGGACTTACAGAACATCCCACACAAAAATAAAAACAGCAGGCTGAATTTGAGTGGAAAAATGTTATTACAGTGAAAGGTATCAAACAACAGATTTCATATTTTTTTGTTGTTCCATCTCACTTGACAACATCACCCAAAAATACTCACACCCAGGTCACTTATATTTATTTTCTATTGAATTTCCAAGCAATCAAACCTTAATTAGGGCTTGAACAGCAACTCCATTGTAAAACAGTAACCATGCCTAACCACTTTTTTTCAGCTTCTACTCATCCATAGAAAGCTAACAAAAGTGGAATCACATTTTTAGCACACTCCTAGATTTAGTTATGCATTTCTGAAGTTACCAACAGATTTACATTTTAATTTATAACTCCAAGAAATACTATACCATGACTAGGGTTTCATATTTTTCCTACATATTACATGTCATCAGCAATCTAACAAAATGTCTCACCCAAATTGGATCAGTAAAACTCAACTTATGAATTTTGCAAGCATTACATCAATCCTGAAAATCAAAATAGAAATCATTTCCTAATTTCAAACGAAACCCTAATAGGTACGGGTACCCAGCAGTGCACCCAGGCCACAGGTAGAGGCGCCGACAGCTGGGCCCCTTGGGTGAACTGACCCCACTGGTCATAAGCGTAGGGAGAGCTGCCGCGTTTGACCGCGAAGAACTCGCCGGCGGCGAGGACTCCGGCCAAGCTGAGCGCACCTACATGCTCCTAGGACCAAGAGGCAACGATTTAGGTAGCTGGTTGGGGTAGTCGTGCATGGCGGTGAGCTCGTCGCCGGCCATGGCGAACGGCCGCGCTTGGAGCAACTGCTCCGGCCATCTCCGACCAAGAGTATCAGAACAAAGCACCCAGGGAGCTTTGGCACATCCTAAAGGCGCTAGGGTTACGACAAATCGAGCTATGGAGCCTCTAAGCTTGGTTGGTCACACTCTTGGCGGCTCGGCGGCGGAGCGTTTGTCGGCACGACGGCATTCCGACGAGCTCAGACCACCAAACGTGAAACCGGTTTCATATTCATGAAATTAAACACACAAGAAACCAAGAACACAAGGTAAACGAGGAAAAACGGGCTCGTGATGACCAAGCCGCGGTGAGCTTGGAGCTCGGCGGCGCTCCGGCAATGAACTAACGACGGCGAAATAAATATACAGAGATGCTACGGCTTGGCTTCTTCAACAAGGTTGTCAGGAAGGTGGAAAGGATCAACAAGGAGCTAGTCGCGTAGTGGATTGGAGGGTGGTTAATTGGGTGCGACGAACATGGCCGGTGACACCATGGTGTTCTCGGTTTTAGGCAGAGAGAGACAGAGGTAGACGACGACGACGATAGAGGCGAAAGGGATGGATCAGGATCAACTCCAGGTGATCAGCTTCGAGTTTGCAACCTCGCAGGGCGGTCGAACGTGGCCGGTGGAGACACGGCAGCCCGGCGTTGTCAAAATGCGACGACGACACGTTTGCCCACCAACTGCTCGACACGTGGTCTCAAAGAAATTTGATTCAGTTCGCAACGTAATCAACCGACTGAATCTTAATTTTCTGTGGCGATTTTCTCTCAATCCATTGGGTTTCAGGGCAAAGTCCTCTAATACCAATTAAAGTATTACAAGAGTACTTCAAATGCTAGTAAAGCACCTTGGGCTAGATCAGCTTGGTTTGGGAATTATAGTTCAATCAAGACAGGCACTTTGAAACTGAAACTGCTACACTTAGCAGATTTCAGAGTTAAGAAATTTTAGCCCTAATCTGTCTTAAGTGCTAATTTTGACCATCTAACAAGCACTTTCGTGAACTAGACCCAAAATAACATTTGCTCAAATAAAATTTTCTATAAACTTTATTCAAGTGTCAAGGTCATTTGAAAAGTTTAAATAGCATTTTCAAATAGAATTATCAAACTCACTTTAAATGACCCTAGGTTAAACCCTAGCTAATGACCAAATCACAAGGTACCCTAAACATGAATAAGGTTTAGTTTGACCCTCTGAGCTACAATTGACACTCCAAAAGTGTTTAAAATCATTTTTGCTTCATTTCACTATTCATAACCCTATGTGCATATATATATATGATGTAGCTAGCATTGCATAGGAAATTCACTTTACTCATACACATGAAATGATGATATGATGCTCATGACATGCTAATGCATGCAATGCAATGCAAGTGGTTTAGCAAGCTTAACACTAGGGTGTTACAACATCTTTCTTTTTATTCCTGCAGCATCCAGATCCATATTCCATCTCTTGATTGCCTAGTGAGCCTTGAATTCAAGCTCTACTGGCAAGTGACAGGTCTTTCCATAAACAAGCTGGTATGGTGACCTTCCAATTGGTGTCTTGTAGGCTGTTCTGTAAGCCCACAGTGCTTTTGATAGCCTGTCCTTCCATGCTGTTCCCAATTCATTGACTGTTTTCTGCAGAATATTCTTGATCTGCATGTTTGATCTCTCTGCTTGCCCACTTGTCTGAGGATGGTATGGAGTGGCAATGTTGTGACGGACCCCTCTTTTTGCTAAATATAGTTGGAACCTCTTGTCGATGAAGTGGGATCCTCCGTCACTGATTACCATCCTTGGAGTACCAAATCTTGGAAATATTATTTATTCAAACATCCTCTTTGAGCTTCTGGAATCTGCAGCTTTGCATGACACAGCTTCTACCCATTTTGAGATATAGTCTACTACCACCAAAATGTACTCACACTGGTTTGACTTTGGAAATGGTCCTATGTAGTCAATTCCCCAGACATCGAAGAGCTCTACTTGAAGGTTGTTAATGAGGGGCATGGCATCTCTTGAATTGTGTTTTCATGTCGTTGGAATGTCCCGCGTCTCTGGATAAAGCTTTTCGTGTCATCATACATGGTGGGCCAAAAGAATCCACTTTGCCAAATCTTTGCACGTGTGCGAAATGTGCCATAATGACCTCCATATGGTGATGAGTGGCATCTTTCAATGATCTTGATCCCCTCTTCCACTGGTACACATCTCCAGAGTAGTCCATCTGAACATATCCTGAAGAGGTACAGTGGGTCCCACATGTGTTGTCGACTCTCATAGATGAGCTTTCTTTTGTCCTCCCTGGTGGTACATATCCTGCAACCATAAAATTCATAATATTTGCGTGCCAGGGGTCGGATCGGGTGATCCGATAGAGCATGTCGTCCCTCATCGAGTCGTTGATGGGCATTTCCTGCATATTCTCAAAATGCATTCTAGACAAGTGATCTGCTACAGAATTTTCTACTCCCTTTTTATCTTTTATTTCTAAGTCAAATTCTTGGAGCAGAAAAATTCATCTTATCAATCTAGGTTTAGCATCTTTCTTATTGAGCAAGTATTTTAATGTAGCATGATCAGTATAAACAATCACTTTAGCTCCAACTAAGTAAGATCTAAACTTATCAATAGCAAAAATAATAGCCAGGAGTTCTTTTTTAGTTGTTGCATAATTAAGTTGTGCTCCTGTCGGTGTTTTGCTAGCATAGGCAATGGCATGATGCTTTTTATTTTAGTTTGTCCCAAAATTGCCCCCACAGCATAATCACTAGCATCACACATAATTTCAAAAGGTAAAGACCAATCAGGGGGTTGAATGATTGGTGCAGAGATGAGTGCTTGCTTAAGGATGTTAAAAGATTTCATACAAGCATCATCAAAATCAAAGGGAGCATCCTTGGCTAGCAAGTTTGTAAGAGGTCTAGCAATATGTGAAAAGTTTTGTATAAAGCGTGTATAGAAGCCAGCATGACCAAGGAAACTTCTAATCCCTTTAACATTAATAGTTGGAGGTAGTTGTTCAATTACTTCAATTTTAGCTCTGTCTATCTCTATCCCTCTTTCAGACACTAAGTGTCCTAGCACTATTACTTCTCTAACCATAAAATGATATTTTTCCAATTAAGGACTAATTGCTTTGTTGATGGTCGCTAACAACCTATTTTACCATCAACATTCTACCCATAATCACGGTAAAACCACATGAAAAGCAAAGAACTTACTTTGAAACACACCTAGTTCCACATGTCCTTGGAGAGATATTGTGTATGCAGGAAAAATGGTGAAAACAGGCAAAAACGAAGCAAACCAAGACAGCTTGGCACCTCAGCTACCACATGGGAGCTAGAGGGGGGCGGCCGCCCCCAACATAGGGCGCCCGCCCGATGATAATTGCCAAATTGACATGCCACCTCACAGATCCGTGTGCCATCCTCCCAAATGGCCTATGGGACGTTGGTTTAACATCAATGGCTTAGAAACAAGTCACGAGGATCCGGTAGACCTATCAACAGGGCACCCGCCCTGTCCAAACTGGGTGCCACGTCCACAATCCGGGGGAAGGCCCCCAAGAGTCATCCAAGCCATCAAATGAAGTCGGTTTTCATCCAATGGTGATCAGGTGATGTGCCATGGATCGAATGACCCACATGTCATCCTCCCGGGGGTTGCAAACCACCAAATCAGGGCACCAACCGACCTCGCAACCGCCATAGAGGAGGAAGGAGGGCCTTTGGATGCAACGCGGTGGATCCAAGGGGGTGCCCGCCCCCCTAGGAGGGCGCCCACCCTGCCTCTTCGCGCTTCCGACCTCCAGGACCCCTACAGGTACCCCTGGTGCTCTCCTACACTATTAATAGGACAAGTTTCCACACTTGTAAGCAGAGACCACTAGACGATCACTAGCAAATCACTAGAGATTCAGCTCATAGTCAGTAGTAACTCCTCTCTCTCTTTAGCGAAGCTCTGCTCTTAGGAATAGTGCTAGCTAGAGAAGAATAGAGTAGTGAGAGGGAAGTCGGGAGAAGGAGGAAATCTGTGGAGGAGCCGGGCTTGTCGGCGACCTCCTCTGCTGTGTTCTTCACTCTTATTGGTAATAAAGATCCCCTGCTTCATTTATTTATTGTTATACTTTAAGCAGTTGCATACTTGTCTCATTGCTTAGTTAGAGTGCTCTAATTCCTTGGCCAGAGTTAGAGTAGTAAGTTTTATAGATTAAGCGCGGTGCTTAGGCTATAATCTTGCCCTTGAGTGAGGCTAGACCCACGGATAGTAGTGGTAGGTTCTAGGTGGTGACAGCCCTAGAATCCTCTGGATTCTACCACATTCGGTCTGGTTTTATCAGTGTAGGGCTTGTAGACGTATGATGCCTAATCAGTCGAACCCCGGTGAGTTTAGGACTTTGTGGGTCCCGAGTATAGCGGTCTCTTTGGTATAACAATCACTTGATCTTTTACTGAGTTAGAGTTCTCCCATAAACTCCAGAACTACTTCAATTTATCCTAGTGTGTTTCCACCTTAGTCATACTTCGTTAATTTATCCTCACTAAGGTTGTTACCCCATTTATCCATATCTATATCCTTGACTATCAGATCCTAGGAATCACAAACCCAGCCTTCCGTTGGGAAAATATAAATTCGACATCTGATACTCCCAGGTAAAGTGCTACACAATAGTTCTATGCGCTTGTAGAATCCCATCACCTATCCTATATAGCTACCCATTAGCATTTTTGGTGCAGTTGTTAGGAATAATTTTATTCCTAGTAGCAACGTTAGAAGTGTCAACAGCCGCATACTTTGGGCATAGGGATTGACAACCCCAATGATTGCGTTGAGAAGTATTGTTACCACCGCTAAAGGATAGATTTGGCTACACTCTTGTGACAGCGTTAGTGACTGCCAACAAGCATTTTTGGTGCCGTTGCCGGTGAAGGCAACTGTTGAACACCTCTGATTTGAGTCAAGTCTAGATACTTATCCTTTGAATCACGAATATGGCCGAAAGGACTATCTATGAATTCTCTGCACCTTCTGTTGCTTATATAGCAACAGGCCCTGGTGTCATCGAGGCAAACACTCAGTTTGAGTTAAAGCCTGCATTGATCACAATGGTTCAAGCTTGCCCATTTTGTGGCAAAGCTCATGAGGATGCTAATGCACACCGCCAACACTTCTTGGAGATATGTAGCACCTTTACCATTAAAGGAGTAACCCAGACGCAATTCGTTTGCGACTCTTTCCTTTCTCCTTATTAGGAAAAGCCAAGCAATGTTTCTATACGAACCCAAATGATGTGGACACATGGGAAAGTGTTCCAACTCTTTCCTAGTAAAATTCTTTTCTCTAGGCAAGACCAATGATCTTCGCAATAAGATCTGTAGTTTCCAACAACAAACCGATGAATTAACTCCCGAGGCTTGGGAACGAATGCAAGAGTATGTCGCTGCCTGTCCACACCATGGTATGGAAGATTAGCTTTTGATCCAAAACTTCTACCATGGATTAACTCCGCTTGATAGAAGCCATCTAGATGCTGCCGCCGGTGGAGCATTCTTTTCTCTTAAAGTTACAAATGCAAAGGCTTTGATCGAAAATATGGTGTCCAATCAAGGATGGAACGAGGAACGTCTGCAGCCGCATAAGCGAGGTATGCATTCCTTAAAGGAAGCTAACATGATTGCAGCTAAGGTGGACCTACTGGACCAAAAGGCTAGAAAATTGCGAGAAAATGCGTACACCTGAGACCGTGCAAGCCATGGAGACTCACATGACGTGTGAAGTCTGTGGAGAAGTTGCCCATTCTGGACTCCATTGTCCTGAGACACATGAAGAACTTCATCAGCAATGATAACCATTTCCGTTCTTCAAATCAAGGATGGACTCAGCGCTCCAATTCTCAAGGTAACACTTTCAATTCTTCGCAACGTCCAAACAACCAAGGTAATAACTATCCTTCTCTTAAAGATCTTGTCTATGGTCAAGGTAGAATGACTGATAACATAAACAAGAAGCTCCATGCTAATGATAGGATGCTAGATAGCATAAATGCTAAATTGGATGATTTCTCTTCTACAATTAAGAATCAACTTAGTTTCAATAAGATGCTTGAAACTCAATTAACACAACTAGCTTCTGCAATTCCATCTTTTGAAAAGATAGAATACCAGGAAAGCCTGAAACAACCATGGAATCTGCTAATCTTGTTATGATTAGTTATCATGGCTATGAACTAGATGGATGGAATTTTCCAACAAAAAGGGAGATCTTGGAACCCCTATCATATCTTGTTCTATTCAGTCTCAAAAGTTCCATAATGCTATAAGTGATATAGGATCTAGCATTAACATCATGTCTAAGAACATTATGAAAAGCTGGTCTATACCGAGCTCGTACCAACTTCTGCATATGTGCAATTAGCTGATCAAACAACCTGCTACATAGAAGGAGTACTTTTTGATGTTCTGGTGAAAGTATGAAACAACTTTGTGCCTGCCGATTTCATGATTTTAGACATGGGTAATAGGGACAATTTACCCCTCATTTTTAGCTGACCTTTCTTGAATACCGTGAATGCATGTATATTTGTTGCTAGTGGTAGCATGAATTTCTATATAAATGGGAAAAAAGAGAGATTTGTTTTTCTCTTGTGCACCGCACCATGCAACTAACATGCAAAAAATAAGAATTGATCCATGATGAGGAGGAAAACAAGAATCTGGAGAAACATGAAAGGCAGAGATACGGTTAAGAAAGAATCATCATCTACAGCCTCTACACCAGATCCCACTACCGTCAAAGAAAGACACGATGAGAAGAAGATATCGGTCAAGGAAGAACCTCCTTCCGAGGAAGGACAACTATGAGAGTAAGTATTCTATCTCTCTCTTTAATTACTGCATTAGCATGTTTCCCTTCTTCATGCATTAAATCAATTAATTGTTAGAAGCATGTTTAAGATTATGTCTTGCATTTAGTTAGGATCATAGTAATAATAATAAAAGATAGATGATATAAAAAAATCAATTTAGTTTATCATAGTGGCAATAAATAAAAAGGCAAAGCCTAGTGATCATAAATAAGAAGCAAAAGAGGAAATAGCCCGACCAAGAAGAAGCTCTGACCCTGGAAAAGAAGCTAGCATGGGGGAGCCGTCATCCTCGCCAAGGTATGATCTCTATCGCCAGCACTTTTCTTATTTGCTGTGAGTTATAACAAGAAAAGTAGCCCTACATTTTTGCCTTGAAAATACCCAAGAAAAGATGAGAAAAAGAACACAACATGTCTTTGTTGGAAATAATGAACATTTACTCTGTGACGATTTGCAAAATCTTGTTATACAACCCTTACTATGAATGTTTTGGGTGTGATATCTGAAACTTGTTTTAAGTCAAACACTATTATGGGTCACACATGCTAATAACCTAAGTTATGTTCTTGCAAGACTGAAATTGGTATAAGAAGATCTTTTACCCTGCCTAAGGAATGAGTGAGAACCAACTAGGGTTTTTGATTTATAAAATTCAAATTTTTGCTCATGGTTCCTTTATGGAGTTAATTACCTACCATCAAACCATACATCCACAAACAACTAAAATCACCAAAAAGAAAAAGTTCTTGTCTGTTTTGAGCCTGTTTAGACCTTATTTGATCTAGGTAGAGAAAATAGTGATATTCTTTGATCAAGATCACGTACACATTCCACCTATATATTACTTCTACACTGGAAGTATACATCTATGCTCCATACACCAATTGAGACAAACAGCCACAATCAAGCTTTGTCCTTTTGATAGATGGGGAGTATAGGTTACTGAAAGAAAACAAAAAAGAGAGCAAGTACTCAAGGAAAACAAAAAGAGGATGAATGTCCCATGGGCAGGTGCCCATATACCTACTTCATTAAAAAAAGAAAAAGAAAACTATGGATTCAGTAACCATGCTCTCCCCTGTCTATGGCAAAGAAAGAAGTCTCAAGGAGCCCACCAAATAATTCACACTTGCACTTCTTGATCATTTTATATGACTTGTTCCCTGTGATCTAAGAGTCTAACCATGTGTTGACGGTAATTATTGTATGATTTTACCCGTCAAATAAACATAAAATAAGGGTATAAAAGCGAACACCACCATAGAATAGGGTTTTAACTGACAGAATTCCACAATTTTGGTGAATCAGTGTTTTGCAGGGAGTTATACAGAAAAGAATCAATGGAGGCCCACATGTCGGACTAAAATAACGAAATCCGCCGCGAAAGGAGATCAAGAATATTCTAGAGAACACCAGAGACTCACTGGCAGAAGCGGGGCCTACTTGGCAGCTGGGGGAGATGGGCCGACCCACTGACCAGGTCGGCCGATCTGTAAGGGAGAGGTTTCGGCCTCCGCCTCGACGTGGACCCACATCCCGAAATTTCACGCAATCCTAGCCGTCCTTCGAAGTCGGTTTGATTCAAGGGCTACGGTTCATCCCACCGGTCTATATAAGCACCCCCGACCCCTAGGGTTTCATATCAATTCAGTCATCAATCAGTTCAATCCAGTTGTAGAGAGCTAGAAACCCTAGAATCATTAGAGCTTCACCATCTAGAGCATAGCTACATAGGTTAGAAGTAGAAGAAGGCGAGTTCTACTCGAGTTCCGGATATGTCTGGAGCTAGAAGGCTTCCCGAAGCCATTGTAAGCTCTCTCTTGTATCTTAAACCTCTTTTGAGTGCTTAAGACAAAGTTGATTGACATTATTCTACTATTGATTATGTTCCCAATTATGCTATTCATTGCTTATCTAGATTTTATACTTTGCATAGTTAGGATGCATTCATATTCATACATAGGTTTGTATAGCGCTCATTCATTAATGTCATGGATGGGTGATGACACTACTAAATTTTGACCCTATTGCACCGGCCAAAATTTGATGTTATAGGTCTAAAATAGATGTGATAGCTCGATATCGCATCAATTTGTTGTTTGATGTGAGCCGATGCAAGTGGTCTTGATGCAATAGCCTTTCGCATCAGTTTCTTGTGGCTGATGCAAGAAGCAGCTATTGCATCATCCATCCGTTGTCTCTTGCATCAAATTTGAGAGATGCAATAGCTTATTGCATCAAAATCATGTCGATGCAATACATTTATTGCAACGGCTCATGTTTGGTGCAATAGACTATATCGCATCGATATTAGGTTTGATGCAATAGAACTTATTGCATCACCATTTTAGTTCGATGCGATACGAACTATCGCATCGACTTTATGTTCGATGCAATTCGAACTATTGCATAGACATGAGGTTCGATGCAATACGATCTATTACATCAACATGAGGTTGGATGCAATACAAACTATTGCATCGACAGGAATTTGGATGCACAACCGACTATTGCATCAATATTATGTTTATGGCAATAGCATGAATTCATTGCACAAAAATTCATAAAATTAAAAAAATCTAATGGCACAAAAAGGCAATCATATTAATAACTTAGATCATCAGCATTCAATAGTTTGTACAATATAAGGAAGTCAAAGGCCTTCCTATTTCAAAAAAAGGTAGTTTGAACTGCATTACAGACCACTAACTTATGGTTAAAAAAAAACATGACAAGACTCCCTTAGCACAGATCAACATGACATGTTTCTCGTTGCACAGTATTTGATTCAATTCATCTTGCCAAGACTCCCTTAACGCTGATCATCCTGAAAAAGCCAAAATGAAACTTTCTGAGTTTATTTTTAGACAAGATATAATGGAGCATTATCTTCTGAGTTGATTTCTACAGAAGATAAATACTAGTCCATACATGCTGGAGCATATAACAATTGAGCAGACAAATAGCAGCTACTTAGCATATTTTCAGATCACTATAGCAACACAGAACATCACATGAGTGCATAAATTCAGGATACATCATGTCTTAATATCAGTGGTCATCACACACCTAAAAAATAGACCGATGACAAACTAGTTCATAGGCCAAAGAACCTATTGTTGTCAAGTTGCCAAGTTCTCACAATCACACTCACATGTCGGGTCATCGCAGAAAGATCGTAACAAATTTATATCACAAGTCGGAAGCAAAAGCATAAGGCAAAGATCAGCCAACCCCACCTGCTAACCATGCAAAAACTGAAACTCAGAAGCTTGCCAAGACTCCCTCAAGGTTCATCGTCCTGAAAAAGTCAAAATGACACGCATTAGTAATATATAGTTGATCACACAGTAGGAATCAAACATTGACAGCACATGATAGATAACTAAAAATAGTCTGTACAACTTAAAATGACACCTGATTCATGTATAAGATTTAAAGCTCATACCTTTCCTCCTTTCTTTCTCGTTTGTCACTTTTTATTTGCAGCTTTATTCCTCAATGTATGTGATGTAATAAATCTCACTGTCTCATTATTGTCTTTGTCATTTGGGAAAAGTGATCTATTGGCATTGCTGTGAGTGAGGCGACTAGGTTTGAAACTCGTCTGTTTGCTCAAAGATACACTATCTGCTACAGTCTGCAAAAACCAGGATATTTGAAGGAGCAATAACTACTTAGCATTTCTAAGAATCTGTTCAGCTACAGATTATATTTTGATGTATATTACCTTTTGCACATGTTCTGGTCCTTGGATGGGAGTGGGAACAACAGCAGGTCCATTAGAAGTTTCATTATGTGTGTCCAGGGCAGATTCTGTAATGGCCTTCATATTTAAAAAAAGATGCACACATTACCTCAAGATTAAATATAGGTATCCATTACATTGCAGTTTGCATTTATTAAAAAATAATACATGTGCTAAATCTGTAACTTTATTTCCACTAACCATGTTATCAATACCAGGAGCATTAGTAGTGAATTCTGTACGATGAGTGGCTGTTTCTGTAGGCTGAGGGGCTGTTGTGATTGGTGCATCATTCTTGCATTGGAGTTATAAGGAGAAACATTAGCACTCAAGCATTGTTAAAATCCATGATGTTGCTAACAATTAAGTAGTATTATTACCAAAGGCGGTGCTTGATCGTGTTGTTTGATCAATGAAAAAACTCTTGCCTTAGTTCTTCTCTAATCTTGCTACTTGTACTCTCCAGTTGATGTTGCAGCTGCTGAATTTTTTCCTTGTCACTCTCCCTCTCAGCGGCTTGAACGGTAAGTTGTTCTTTTAACTTCTCTACCTCAGCTTGCATCTCACTATTCTTTTGTTGGGCTGTTGCTGCTAAAGCAGCTACACGAGGTTGCTCTTCAATTCGTTCATTCATCAGTTGGCTTCGAGTCGGATACTTTGCCAAATATCCATGTCCAGGGCCTTTCCTGCTCCTACATCCAGTGGTTTCCTTGTAGGTTTCACGAAGAATGTGCCTTTCTTGTTCTTTTGAAATCACAGAAGCGTCTAACTCAATTCTCTCTGTAATTTTGGAGAAGGTGCTTTCCTAAATTTAAGAACACAATTAGTATTTTTAACTTTGGCAAGTAGCAACAGCAGATTGAATATTTGAGCAAATAAAATCATGAGGTTACTGAATGACCATCATTTGCAGCTGCTAGTGTGATAATAGCAATTTGGGGCTTGAGGCAATAATGCATAGATCAATTTCAAGTTCAGGTTACAGATCTTATATTCTATATACAAGCTTCACGGGATATATGAGAAGAATATCAGCATGCTGCAGTTTGAAATAAAGAGAATCTTAAGAAAGGAGCTACACTGACTCACAATCATGGTCAGGAACAAGAGCTCAAGCAGCTGGCTACAGCTACAATTAGCTTCCCCATGTAAGGTCACTTACTGTATCCACTAAGGCTTTTCAGTTGATGCCAAAGATTTCGACCTTTCTAGTCCTACGTGTATTTAATTTGAAGAAATGTGTGTCAGTGAACAATCACCACTTCAAAGATATTTGCAGCCTATTCGCCTCTTAGTGGCACTGCATTCTAGTGGATACTGCATTGTGGAGCTTGGTACTAGCAAATAAGCTATCTGAAGCCATGGATTTCCATAGCAAATTTCTGTCCAGTAAATGTCTACGTGCGAGTTTGCAAAAACAGTTCAGCATTAAGGTTATCACTAATGAACAAAGTAGTACTTACATATATTTCCTTAGCAGCATCCGAAGACCATCGTCCTTCCTTGCTGCGTGTACTCCTCCAAAGTGCCAAATCATTTGGCTCATCACCGGTCTCCAAGTTTCTCTGAGATGAGAAAATTGAACAATGTAACTATTTAGGTAAAAAATAAAAGAAGAATATTAGGTTCCATTTCACTACCTGCTCATAACTAACTTGTGAAAAAGGTTTTGATCCTGTGAGATGTAGTGTCTGTCAATTTTGGGAATTGCTAGAGTTTGCGGTGCTTATTCGCTAATATAAACACAAATATGTTAGTTGCACTAAAAAAATACAGACAATAAGCACATATATGTCAGAGGTTTGGAACCTGGAATTTGCCACTTCCAAAATATAACACCAAGTAGTGCCACTCCACAATGTCCAGATCTTCAGGCTTATGTCTCATTCTTTGATGATAACTGTTGTATGCCTTGTATGTGGAACTCAATTGAGCTTGCCATCCTTTGTAATGCTCCTTTGCAATCTTCCATATCCTAGCCTTCTCTTCATCATTGTTCTCAATGTTCCACCTAGCCTGTATAAAATGGATTACCAACAAATTGTGAACAATTAAGATATTACAAAGAAATAATTTATCCTACGCGGGAGCAAGACTGTAACATACCATTATATCTCGTGTTATTTTATCTTTAACATTCTGCTTGACATCTCCCCACTTTTTAACTCCAATAAGTGGAGTCCTTTTTCTTGTAAACCGAACTATTTCATCAATAAACGCGCGATAGTTATCTCCTATAGGACCGCCTTTTGTGGATGAGAAATCTATACTAAGTTTGGGAGTGGCAAGTTTAATTCTCTTAGCTTCGACCGAGAAACCTTTCATGGTTCCACGCCCAATCTTTCTCTTGTCGCAAACCCCTACTATAAAATTGATTTTATAAAATTGAACGTATGTAATCATTAAAAATCAGCATTTTTATATTATAGTATTGTATGAACACTCTGAACGATCATCTGGTCCTTGAGAAAGGTTGTACATCAGCTCACTTGCTTTTCCTTGGTCATATTCTTGTTTGATCTGTACTTCCATTTAAAAAAAATAAGATGCTTTCATTACGTGCATCACAATATGAAAAAAAATTTGGTGACTCACTTTGTCCTCAAACCAACCAACAAATTGTTGCTTGTGTCTTCTCTCAACATTATGTGGATTATATTTCTTTAGTAAAGCCTTATGTACACTGCAGTGGGAAGACCAAACAAAATGCAAAGAGTTAGTAATATATCATGTAAGCAAAAAAAAAAGAGCATGTTGAAATGTTAAATTTAACTCACTTAGGCAAAGTAGCACACTCATCAGTATTTGTCAGTATGTAGTGCCTTATTCTCAGCATCTCAGAGTCATCCAAGACCTCAAAACTATAGCCTTTCCCACTGTAGTCTAGGTCACCAAAAACGCTCAAACCAGATGGTGGTTCAGGCACCGCTGCGCTTTCATGACGCTCTGGGTGAGTTGGCATATTTTTTAAGAACTCAGAACAAAATGTCATGCACTCTTCTGTGATATATCCCTCAGCTATTGAGCCTTCAGGATGTGCTTTGTTCCTCACATAACCTTTTACCATACGCAGATATCTCTCCACAGGATACATCCATCTATAGCATACTGGTCCACCAAGTGAAGCCTCTTCAGCTAGATGAACTGGCAAATGTACCATGATGTCAAAAAAATCAGGTGGGAATATCATCTCAAGACGACATAGAGTCTCCCTAATTGAAGCACTCATGTTAGCAAGCTCCTTTTCATCTAGCTCTTTTGAACATTCCGAACTGAAGAACCTATTCAAGTCAATCAATGGGACAACAGCTTCTTGAGGTAGAATGTTGCGCAGTACTAATGGTAGAAGTTTCTAGAATATAATATGATAATCATGAGTTTTCAGACCAGACAGCTGACAACGATTTTCATCCACACATCTTCGGATATTTGACGCGTACCCATCAGGCAACTTGACTTCATGTAGAAATTTGCATAAAAGTTTCTTGTCATCTTTCTTTAATTTGTACAAAGCCGGTGGTAAGGTAAACTTACCATTCTCACGCACTAGATGCTGATCCATCCTTATCCCGAGATGCTGCATGTCAAGCCGAGCCTCCTCATTGTCCTTAATTTTACCTTCTATGTTTAGCAAAGTGCCCAATATGCTCTCACATATATTTTTCTCGATATGCATCACGTCCAAGTTGTGCCTAATAAGCAAATTTTTCCAGTACGGAAGCTGGAAGAAAATACTCTTCTTCCTCCAGTTGTGCCATCTCTTTTGTTCGTCACGTTGCTTCCTTTTTCTTGATTCAGGACCGAATTGGACTTGGTCAAAACTATCATACTGTTGCAACACCTCTTCCCCGGTCAGTGGATGTGGAGCCTCCCTATGTTCTGTCTTGTTGTTGAAACTGACCTTGTTTCTGTGCCACTTGTGGTCCATAGGCAAAAACCGACGATGCCCCATGTAGCAATGCTTGTTCCCATGCTTCAACCATAAGTAGTCTATTTCCGTATGGCAGTATGGACATGCAAACTTGCCTTTTGTACTCCATCCAGAAAGCTTCGCATATGCTGGAAAGTCATTAATTGTCCACAGTAGAATTGCATACAAATCAAAATTCTTCCTCTCCTTTGCATCCTAGGTTTTGACACCCTCTTCCCAGAGAACTTTGAGCTCATCAATTAGAGGCTGCAAGTATACATCAATGCTAACACCAGGCGATCTCGCTCCTGGTATCATCATCGACAACATCCAATATGACTGTTTCAAACACAACCATGGCGGAAGATTGTAAGGAATTAAAATCACAAGCCAACAACTGTATGACACATTCAACATACCAAACGGATTGAATCCATCAGATGCCAGACCAAGCCTGACATTACGAGGGTCCTCTGCAAACCATTCATAGGTTGCATCCACATGCTTCCATGCTTTGGAGTTCGCGGGATGTCGCATTTTCCCATCAACCACCAATTCTTCCTTATGCCAACGCATATATGATGCTCTAGTCTCTGACATATATATCCTTTGGAGCCGTGGAATCAGTGGGAAGTACCGTAGGATTTTACGTGGAACACGCTTGTCTGAGCCACAACTACTGCCAACATCCTGTACATTTTTAGACTGCTTCCACCTTGTCTCACCACATTTTGGGCAATTATCCAGGCCCTCATATTCTTTCCCTCTAAATAACACACAATCATTATAGCATGCATCTATCTTTTCATAATTTAGACCAAGATCTCTAACAACCTTTTTGATCTTCTCCATACTATCTGGGAGGCAGTGCCCTTTGGGAAGAATAAGCAAGAACAAACCAAGTACGAACTCCATGCAAGCATTACTACAACCAAACATGCACTTCATCTGAAACATTTTGACAATAAAAGACACTTGCGTAGCTTCCGTGCAGCCTGGAAACAACTCCTTCTTGGCCTCTTGTAGCAATTTAAAGAATTTCTTTGCCATCTCATTTGGTTGTTCCTCATCGATTTCTCCACGTATAGTACCCCTGATCAATGAATGTAACAGGTCTTGGGTACCAGCCCTATCATCAACCTCATCATCATCATCAATAGCTGAACCTTCACATATACTTTCTTTCTCTCATATGAAGCTTTCATCGAAACCTTTCCGAAGCAAATGCTTCTGAACATCCAACCGTCTTCTAAATGACATAGAACGACATGCTGAACATGGACATGGTGTCGTTCCTCCTTTAGAGCTGCCTCCAAAGGTGCTATCAAGATAATCTATTAATCCTTGTTGCCACTCTACAGATGCCTTATCCAGTCGCATCCAACTACTACCCTGGCGTGACATTGATTCGGACACCTGATTCATATTTTCTAATTCAATTATTTGAAGAAGACATGGCTTAAAAAATGAAAAGAATAAAAAATTAAAATCAAGTTCCAGACTTTTATACATGATAGTATCACAACATAAGTTATACGTATCGGGAATTGAAAAAAAGTACCTGCACTCTTGCTGTCCGGCAGGGGCCTCCGCCTTGGCCCTCTCCCTGATGGTAACGAAGGCTCCTGCTGTCCTGCAGGGGCCTCCGCCTTGGCCGTCTCCCAGTTAGTAACGAACGGACGTGCGCCGGCCGCCGGCCAGATCGGAGACGACAGACGAGAATACCAGATGAATATGAAAGTCGAAAGGTTGTGCCGTCGCCAAACACACGAAGTCGCCGTGAGCGCTGCGGCCTGTCACAGAACCGACCAATTTATACGAGCACAAGTACAACGATCGCATTTTTAATCGCAATCCAGTCGCACTTGAGCCAATATAAACCTGGTAGTCCGGAAATCTCGAAGGATTTCAAACATTTCATACCCCAAGGATCATTCATTCAGCAATACCCGATCACATGACACATAAGTTCGCAACCGAATTTAAACATCAGAGTACAACATAGTCTTTTACACAAATATAGTAGTAGCGGAAGTCAACATAGTTTTACACCACGGAGTTCAAATACGAGTACCATCACGTGACCCTGTCACAGCATTCTTACAACCTCTAAAGATAGATAATGACCCTGCCCTCGGGTCTAGTCTTCTTCGCCCGCAGGGGTGAAGCAATTCCTGCAATACGCGTAGTAGACTACACCATCTGCAACAATGGGAATAAAACCCTGAGTACTCAATTGTACTCAGCTAGACTTACCCGACAAGGAGTAAATAAAAAGACTCTCAAGGATATGCAAGGCTTATTTGGTGGAGCTCAGAGGGTAGCATCATTTTTGCATCAAAAGCATTACTACAGTAGAACCTCAACTTATTCATTTTAATTGTGATAAGCTTCGATTTCAGTTAAGCTATTTACTAAGGTTAGCCACTATACTAAGCATTCACTGAATAATGTAGCAATCAATAAAACCATATGATTTCCGATATCCACAGATATCAACCTCATCTCACCATAATCATTAGGTTTAAGTTATTAGCCTCTACCTCACCAGAAGATCAGTTCAGTTTCTCACTAACCAGGAGAGATGGCGATTCGAATCGATTGTACCAGCTGGCAAATATGCCAATCACAAACCCTGTCAGCCGAGCCACTGGCTTCTTGGGCCACCGTTAAATCCTTCTAAGTCACAATATGTCGCGGGCTTGGTGGGGACCATATTCTCAGAGACCAACCCACTTCCAGGATGCATCAGGTCCCTGACCTCCCTTGGTAAGATGGTGTCTCCGCACATACTTCCTACCTCCAGAATATGTCTGCCTAGTCGCACCAATTCCCGGCTCAGAAAGAAATACTCGGCTTCGCGGTCAGAACGACCTATCTGGCCAGCTATGTGACGACGTCTTTCAATCTCAACTGATGTCTGGTGGCCTCAGTCCTAGTCGGCCGCAAGCAGCACCGAAGACGGCATGACCTCAACCATGTCATGCGGCTCCCCGCTACCTAGCCTTGATTCTCTCATTAGACACTGTGGCATGGTGGCTCATATAGTCCATCATGTGGAGTCCAACCCCATCATCATCAGTAACCACCTATGCTCGCGAAGGACAGGAAATCCCTCGACTTCTACCGGTCTAAGCATGGCTAAGCATAGGATCAAACCCATCCCCTTGTCTAGTAATAACCTCAGGATCAAGTATAAGTGGACAAGGAATAAATGCAGCAACGGTATCATATCAACTCCTATACTTAAGTGCACAATCATACGATTTAATAAAGACCAGTGCATTTGTAAAAAGAGTAGGTGGAGACTTAGGGATGCTCCGGGGCTTGCCTTTCACAAAGTTAGTGGGTTGGTGATCCGGGCACTCCGGAAGTTCAGCTTCTTCTTCCTGACCTTCGGGAACCTCTGGCACTTCAATCTCCGGCGGAACTCCCTCCTCCGGTGGATCGAACTGTAACAGCGTCACGCCTCCCGGTGATCCTATATGCATGATATGCATATATGAGAACTGAGAATGCACATGAAATGCAAGATAGAGATGCATGAATTAACCCATGATATGCAATCAGTTTAACAATCCACACTCATTTATTTCTTTCCTAGACAACCAACTCATACTCACCCTTCTTAAGCAAAGCATAGAACAATTTCTCGTCCCGGGTGAGAGGTCTACAACCTGCAATTAATAATTAACATGCATCAACTAACCTACCACAACCAAAAGATATTTGCTTAGAAACAATTAAATAAACCCTAGCCTATAACTGGACCTACTGTTTACTGTGACCAAAAAAATCCATAGAAATTACAGTAGCTATTACACATCCAGATTAGCCTACTGACAAAATTTCAAGTCATTTGGACAAGTATAACAGTCTACACAAAAATAACAAGCAACCAGCCTTTTAAACAATGGAAAATACTTAACACAGTGAAAAGTATCAAACAACAGATTTCCTAATTTTCTTAGCTTCTTTCCAACATAACATAGCCCAGGAAAAATATTCATGTCCATAACCTTAACACATTAAGCATGGCGATTTTTGCAAGATTAAAGCATAAAAGGCACATTATACTAGACATCATATAAATAACAGTGAAACACCAGCAAATATTTTTCATAGATTCTACTTCCCTAAACAAGATGAATGCAAGTGGAATCACATTTTTAGCACATCCCTACAATTACTTATGCATTTATCAAGTTTGCAAGCAATTAACAATTTAATTATAACTGCACATAAAAATTATTTAAAAAGTACATTTTATATTTTTCCTTGATAGAGCTCAGAAATACAAACACAACAAAATTTGGTTCACCCCAAATGGACATTCCTAGCTCCAGATATGAATTTTGGAAGGTTTTACACATTTTCTGGAAATTCATTTTATAAATCATAAAACCTAAACCCGATAGAACTGCTACGTGCACCCAGCTCAGTGAACCAGAGGCGCACCCGAATGGCTGACTCGCGGGCCCCGGGGTCGACCCGACCCCGCGCGTCAGAGAGCGGAACAGAGCCGCCGGCGCTGACCGGCGAGAACTCGCCGACGGCGAGGTCTCCGGCGACGCCAAGGCTACCTACTGACTCGTGGCAACGAGACGAATCCAATGGACCAACTGCCGAGGGTCGTACTCCACCGGAGCGAGCTCGACGGCGGCAATGGCGGACGGCGGTGGTCCGGCGAGCTTGCGCCGGCCGATTCCGGCCGTTGCTCGCGCGGCTAAGCCTCGTTCCGTGTTCCTGAAACCCTAGCGGACCTGTGCGTGCAACGAATCGAACTATTGCGCACGGGAGCTCACTGACCGCGCTCGCATGGCGGCACGGTGGCGAGCGGGTTCACGGCGAACTCGGGTTCCGGCGAAACTACGGCGAGATAGACCTAACCGACGGTGTGGAATGGATCTACGGCTAACGGAGACTCCTAGACGAGCAAAATAGAGGGAAGCCGACCCCGGCATCGCCCTCGTCGCGGCGACCCGAGAGCTCGGCGGCGCTCCGGCAATGGCGGACGGCGAGAAGCTCGCTGGAGCTGTACCTTAGGTCGGCTGAGGTCGGCAACAGGTCGGAAACGAAGAGCAGAGCAAGCCGAAGCTGCGCCGAGGGTGGAGCGGTCGGAGGCGGCTCGGTAGCGGCGGATTTCATCGCGGCGGAAATGGCGACGGCGGAGGGGAAAGAGGAGAGCAGCGAGCGAGCAGAGGGCGAGAGAGCGGGGAGAGTGAGGGCGAGCGTGCGGGAGACAGGATGGCGTGTTTCCCCTTTGTAAGCCGACCGCGCGGCAGCAACGACGGCGTACGGCGCCACCTGGCGGCCGAGGCCTGACGCGGTCGCGCGGCGACGCCCGAGGGTCGAACTGAATCAGCTCCGATTCAGTCTCCGCGGACCCGACTGAAACTCGATTTTGATCGATCTATAACTCGCGATCCAGGGCATTTCAGCGAAAACTTCACTAATATGGATTGAAGAGCTATATGAGTAGATCATTTCATATTAAGGCACTTTACTCTAGTTCGTCCTGGATTGAGAGATACAAGTCGATGAACAGGGGTACACCGAAACTGAAAACCGGTTTAGACTTTGGAAAATTTGAAAACTTCCAAAACAGCTCCAAATCTGCACTAATTCAACTTTTTGACCTTCTTCCACTCATTTTTATGAGTTGACCCAAAAATAAAGTTTGTTGCTTATAAAATTCTACACAACTTTGATTAAGGGTGCACTGACATGCAGAATCTCTAAAATGCCCTTCTTGCTTGGTCAAACAGAATAGCTTTTAAAGGGCTCTCTAGTCAACTATGAGCTAGAGGGGTATTTTGGGGATTTCACCAACATGAACATTGTTCCAAATGTTATCCCAAACATGTTTAAAGCATTTAGAACAGTAAACAAGCATCACATTTGCATGTCAACACATTTAGCATGTTATGGGCATATAAACAAACATATATCAATAAAAGGGCATCAAATAAAATGCAATGATAATGATGCATGAAATGACATGATCTATGCTTGATGACATGCAAATGCAAGTGTGAAAATAGTAACTAACACTAGGGTGTTACACGGCCTACGGACTTGCGGAGATGATCACGATCGGACGGACTCGAATACATACTATACGTATACTACTAGTGGGCTTATTTTTTGGGGCCCAGCAATTTTTGGGGGCTTTGTACGAGCGTACCGGTTGCACACCCCTGTGCACGGCCCTGTCCGTGAACACCGCGTACGTGAAGAAGGATCGCTAACTCCTGACTCGCCGCTTGCGGCTTGTGTCCAGGGATAAGAAGTAATGGACAACTAGCAGACTAGTGTATGAACCAGAGATCCCCCTGATCAGCCCGAGTCGCAGTGGTGGCCCAAGACACAAACGAGATGAAACTGTGTGGAGCCTGGAATAAACCTTGGCAAAGCCCTACGAATACTCCTGTCCCAAGATACAGGATCTAGAACCCAGGCGGGAGAAGGCAGGACTTACCCTGACGTGAGGAAGTCGGACTTCCTCGGCGATCCCGTCAAGCCCTAGTCACCGCCGTGTCACGGCAGGCCAGGGAGATGTCCGCAAAGAAACTCGTTATTCGGTATACAGGTTTGTTGGACGCAAAACATCATTAGATAATAGTATAAAAACTAAATATACTAGTCCATGCAAAAACGGACAACTGGCCTAGTGGTTTGTCCACGACTTGAACAGTCCTAGGGCCCTAGTTCGACTTCTCTTGACCGCGCATATAGTTAATTTTTTTTAAATAATTAACAGTTCACTTATTAGACTTGTCATTTTTCTTAAATTAACAATTCTTCTTTAAAATAAAATAATTAACAATTCCCTTATTAGACTTGTCATTTTTCTTAAAATTAACAAATCACTTTTTAGGTAGTCACAATGTGTTATTTTCACGTTAGTCAATTTAACAATTCACTTATTAGACTTGTCATTTTTCTTAAATTAACAATTCTTCATTAAAATAAAATAATTAATAATTCACTTATTAGAATTGTCATTTTTCCTAAAATCAACAAATCACTTTTTAGGTTGTCACAAGGTGTTATTTCAGGTTAGTCAATTTTATTTCAAAAAAGAATTAACTTACACACGTGGTCCCACCAACTAACTATTCACTTAGACATGGTCCCACCAGCTAGCTAGGTAGTCGCAAGATGTTTTTTTTAACGTTAGTCAATTTTATTTCAAAAAAAACTTACACGTTGTCCCACCAGCCAGCTACTCAGTCGCAAGGTGACCTTGCATCAAACACAAAGACGTTGCAATACTACTTCATAATTGCATCTATATTCTAAAGCGGTGCAATACAACCTACATATTGCATCAAAAAATTAATACTAACGCAACCAAATGTGTCCGATGCAATAATTTCCACCTATTGCATCCCTTGTTCGAAATGATGCGATAAATCATACCTATTGCATCGACATGAATTACTATCGCATTAAACTTATTTTTGATGCAATAACAACCACCTATTGCGTCAGATTTCAAAAATCGATGTAATACCAGCCGCTTGTTGCATCAAATTTGTATCTGATGCAAAAGGACGTGATGCAATAGGGTCAAAATTTAGTAGTATGAACAACATGTAAGCCTGGTGCTTAGATGTGGTTTGTCTGCAAATGCACCCTATATTCTGGGTTCTGTGGTAGATCGCGGATGTGACACTCCCATTGAGTCTTTTGTAGTCCACACTCCGAATGTAGGGGGAGTAGGAAGTTATTATTACTTTAGAAGGCTGGCTATGATCTTGATCTTCCTTAATAATATTCCCTTAAGTATGAATATGAGGTGTCTTCGCCATGATTGCTAGTATAATTGCACCAATCTAATATATCTTTGATAGTATAGTTAGAATGACTTAGGATATTCTTATGCTTCAACCTAATCCATGGTAGTGCCTAGATAGGAAGTGCTCTAAGTGATCATTACTATTTTGACTGATTGATGGGATTAATCATTATGCTTATCATATATGTCATTATTGTGACATAAGCCCTATTCTGAGAATAAAGGTCATTTATGGTAATCTCCATATTTGCATATGCATACGACATCTATCTATCTACCTCCATCCCATTTATTGCCAACCCTTCCCTGTGGTAAAATATATATGACAACCCGGAATACTCCTGGTAAATGCTACAATGGTTTATATTTTATCTGCGTGCTTGTGGATACAATATAATATATTTTAGTCACTTGCAAGAAGAAGAGATCTTTTAGAATCATACTAGGGATGACAACCTAGTTACTTCTAAGAGATAGAAAAGAGATCAAGTGATCTATAGACTAATCAGGTTGCACATATAGAAAAGAGATCAAGTGATTTGTAGACTAATCAGGTTGCACATTAATCTATTCCTTCCATCATTTTTAGCGCCATTGCTAAGAGTAGAGTCTAACTCTATTTTTAGTGGTGACATTAGAAATGCCAACAAGAATTTTTGGCGCCATTGCCGGGGAAGGCGATGGCATACATAAGATGTAGATAGATCATATGCATAACACCAAATATGATGAGAAACCATATAAACCTTACTCAAACAGGCTCACCCTGTCCTTGTTTACTCTTTGTGTAGCTTATGCAGGGTGATGTATGAACGGATTTGACCTTCCGAAGAATTTTGTTGAAGATCCAGAAGCTTTGATCAGGAAGACCCGAGCCAAGCTCATGAAAAACCTAGATCCACCACCGGAAGACATCCGTACAAGAAGTTTGACACCAGAGTTTGAGGTCATGGCAACCAAGAGCCTTCGCGAGTTCTGTGCACCAACCACCGCTAACATCCGTACGGGACCACCTACCGATGTTGGAGACAATGGATTCGAGCTCAAGCCTGCGCTCTTCAACATGATGATAGCTAGTCAGTTTGTGGAAGGGCGCATGAAGATGCGAGTGCCCAACTCCAACACTTTTTGGAGATATGCAGCACTTTCACCATCATGGGAGTAACCAGAGATGCAATCCTGCTCCGCCTGTTTTCATTCTCATTGTTGGGAAGAGCTAAACAGTGGTTCTACGCAAACAAAGACAAGAACACTACATGGGACCTCTGTTCCACTGCCTTCCTAGCAAAGTTTTTCCCTGTGGGCAAGACAAATGCTCTCAGAGGGAAGATCACCAGCTTTCAGCAACAGCACGATGAATTTGTCCCGGAAGCTTGGGAATGCTTCCAAGACTATATTTCAGAATGTCCTCACCATGGGATGGAGAATTGGTTGCCCATGCAAACCTTCTACCATGGGTTGACTACCAGCACCCGTGAGACGATGGATGCTGCTGCTGGAGGAGCTTTTCTGTCACTCACCATTGAGCAAGCTACCGCCCTTGTGGAAAAGATGGCATCCAACCAGAGTTGGAATGAAGAACGAGCTCCGACCCACAAGAGAGGAGGAATGCACCAGCTCAAGGAGACCGACACGATTTCCGCCAAGATGGACCTGCTGATGAAGAAGCTTGATGACCGAGTCAATGACAAAAGAGAGGTCAACCACATCCATGATGCCTACATGACATGTGAAGAGTGTGGAGGCACTGGCCACTCAGGTCACAGCTGTCCGGAGATTCAGGAGGATGTGAATTATGTGGGCAACAGCAACAACAACTACCGTCCCCAGAATTAGAACTGGAATCAGAACCAAGGTTGGAATCAGCAACAGAGGCCCAACTACCAAGGTAAAGGTAACAACTTCAACACACCGTTGAGAGATCTAGTCTCTGGCCAGACCAAATTGCTAGATCAGATTTCCAAGAAGCTAGTCTCCAATGTCAAGTTTCTAGAAACTATCAACAACAGGATGGATGGTTTTGCCTCTGCTATCAAGAACCAGCTCACCTTCAATAAAATGCTAGAATCTCAAATAGCTCAGCTGGCATCTTCGATCCATCTGGCCAATGAAGGAAAGATCCTAGGACAACTAGAAGAACTAGAAACTGCAAACTTGGTGGATATCTTCAATGCTAGATGGTACCATGCAGAGCATCGGTCCAAGGGATGGAACGATGACTGTCTACCTGAGAAGAAAGGAGACCCAGGAAGGCCCGTGATACCAATAGCCATTGGTGAACACGCCTTTGAGGAAGGAATCTGCGACTTTGGCGCAAGCGTCAATATTATGCCCAAGGTGATCTACGAGAAGATCCATGGAGATGCACTCTATACACCAACATGTGCTTGCAGCTAGTAGACAAGTCACTCCGCTATCCGAAGGGGATCCTGCAAGACATATGTGTACGAGTTGGACACTCGTATGTACTTGCCGACTTCGTGGTAGTTGAGACAGAGATGAGAAGTCCCCGATCATTTTGGTACGACCATTCCTTAGCATCGCCAAGGCTATCATCTACGCCGACAGCGCCAAGATTTGTTTCACTATCCGGGGAAGAAAAGAAAGATTCAGCTTCAAGAACAGGATACTGGAAAGTCCGGCCCATCAACAAAAGTCGTACTTCTATGAAGACAAGCCTGCGCAGAAGAAGACAAACAAAAGAAGGAACAAAGCTAGGCAGACTCACACTGAAGCTATGAGGATGATCAACTCAGTCCGAGCTGAGTACGATCTCCTCCTGGTTTCACCACACATGCCCAAGCTAGACGATCCAGGAGTACCGACGATCGACTGCACAATCATTCAGAAGATCTTCTACAAGACCTTCTGCGACACGGGCTCAAGTGTCAACATAATGGCCAAGGTAACTTATGACTTTCTATTTGGCAAGACACCCTTGTACTCCACCTACACGCAGCTGCAGATGGCAGACCAAACATTCAGATTTGTAGAGGGGATCGCTAAGGATGTTATGGTAAAGAATCAAGATCATTATGTCCCCACTGACTTCTTAGTCCTGGATATGGGAGAAGAAGAGTACGATCCACCGCTCGTACTTGGAAGACCGTTCATCAACACTACAAGAGCAATCATCTACATGGGGACAGGAGAGGTTCACTTCCAGTTCCACAAGGAGAAGGTCCGCTGCTACTTCAACAGTTACACAACTTATGAGCAGCCGAAGAAGAATATGTCAAGGAGGAGACGCCGTTCCTCTCAAAAGACCTACCTGCTAAAGGATGGTTGGGTGGATTATGAAGGAGAAGTCAAGAGAAGTGACTACAACAAGTCCGAAGAAAAGAAGGAGAAAGAGACTGTGAAGGATGAGCTCCCAACTTCTACCTCACCAACAACATCAACTCCACCAATCAGGAAGGAATAGAGGAAAAAGGAGTCACCTTCCAGCTCACCATCATTAGAAGTGCAGCCAGGGTCATCTCAACCCGACGATGCACCCGATAAGGAATGAACGGACAAGGAGTCCTGTCGGAGGACTATAAACCACCGAGCCTTCGCCAAAAGGTAAAACTGGTACTTATCCATATTTACTTTTAGCATTAATACCTTAGCAGTTGCATATTTACTTTCTTGCACTTAAAAGAAAATAAAATACTCATTGCTTAGCATAATAAAATCTAGAAGCCCCATGTGACTAATCTTGTGGCATAGCTCATCAAGACTATTCACTATGGTGGCACAAAAATAAATTTTATATCTAGGATAAATCACTGCATCATATTTACTTTCTGCAACCATAAATTAAAAAAACACCAAAAATATGTGGGCACATGAAGGTCCACACTTTATGAAAAACACCAAAAATATGTGGGCACATGAAGGTCCACACTTTACGAAAAATACCAAAAATATGTGGGCACATGAAGGTCCACCCACTTAAGGAAACTTTACACTGGAACTATAAAAACAATGACTTACCATGGAGTGGTATTAACGTAACCCCTTTCCATGAGATTTGGTATTCTTGTTGGCAATTGAATTTTACAGGACAATACAAGATCAAAGAGCTAGTCAACCCGACACCCCTACGCTGCCGGTACACCTGCTCCTAGAAGGATCGCTCAATCTGCAACATCAAAGGCCCTGTCAAACATCTAGCTTGGGGGAGGGCACCCTCCATTCAAATCCAGCTAAGTATAAGTTTCCCACCATATTATTGTACCATATTGCTTTTCGCGTGAGTTAGCTAGTAAGATAACAATTTGAAATCCAAATAAATCGTGTTTAGGTTAGTTAGTGTGCTTGAATAAAATAAAAAGAGAGTGCTTACAATAGTTTTGCTCAGATTTGATGGAAACCATGCTCAGGAATTTGATAAGTAGCACCCTACCATGATTCCTCATAACACCTAGTTTTCAACCTTGAATCATCCCAAGTTTTAGATACAACCATTTTAACTTAAGGATTTACTTTGAACCAGAAACTTGTGGGTAGCAATAGTTTGATCTAAGTCTAAGTAATTGAGGGATATGATATACAAAGTATGAGCTTGAATTCTGGAGACTTATTTTGAAAATTCTAAAACCACATGATGAGTTCCTGTATGACAAGAGCTTTACATTTCTACCATAGCCATACATACTAGAATAGGAAAGTATACACATCATACTATCCTTCTTGCTTTGTTTTGAGTTTTGTCAAGCTCTGTTGATGTGCACTCCACCCATAATGCACTACTCATCCCAAGTAGGCACAACCACATATTCCATCTATTCCATCCAAAAAATATACCCCATTGGTTACCCTAGATCAATGGTCTAAATTCTTGTTGCTATCTCTCAAAAGAAGAGAGGGAAGTACTGTTCCAGAGAAGAGGCATGTGGCTACGCAAGAGAGTGAGACGAGAGAAAACAATGGGTACAAAGATGCCCGCCTGAGAGGTAAAAATGAACAAGTGTCCAAATTTATCAAAACAATGGGTACTCTGATGCCCACCTGAAAAAAAGAAAGAAAGAAAGATAGCCCATGTTGTCCTGCAGCACAATTCCCTAGTGTTGAAAAAGAAAGAAGAGAGATATTTTCAAGGAGCAAAAGAGTAGAATTAGGATCAACCTCCACAAATATCCACCTACCACCTCACATCCACACACATGCACATCTTGATCCAATTGTATCACTTGTTCCTTCAGATCCATTGTTTGACTTTACAATATGTTCATTGCAAGTATGTATGAGCTGTCTCCTTACCCTGGAGCTCCACATAAGCCATTAGTTATAGGATGAGAGAGAAAAGGCATGCATCACTATTGCCTTGGTAAGGATCCACAAATACCACATATTGAGGGACTTGAGGGAGTCATACACAGGAAACTCTGAGTTTTATTTTGAAAACTCGCAAAAGCTCCAGGATAAGAGTTGAATGATAGAGCTTGAGACATAGTGCTTAACTTAGGCATTCTGTCCTTCAATTGCCCAAGACCCAAGAGAAAGCTACAAGCTCCATGGTCAAAGGTAATAAAGGTAAGTCTGAGGCTAGCATGGTCTACTCTAATCCTTGAAGACTTCTTGGTTTGAAACTAAATACTTGTGAGGGATAGCTATAGCTTATAATATCTGCTAAAGTTTGGCTTTGCTAAGGGACTACCAAAGGTTAAGCTTGGGGAAGCTTGTTGACGGTAATTATTGTATGATTTTACCCATCAATTAAACATGAAATAAGGGTATAAAAGCAAACACCACCATATAATAGGGTTTTAACTCACAGAATTCCACAGTTTTGGTGAATCAGTGTTTTGCAGGGGGTTATATAGAAAAGAATCAAGGGAGGCCCACATGTCGGATTAAAATAACGAAATCCACCGCGAAAGGAGATCAAGAATATTCTAGAGAACACTAGAGACTCGCTGGTAGAAGCGGGGTCCACTTGGCCGCTGGGGGAGATCGGCCGACCCACTGACTAGGTCAGCCGATCTGTAAGAGAGAGGTTTCGGCCTCCGCCTCGACGTGGACCGACATCCCCAAATTTCACGCAATCCTAGCCATCCTTCGAATTCAGTTTGATCCAAGGGCTACGGTTCATCCCACCGGTCTATATAAGCACCCCCAGACCCCTAGGGTTTCATATCGATTCAGTTATCAATCAGTTCAATCTAGTTGTAGAGAGCTAGAAACCCTAGAATCAATAGAGCTTCACCATCTAGAGCATAGCAACATAGGTTAGAAGTAGAAGAAGGCGAGTTCTACTCGAGTTCCAGATCTGTCTGGAGCTAGAAGGCTTTTTGAAGCCATTGTAAGCTCTCTCTTGTATCTTAAACCTCTTTTGAGTGCTTAAGATAAAGTTGATTGACATTATTCTACTATTGATTATGTTCTCAATTATGCTATTCATTGCTTATCTAGATTGTATACTTTGCATAGTTAGGATACTTTCATATTCATACATAGGTTTGTATAGCGCTCATTCATTGTCATCATGGGTGGGTGATGAACAACATGTAAGCATGGTGCTTAGATGTGGTTTGTCTGCAAATGCACCCTATATTCTGGGTTCTGTGGTAGATCACGGATGTGACACTCCCATTGAGTCCTTTGTAGTCCACACTCCGAATGTAGGGGAATAGGAAGTTATTATTACTTTAGAAGGCTGACTATGATCTTGATCTTCCTTAGTAATATTCCCTTAAATATGAATATGAGGTGTCTTTGCCATGATTGCTAGTATAATTGCACCAATATAATATGTCTTTGATAGTATAGTTAGAATGAATTAGGATATTCTTATGCTTCAACCTAATCGATGCTAGTGCCTACATAGGAAGTGCTCTGAGTGATCATTATTATTTTGACTGATTGATGGGACTGATCATTATGCTTATCATATATATCATTATTGTGACATAACCCCTGTTCTGAGAATAATGGTCATTTATGGTAATCTCCATATTTGCATATGCATATGACATCTATCTATCTACCTCCATCCCATTTATTGTCAACCCTTCCCAGTGGTAAAATATAAGTGACAACCCAGAATACTCCTGGTAAAATGCTACAATGGTGTATATTTTATCTGTGCGCTTGCGGATACAATATAATATATTTCAGTCAGTTGCAAGAAGGAGAGATCTTTTAGAATCATACTAGGGATGACAACCTAGTTACTTCTAAGAGATAGAGAAGAGATCAACTGATCTGTAGACTAATCAGGTTGCACATTAATCTATACCTCCCATCATTTTTAGCGCCATTGCTAAGAGTAGAGTCTAAGTCTATTTTTAGTGGTGACGTTAGAAATGCCAACACCTTGAAATACATTCAGTTCAAGTGTGCTTTTGCTCCATTCCTATAAGCCCCACATAAGCTTTTGGATAGACATGAGAAGCTCTTTTGAGCTCTTGTGAGGTTCATCACAGTAAGGAGTGGTTGAGAGTGCCATTGAGGGAACCCAAGCAAGATTTTATTTTCAAAAAGATAAAAACTCTCTAATAAATGGTCTCACTCTACCAAAGCAAAGGATAAAAGAATCTGCGTACCTACTCTATCTTGTTTTTGCATAACCCAAGGTGAAAAAGCTAATAGCCCCATATAGTTAAGACACGGGATGAATTTCTGAACCATGCTCAATACTAGAATAGTGTTGGTTCATATATAAGATCTTTGTGAATTATTACATTGAAGCAGTTCCTGATCTAACATTGACATGTTAAAACCACATCTTTGCTTGAGGACAAGCAAAAGGTTAGCTTGGGGGAGTTTGCTGACGGTCGCTAACAGCCTATTTTACCGTCAACATATTACCCGTAATCATGGTAAAACCACATGAAAAGCAAAGAACTTACTTTCAAACTCACCTAGTTCCACATGTCCTTGGAGAGATATTGTGTATGTAGGAAAAATGGTGAAAACAGGCAAAAACGTAGCAAACCAAGATAGCTTGGCACCTCAGCTGCCACATGGGAGCCAGAGGGGGGGCGGCCGCCCCCAACATAGGGCGCTCGCCCTATGATTCTTGCCAAATGGACATGCCACCTCACGGATCCATGTGCCATCCTCCCAAATGGCCTATGCAATGTTGGCTTAACATCAACGGCTCAGAAACAAGTCACGAGGATCCAGTGGACATATCAACAGGGTGCCCGCCTTGTCCAAACTGGGTGCCATGTCCACAATCCAAGGGAAGGCCCCCAAGAGTCATCCAAGCCATCAAATGAAGTCGGTTTTCATCCAATGGTGATCAAGTGATGTGCCATGGATCGAAGGACCCACATGTCATCCTCCCGGGGGTTGCAAACCGCCAAATCAGGGCACCAACCGACCTCACAACTGCCATAAAGGAGGGAGGAGGGCCGTTGGATGCAAGGCGGTGGATCCAAGGGGGCGCCCGCCCCCCTAGGAAGGAGCCCGCCCTTCCTCTTCGCGCCACTGACCTCCAGGACCCCTACAAGTACCCTTGGAGCTCTCCTACACTATTAATAGGACAAGTTTCCACACTTGTAAGCAGAGACCACTAGAGGATCACTAGCAAATCACTAGAGATTCAGCTCATAGTCAGTAGTAGCTCCTCTCTCTCTAGCAAAGAACTGCTCTTAGGAATAGTGCTAGCTAGACAAGAGTAGAGCAGTGAGAGAGAAGTCGGGAGAAGGGGGAAATCTGTGGAGGAGCCGGGCTTGTCCGCGACCTCCTCTGCGGTGTTCTTCACTCTTATTGGTAATAAAGATCCCCTGCTTCATTTATTTATTGTTATACTTCAAGCGGTTGCATACTTGTCTCATTGCTTAGTTATAGTGCTCTAATTCCTTGGCCAGAGTTAGAGTAGTAAGTTTTATAGATTAAGCGCGGTGTTTAGGCTATAATCTTACCCTTGAGTGCATCTAGACCCACGGATACTAGTGGTAGGTTCTAGGTGGTGACAGCCCTAGAATCCTCTGGATTCTACCATGTTCGGTCTGGTTTTATCAGTATAGGGCTTGTAGACATACGGTGCCTAATTAGTCGAACCCCTGTGAGTTTAGGACTTTGCATGTCCTGAGTATAGCGGTCTATTTGGTACAACAATCACTTGATCTTTTTCTGTGTTAGAGTTCTCCCATAAACTCCAGAGCTACTTCAATTTATCCTAGTGTGTTTCCACCTTAGTCATACTTCGTTGATTTATCCTCACTAAGTTTGTTACCCCATTTTTCCATATCTAGATCCTTGACTATCAGATCCTAGGAATCACAAACCCAGCCTTACTTTGGGAAAATATAAATTCGACACCTGGTACTCCCAGGTAAAGTGCTACAAGATAGTTCTGTGCGCTTGTAGAATCCCATCACCTATCCTATATAGCTACCCATTAGCATTTTTGGCACAGTTGTTAGGAATAACTTTATTCCTACAGTTGGCGGTCCTTAACAACCAAAATATAACATCATTCTAATGCTAAAATAAATAGAAGGTAGGGCTTTTATCTAACCTTTCCACGAGTTTTGTTGCACATGTGACTTGCAGGTCGAACACGTGGAAATGAATAAAAATCACCGAAAAGCGCACTTCCAGAAAACATATTCAGAAAAGGCGCAAATCAAGAATAAAAGAGAAAAGCCCATCAAACCATCAAACAGGATCCATCCGTAACCATGGGGAGGCCTAGGCCCAGGGAGCAACCGACCACCCGAAGGCGGTGGCCAGTTGCCGCCTCCCAGGGACCGACCGGCTCCGGGGGCGGCCGCCTCCCAGATGGCACTTCCCGGGCCCAGTTTCAGTGACAATGCTCATGGCGGTTCCCTGAAGGCGGTTTCACCTCCTTCCATATTTATCTACGCCGAAACCGACCTGTGGAGCTATAAAATGAGGCCCTCACCCCCTCCATGAGAAGAACATGATACAATAGACAAGAAGAAGGGAGTACCACCATTTTCTATTAGTGTAGCTTCTAGCTAGGCTAGTATAGGGTTAGAGAGAGAGAGATAGAAGCTTGAGAAGTGATAGCGGGGTCGAAGCAGTTCTACCCTCGGGTGGACGAAGTGCCGGACCTGTCGGCTCTCACATCCAACTTGTACCTCTACAACCATCTTGCTACTTGAAGTAAGAGGCTTGTGATACATTTTAGTTTTGATCCATTAAGTGAGTTACTTTTATAAAGCTACTTGTTTGTGGGATCGTCGCTCGTTCTTTGGACGGGTGCTCTAGTTAGAGGACTCCTGATAGAGACGGAAGTTCTTGGCCATCGCTAGAGTAGTAGTCGCCTTCGTAGACGTGGTGTCTAAGTCGGAGTCTACCTTCGTATGTTGCGCGCGTCCACCGGTAGAGGGGTAGGTGGCAGGTGGTGACAGCCCTGTCCACTCGTATCTGAACTCCCCCACGTTCGGCCGTGGAAGCGCTGATACTGGTATTGGCTGGGAGACCAGCTACGTCAGTGGGCCTGAAGCAAGCAAGTAGTGGGAAAGTTATCTTCACTTAGTGTTTCCAGACTTAGTGTATCCTCTCCACCCAAGTTATCCCTTCTACCTTTTTCTAGGGTAAACCAGCTAGAGACCTCTAACATAAGCCGTTCCTTTGGCAAAATATGATACCCTGAATACTTCCGGGTGAAGTGCTACAATGGTACTTCCGTGCACTTGCGGATTTTTCTGCTGTCGCTAAGAAGCGCCAACAAGCATTTCTGGCGCCGTTGCCGGGGAACGGTTGTCATTTTTAGTCTCCGAACCTAGTTGCCCATGTATCCTTTGTTTTTACCCTTCTTTTCTTTTACCTCTTTTGTTCCAATGGAGCAACCCACCATTTTCAAACTTTCTTCTCCCAAGGGCGAGTTCGTTGAACCTCCGCAATCCGTGAAGCCAATCATAGCTTTGAGTTATGAACTCCGCCCGTCTTTTATAGCCATGGTTCGGGAACAAACCTTCTCAGGATTAGATTATGAAAATCCATATCACCACCTAAGGGAGTTTGAGTAGCTCTGTGCATGCCTAACCATTGCCGGCATGTCACATGAAACAATGCGGTGGAAATTGTTTCCTTTCTCGCTTGATGAGAGAGCGAAACAATGGTACGCCCTCAATGTAGGGAAGGTAGCTGGTGATTGGGAGGAATTGCGAAACAAGTTTTGTGTAGCATTTTTTCCTATTTCCCGAATCGCTGCCCTACGTCAAGAGATTCTCAACTTCCAACAAAATGAGAAGGAATCCATAGGTGCAGCTTGGGAAAGATTTACAATTTTAACAAAATCTAGCCCAGACTTGTCTATTCCCAACCACGTGCTCCTACAGCACTTTTGGTTAGGACTTAGCAAGGAATCTGCCCTACAACTTGACATAGCCACAGGAGGGTCATTCACACACAAAACCACAGCCGAAGGAGAGGCCCTTCTAGATCGCATTCTAGAGAATACTTCTCCATTAGAACCCCTACATGTAAAGCCAAAGCTGTGTCATGAGGAAATCTCTTCGGCTGAGGCTAAACCGTCAATACCTATAGAGACATCCTCACCCGAACTAGAAGATCCGAAGGAAGGTCTCCAACCTTCAGGCCTTCCATACTTCGATGATGACTTCTTCGATGATTATGGGAATGTCTCGAAGTATGCATACAGAAAAAGCACCCATGTCCCTGTCACTCCAAAACCTTGCCTCGATTCTTTAAAGGAATCCATTAGGGAGTTGACAGCTATCATGAGCGACGAATGGACAAATGAAAGGGAGTCTTCATCTGAAGTAATTCAGATTCGCTCTCCTTCGCGAACCATCCGTTGCAAAATCCAGGATGATTGGGTGGAGATATTGTACAACCCCACGGTAGGAGCAAATCTGATGTCCACAACCTTTGCACACACTCATCTGAATGATAGACATTTTGCTCCTATGACCCTGTCCATGAGAAACAGCTCGCGTACTTGTCAGCTAGGACAAGGGTTGGTTCACAACGTCAAAATTCAGCACGATGATGTTGTCTTAACTTTAGATTTTCACATCTTTGACGATGTAGACTTCAGCGTGCTGATCGGGCATCCCCTGGAGAAATTTCTCTCCAATGCAACAAGAACAGGGGAATTGAATGTTAAACTGGGGAGGAATGATTATTCCATACCTTTTCATCGAGCTAAAAACTCGATGGCAGACCCTCTCCCCTGTCCTACCTTGGGCGAGGAGGTTATGTCGGTTTCCCCCTTTGAACCCCCTGAGTCATCCTTGGAAAAAGATGCTAACTTCTTTATAGAAGAAGAGGAAGACACCGGGGAGACTTTTGACCTTCCTAAAGAGGAAGTGCCGACTCCACCTCCTGTTGAGCTAAAAACCTTGCCGGAAGGATTACGTTATGTTTTTCTAAATGGCAACAAAAGCACTCCCATCATTATTTGCGATAAACTTTCAGACAAGGAGACAAAAAGACTTATTGCCATTTTAGAAAAACATAGATCGGTCTTCGGGTATTCATTACAAGACCTTAAGGGGATTAGCCCAACGCTCTGTACCCATCACATCCCTATTGACCCTGCCAGCACTCCTTCACGCGAACCACAGCGTAGGCTCAATAATGCAATGAGGGAAGTCGTGAAGAAGGAAGTCCTCAAACTTCTACACGCCGGGATTATTTATCCCATACCACACAGTGACTGGGTTAGTCCCGTCCAAGTGGTTCCCAAGAAAGGAGGAATGACGGTAGTTGAGAATGCTAAAAATGAGCTCATTCCACAACGTACCGTCATGGGATGGAGGATGTGCATTGATTATAGAAAACTCAATGCGGCAACACGAAAGGATCATTTCCCACTGCCCTTCATCGATGAGATGTTGGAGCGGTTGGCAAAACATTCTTTCTTTTGTTTCCTCGATGGGTATTCTGGCTATCACCAAATCCCCATCCATCACGACGACCAAAGCAAAACAACGTTTACATGCCCATATGGAATGTATGCATATAGGAGAATGTCATTCGGACTTTGCAATGCACCCGCGTTGTTCCAGCGCTGCATGATGTCTATTTTCTCAGAAATGATTGAGGAGATCATGAAAGTTTTCATGGACGATTTTTTAGTCTATGGAAAAACTTTTGATCATTGCCTCGAGAATTTGGACAAAGTTTTGCAAAGATGCCAAGAGAAGAACCTGTACTTAACTAGGAAAAGTGCCATTTCATGGTCCGTGAAGGCATTGTTCTTGGACATTTAGTGTCCGAAAGGGGGATAGAAGTAGATAAGGCAAAAATAGAAGTTATTAAGCAACTACCTCCCCCTGTGAACATCAAAGGGATCCGAAGCTTTCTGGCCATGCGGGGTTTTACAGGCGTTTTATCAAAGAATTTTCACAAATCGCCAGACCCTTGACTAACCTGTTAGCAAAAGACATACCTTTTGAGTTCACGGATGAGTGTTTAAAAGCTTTTGAAACCATCAAGAAAGCACTCATCTCTACGCCCATCATCCAACCTCCGGATTGGACGCTACCCTTCGAGATCATGTGTGATGCTAGTGACTATGCTGTTGGTGCGGTCCTGGGCCAAACCAAAGATAAGAAGCATCATGCGATCGCCTACGCTAGCAAGACTCTAACAGGACCTCAGCTTAATTATGCCACAACAGAGAAGGGGCTCGTTGCAGTAGTCTTTGCTATTGATAAATTTATATCTTACTTGATAGGAGCAAAGACAATTATTTATACTGATCATGCTGCTTTAAAATATCTGCTCACCAAGAAAGATGCTAAACCTCGTTCGATCCGTTGGATCTTGTTATTACAAGAACCTGATATTGAAATAAAAGATAAAAAAGGAGTAGAAAACACTATTGCTGACCATCTTTCGCGTATGCAAGTCACTAACATGCAGGAACAGGAGATCAATGACTTCTTACGCGACGACATGCTCCTCATGGTCACCGACACAAACCCATGGTATGCAAATATTGTGAACTACATGATTTCAGGGTATGTACCCCCAGGCGAATCCAGAAAGAAGCTAGAATATGAAAGCAGACATCACCTGTGCGATGAACCCTACCTATACCGGGTTTGTGCCGATAGACTATTGCGAAGATGCGTGCCTACTGCCGAGGGTGCACAAATCATTGAGAGGTGTCATGCAGCACCATACGGGGGCCATTATGGAGTTTTCCGCACACAAGCCAAAATTTGGCAGTGCGGATTCTATTGGCCAACAATGTATAACGACACCAAAGAATTCATTCGAAGGTGTCGACAATGTCAGCTGCAAGGCAATATTAGCTTTCGCAACGCCATGCCCCTTCATTTCAACCTCCAAATAGAAGTCTTCGACGTCTGGGGCATTGACTTCATGGGACCATTCCAAAAGTCGGGAGACTGTGAGTACATCCTCGTGGTAGTTGACTATGTCTCGAAGTGGGTCAAAGCGCTACCTTGTCGAGCAACGGATGCAAAACATGCAAGAAAGATGTTTCATGAAGTGATCTTCCCTCGCTTTGGAACACCTAGGATGGTGATAAGTGACGGGGGCTCACACTTCATAGACAAAACTTTCAGAGCATTCCTGCGAGAACTAGGAGCCAAGCACAACATAGCTACTCCTTATCACCCCCAAACCAGTGGACAAGCCGAAACTTCAAACAAACAAATTAAAAACATCCTTCAGAAAATATTGAACGAGATGGGAAGAGGATGGAAAGATAAGCTACCTGATGTGCTTTGGGCATACAGGATAGCTTATAAAACCCCCATTGGGATGTCACCATATCAGCTGATCTATGGGAAAGTTGCCATTTGCCTGTTGAGCTTGAACATAGAGCTCACTGGGCAATTAAAACCTGGAACATGGATCTCAAGTCAGCTGGTAAAAATAGGCAGAAACAAATAGCAGAACTAGAAGAATGGCGAGAAAAGGCCTACATAGTGCCAAGCTCTACAAAGAACGAACAAAGAGATGACATGATCGAAGAATTCAACACAAAGAATTCAAGATAGGCGACAAAGTTCTGCTCTTCAATTCAAGAGTCAAATTGTTCGGGAAAGGCAAGCTCAGAAGTAAATGGGACGGACCTTACACTGTCATCAACGTATCGTCACATGGAGCAATCACAATAGAAGACGATGACGGTAACATCCATAAGGTAAATGGCCAACGTCTCAAGGTATTCCTTGAACCTGAACTGAATTTCATTGATGAAATAAACATAATATCCTTTAAAGAGTTCATTAAAAACTTATAAAAAATATATATATAATAATAATAAATAAATATATATATAAATAAACATTTATTATACTTTAACTATTTCATAAATAAATAAATAGATGGTTGTAGAGCAATAGTGTTGCATTGATGAAATACCCAAAAAAGCCCCTATGATCTTTCCTTTCATTTACATGAAATCCTTTTGATCATAGGTATATTCTCTCATAAATGCATGATAGTGTAATCTTGAGATATTCTTCACATATCAAATTTACACTCAATCACTTTGATCCTCCGCATCACACTTGATCGTAACTGGGATAGAGATGTACTCAATCAGCAAGACATGTAGGAAAAAGGCAGAGGCTGGCAGGTGGACCCAGGGGACCGACTGCCCCCGGGGTCGACCGCCGCCCCAGCCAGCTCAAATATCATCGATCTTTTTCATACCTGTTTGTGATTGCTCCAGTATCGTGTTTCTGGTTACGATCAGATCATTTCCTCAACAGAAACCTCGGTAGAACCAATAAAAGCAATTCAAAGGCCTCTCCTCTCTTCACACCAAACCATTCTCTTCTTCCTCTCACAAAAGTTGTGAAGCTCTCCCAGTTGCAAGCTGTGACCATGTCTAGCAATGCTCTCTCACTGATCCAAGCTCCCGGCTCTATTGCCAACCTAGACATAGTTCCCTATCAAGAGAGCTCTTTTGTGAGAGAAGAAGCTCGTGCCATAGTGGAGAAGCCGCTAGCCTTTCTACCCCCATCAACCAATGATGTTAGAAACATTTCAAGCTTGAAGTCCATGGCACGTTCCCGTGCACCTGAAGGAGGTGCCAAGAAGAAGAGTATTGCTGCCCGACCAACTACCGGCGTTTTAGGCCTCAAGAGGAAGGCCCCTAGTAGTAGCGGGTTTAGCAAGCATGCTGCCGTGATGCCCTCTTCATCCAGTTTACCCTCTCTGTCATCTCCCACTAAAGACATTCGTTCTTACACCATTAGGGGAGTGCGCAAACCTGATGGAGGGTACGCTAAAGGCCTTTTCCGCAGAGGCGAAACACCTTCTAAGAAACCTACACCCTCTGCCGAAACCTCAGGCGCCAGGGGCACAATCTTTAGGAAAATTATTAGAGGGCAGCCTAAGGGATTCTTTAGCGATAGTGAGGATGAAAAGCCTTCCAAAGGCCCAACCATCGCCTCACTAAATGCTAGCCTCAAGAGCACGCGCCTAAATGTTGAAAAGGCACAAGCCCGAATAGCCGAGGCTCATCTTAGCGTGAAAGGACTTAGAGATGAACTAGATCAGATGCGCCGCGGCTATGGAGAGCAGCTGCGTAGGATCGCTAAAGCAGCAGGAGTTGAGCATGTTCTCTAAATATCTTTAGAATGCTCCTGCTACACAAATAATTAGGCACACATTTTTTCCTCTTCATGATCTTTTATTTTCCAATCATGTCCCCTTTCAATGTAATGTGCCTATTTGATTTATTAATGGAAAAGAAGTTTTTTTATCTTTATATATTGCACACTTGTTTTCTCTATATATTGTGACTAACCAAACAGGAAAGAAAACAAGTGTGGGGGGAAGAACTCTTCAAAGTTAAACTGCACAAGTACAAAAATCAAATTCGGTTTGTGCAAACATCTCCCCTCTCTCTCCCTAATTAAAAAAGTTTTAAAAATAAAATTTAAAGAATGATGTCCCCTTCATACTCCATCAAACATGTCTTCCTATGTTCAGAATGTTTGCATACTTTTTATTCCTTGCTAATATTCCTACAAGATTTATGAACACCATTTGGGGACCCCTTTTTATCTAAGTAATTGACAAATGAGATATAGCCGGATGACATGTTGCTTACTCATTCTTACAAAGTACATGGGATTGATTTTTACAAAAATTCAATTAGCATGTTCCTTGAATGATTAACAAATACCTCCCAAGGCCATATATGATTCTTTATGATGAAACCTTCCACATATGCCATTTACTTTGTGTTGAGTTTGGTCAAATTTTGTGACCGTTGTTGAGAGATGTTTCATGCTCCCAAGATCAGAATCCACATACACCCACCATAACATGCCAACTCTTACACTAGGAGTTGTGCAGTTTACCTCCACCAAATAAAAGTGCTATTTTTATCCAAAGAAACACGCACTCTTGATACAAAAACTTTACTCATCCATCATGATATCTCCTCATTCAAAATATGTCTTATGCCAATAAAAGATATGAAGCTATGCTAAAAAAAGAGAGAATCTGTGCCAAGGGGCATCAGAAAATAAACGGGAAAGATGATTCCAAATACCCGTTAAAAATATATATATATATACACATATATAAATAGTGATGAAGTTCCTACAGCCCGTATCTTGTCTTTTTCAAAAAGGAGAATCATGATGCATAGGGTATCAAAAAGATTTAGAATTAGGTTTCCACCTTCATATTCTCCACACACATGCACATTCTGATCTAAGAGTATGACGCACTCCCTCCGGTACAGTCTGAGGTTTGACTCGACAACATATGCAGGGAAAGTGTGCCTCATCATTTTCATTCCTTCCTAAAACTCCAGATAAGCCTTTTTAGAGGTAGGATAACCATGTGAAGGCATTATTTCTATGCCTTGGTAAGGAACCACTTACATACATGAGCAATTTGAGAGAATCATTCAAGGAACACAAGCTATTCTTATGACTTTCAAAACCTTGCAAATACACAAGTTTCTACGCATGGACAAACTAAGCAGATTTGAATCCAGACTATTCCATTTTGCAATTACTCAAGATAATTTGGTAGACACATTGAAGTTCATAAATCCAAGTGAAGTTTGGAATAAACTGTATGCAAATCTTTATGAATAAGGAAAATGAACCCATTTGGTCCTTAGCACTTTACTCGAGGACGAGTAAAGGACCAAATGTAGGGGAGTTGTTGGCGGTCCTTAACAACCAAAATATAACATCATTCTAATGCTAAAATAAATAGAAGGTAGGGCTTTTATCTAACCTTTCCACGAGTTTTGTTGCACATGTGACTTGCAGGTCGAACACGTGGAAATGAATAAAAATCACCGAAAAGCGCAGTTCTAGAAAACATATTCAGAAAAGGCGCAAATCAAGAGTAAAAGAGAAAAGCCCATCAAACCATCAAATGGGATCCATCCGTAACCACGGGGGAGGCCCAGGCCCAGGGAGCAACCGACCACCCGAAGGCGGTGGTCAGTTGCCGTCTCCCAGGGACCGGCCGCCCCCGGGGGTGGCCGCCCCCCAGATGGCACTTTCCGGGCCCAGTTTCAGTGACAATGCTCATGGCGGTTCCCTGGGCGGCCGCCCCCCAGATGGCACTTTCCGGGCTCAGTTTCAGTGACAATGCTCATGGCGGTTCCCTGAAGGCGGTTTCACCTCCTTCCATATTTATCTCCGCCGAAACCGACCTGTGGAGCTATAAAATGAGGCCCTCACCCCCTCCATGAGAAGAACATGATACAATAGAGAAGAAGAAGGGAGTACTACCATTTTCCATTAGTGTAGCTTCTAGCTAGGCTAGTATAGGGTTGGAAAGAGAGAAAGAAGCTTGAGAAGTGATAGCGGGGTCGAAGCAGTTCTACCCTCGGGTGGACGAAGTGCCGGACCTGTCGGCTCTCACATCCAACTTGTACCTCTACAATCATCTTGCTACTTGAAGTAAGAGGTTTGTGATACATTTTAGTTTTGATCCATTATGTGAGTTACTTTTATAAAGCTACTTGTTTGTGGGATCATCGCTCGTTCTTTGGACGGGTGCTATAGTTAGAGGACTCCTGATAGAGACGGAAGTTCCTGACCATCGCTAGAGTAGTAGTCGCCTTCGTAGACGTGGTGTCTAAGTCGGAGTCTACCTTCGTATGTTGCGCGCGCCCACGGGCAGAGGGGTAGGTGGCAGGTGGTGATAGCCCTGTCCACTCGTATCTGAACTCCCCTACGTTCGGCCGCGTAATAGCGCTGATACTGGTATTGGCTAGCAGACCAGCTGCGTCAGTGGGCCTGAAGCAAGCAAGTAGTGGGAAAGTCATCTTCACTTAGTGTTTCCAAACTTAGTGTATCCTCTCCGCTCAAGTTATCCTTTCTACCTTTTTCTAGGGTAAACTAGCTAGAGACCTCTAACATAAGCCGTTCCTTTGGGAAAATACGATATCCTGAATACTTCCGGGTGAAGTGCTGCAACGGTACTTCCGTGCGCTTGTGGATTTTTCTGCTGTCGCTAAGAAGCGCCAACACCTACTAGCAACGTTAGAAGTGTCAACAACCGCATACTTTGAGAATAGGAATTGACAACCCCAGTGATTGCGTTGAGAAGTATTGTTACCAACGGTAAAGGATATATTTGGCTACACTCTTGTGATAGCGTTCACCCATAGTTTGCACATTCACAAATAAGCGTTGCTGTAATCCATTATTATGCGTTGGAACTCTGCAACGGTTATAAGTACGAGTTACCAACACATAAATATATGTTGCAATAGATCCTTGCAACGCCACTTTAGGCAACACATATTAGAAGCGTTGGTATAGACCCTACCAACGCATATACTGATTTTTAGCAACGCATATTTGCGTTGTAAAAGGGGATGTCATGTTGTAGTGGTAATAGACTACTCGACTTCTCCAAGAGCCGTGTTCAGGCTGCAATGGCAGTCCCGATGAGAGTAAATAACTACTCGCCCCAGTTACGAGCTTATTCCGGGTCAGAACCCGATGAGAGTAATAGACTATTCGCCCTCTTTAAGGGCCGTAACTGGGTCACCTCCAGGTTGCTAAAGCAATAGCGATGAGAGCAAAGGTAATGCAGACTGTCTACTCGCCACGAGGTCATTCCGGATCATGAATCCGATGAGAGTAATAGACTAATTGCCTATAAAGAGCCGTGTCCGGGCTGCAAGGCAGTCTCGATGAGAGTAAATAACTACTCGCCCCAATTACGAGCTCATTCCGGGCTGGGACCTAATGAGAGTAATAGACTACTCGCCTTCTTCAAGGGCAGTAACTGGGTTTCAACTAAAGAAGACCTCCTGAAGAACGAGCTCATTCCGGATCAGGGATCCGATGAGAGTAATAGACTACAAGACTTCTCCAAGAGCTATGTCCGTGCTGCAAGGCAGTCTCGATAAGAGTAAATAACTACTCGCCCCATTTACGAGCTCATTCCGGGCTAGGACCCGATGAGAGTAATAGACTACTCGCCTTCTTCAAGGTTCGTAACTGGGTTTCAATTGAAGAAGACAACCTCAAGAACAAGCTCTTTCCGGGTTGAAGGAGGTCTCTTCTCTACACCTATGCATGAAGGAATCAATTCATTCACCAACACAAGAGGTCACAATGTACAGAGGAAGAGCAAGCTCCATTCCATTAGCTTCTAGCTAATTTAGTATAGGGAGTGAGAGAGGGACAAGAACTGGAGAAAGAGCAGAGTCGAAGGAGTTCTGCCTCCGGGTGGACGAAGTGCCGGGCTTGTCGGCTCTCGATCCAACTTGTACCTCTACGATCGTCTTGCTACTTGAAGTAAGAAGTTCGTGTTCAACTTTGGTTTCATTCATTAAGCTTGTTACTTCCATAAAGCTACTTGTTTGTGGGATCGTCGTTCATCCTTTGGACGGATGCTCTACTAAGAGGACTCCTGATAGAGACGGATGTTCCTGTACGCCGCTAGAGTAGTAGTCGCCATCGTAGACGTGGTGTTTAAGTCGGGGTCTACCTTCGTATGTTGCGCGTGCTCACAGGCAGAGGGGTAGGTGGCAGGTGGTGACAGCCCTATCCACTCGTATCTGAACTCCCCCACGTTCGGCCACGGAGTAGCGCTGATACTGGTATCGGCTAGCAGACCAGCTGCGTCAGTGGGCCTGATGCAGACAAGTAGTGGGGAAGTTACCATCGCTTATTTGCGTTTGACCTTAGAAGAACCTTTCTACCCAAGCTATCCCTTCCATCTCTTCTGAGTAAACTAGTTTAAGAGACTAAGTACAAAGATTGTTCCTCTGGGAAATTACGATACCCTGAATACTTCCCGGTGAAGGCTACAACGGTACTTCCGTGCGCTTGCGGACTTTTCTGCTGACGCTAAGAAGCACCAACAAGCTTTCTGGCGCCATTGCCGGGGAACGGTTGTCGTATTTATCTCCGAACCTAGTTCACTCGTGTGTCCTTGTGTCTTATAAAAAAAATTATTTCTTCTATGTTCATGACCCTCCTTCATGAAGCCTATCTTTCAAAAAGAAAAGGGGCATTATAATTTTTAAAATTACACGTTCAAATTTTTGCACATGGACAAAAAGATTTCTATTCACTCTCGTATCATCTTCTCTTGTTTTCAAAAAGCATTTTTTAAAAAATAAATAGTTTTTATTATTCTTGTTCTCTCTTTCTACAGGAATGCCCTTTCAAAATTCAAAATCAAAATATTTCTCCTAAGGACGAGTTCTTGTAGCCACCATCGAAGCCAACCATAGCTTGTGGCTTCAATCTTTGCCCTAGCTTTGGCAGTCAAGCTTATGACCATAAAGAAAGCACTACCGGGAGATACCCCGGATTTTTAAATATATATATTAAAATTATTTATAAGTTGTTGTCCTCTTAAATATAAATAAATTTTTGCTAAAATGTTTTTAATAAATGCTAGTTTGCTTTCAAAGTTTTACATACAGCATGTTTTGGTTTGAAGTATGATTGATCATCATATCGTCATTAGCATTTTAATTTAAGCATGGAGGTTAGGTTAAAATTGCCTACCTTGATTAAACGACATGTTTAATCATTGTTCCAAAACTGCTGGGTGTAGGCTTTAAATAAAAAAAATTTGAGTTATTTTATTTATCAATGAAAATATACTATAAAATGGTTAAAAAATAAAGAGATATTTTGAAAATCTAAAATTTGAAAACTTATCTTTAAAATAAGTTCTTTTTTTTTTGTTCTTACAAAATAAAAATGAATCTTCATTAAAAGAAATTTGTTAATAACGTCCTCCCTTGCATAATAAAGTTTCGATAAATTTTTGAAAAAAACCAACTAGCTCAATTTGCTTCTTGCATATCTTTTCCAATTCGGTGATCACAAGGGAAAGGTAAGAGCCCTTGCGATGTACCAAACCATAACCATGCAGGAAAACCAGAAATGTTGGGTACAACCCTAATCCTTTTGCTTTGAGTTAGCTTGGGGGAGGACCGTGACAAGGTAACATGTATCTCTATCCCTCTCATATCCTTTTGTTACCTTGAAAAAAAAATGAAAAAAATGAAATAATAATAATAAAAAAATTCCTTTTTTAATAAATGTAAGCACATGTTGTCAAGTTAGTATGCACCTTCGGGTATTCTCGTCACTAACCATTTCAGGTTAACAAAGAAAGGACATATGAAGCTTGAGAACATGAGAGCAACATCAACAACACACATTGATGATCTTTGGTGATGGAACAAACCCAAAAGGAGACCCTGACCTTGCACACTTGACTTTCAACAAAGTCCAAGTGTGGGGGAGGACGGTGCGAGTCTCACCTCAAGATCACCTTGGTTCAAAAGAAAAAGAGATGTTGGCTCTACCTTGCTTAAAAAAAAGTGGGAAGTGAAAAGAAAAAAAACAAGAGAAGAGATTGTTAAAAAAAGGGAATAGTAAAAAATATATATAATATTGAAGGAGAGAGAAGGAGCAGGTTGGCCCCACTTGTTAAAAGAGGAACACTTAGGGGTTGCCTGACTCTGCCCATCATTATTTTGCATAACCAAGAAGGGCTCACCCAAAGCCTTTGCTACTATCATCAGGGTCATGGCCCACACACACTAAGCCATGAGAATGGCCTGACCTGGTGATTCACCTAAGAAAAGTCATCATGCGAACCGCAGTAACAACTCTGATGTTTCATCCATCCATGCTGCTGGTAACTACACTCAGGTATGCAAAGGATCTCCCCTGGATGTTGCACAAACATCAAGCAGGCCATCATATAGAGGGACAAGACACATGACTTCCATGAACTCCTTCTACACCGATGGTTTGTGCAACACCTCTCTCACTCCTTTGACCAACCATGACTCCATGCATCACACTTTGTTTAAAGATTTAAAAAACACAACAAAAGGGAGTCATGGTCACAATATTTGTTTTAGTTAGAAGCTTGCATGAGTTGTTCCTCCTGCATTTGTCGTGTATGCGAGTCACTAATATGTAGGAGTTACCAATAAATGACTTGCTACACGACGACATGCCACCAAAAGTGATGGACTCCAACCCATGCCTTGGTAGTCACCTAAGATGGAAGCTGAGCCACCACAGCGGCAACTCTGATGCTTCATCCATACATGCTGTCGGTACACACATTCAGGTATGTCAAGGTAATGTTGACCAACTCATTCACTCATATTTGTCTGCATGAAAATATAATATCATGCTCTTCCTTTGTTCATGCCATATGCTCTGAGTTTGGGTGTATTCACATGAGTACACTTGTGGTACATCCATAGGCTTTTTAATTTAAGCATGGTGCTTAGGTTAAACTTGCCTTCTTTAATCAAAATTGTGACATGGTGTTGCATTTTGATTAATGAACTTTGAGTTGTTATCATGAATAATGGAAGAAATTCATGTTGGAGATGAAGCAAGGCATGTGTTTCTTTGCTCTCTTATCCTAGCCTTGTTTGAGTTTGAATAGATTGGCTGAGAAAACTTCTGACTAGGTTCCTTTGTTTAAAAATCTGTCTCCGTTAAATGACTCTTGGTTATCTTGTCATATTTCCTTTCTCTATGCTAGTAAGTTTTGGTTTGGAAGTGTTGGTCCTACATCTTTTTAACTAAGCACGGTGTTTAGTTTGAAGCTGGGATGTGAGATCATGCCTCTATAGGATTTTTAATGTAAGCATGGTGCTTAGATTTTTAAGCCTACCTTGACAAATTAGACGTGGTGTCTAGTTTGATCTTGGAACCAAAGCTGCTAGTATAGATTTTGGTTAATCTTATGGACTAACCCCTTGCAGAAATTTATCAACTCCATGAGGGTAAGTCTTTGAGATGACAGTAGAGACAAGAATTTCTTAGGTGAACCTTGAAAAGAAAAAAATATAATGATAAATAAAATCTTGAAAAAGAGTAATTTATCTTTCAACCCCAAGTTTTATTGTCTTGTTATCTCAATACCACCATAAAAACAAGCTTGGGGGGAAGCTTCCCAGCACGCTCAAGAGAGACCATGAACTGCACATCAACCTGAGGCAGCACCAATTAGTGGCACCCCCAGCTGAACCACATTGGTAAGTCAAAAGCAAGCCTGGGGGAGGGCTCCCACAAAGGTAACATGTATATCACATTTCTTTTTAAAATTCTCCAACTTAAAAAAATGGTGACATATGTTCTCCTCTCTCATATGTGTTAAGATGTGTTAGTTTCTACCCTTGTTGAAATGATGAACAGTTGCTCTATCTTATGTTTCACCTGTACCCATTTTATAATCGAGCTTTCTCTAAAGTTTGGGTTTATCAGCTAAAAATGTCTCATCCTAAAAACTTGGGCTAATGGGTTCCACATGCTTAATCTTGTCTAAGTTATTGCCTGATATGATATGGTGACATGGGCTGCGCTATGACTTTGTTCTGAGTGAAACTTGACATCCGGAGTTTTATTTTCGAAAACTTTCAAAAACAAAAGTTCCTCAATGATTACGAAAAACCTATCAAGGCCATATGACATGTTTCAATTATGCAAACCTTTTAGTCATATGCTGCTTGTGGAACATTGAGTTAGGTCAAATTGTTGTGACTTAAGTGAGATTATGGTCATGCACCCATGATTGAGATTCACATGCACCCACCAAACAAAGCCAACTCTCACCCCGAGAGTTGCGCACAACATGCACCCATCCATCCACCAAAAATATGCCAACTCTTACTCTGAGAGTTGCGCACTCTTCAACCAAATAAAAATACCGACTCTTACCCTGAGAAGCCGCGCATTCATTTTTCACCATATAATTACTCCTCGCATTCCATCATGACATCTCTCCAGCCAAAGTTCTTTAAATACTAACAAGATATATGGGTTATGCTTAAAAAAATACCAAGGGGCATGCAATAAACAAACGGGAAAAGAAGGGTACCCGTTCAAAAAAAAAGAAGAAGAAGAAAATAATAATATGGATATATGATTTTATAGCCCATATCCCTCAAAAAAGTTTCATTCCATCCAATAAAGGAGAAATTCATGATGCATGGAGTGCCAAAATATTTAGAAATTAGGATTCCACCATCTTCATACTCCACACACTTGCACATCTCAATCAAAGTGTATGACTTGTATCTCCTTGTGGTTCGGTTTTTGACTTAGCAATATATGTGATGCAAGTATGCCCACCTTTATACCAGCTTAAAACTCCACTCATAAGCCTTAGTGGTAGGATATCAAAGGCAACATTACAATGCCTTTGGTGAGGTATTCATACACTTTGAGCGATCGAGAGAATCATTTGAGGAACTTACATTTCTTTGCAAAAATTTTCAAAACCTCCGGAAAGATGGTTCATCTTGGGATGAATGATAAGCAATGTCTATGAATCTGTTCGGTCTTGCAATCACCCAAGACTTGAGATGGCTAAAAGGCCCCATTTGTTTCAAGATAATAGCAGGGTGGATAGCATGCTGATTTATTCAAATTACGGTGGAAAACTTTGTTATAAACTTGGTACATTTGAAATATGATCGACATTGTAGCAACTCCTGATCAACAACCATACTTAGCTATTTGCTCAGGACGAGCAAAGGTTAAGCTTGGGGGTCTTGTTGGCGGTCCTTATAGATCATTTTTAACCGCCAATTTATTCCTAAAGGGAGAGAAACTATCATACTTTAACACATAGACATATGCTATTAGCAGAGTTTCACTTGTACCCCTAGTGTTTATGTTTTTGAAGAATTTATGGTGAAACAAGTGGAAGTGCACAACACCAATTGGAAAGCGTAAAGGAGAAACGTGAATTCAGAGAATGCGCAACCAAGAATAACAAAGAAGCCCACTTTTATTACAAATCTAGGCCCATTCGTAACCATAGAAGAGGTCTAGGCCCAGAGGAGAACCAACCACGAGAAGGCGGTGGCCAAACGGGCCCACCAGGGGACCGACGGGTCCCGGGGGCGGCCGTCCCCCTGGTGGGGCCTCTCGGGCCCAGTTTTCTCTAGCGGTTGTAGGGCGGTTCCCCAAGGTCGGTCCCACCTACGATCAACACAGATGGAAAGTGGAAACCGCCATTTGGAGGTCGGTTTGGGTCTTTCCATGTGGGGATGAACCTTTTGCATTGAGCCCCCTCCTCTCAAGCAATAAAAGGAGGTCTCCTCTCTACACCTATGCATGAAGGAATCAATTCATTCACCAACACAAGAGGTCACAATATAGAGAGGAAGAGCAAGCTCCATTCCATTAGCTTCTAGCTAATTTAGTATAGGGAGTGAGAGAGGGACAAGAACTAGAGAAAGAGCGGAATCGAAGCAGTTCTGCCTCCTGGTGGACGAAGTGCCGGGCTTGTCGGCTCTCGATCCAACTTGTACCTCTACGATCGTCTTGCTACTTGAAGTAAGAAGTTCGTGTTCAACTTTGGTTTGATTCATTAAGCATGTTACTTCCATAAAGCTACTTGTTTGTGGGATCGTCATTCGTCCTTTGGACGGATGCTCTAGTAAGAGGACTCCTGATAGAGATGGATGTTCCTGTACGCCGCTAGAGTAGTAGTCGCCGTCGTAGACGTGGTGTCTAAGTTGGGGTCTACCTTCGTATGTTGCGCGTGCCCACGGGCAGAGGGGTAGGTGGCAGGTGGTGACAGCCCTGTCCACTCGTATCTGAACTCCCCCACGTTCGGCTGTGGAGTAGCGCTGATACTGGTATCGGCTGGCAGACCAGCTGCGTCAGTGGGCCTGAAGCAGACAAGTAGTGAGGAAGTTACCATCGCTTATTTGCGTTTGACCTTAGAAGAACCTCTCTACCCAAGCTATCCCTTCTGTCTCTTCTGAGCAAACTAGTTTAAGAGACTAAGTACAAAGACCGTTCCTCTGGGAAATTACGATACCCTGAATACTTCCGGGTGAAGGCTACAACGGTACTTCCGTGCGCTTGCGGACTTTTCTGCTGACGCTAAGAAGCGCCAACAGGGGGCTAATCAGCATGATACAACCCAAACATTTTAAAGAAGACAAACCCAAGGCAAGACACCATGGGAAAGCTGTCCAAGATCAGACTATATATAGGCTACCAGCACAGACAACAGAGGACAACAATTCAAAAAGGACAAGGACATAAATTAAAGGAATACAACTGAGTTGCATATCCAAAAGAATATTCAAATACAGTACAACTCAGAAGTACACAACAATAAAAGCTCAACAACCACCACACAAGCTGGACGATCCCAGATAGAACTTGGATGACCTCAAAAAGAACCCGGATGATCACAGAAAGAACCCGGAAGATCTCAAAAACAACCCAGACTATCTCAGGAAGAACCCGGACGACCTCAGAAAGAACCCGGGTGACCTCGAAAAGAACCCGGAGGATCCCAGAAAGAACCCAAAAGATCTTAGAAACAAACCAGACTATCTCAGAAAGAACCCAGACGACCTCAGAAAGAACCCGGATGACTTCAGAAAGAACCCGAATGATCTCAGAAAGAACTCGGACGATCTCAGAAAGAACTCGGACGATCTCAGGAAGAACCCGGATGACTTGAGAAAGAACCCGGACGATCTCCAAAAGAATCCAGATGACTTCAGAAGGAACCTGGATGACATTAGAAAGAACCCGGATGATCTCAAAAAGAACCCGGATGCCCCCATGACCCCAGAAAGAAGTCGGATGACCAAGGAAAGAACACGGATGACCTCGGAAAGAACCCAAATGACCTCAGAAAGAACTCAGATGACCCCGGAAAGAACCCGGATGACCTCAGAAAGAACTCGGATGATCTCAGAAAAACCTGGACGATCGCAAAAAGAACCTGGACAACCTCTGAAAGAACCCGGTTAGTCGCAGAAAGAACATGGACGATCGCAGAAAGAACCTTGACAATCACAGAAACAACTTGGATCATCACCCAAAGAACTCGAATCAGTAGGCCGACACATACAAACAACTCAGTACAACCAAAAAAGAACCCAGCAACAGGCTCGGGGACTATGCCCAAAAAATTCATCAGAAAGTACTCGACAAGCTCGGGGGCAGCGCTCGAAACTTCATCAGGACGTACTCAACAAGTTTAGGGGCTGCGCCCGAAACTTCATCAGGAAGAACTCAACAAGCTCAGGGGCTGCGCCTGAAACTTCATCATGAAGTACCCGACAGGCTTGGAGGCTACGCCAGAAACTTCCTTAAGGAAATAACTCTTCTCAATACCCTCCGGCTTCTTTGTTCCAAACAAGCAAGAGGCTCGGGGGCTGCAGGGTACACATACCCTCAAAAATTTTCTAGAAAACAGACCCTCTGACTTCATTGTTCCAAACAAGAAAGAGGCTCGGGGGCTACACCCAATAGGTGCGCTTTTCTGCGCACGTCATCAGAAGAATTCAAGACCATTTCATGGTTTCTCTTCAGCTCAACCATGAGATGCTCCAGGGCTTGTTCATGCGGGACACCAGGGGTTCCCCACAAGGAAGAGAGAAGAAGACCTAGTCTAATTAGGATTCTGTTGACGGTTGCTAACACCCTATTTTACCATCAACATTCCACCCATAATCACGGTAAAACCACATGAAAAGCAAAGAACTTACGTTGAAACTCACCTAGTTCCACATGTCCTTGGAGAAATATTGTGTATGTAGGAAAAATGGTGAAACAGGCAAAAACGAAGCAAACAAAGATAGCTTGACATCTCAGCTGCCACATGGGAGCTAGAGGGGGGCGCCCGCCCTACCACATAGGGCGACCGCCCTATGATTCTTGCCAAATGGACATGCTACCTCACATGTCCGTGTGCCATCCTCTCAAATGGCCTATGGAACGTTGATTCAACTTCAACGGCTCAAAAACAAGTCACGACGATCTGGTGGCCCTATCAACGGCCCTGTCCAAACTGGGTGCCACGTCCACAATCCGAGGGAAGGCCCCCCAGGAGTCATCCAAGCCATCAAATGAAGTCGGTTTTCATCCATTGATGATCAAGTGAGGTGCCATGGATCGAAGGACCCACATGTCATCCTCCTAGGGGTTGCAAACTGCCAAATCAGGGCACCAAACGACCTTGCAACCGCCATAGGGGAGGAAGGAGGGCTGTTTGATGCAAGGCGGTGCATCCAAGAGGGCGCCCACCGTGCCTCTTTGCGCCACCAACCTCCAGGACCCCTACAAGTACCCCTGGAGCTCTCCTACACTATAAATAGGACAAGTTTCCACACTTGTAAGCAGAAAGCACTAGAGGATCACTAGCAAATCACTAGAGATTCAGCTCATAGTCAGTAGTAGCTCCTCTCTCTCTCTCTAGCGAAGCTCTGCTCTTAGGAATAGTGCAAGCTAGAGAAGAGTAGAGTAGTGAGAGAGAAGTCGGGAGAAGGAGGAAGTCTGTGGAGGAGCCGGGCTTGTCGGTGACCTCTTCTGCAGTGTTCTTCACTCTTATTGGTAATAAAGATCCCTTTCTTCATTTATTTATTGTTATACTTTAAGCAGCTGTATACTTGCTCATTGCTTGGTTAGAGTGCTATTGACACTTCTTAGTGCAACCACCAGAGACAGAGTGTTTAGCTATCTCTGATAACGGCGCCAGAAGTGTCTAAGGGTATTTCTTATGTCTATTGGATAATTCCGCAAGCGCACAGAATATACCGCTGTAGCACTTCACCCGGGAGTATTCCAAGGTATCGTTATTTATTTTTATCCCAAGGGAAAGCGGTTGCTAGGAATAATTAATAAAAAGAAAGAGAGATCCTTAAGTCTATACCAACTTAGTACCAGCTAGTGGTAGGGGGGGTAAATCGATAGGTAGAGAAAAGGGTAATGACACCAACACACAACAAGTATTAAGATAACTAAAAGATAACTAGTAGAGTATAGCTAGGTGGGAGGACAACGAGTGAGTATAAGACTCCTATGACACTTACTTTACTCTTATGACTTATCCTATCAAATAGATGACTTATACTAAGATGGTACCTTACTACGGTGTGCAGGGGGTAGTGCGAGACAATAGAGGACAAAACCTCTACCCGAAGCGCCTACACTCTTATGGGAGCCTAACTTTTAAGAACTTGCCTAAAACACGTGGAGGGATACTAAGACTAGACAGGGCTGTCACCACCTGCTAGCACCTACAAACAATCAGTGAGACAAGCGGTAATCAAAGGCAAGATTTAGTCTAAGCACCATGCTTACACTAAGTCTCACTATTCTAGTTGCATACCAACAACTAGAACACCCTATGACAGGCGATGAACTAACACACGTTGAGTTGGGACAAGATCACTATCAAGTATAAGACAACTATGAAATAAGGCAAGACCTATAAAGAATAGTAAAGACTAAGTAAGAACTTAGTGAAGTAAAGTAAAGATAATATATATTGATAAAGATAAAGTCTTACAGAAGGAAAGGTACAAGAGCTATACCAGACTCTCTAGTAGACGACTCCGGAGACTCCGAGCGGAGCTTGACTCGGCTCTAACTCCCAAACTAGACTAATACTACTACTAAAGAGTAGAACTCTTGTAACTTGTGTTGTATGATGTATGGTGTCTTCTTGAAAGGGAGTGGGCAGCCTCTATTTATAGTGGAGAGTGGAGGGATGCCACGTCAGCGATCCGTGTGCTCCACAACTCTCCACCCTTGGATCCACCGCCTTGCAACCGCCTCAGGATGGACGGCTGTGGCAATTTGAGCACATGGGAAGCATGTTTGGAATTGGTGGAGGCCAACCGACCTGGCTGGGCACCAGGGGGGTTCGGCCGACCCCACTCTGACTGGTGGGCCTAGCCAGGAGCTTCTAGAAGGAGTCCCCACCAGTCAGTGATGGTGTAGGTGTCTTGGTTCCCCATCTTGTGGTTCGGCCGACCCACCCCTGGTGGGTGGGTCCCACCACAGTGGCCCCCATCTGTCATAGACTCTTCCCATGTGTTGGTCCTGTCTTGGTTGCTTCGTTTCATGCCTCAATCCGTGTGCCTTTGATCTCCACCGTTGAATGAAAGCACAAGTTGATCCGATGGATGAATTGACTTGGTTGGAGTGTCACACGGATCCTGCCACATCACCAGAGCTAGGTGGGCCCCATGGACAGTTTGGCCGACCCATGTGTGGGCCCACCCTTGGCTCTCATCTCCTTCATTTGATGTTTTATGCAATGTGTTGAAAGGTGGTGGACTGGGGCAACATATCATGGTTCGGCCGAACCATGTATTTAGCCCCTAGCTGCTCACTTTTGCACTGATTAGGTGTTCCCTGCAATCACAAGCTAAGAGTACATGTGGAACTAGTTATTGATAAAATATGCTCATGATATGTTTATCTTCCCTTGAATCCGAGGCCTGTTGACGGTGTTTGAATGTGGAAATTTAGGGTAATTCTACCGTCAACAAGATCCCCCAAGCTTAACCTTTGCTCGTCCCGAGCAAATAATTAAACTTAGGCTCAGTGGATCAGGAGTTGCTACTATGTTCATATTTCAATAATACCATGTGTACTACTAAATACTTCTCTTTTGAATGGAAAAATTGGCTATAGAAATTCACCCATTTTACCTTAGTCCTTTATGGGGCTAATGACTTTCCTTTTTGCCTTAGGTGGTTGAGAGACAGAACAGTTTAACTTGAGCACTACTTTTCTCATTCTTTGCAAGTTTCATACTGGAGGTTTTAACAATGTTTTGCAAAAGAAAACTTAATGTTCCTCATATGGTTCTCTCATGTCGCTCGAATGGTGTGTGATTCGTTACCAAGGCATAAAGTAAATGTTGCCTTCTATTTATCATCCTACTTCTAAAAATGGTTTATGTGGAGCTGAAGGTAGGAATGAAAGAATATAGCATACTTACTTTGCATATGTTGTAGAGTCAAAGCTTGGATCCAAAGAGAGAAGTGTCATGCCCTTAGATCAAGATGTGCAAGTGTGTGGATGATGATGGAATATAATGCTCCTCTATTTGAATTGTATCTCCCTCTAATAAATTTTAGAGACATGGCTATCATTTTTCTTTTATTTATGAGCCTAGACTTGCTCAAATATTTTTCTTTTCTTTTCTATGGACCCTCTTTTGTCCATCCTTCTTTCTTTTTATTTTCATTTTGCATAGCCCTTTTGTCTCTACTACCATAATGACTAAGAGAGATTTTCTATGACTTTAACACATGGAGCATTTATTTGGTGGAAATGAAAGGCATGTGGTCGCGTACTTCCAGTGTAGAAGCAGCATGTATATATGGTGTGTACGTGATCTTGATCTTGGGAGCATGATAAGACTCTCAATAAGGCTCAACAAGACTTGACAACACTCAACACAAAGCAAATAGCTTATGTGGAAGGTTTTTGACATGTGTAACATATATGGCTGTGGTAGGAATTTATCAGCATTGAGGAACAATAAGGTTTTGATTGATTAAGAAATAAATCTCCAGTAATCATGCATGCTTAGAACACTATTATAGTAGCTCTTGTTTCACTATATCATATCTCACAACAACTTAGACTTAGTTCTAGCACTTAGCATTCATAAAGTTTTCAGGTTCATGATGATTTAAATGAGCCAAGTGATCCATACTCAAAGAGATACTAAGTTGTAAACTAGGTGTTAAAGAAACATTAACAGAGCAACTATTCATCATTTCCATGAGGAAGATAAATATTCATGAGACATATGGGAATAAGATAAATATTTTTGGTATTTTTATCTTATGCATTTTAGATGCAATAAATTAAAATAATGTAAATAGCTAGGATAGAATACTTACCTTGGTGGGGGAGAGAATCTCCCCCAAGCTTGTCCTTTTGCTCATTGTGGTGGCGGGTAGTATTGGAACCATCCCGCCCAGCGTTGTGCTTCTTCATCTTAGATAGTTTGCAATAGTTGAGCATTTTGTTGTGCCATATTCAGAGTTGCATCTTGCTCAACTTGCATTGCGCCCATGTCATTGATGAGTTGGTCCATTTCCGATCCTTGGCTTTGACGGCCCCTCGCCCGTGTGGACGGACGGAGAGTGCGCACTCTTGGAGTGTGCTGTTGAGGCCGTTCCATGGACATTGAAATGTCCATGGAACTTGCCTCATCACCTTCTTCTTCATATCTCCCTGCAGCTCGTGATGTGCCGCCTTGCTCGAATTGGGCGGCTTGTGACATGCTCCTTGTCACCCATCTTGGTCCTGCAACATTTTGGCTTCTTGCCTCTCGGTCCCAATTTATAGTTAGCGTGCGCAGCGCATACAACCGACACCTCTCACAAGGGAGAGAGATTTTGGCTGTATGGCCGGGATAAATCATTTTTAGATCACCATTTTCATCTCTTTTTAGGACTTGAGTGCTTATGAAGAAATCTTCGGTTACAATATCTCTAGGAGAGGCAATGTATTCAAAGTAATGTTTTCCATCTAGTAAGTCCATTGTTTCAGCAATTCACGTGATAAAAGAAGTGAAGAATATGGGCTCGCTTCTATGGAAAATACCAAGCCAAAGGTGGACTAACATCTTAGCAGGTGAAACTTTTATTTTCTTTGTCATGGCATAGACAGTCTTAATTCATCATTGTAAAGAACTTGCACATTATAGCCAAGAAGAAAAGTTATAGCCATCCAATATCGGTTCAAGCGCAAAGTAGGATTATGAATTTCATCAGTTTTAGGGTCAGAGCAATCATTAGATCCTATTATAGCTTTCCAAAATTCAGCTTTATCAAATCTTCTTGTTGCATTAACAAGGTCTAGATGACAGTCATTGTCAAAACCAAGTGCCATGCTAAAAACTCCCCATGTTAAATTATATTCTTGGTTAAACATGCGAAAGTAGACATTATTTTCAGTGGCTTGTAAATAGCATAAAAATTCAATGGTGAGCTTTTCTATTCCAAGTTCTTGCACTTCCCAAAAACTTCCCCAACCGATTGTATTGAAAATAGTATTGAATTCCGCGGTCATACCTATCACAGAACCGACCAATTTATACGAGCACAAGTACAACGATCGCATTTTTAATAGCAATCAAGTCGTACTTGAGCCAATATAAACCCGGTAGTCCAGAAATCTTGAAGGATTTCAAGCATTTTCATACCCCAAGGATCATTCATTCAGCAACAACCGATCACATGATATATAAGTTTGCAAATGAATTTAAACCTCAGAGTACAACATAATCTTTTACACAAATACAGTAGTAACAGAAGTCAACATAGTTTTACACCACAGAGTTCAAATATGAGTACCAACACGTGACCATGTCACAGCATTCTTACAACGACTAAGGATAGATAATGACCCTTCCCTCAGGTCTAGTCTTCTTCGCCCGCAGGGGTGAAGCAGTTCTTACAATAAGCATAGAAGACTACACCATCTGCAACAATGGGAATAAAACCCTGAGTATTCAATTATACTCAGCTAGGCTTACCCGACGGGGAATAAATAAAAAGACTCTCAAGGATATGCAGACTTATTTGGTGGAGCTCAGAGGATAGCAATATTTTGCATAAAAGGCACTACAGTAGTTTCTCAACATATACATTTTAATTGTGATAAGCTTTGATTTCAGTTAAGCTATTTAAGCTAATGTTTGTAGCTATACTAAGCAATCACTGAATATTATAGCAGTCAATAAAACCATATGATTTCCGATATCCACAGATATCAACCTCATCTCACCATATCATTATGTTCAAGTTATTAGCCTCTACCTCACCAGAAGATCAGTTCAATTTCTCACTAACCAGGAGAGATGGCAATTCGAATCGATTGTACCAGCTGGCAAATATGCCAATCACAAACCCTGTCAGCCGAGCCACTGGCTTCTTTGGTCACCGTTAAATCTTTCTGAATCATAATGTATCGCGGACTTGGAGGGGCCCATATTCTCAGAGACAAACCCACTTCCAGGATGCATCAGGTCCCTGACCTGCCCTTGGTAAGATGGTGTCTCCGCACATCCTTTCTACCTCCAGAATATGTCTGTCTTATCACACCCAATTCCCGGCTCAGAAAGAAATACTTGGCTTCGCAGTCGGAATGACTTATCCGGCCAGCTATGTGACGACGTCTTTCAATCTCTGATGTCTGGTGGCCTCAGTCCTAGTCGGCCACAAGCAGCACCGAAGGCGGCATGACCTCAACCATGTCATGCTGCTCCCTGCTACCTAGCCTTGATTCTCTCATTAGACACTGTGGCATGGTGGCACATATATCCATCATGTGGAATCCAACCCCATCATCATTAGTAACCACCTATGCTCGCGAAGGACAGGAAATCCCTCGACTTCTACCGGTCTAAGCATGGCTAAGCATAAGATCGAACCCATCCCTTGTCTAGTAATATTTCAGGCTCACATATATATTGTGGACAAGGTATAAATGCAGCAACGGTATCAATTCAACTCCTATACTTAAGTGCACAATCATACGATTTAATAAAGACCAGTGCATTTGTAAAAAGAGTAGGTGGAGACTTAGGGATGCTCCGGGGCTTGCCTTTCACAAAGTTAGTAGGTTGGTGATCAGGGCACTCAGGCAGCTCAACCTCTTCCTGCCCCTCCGGAATCTCCGGTACTTCGATCTCTGGGGGCACCCCTTCCTCTGGTGGGTCGAACTACAGCAGCGTCACTCCCCCCGGCGATCCTGTATGCATGATATGCATATATGAGAACTGAGAATGCACATGAAATGCAAGATAGAGATGCACAACTTAACCCATGATATGCAATCAGTTTAACAATCCACACTCATTTACTGAGTACGTGCATATTTCTTCTCTAGACAACCAACTCATACTCACCCTTCTTAAGCAAAGCATAGAACAATTTCTCGTCCCGGGTAAGAGGTCTACATCCTGCACTTAATAATTAACATGCATCAACTAACCTACCACAATCATCTTATAACTAACAAGCACGAGCAACATCATATAAATAAAACATTAACCTTGCTGCTCTAAGCTCATATAAACAAACCATAGCTTATAACTGGACCTACTATTTACTCTACCTAGAAAAATCTAGAAAACTTACAGTAGCTAAAGCACTTCCATATTAGCCTACTGCTAAAATTTCATGTCATTTGGACAAGTATAATAGTCTAGACAAAAATAACAAACAACCAGCCTTTTAAGCAATGGAAAATACTTAACACAGTGAAAAGTATCAAACAACAGATTTCCCATTTTTCTTAGCTTCTTCGCAACATAACATGGTTCAGGAAAAATATTCATGATCATATCCTTAACACATTAAGCATGGTGATTTTTGCAAGATTAAAGCATAAAAGGCACATTATACAAGACATCATATAAATAACAGTGAAACACTAGCAAACATATTTTTCTCAGATTCTACTTCTATAAACAAGATTAATGCAAGTAGAATCATATTTTTATCACATTCGTAGAATTACTTATGCATTTATCAAGTTTACAAGCATTTAACAATTTAAACAAAGCTGCACAGAAAAAGTATCCCAAAAGTACATTTTATATTTTTCCATGATAGAGCTCAGAAAGGCAAACACAACAAAATTTGGTTCACCCCAATTGGACACTCCTAGCTCCAAATATGAATTTTGGAAGATTTTACATATTTTCTGGAAATCTATTTTATAAATCATTTAAATCCAAAACCGGCTTTAACCGCTAGATCCACCCGGTTCAGTGAACCAAAGGTGCACCCAGCCAGTTGACCAGCGGGCCCCGGGTCAAACTGACCCCACAACACAGAGAGAGGGAGGGAGCCGCCGGCGTTGACCGGCGAGGTTTCCGGCGACACCACGAGCACCAACGGAGTCCTGACGACGAGACGAACCCAGCGAACTAACTCCTGAGGCCTGTCCCCCACCGGAGCAAGCTCGTCGGTGACGATGGCGGACGGCGGAGGCACAGCGAACTTGCGCCGGCCGATTCCGGCCAATACTTGCGCGGATAAGCTCCGTTCCGCAAAACTGGAACCCTAGCGGACCTATTTGGACGGCGAATCGAACTATTGTGCACGGGAACACACTGACCGCACACGCATGGCGGCACAGCGGCGAGCGGGTTCACGGCGAGCTCGGGTTCCGGCGAACCTAGAGGACGAGCGACCCAACCAACTTCCTAGCCTTGATCTATAACTCAAGGAGACGCCAAGACGCGCAAGAACTAGAGAGAATGGCCACGGCAGTGCGCTTGATGCGGCGAGCAGAGAGCTCGGCGGCGCTCCGGCAATGGCGCGGCGGCGAGAAAACCTAGAAGCTTTACCTTACGACCTTAGGTGCTAAGAGTGGGTCGCGGAGGTAGAGCGGAGAACGGCGAAGCTTTGGTAGAGATGGAGCGGTCGGCGGCGAAGCAACGGCGGCGGATTTTTGCCGGTGCTTCCGCTCGGCGGAAATGGCGACGGCGGAGGGGAAAGAGGAGAGCAGAGAGGCGAGCATGAGGGAGAGAGCGAATGAATCGGCCAGGGGACAGCGTGGAGTGCCGCTTTTGCAAAGTCGACCGGCGCGGCGGCCAACGGCGACGTACGGCGCCACCTGGCGGCCGATGCCTGACACGGTCGCCAGCTGCTCGACGATTTGAACTGAATCGTTTTCGATTCAGTTCCGACTGAAACCCGATATTTGCCGCACCATAACTCTTGATCCAGTGCGTTTCAAAGCAAACTCCACTAATACGACTTGATTAGCTACATGAGTAGATCATTTGGTACTAGAACACTTTAATCTAGATCGGCTTGGATTGAGAGATATGGATCGAAGAACACAGCTACTTTGAAACTGAAAACCACTTTTAGACTTAGGAAAATTTTTGAACTTTAAAACAGCCCAAATTTGCACTAATTCAACTTTTTGACCAACTTGGCCCCATTTTCATGACTTGACCCTTAAATAAAGTTTGTTACTTATAAAATTCTGCACAACTTTGATTAAGGGTGCACTGACATGCAAAGTCTCTAAAATGCCCTTCTTGTTTGGTCAAACAGAATAGCTTTTAGAGGGCTCTCTAGTCAACTATGAGCTAAAGGGGTATTTTGGGGATTTCACCAACATGAACATTGTTCCAAATGTTATCCCAAACATGTCTAAAGCATTTAGAACAGTAAACAAGCATCACATTTGCATGCTAACATATCTACCACAACATAAGCATAAAGGAAAACATATAGTATATAAGAAATGCAATTTAACTTGAATAGTGATGATGCATGAAATGACATGATAGATGCTTGATGACATGCAAATGCAAGTGTGAAAATAGTAACTAACACTAGGGTGTTACAGCCCTTCCCCCCTTAAAAGAATCTCGTCCCTGAGATTAGAGTTAACTACCATTGTTTATAGAAAGAAGGATAGACTTCCTTAACATAATCTTCTCGCTCCCAAGTCGCATCCCAATGACTTTGGTTGTTCCACACCACCTTGTAGAACTTGATCACTCGGCTATGGGTGACTCTTTCTTTGTAATCCATTACTTCAACAGGCTTTTCTTCATAGGTCAAATCCGATTTCGACTTGATATCACCAAGATCCACTTGTTCTTCCGGTTCCCGCAAACATTTCTTGAGTTGGGATATATGAAACACATTGAAGATAGTGGACATGTGTGGTGGCAACCGTAACTTGTATGCTACTTTCCCACTTCTTTCCATAATTTGAAAAGGACCTACAAACCTTGGAGCTAACTTTCGTTTCACTCCGAAGCGTTGTACGTCTTTCATAGGTGACACCTTCAAGTATACATAGTCACCAACTTCAAATTCCAATGGCCTTCTTCGCTTGTCCGCATAACTCTTTTGACGAGTCTGAGCGGCTTTGAGATGTGTTTGAATGGTATGCACTCTCTCTTCGGCCTCTTTCACGAAGTCAATCCCGTAGTATCTCCTTTCTCCTGATTCAACCCAATTGAGAGGAGTTCTACATTTGCGCCCATACAAAGCTTCAAAAGGAGCCATCTGAATACTCTCTTGATAGCTATTGTTGTATGAGAACTCGGCCAAAGGTAACCATTCCTCCCATGAGCCTTTAGACGACAAAACACAAGCTCTCAACATATCTTCAAGAATTTGGTTTACCCTTTCGGTCTGACCAGAAGTTTGAGGATGATAAGCTGAACTGCGAACCAAATTGGTTCCCAAACACTTGTGTAGATGCTCCTAGAAGCGTGCAATAAATTGCGGGCCTCTGTCGAAAACTATTGTCCTCGGCACACCATGTAACCGAAGTATCTGAGCAAAGTAGATCTGTGCAAACTGATGAGGACGATCTGTAGTTCGAACTGGTAAGAAATGTGCAATCTTAGTCAATCGATCTACAATCACCCAAATAGAATCATGGCCGTTTTGCGTTAGAGGTAACCCAGATATGAAATCCATGGTTATCTCATCCAATTTCCAACCTGGAACTGGTAAAGGTTGCAATAGACCTGCTGGCTTAAGATGAATAGCTTTCACGCGACAACAGGTATCACACCTGGCCACATAAGCTGCAATTTCCTTCTTCATTTTGGTCCACCAGAACCTAGGTTTCAAGTCTTGATACATCTTACTACTACCAGGATGAATGGATAACTTGGACAAATGAGCCTCGTCCATAATCTGATTTCTCAACTCATGGTCTTTTGGCACTACCAATCGATCCTTGAACCATAACACACCTTTTTCATCTACTCAGAAATGAAGTGTTTCTTGTTCTTTCATCTTCCTCTTGATATGATATATACCTGGATCTGTTTTCTGACCTTCAATAATCTTGCTTTCCAAAGTACAACTGAGAGTAATATTATTCAACACCACTGGATGCATAAGATTGAATCCGTCTGCTAGCAAAGGCTGCAATACATTGCAATGGGACTTTCGGCTCAACGCATCAGCTACGACATTAGCCTTGCCCGGATGATACTGTACTTCTAGATCATAGTCTTTGATCAACTCCAACCACCTTCTTTGCCTCATGTTCAACTCAGGTTGAGTGAAAATGTACTTGAGACTCTTGTGATCAGAATAGATATGACATTTGTGACCCATCAAATAGTGGCGCCCAATCTTCAATGCATGAACTACAGCGGCAAGTTCCAAATCATGAGTAGGATAGTTTTGCTCATGTTTTCTCAATTGACGCGAGGCATAAGCAATGACTCGGCCTTCTTGCATGAGTACACAACCTAACCCAGTGCCACAGGCATCACAGTACACATCAAAAGGCTTTTCGATATCAGGTTGTCCAAGAACTAGAGCAGTGGTCAACAACGTTCGCAAGGTGCGAAAAGCTATTTCACACTCCTCACTCCACACAAACTTGGTATCTTTGTGCAATAACTTGGTCATAGGTTGAGCTATGTTGGAGAAATCTTGGATAAAACGACGATAATACCCAGCTAATCCCCGAAAGCTACGAACTTCAGACACATTGTTTGGTGACTGCCAGTCCAACACCTGCTGAACTTTTGACGGATCTACAGAAATACCTTCAGCAGATAAGATATGGCCCAGAAAAGGCACTTTAGTCAACCAAAACTCACACTTGCTGAACTTAGCATACAACTTATGCTCCCTGAGTCTAGTCAAGACTATCCTCAAGTGTTCAGCATGATCCTCCATGTTTTCAGAGTACACAAGAATATCATCAATAAAGACTACCACGAACTTATCCAACTCAGGCATGAATACTGAATTCATTAGATACATGAAATGTGAACGAGCATTGGTTAACCCAAAGGACATAACCAAGTACTCATACAATCCATACCGAGTGGAGAAAGCTGTCTTAGGGATGTCTTGTGGTCTGATCTTAATTTGATGATACCCAGATCTTAAATCAATCTTGGAGAAAACCTTAGCCTTGGACAATTGATCAAACAAGTATCAATACGAGGTAAAGGATGCTTGTTCTTGATTGTCACAACATTAAGTGGCCTGTAGTCTACACACATACGCAAAGTTTCATCCTTCTTCTTAACAAAGATTGCAGGATAGCCCCATGGAGAAGAACTAGGGCGAATAAACCCTTTGTCTAGTAACTCTGGAGTTGTTTCTTAAGCTCAGATAATTCATGTGGAGGCATTCTATATGGTCTTCGAGAAATAGGTGCCGTACCGGGAATAAGTTCTATTTCAAACTCCACATCCCGATCAGGAGGAAGTCCAGGTAGATCATCAGGAAAGACATCAGGAAACTCACACACTACCGAAATATCTTGCATGGTCTTGCCATCAACAGCGAAAGAGAGATTAAAAAGATCCCCTCTTCAAGGTAAGGAAACTTGAAAAGTACCCCCATCCTGGGGCTCCTTCAATGTCAAAGTTCGGTTAGCAACGTCCAAAACCGCACCCCATTTGTTGATCCATCTAACTCCCAGAATCACATCCAGACCTAGCCCAGGCAACACAATGAGATGACTGATAAAACTCCTATCATTAATCTCAATGCTCACTTGCTTGATACCCTCACGTGTGCATATTTCAGCCCCAGCTCAGGTTATCCAGAAATTACATCCCAAATCAACGATTTGAAAGGCATGCTTTTGTGCAAATGCTTGACTCACAAAAGAATGCGACAATCCCGAGTCGAACAAAACGATAGCAGGGTGCTGATTAACTGAAAACATACCCGCAGTGACTGGTTCACCTTCTGGAATCTCTTTAATAGTAGTGTGATGCACTCGAGCCTGCTTTGGATGAGGGCAATAGCGAGCAAGATGCCCCTGTTGACCGCAATTGAAGCACGGCCCCAGACCTTGGTTGGTCCTCACTTGAACGGCATTGCCTGGAGGAGCATTGTTCTTGTTCAAAGGCACAGTGATACCCTTCTTGTAGCGTTGTGGTGCTGGCTGCTGCTTCTTTGGAGGAGGCCTGAACTTTGCTCTAGAAACAGCCGGACGGTAAGCAGGGCGATTTGCCATCGCGCGACTAGCTGCCGGAGCCCTTGGCTGAGAAGAGCCTCCTTCAAAGGGCCTCTTGCCTCCCTTGGAAGCAGTGTGCAAGTTGTTCTGTTTCTCTTGGATATAAGCTTCACTGATAAACTCGTTGAAAGTTGTACGAGCGTTGTTCGCCAAAGTCTTTATGAGCTTGGTACTAAGGCCTCTCTTGAAAGCTTCAATCTTCTTTTCATCAGTATCTACCATCCACGGAGCATACCTTGACAGATTATTAAAGGCATGATGATACTGAGTGAGGGTCTTGGTACCCTAAGTGAGCTGCATGAACTCATTAACCTTCATCTTGATTAAAACCGCTGGAATGAAATGTCCCCTGAAATCCTTAGTGAACTGCTCCCAGGTGATATCAGCAACCACAGGATAGGCGGTCTTGCGATTTGCCCACCATATCCCTGCGGGCCCTTGCAGCAAGAGAGCAGCAAAACTAGCTTTCATGGTCTCAGTCAACCTCAACACTGAGAATGACTGCTCGATTGTGTTCAACCACTCATCTGCCTCCAATGGTTCGACAGCCTGCTTGAACACTGGTGGCTTGGTATCCAAGAAGTCCTTGTAATTACTGTACTGGTCTTCATCATTTCCACGACGCCCATCTCGGTTGCGATTGTTGTTGTTGTTATTAGCAACCATCTGCAGCAGAATAGCTTGCTAAGTATCCAGGAACTGAGCAAACATCTGCTCCTGGGTACGTGGTGGAGGAGGCGGGGGTAACTCCTCATCCTTATGCTCGTTCCCACCACCACTGGTTGACCCATGACGACGGGTATGAGGTGCCATCTATAGCAACACACAACAACCATTGTTAGGTGTTAGTTATGCCAAAGAGAACCGAAAGATTATGCCCAGAAGATATCAATGATCATTTTTGATAACCAACAAACGGCACAATAATTCAATAATCATCACACAACCGCACAATAACAAGGCGCAACCAAAAAGGGGTTTCCAACTGCATAAGTTACCATTACTTAATTAGAAGTTTGATGGTTCCAGCCTCGAGCACACAGGGTTCACATATTACAAACCAGGTTCTACCCATTACATTACATTAAAGGTTTTTCTACTACAAAAGGGTGCCGATCATGGCAAGAGCACTAGAAAGAGCCTAGTCATCGTGGTCACTGTCCATGCCGGACACATTCCCCCCATGGTCATCACTCTCGTCAACAGGCACGATCTCCTCGGGGTCTTCTTCTTCTTCCTCACTTGCTTCACCATCATCAGTTGCAACAAAGATCTCAGGAGCAAACTCCGCTACACCCGGAGGATGAAACGGATCAACACGGTTGTTCAGACGATGAACATCCTGCTGCAACTCTCAAACCTGCTGCTGACTAGCACGCAACTCCTGCAGAAACTCATCGCGCTGACGTGTCAAGCTCATATTGCGATTGTCAAGCTGGCGGCGAAGATCTGCATTCTGCCTCTCGAGCACCTCAACAAGGCGATCAGCTGCCAACAAAGCGCCAGTGCATCGTAACAACTCATTGCGACAGGCAGTGAGAGCTACCACCAAGTCATCTGAGCTACGACGAGCCATACGTGCCCACTCTTCAGCTTCTAGCTTCTTCTCCACAGCATCATGTAGGGCTTCAACGCACTTCATCCAACCATCCCTAGTGGAATAATGCATCCTCAGGACAGCAAACATAGCACTCATAGAAGCACCTGTGCTATGAGCACGCTCATCTCTGCCTCGCTCCAAGGAAGCTTGGCTAGACTGGGCCCACTCACCCTGAGAAGCATCCAACCTGGGAAAAACATTTGCTGGCCCCAAATCAGCTCTCTTGTTGAACCTGGTGCAAATGTCCGTCAACACCTCGAAAGCTGCAAGCTGCGCACCATCCCATGGCGTCTTCATGTCAACTTCCATCCTTATTCTTGGGAATGACCAGCCCCATCCAAGCACAGGGATAGTCACCCAAACATCAAACCAAGGCTGCACCATGGTTTCCGCTGGCTTCCAGAAATACAGAGGTGGCTCTGCATACTCCACAGACTTCAACAACCTCCATAGCACAGTGGGTGTGCCAAACTGCTCCAGAAACTGACCACTCTGTGGCTCACCTTCAGCTGCCATCTGGTACATTGCAACACCTTTTAGCATTTAGAATAAGATAGAGCAGCACAAAGTTTTTTTATCATAGAGGAGGGAAATAGTACAAATAGCTTGAATTAATTTCATAATCATGATGCATGCATGTGCCAACGACCTCACACATAGTATATATTAACTAACGTTATAGTCGGTGGCATACCACGTGCTCTCATATACGTAACTAACCGTGCTATACGTTTGCGTGGTTAGTGTACCTACAGAAGATTCATTTCAACCCAATTCCCAATGTATGCATGGCAACAAGAAGCACTTTTCGCCAGAAATGTTCCCATGAACATTTGCGACCCCAAAAGTAATTACTCCACCTTACTTCCATAAGTACACATATGGATCACATGTACTCACTTCAGTAACCATAACACTCACCATCGATCGACGGTTGTTCGATCTTACACTCACATCTCACCTTACCTCAGGCGACGTGGCACATTGGCCCATAAGAAGCAATAAGAAACCGACAGTTCATAATTATCCGCACGATAAAACCAAATGAACCGCAAATAGAAACATGATGCAATTTCCCCCAAGTCAGTACTTACATAAGCCACCTAATTAACACACATATATATAGGGCTATAGGACTTGGTCATTGGTACTCATAAGTTTTGCAAACACTTGGTTTAAATCACCTATACACACTAATAGTTGGCAATTAGTTTGTAAAACTCAAAACTCTTTTAATTTTTAAATAGTCAAGTGACGGTATATGCTGAATTATGCTCTGGTACCAACTGTCACAGAACTGACCAATTTATACGAGCACAAGAACAACGATCGCATTTTTAATAGCAATCAAGTTGTACTTGAGCCAATATAAACCCGGTAGTCTAGAAATCTCGAAGGATTTCAAACATTTTCATACCCCAAGGATCATTCATTCAGCAACAACCAATCACATGATACATAAGTTTGCAACTGAATTTAAACATCAGAGTACAACATAATCTTTTACACAAATACAGTAGTAGCGGAAGTCAACATAGTTTTACACCACAGAGTTCAAATACGAGTACCAACATGTGACCATGTCACAGCATTCTTACAACGACTAAGGATAGATAATGACCCTGCCCTCAGGTCTAGTCTTCTTCGCCCGCAGGGCTGAAGCAGTTCTTACAATAAGCATAGAAGACTACACCATCTGCAACAATGGGAATAAAACCCTGAGTATTCAATTATACTCAGCTAGGCCTACCCGACAGGGAGTAAATAAAAAAACTCTCAAGGATATGCAGGATTATTTGGTGGAGCTCAGAGGATAGCAACATTTTGCATAAAAGGCATTACTACAGTAGTTTCTCAACTTATACATTTTAATTCTAATAAGCTTCGATTTCAGTTAAGCTATTTAAGCTAATGTTTGCAGCTATACTAAGCAATCACTGAATATTATAGCAGTCAATAAAACCATATGATTTCTGATATCCACAGATATCAACCTCATCTCACCATATCATTATGTTCAAGTTATTAGCCTCTACCTCACCAGAAGATCAGTTCAGTTTCTCACTAACCAGGAGAGATGGCGATTCGAATCGATTGTACTAGCTGGCAAATATGCCAATCACAAACCCTGTCAGCCGAGCCACTGGCTTCTTGGGTCACCGTTAAATCTTTCTGAGTCATAATGTATCGCGGGCTTGGAGGGGCCATATTCTCAGAGACAAACCCACTTCCAGGATGCATCAGGTCCCTGACCTGCCCTTGGTAAGATGGTGTCTCCGCACATCCTTTCTACCTCCAGAATATGTCTGCCTTATCACACCCAATTCCTGGCTCAGAAAGAAATACTCGGCTTCGCGGTCGGAACGACTTATCCGGCCAGCTATGTGACGACGTCTTTCAATCTCAACTGATGTCTGGTGGCCTCAGTCCTAGTCGGCCGCAAGCAGCACCGAAGGCGGCATGACCTCAACCATGTCATGCGGCTCCCCGCTACCTAGCCTTGATTCTCTTATTAGACACTGTGGCATGGTGGCACATATATCCATCATGTGGAATCCAGCAATGGCGCGGCGGCGAGAAAACCTAGAAGCTTTACCTTACGACCTTAGGTGCTAAGAGTGGGTCGCGGAGGTAGAGCGGAGAACGGCGAAGCTTTGGTAGAGATGGAGCGGTCGGCGGCGAAGCAACGGCGGCGGATTTTTGCCGGTGCTTCCGCTCGGCGGAAATGGCGACGGCGGAGGGGAAAGAGGAGAGCAGAGAGGCGAGCATGAGGGAGAGAGCGAATGAATCGGCCAGGGGACAGCGTGGAGTGCCGCTTTTGCAAAGTCGACCGGCGCGGTGGCCAACGGCGACGTACGGCGCCACCTGGCGGCCGATGCCTGACACGGTCGCCAGCTGCTCGACGATTTGAACTGAATCGTTTTCGATTCAGTTCCGACTGAAACCCGATATTTGCCGCACCATAACTCTTGATCCAGTGCGTTTCAAAGCAAACTCCACTAATACGACTTGATTAGCTACATGAGTAGATCATTTGGTACTAGAACACTTTAATCTAGATCGGCTTGGATTGAGAGATATGGATCGAAGAACACAGCTACTTTGAAACTGAAAACCACTTTTAGACTTAGGAAAATTTTTGAACTTTAAAACAGCCCAAACTTGCACTAATTCAACTTTTTGACCAACTTGGCCCCATTTTCATGACTTGACCCTTAAATAAAGTTTGTTACTTATAAAATTCTGCACAACTTTGATTAAGGGTGCACTGACATGCAAAGTCTCTAAAATGCCCTTCTTGTTTGGTCAAACAGAATAGCTTTTAGAGGGCTCTCTAGTCAACTATGAGCTAAAGGGGTATTTTGGGGATTTCACCAACATGAACATTGTTCCAAATGTTATCCCAAACATGTCTAAAGCATTTAGAACAGTAAACAAGCATCACATTTGCATGCTAACATATCTACCACAACATAAGCATAAAGGAAAACATATAGTATATAAGAAATGCAATTTAACTTGAATAGTGATGATGCATGAAATGACATGATAGATGCTTGATGACATGCAAATGCAAGTGTGAAAATAGTAACTAACACTAGGGTGTTACAACACCTGTGCTGTCCAAAAGGACAGGGTCGGTAATGCCGGTATGTTCATACCCTCAGTGTCGGATGGAGGTGTACCTTTGGTACTCTTCTTGATTTAGCATGAGGCCGCTCTCGGGATCGAACGTCATCTCGGAAGGCACTCCAAAGCTTCTTCTTGGTGGGGCTTCTCTTCCTTCATCTTCATTATGGCGGGGTCGTCGGGAGGAACTCTCTATGAACTCTTGGCCTTCTTGAGTGCGGAGGGGAAGTTCTTCATCCTGCAACAATGAGCTCACACAAGAACACACTACAACAATAGGGATTAGCATTAGCGTTAGCGTTAGCTATCCCATTGTTAGTAGTCCTTGTGGGGTATGGCTACCTCGACAAACAAGAGTTTGAGAGCAAAGATGAGAGTGAGACAAGCTTCTACTACGACACTATTTTTGGGTTTTTGGTTTGAGTGGCTAAACCTAAACTAAACTTGAGAAAGATCTTGCTCAAATGGAGAGAAGAAGGGAGATTGTGTGCTCGAGAGGATTCAGCTGGATTGGGTGTGGAAATGAGCACACATTGGAAGGGTATTTATAGAGGAAGAAGGGCTGGTGGCCAGGCCACTAGACCCAGTTTGGCCGACCCCCCTTGGCCAGATTTTTGTTGCTTTCTCCCTTGGACATGGAATCTAAGTTATTTCAAATTCAAATTTGCCGACAGGGCTTTATTGATGGGGTCGGCCGAACCAGTTATTATAGGATCAAACTTGCTTTTTCTTTTGGATAGGGAATCTAGTTCAATTCAAACACAATCCTGCAGATAGGACCCAAATAGTGGGTCGGCCGAACCCATTTATGGCAGGTTCAGTGTTGCTTTTACCTTTGGACAGGGAATCTATTTGAATTCAAACTCTACTTTCTTGAAAGGATCCAAAACATGGTTCGGCCAAACCAGGGTTTGTCCCCTTTGAGCTTTAAACAGTGTGTCCAGTAAAGTAGAGACTAGTGGTGGAGCAAAAGTTTAGAAATTTTCAGAGATTCCCTTGTCTAGTGTTTTGTGAAGGTAAAAGGTGTGACAAAAGTGGGGACATGATTAAAGTGATCCCCATGGACCATGGGAGCACTCTTGCATGCCAAAGTGTCCACTTTTTAGAATTTGGATTAATGTGGGTGTTGGATTCTCCTTGAAGCATATGAGAATGGTCATGACAAAAGAATGGTCGACCAAAATTCAAAAGGAGCTGGTGTTCAAATTTTGGGAACATGATCAGGACACTAGGCCAACACCACCAGAAGTGGGTGGGCCCCATGGTGGGGTTGGCCGACCCCACCTATATGGTCCCACCACCTCAGATGTGAGGAGAAATGATTTTTCAAGTTTTATTCATCTACTTATTTTATTTTGTCGAAATAAATTATTGCCAAAATTAAACATGAAATACAATGAAGAAAATTCAAAATTGAAATGCACGAATTAAATATAAGATAAATACTGATTTACCTTACTAGCAAGGGCTCCATGTTTTAGGTCCGTAGAGCAGGACTTCTCCAGTTCGGGTTCATTCTTCGAGTGCTTCGATCGGTCCCGGAGATGGAGACCGTGATGATCGCACCTCTTTCTTCCGCCATTCCTCATTGGTTGATGCTTGTGATTCGGCGGAGTCAGCCTTGTTTATCACCTCAGCCTTACTTACCAGTTCGGCCTTTTTGGACCTTGGTGGTTGATTCTTTCGGCGGGGTGCATATTGTGGCTTGTTTCTCCACAGATTCTTCCTTGCCTGTTGCATCGATTTATAACCATTGAAAGGACATTTGATTCTCTTACCTGGGAGTTGGAAGTGAACTTGGCCGGATCCCACATAGATGATGGCATTCACGGTGTTGAGGAACAGCCTTCCCAGGATAACGGGGACTTCATCATCGACCCCCATGTCAAGAATGATGAAGTCGGCGGGGATGTATTCATCTTGAACTTTGACAAGGACGTCCCTTGCCAATCCCTCGGGGAACTGGATGGATTGATCGGCCATCTGCAATTTGACAAAAGTGGGGTACAAGGGTCCCCCTAGCAAGTTCTCGTACATTACCTTGGACATGATGTTGACGCCGGATCCAAGGTCGCAGAAGGCGTTGTTGAAGGTGTGTGGCCCGATCTCGCATGTGATGGTAGGATGGCCGGGGTCACTCTTCTTGGCCATGAATGGCGGATCAAGAAGACAACCCGGGTTTTGCCTAACCGGAGGCTTACCAAACCTCATGGAAATTAACTTAACACCCTCAATTGGTTCCTCAGGTTTCTCTAGGATCCTACCTTGTTCGAATGATGGGACAACTGCTGCTATTTGAGCTAATTGGGTTCTAACATTTTATTAAATCTCAATTGATTTTTCATAGCAGTGTTAAAGCTATCCATTTTCTCACTAAGATTTTCAAGAATCTTATCATTAGCCATTATTTTCTTGTTTATGCTATCATTGATTTTAGATTGGCCTAAGACAAGATCTTTAAGAGAAGGTTGGTTACCATAGAATTATTAAAATTATTGCTGTAACCATTATCTTGATTTCCTTGGTAGAAGGGACACGAGTTCCATCCTCCTTGTTGCTGAGGTCGATAACCGTTGTTGTTGTTAATGATGAAGCTCACTTCCTCCTTCGTCTCGGGGCAGTTATTGCCCAAATGATCTTCTCCACCACATACCTCGCACCATGGATCAGCTTCAATTGCTCGTGCGGTGGCAGTGGGTTTAATGGCCTCTTGTTCCTTCTTGGAACTTGTTGGCGCAAAAAGTGGTTCCCTAAGCCCAACACACCAGCGAAGCCGGAAACGACCCTTGAAGGCAGTAGAGCTCTCGCAGATCCAGTTACCTTCGAACCCGGTTTGAGAGTGTCAGTAACACCCAAGCGTGCCAGTCAATTTGACCTGCAATTGACAAGGAAACAATAGTAATCAGTAATCACAGGGCGGAACTAACCGGTGTGTCCAGGTAATTCCAATTATGTGGCTCTGAGAGCCGATTCAATCGGAGATCGTCTAGAAAGCCGATTCCATCATGTTATGAACCGATAGTATAATAATGAAGTAAAACGGCTATCAGAATACTCATATGAAGACAATAACGTGCTAGCCGATCTAATTCAATTAATGTGTATAAAAGAAAATAGATCATGTATGCAGATCTGATCTGTACATCAAACAAGCAGAGATCGGCTAAAGCTGGTCTAGAAGGCCGGCGGCTTTAGTAAATCCTCTTCGCTACGTTCACCAAGTCTGCATTCACCTGGTCTAACGGCCAGCGGGCTTCAACAAACCCAGCAAACAGAGCTAGATCGTTTGATATCCAAATAAGTCTATATACACGATCTATTCGTGAGACAATAACTAAATCGGCTCTTTAGCCGATGCAGGGTCCATGAAGCACGAACGAATGCTAGCGTAGCCATAAACAGACTTCAAATTAAATCAAGTCTAATCTAGTAAAAACTTGTTTAGGTTAAACCTGTTCCACCGGATGACGCTCAGTTTAACTTAAACAAGGACACAAAAATAAGACTTACGATAACCTCAGAACCACTTATGTCTCAACTAGAACCGAACGCACAACATGTAACGAACAAGATTGATAGGGAATTAGCCGATGTAAGCATAGAACCGATCATCATAGTGAAATAGGCATAAGAAAGCATAAACGACGATTAGATTCAAGTAAATCTAAGGCCAAATCTATCAATCTTGATCGGGCAGAGAGATGTTATATTGATAAATAAACAATAAACAACAAATAACATCTTGATAACTTAATGAATCTAACTAAATTGCCAAATTTAGCTAGAGCCGATAACTAATCCATACGTGCAAACTATCAAAATCTTAGCCTGTCTACCGGATGACATTAACTAATAGATTAATCAAGCAAACAAACACGAATCGATAACTAATCCGCGCGTGAAAACCGTCCTAATCTGCATCTCGTCCACCGGATGACGGTTAACACAGATTGATCGGGTAAACCAGCGTGAATCATCCTTGACTCACTATGTTTCCCACGTCTATCGGATGACGCCAAAGAAATAGAGCTTACCAAGGACCCTGGTCCGCCATGCTTCCGCGTCCACCGGATGACGCTAAAAAGACATAGTTTAACAGGGGGTTGACGATACTTACAAGCAAACCTGCGTCCACCGGATGACACCCAGCGCCGGACTCGGCTGACTCTAGGGTTTGTTGGCCGGAGCCGAAAGTTGTGTTGTATTGATGTTGTTGTATGTTTTACAATGGCTGAGGGCCTATATTTATACCCTGAGCGTAGATAGAGTCCTAGTCGAATTACAACTCATCAATAGATAAGGAAACTAACAAACTATCCTATATGTAAGGTAACTTGGAGTCACATCTTCCCTTTCATAACGGACTCCGATCGTGAACGCATCTTGGCGGTACAGACTCTGGATGACGTCACCAAAACCGACGCTGCACGCCTTCTGTCACCTTCGCTCGATAACCGATTCACCGTGCAATCGGCTATTCTCCTTCCTTCTGCTGGACGGAATCTGCTTCCGAGATCGGCTATCTTCCTTCGGTATCGGCTATCTTCCTTCGGTATCGGCTATCGGCTCCCAGCCCAAAATTTGGTGTTAACACATGCCCCCCAATTTTGAAATAAACTGGTTTATTCCGAAATTAGCGCTTGAGCCTTCAAATAGCCAAACCGCAGCTTCCCTCTTGGCACTTCAAACTTTCGCACCAAAACGAAACCCTAAACCGTCGCAACTTCCGCCACGGCCTTCAATCCGCCGCCGTTAGCTTCGATTCGTCGCCGTCAAATCACCCCCGAGCTAATGGCAACTCCTTCCGAGGTCCCTGAGGTATCAATTTCATCGATCCGCCCCCTGATTCGTGAATCCCTCTTCAACCTCACTGAGTACGAGTTTCAAATCCAGGTGCTGAGGAATGATATTCTGATTCCTCTGAAGGACATCCCCAATACCTACTATCTGGGCCTGATGGGTGATCCGATCCCCAAAGACTTCATCATTCAAGAAACCAACCAGCTCCCATTCCGATGCTCCATGATGGGCGCCTCTTCTTGGGCCAAATCTTTCAGAAACTGGCCAAGCACACCTGCTGGGTGGAGGAACTGGTTTCGTCGCGTCACGGCGAAGAAGCGCGCGGACTGGGAGATGCGCCATTTGAGCCAATGTCTTGACCTATCATTATCAGAGATGGCAAGAAATGAGCCGCTCCTGATTGCCGCCAATCATTTTTGGTCCAACTCCTTGAATGCTTTCGTGTTCGGAGACGGTCCAAAAACCATTACCCTGGGCGATATCCATATGCTCACCGGGCTTCAGATTACTGGATCATATGACTTCTGGGATCTCTGCTCCAGCGGCAAGAAGGACCCGTACTTCCCGAAACTGGACACATACAAAGGGTGGAGTGGCTATATTCAACACCACTAGAAAAACTCCTCTTCTGTCAGCGAGAAAGAACACGTCGCATTCTTGACCATGTGGCTTGAGAGGTTCGTGTTCTGTGGTGCCACTGCCGGGCCAGCATATCCTTATCGGGTCATAGCAGAGAAACTGGCTCAAGGGCACTCCATCCCCCCTGGGCAAACTCTTGTTGGGTGCAGCATACAGGCTTATGAGCCGGGTATTCAGTTCCTTGATTATAGGTGAAGAAGTGCAATGCATAACAGGCCCTTGGTGGCTAGTACAGTTATGGCTCAACCTGTATCTGCATAAGCTGGTAAGAACACAACTCCAAGGCCTCAACTTTCCATCTAGTATTCAGAGGAGGAGGACCCAAAAACCAGAGGCTGTCAAAGTTTTGGTGAAGCTGCCTCTGCCATAACCATCTCAACCTTAAAGGGCAATATGCTGGAAACATTATACAGGGGCTTGAGACCAAATGTTACTACCTGGTTCCCCTACGAAGATGAAGATGAATTTCCAGTGCCCTCCAGCTTCAAATTCAACAATGGGTGCTCTGATAATGAGGCTATCAGTATCTTGAAGGCAATCATCAAACCCTGTGCCTTACCAGCAGACTTTAAGCACCTTCAGAGCGCAAGCGGCAAGGCAACTAGCTATCCTTCTTATGAATTCTATCACCCAAACATAGCAGCAAGATAGCTAGGTTTCGGCCAATTGCCCCCTCCGCTCCCCTTTTTGAATACCTTGAAACCCAGGGAGAACATTACAGAGCACCTTCAGGCTAGCAGAATTTTTCAACTCGGAGCAAACCTGCCCACATTCTCGCCGAAGCCATGGAATCAAATCTGCATCGCTCATCAGAGTTTTGACGATTGGTGGCAACAATGGCACGCTCACTTGTTCTGCCAAACCGTCCACGACAAATGCAGAGCCCTGGATCCAAACTTCCAATCTCCCCGAGTAGTAAGTGTTCTCAGCCGATTCCAATAAAAACGGCTTTATTCAAACATGTTACTTAACAGATATTTCTCGCAGGACCCATCATCCAATCCACCAGAGCGAGTGGAATATTATCCTCCTTGTCCGACAGCGAGGCTAGGCTCCTGAGCACCGACGCTGAGACAACTAATGCTAGGCCCTGCTGTACTGACCTCCCCCTCTGCTTCAAAACGACCAGCTGCATCTCAGCTTCAAAAGCAAGCTCCCAAGAAACGCCATTCGATAAGAAAAGTTTAGGTACCCAGTAGCATCTTCCTTTACTGCAGTACGCCCCGACTCTTAAATCGGCTTTCTATCAGGTGAATCCCCAACCAACTCAAGGTACCTTAGGAGAGAAACAGGCCGAAGAACCACCAGAATCTACCGGCCATGAGGGATCAGCTGCTCAAGAAGAAGGGATCCAGGAAGAAGGAGCCAAAACTCAGGTACTACTCACTGGGCTTTTCTTTCTTAAATGTCCTAATTGACCAAATCTTCTTTTTAAAAATACAGCCGAACAGCCCTTCTGAAGAAATCTGGACGAACCTTGAAGAAGAGGAGTTGCCCCCTGAGAGGAATCCAGGTAACTCCTATTCGGCTGTTAGCAATTATCCTTACTTCCATACTGCTCTTACTTCTGGTTTGCAGAAACCCAACTACCTGAGGCAGTGATAACCGAGGATCCGCATGCCGCAAAAGACACAACTGCTTTAGTCGAACAAACAGCATCGGCATCAACCCTACAACCTTCAAGCCCCATTCAGGTATCCCATCTCTGCTAGAAAACAATTAATCTATACTGTAATTTTCCTAATGAGAGAATGTATGTACTGTAGGCACCGAAACCTTTGTCTCCTAGCTTTTCATTCGACATAGAAGAGTTCTGTGATAAGGACGAACTGGCCTCCTCCTCCAAGAGACTTTCAGAGCCAGATTTCAACAATCGGCTAAGTGCACTGTTACCCCATCTAGAGGGTGATCTAATTGCTCTGTCCTCGAATCCCGGTCTGATCGATCAAATAATGGAACTCGTCCAGCAGCAAACCAATTTGTCAGCCTTGAAATCCCTGCAAAGACTTGGTGATATCAAAGTTACAGCATCAGGGATTATCACTGCTCACAAGAACCTGGCAGAGCTTGAACAGCTAAGGAGCAACAAATTGATCAACAGACAAGAGGCCACCGGATTAGCCGATCGAGCCAGGTTGCTCAAATCCTCCATCAGCACGGCCGAAACAGAACTGGAGACACTGAAAACAAGACGACACCAGCTGAGAAAAGAATTGGAAGCAGTTGAGTCGGCTATCCGTGAGCGCGAAATCACCATCTCCACCAGCACGATCGAGCTCTCCCAGAAAAGGAAGGAAATCAGCAGGCTTGGTCGTTGCAGACAGGAAGACATGCCAACGCCTAAACTTGTTGCAGTTTATTGAAAACCGAGATCAACAACTGCTGCAGGCTGGCCACGTGCTCCGTGCCGAATTAATAGAACTGATTCGGTCCTTATTATCTTTGTAATATGATGGGTATACTGCTTGGCATGTTCTTTTCTATTTGCAACTCTGTCTTCACGCTGTCCATCCTGAATTTGAAAATTTAGCCTGATCTGCCTTAGATTTTACACCTTAATACCGGCTTTGTCTTGTTTCGCACTGACTTTGTTCAGCCTGATATATTTCTGCATGCGAATCGGCTTTGGAACTGCTTTGTACCTTAGAATCAATTACTCAGCCTGACCCGTTCTGCATACGAATCGGCTTTCGGGCGTGCCTCTTAGCATCGGTTTTGTAGCATCGGCTTTGTTCTGCTTTCCTTTAGAATTAACCCCTCAGCCTGATTCACTACGAATCGGCTTGTGGGCACTCACAATAAGATCGGCTAAACAGCCTGACCCAAAAAACCGATCGGTGTGCGACCATTGATGGCGGCGCTTCGTTTCCCCGATTTGGCAACTGTTCTTGATTCAAGAAACGCGGATGAACCGCAACCTAAAATCCGCCGCGTCGTCTCGCCTTCTGAGGAGGAACCGTCTCGATGCCCTCATCTTTATAAATACACACTCGGCCTGGACAAGAACCGCAACATCGAAGCCTTCGCTCACCCGGCCTTCTCTCCTCAGACCAGAGAAAACAAAATCCCCCAAATCCATGGCTAGTGACGGAAACCACGGCAAGCGGCCGGCATCGAGTTCCGCCGTAGGTGACAACTTCACCCGGAGCCTGCGAGCCGTGGGTGAACGGAGGCATCGCCTGCAGGCCTGGTTAGGGTAAGGCTGCTGCTCACTTCTTGATAGATTGACCTGATCTAATCTGACCATCACCGTCCTGCGCAGCGATGCGGGCACTGCCGGCGTCGGAGGTTCGGGAACCGGTGCCAGGCCGTCTCAAGCCGTTCCTGTAGCCGCTGGAGCCACCCCTGGCTCGGATGCCACTGCTGACCCACATCACGGCCGTCGTCGCTGGGTGACGCCCCGGCAGTTAGCCATCTACAGCAGGTAAGTCAGTCTGTACCCAAGACATTAGTTTTCTTTCGATTCTGACACATCTGCTTCTTTGTCGAACTTCAGTCAGGCCCGCGTGATTCCTTTCCCACCGGGAGCACCGATTGGTGTGGACACCCGGCCTCTCAGAACTGCACCTCCTCAGGAACCCCCTCAAGATCCGGCCCCCAGCGCTGGATCAGAATCGGGGTCTTCTGACGGGTCCTACACCGCCGCCGATGGTCGCCGATTCCATCACCAAATGGTGGAGTATCGTAACCTCTACTCAAAGGCTACGAAGGAGAATGGCCGGCTGCAGGGCGTCACCGAAGCCCAGGCCGCTGCCCTTACGGCCGCCGAAACCGAGGTGGCCAGGGTGCAAGCCCAACTCGCCGAATCGGACGCTGCAGTGGCCGGTAACATCTTGAATTGTGACGTGCTAACAATCACCTTCATGCTGACACTTCTTTCTTTTGCAGCCCTGACCGCGCAGCTTGAAGAGTTGCGTGTGGCCGCCGAGGCCGCCGCCAATGTTGTTAATGCCCATGGCAACACGCAGGCAGAGCGGCTCCTAGATGTTCACCACCGAGTCTCCCAAGTGGCCATGGCCGGAGTTCGTCACGGCGCCACTGGGGCTCTCACAGCCGCGCGACTCCGCTCCGGCATTGCTCTGGAAGCCATCGAACCTGGGTTCCCGGAGGGCCAGAACATAGAGGAGGCCAGCGCCCAACTGGCGAACTTCTTCCCTCACGCCGATGAGGTCGTGGCTGTCACTGACGCCCAGGACATCATAGATAAAGCTACGCATGATTAGAATGTGATAGGGCCCCTGTAAATAAAACTTCCTTCAAGAGCATCAATCTGACTTCCATATGTGTCCGGATACATATATATTCCCTTTATTATTTTTTCTTTTTAGACTAAAGGCGACGCTTATCGCATCGGCTGTTACACCCCACCGAGGGCACTTCATTTTTTGTGCTAAGGGCCACTCGTTACTACGATGTCGGCCATTTTTGTCCTGAAGGCGACCCACTTGCGCGGCATCGGCTGTTAGAGCCAGATTCACATGAATCGGCTATTATCCCACAACTGGGATGCTAGGGTAGTATTTCTTTAGATGCTTCCCATTGATGGCTCTAGCGAGTCTCTGCCCTTCCAAATCTTCAAGGATGTAAGCATTACCCGGAGCGCATTCCACCACACGATACGGGCCTTCCCAGTTTGGCGACCATTTACCGAATCGGCTATCTTTGGTAGCAATAGGCAGAATGACTTTCCATACTAGCTCTGATTCGGTGAAGCTCTTGCTTCTTACCTTAGTGTTGTAATACTTGCCCACCCGTACCTTGTTCTTTTCAATGTATTCCAAAGCCCTAAGCCGATGACAGTGCAAATCTTCTAAACTGTCCATCATAATGTCTTTGTATTCACCGGCTGTAAGCTTGTTTTGCAACGTGACACGCCGTGTCTTAGACTGAATCTCCCATGGCAAGATGGCAGCGTGTCCATAGACAATCTCATAAGGTGAAGCCTTGATCGATCCATGCTGTGCCATGCGATATGCCCATAGTGCCTCGCTCAAATGCAAATACCATTTTCTGGGGTTCTGCTCAATCTTCTTCTTGATGACCTTGATCAAAATTTTATTGGAGGCTTCTGCTTGTCCGTTGGCTTGGGCATAATACGGCGATGAATTATAAATCTTGATGCCCATGTCGTCAGCAAAGGTCATAAACTCCTCTGAAGTGAACATTGTCCCCTGATCGGTTGTGATCGTCTGAGGTATGCCAAACCTGTAAATAATGTGCTCCTTTATAAATTCGATCACGTCAGCTGAAGTGGCATTCCTCAAAGGAATGGCTTCTACCCACTTGGTGAAGTAATCAGTCGCCACCAAGATCCATTTGTGACCATTGCTCGATGGTGGGTAGATTTGGCCGATTAGATCAATACCCCATCCTCTAAATGGCCATGGTTTAATTATAGGATTCATAGCAGAGGCTGGAGACTTTTGTACATTTCCAAACTTTTGGCATTCTTGACACCCTTTATAATATTTGAAACAATCTTCCAGCATCGTAGGCCAATAGTAACCAGTCCTCCTGATGATCCACTTCATCTTGTGAGCTGATTGATGTGCACCACAGACTCCATCGTGTACTTCCCTTATCAGCTTCACTGATTCCTCTGTCCCCAGGCATTTGAGCAGCACTCCTTCAACAGTCTTGTAATACAACTGACCATCCAGCAACACATACTTGGTGGCTTTGTACCTTAGCTTTCTGTTGACCCGTTGTGAAGGATTTGCCAGGTAACCTGCTATCTCGCCCCTCCAGTCATCCACTGATTGCTCGCTGTTACGAATCTCCTGCATCAGCCGATAACCCGACGCGTTCTGCGCCAGCCGATTAGCTTCCTGGTTCTGGGCCCTGGGGATGTGACAGAGAGATACCGTCATGAACTTCTTGATGAGAGCCTGGCACTGATCATAGTAGCCTCTGAGTATCTCATCTTTACATTCATACAAGCCGAGCAATTGGTTGATGACTAGTTGTGAATCGCCAAATACTTCAACTGCATCGGCTTTTGCTTCATGCAGAAGCTGAAAACCTTTCCACGCGGCTTCATATTCAGCCTGATTGTTTATGACAATCGGCCTGATCTGGAAAGCATACTCAAAATGCACACCCCGTGGTGAGATGAGCACTACTCCGGCGCCACCACCTTGCTTGCACGAAGAGCCGTCGAAGAACATAGTCCATGGCGCTATATCCGTTACATTAGCCGATCCTTCGTGATGTTGCGTGATGAAATCGGCTATCGCCTGGCCTTTGACTGCCTTAGCCGATTCGAACCTCAAGTCAAACTCTGAGAGCACCAGGATCCATTTGCCAATCCGACCATTTAAAATAGGCATCGAAAGCATGTGCTTGATGAAATCCTCCTTGGACACTACCACACACTCTGAGGTAAGCAAGTAGTGCCTCAACTTGGTGCATGAGTAGAATAGGCACAAGCACAACTTCTCGGTCGGTGTGTATCTTGTCTCAGGGTCAAGGAGCCGCCTGCTCAGGTAGAAAACTGCTCTCTCTTTCCCTTCAAACTCTTGAAAAAGGGCCGATCCAATGGTATGGGTTTCGGCCGTCACGTACAACTTAAAAGGCTTCCCTGTCCGTGGCGGTACTAAGACAGGAGGAGTCTTCATGTATTCTCTGATTTCGTCAAAAGCCTTCTGTTGCATGTCACCCCATTTGAACTCTTGATCATTCTTGAGCTTCAACAATGGTGAGAACGGCAGTACCTTCTCTGACAAGTTGGCGATGAACCTTCTGATAAAGTTAATCTTACTAAGCAAAGACTGCAATTTCTTTTTATTGGTTGGAGGTACAAGTTCATCGATCGCCTTCTTACTCTTGCTGCCGATCTCTATCCCTTTGCGGTGGACCATGAATCCCAGAAATTCGCCAGCCGACACACCGAACACGCACTTGTTAGGATTCATCTTCAAACCGTGTCTCCTTGTGCACTCCAGAGTGGCCCTCAAATCGACCAGGTGATCTTTATTGCTCTTGGATTTCACCACCATGTCATCTATATAGATTTCAACGATTTTGCCGATCAACTTGTGAAATATATAATTCATAGCCCTCTGATAGGTTGCACCGGCATTCTTCAAACCAAACGTCATGACCACCCATTCAAACAAACCAAGTGCACCAGGGCACCTGAAAGCAGTTTTCGGGATGTCTTCATCAGCCATAAAAATTTGATTATAACCAGCATTGCCATCCATGAAGCTAATAACCTGGTGCCCAGCAACCGAGTCTACCAACATATCGGCTATTGGCATAGGGTAGCCATCCATCGGTGTAGCTCTATTTAAATCCCTGAAGTCAATACACACTCGCAATTTACCATTTTTCTTATACACGGGGACGATGTTCGATATCCACTCGGCATATCGGCAAGCTCGAATGAACTTGGCTTCCAACAGCCTCGTGATTTCGGCCTTAATATCGGGTAGAGCGTCCTCTCTAAAACGACGTGGAGGCTGCTTGTGTGGCCGAAACCCTGGCTTGATAGGTAGCCTGTGCTCAACAATAGATTTGTCCAATCCAGGCATCTCATAATATTCCCAGGCGAAGCAATCTTTGTACTCCTTCAGCAGTTGAATTAGCTCCTGCCTGAACTCTGGGTCTAAATTGGCGGCAATAAACGTCGGCCTTGGCCTGTCGCCGGGTCCAACATCCACTTCTTCAAGCTTGTCGGCTGACGTGAATCCTTGCCCCAACTTACCCTCTGTGCCGTCGATCGGATTCTCCATTTAATAAAAAGACTCAGAGCCGATTGCCCTGATCGGCTGTTGACTCTCATCGCTGACCTTGATGGAGCCTCCTTCCCAAGCTTTGCCAGAGAAACAATCATGATCCCCAGCTTCCCAGTATGTGGCATCCGCCGTTGCCACGCTGACCGAGTCGTCGGCTGGGACTACTTCGACTTCATCGTCATGCCACTGAATAAGGCACTGATGCATGGTGGATGGCATGCAGCAGTTGGCATGAATCCAGTCGCGTCCGAGCAGCAAGCTGTAGGCACCTTTACTGTCGATCACGAAAAAGGTAGTAAGCAGTGTCTTCTTCCCCACTGTCAGCTCGACGTTGATTGCCCCCCGAGTGTTGGAAGAATTGCCCACGAAATCCTTGAGCATTAGATCAGTTTCTATTAGATCATCGGGACCCTTGCCTAGCTTGCGGAATGTAGTGTAGGGCATGAGATTGACAGTGGCGCCGCCGTCCACCAGCATCTTCGTCATGGGCATGCCGTCGACATAACCTTTGAGATAGAGGGCCTTCAGATGTCGATTCTTGGCTGGCTTATCAAAAGTAGCTTGCTGTGCGAGCACTAACTTGGCCACTCCTCCTTCTAATCCCGAATCGTCTGAGTCGGAATCGGTATCGTACATCCTAGCTCTAAACTCTGCAGGCAGCACAAACACCATCTGTGCATCAGCTACAGCCTTTCCATTATTTTGTGGAGGCTTTTCGCGCCACCCCTGTTTGGCGCACCCCTCAGCCTGGAGCTCCCTGTTCCTGAGTCGCTGCACCCGGCGCCTTTGGCTTCTAGTTAGATCCCCCGGGCACCACTGGTTCTCTTGCCAAACCGGCTATCGGCGTTTAACTACCGCCTCATTAAGCTGATCGCGCAGGTGCCTTTTTTCACGCCGATCCCGCGGGCTATGGGGACTCCCCAGCCTCTGGTGCATGGATCGACAGTTGACCTAGGACTGCCTGTACTCTCGGTACTGATCGCTGCATTCCGGATAGTTGCGCAGCGTCGGCAATCTCAAGCCTTCGTTACAGCAGTGTCGGAAGAATGGGCAATGCCAGTGATCCTCCCCACCTTCCCGGTGGCGAGCCATTTCTTCGTGATAGCACGCCTCTTCTTCCTCGCGGAGCCATCTACGGTACTCCTCTTCTTCGCGCTGCAGCTGCCTCCGATGATCTTTCTCTTTCTGTCGTCGCCACTTATTCAGAAGGTGCTGGTGTGTGGGCCTCCTGCTCTTGGTGTCGCTGGACTGTCCCTGGTCCAACTGCCTCTGATTTTGCTCCCTCCTTCCTTTGATCAGCGATAGCTCCTCAGCTGTGATTTGTGCATCGGTATCAACTGAGGAGTTCTTCTTGGCCCGTTCGGAGGTTAACACCTTTACCTTGGTCAGAGGATTTGCGATTTGGACCATGTTCTGCCCCTTCGGGAATGGGAATTTGTCGATCTTCATCTTCCCCTTGGGAGGGGCCTCAAATTTCAACAGGCCGCGCCTAATAGCATTCTAGATTGCTGCTTTAAAATTGCGGCAGTTGTTTATGGAGTGTGAGGTGAGGCCATGGTACTGGCAGAACGGTTTTCCCTGCAAATCTTCAGGAGACGGCTTAACGTAATCAGCCGGGAAGGTAATGTGGCCCGCACTGACTAGCAGGTCGGAGAGCTTGTCCAGCTTGTGTGTGTCAAAGTTGTATTGATCTTCCGCGCTCCAACCCTTCGGCACGGCCATGGGCTTTGTACCCCATATGAGCTGAACAGCAGCCACTTCTTCATTCTCCCCATCTTCTGAGTCGGAATTACAGACGTAGGCCGACTGCTTGTATTCCGATTCTTTCTTGAAGCTCTGGGCCTGCTGCTCTAATGCGGCCACCCTCTGCATCACCTCGCTGATGCTGTTGAATTTGGTGCCCACCAGTTTTTCTTGGATGTGTGGGAGCAACCCACTGACCACTATCTTGGCAAGTTGCTTGTCATTCAGGTTCAAGCAGTAACACATGTTCCTGGTCTCCCTGAACCACTTGATGAAAGCCGATCCAAGTTCATTCGGCCTTTGGCGCATGTTGGTGAGATCTGTAATGTCTTTCTCCCTAGTGCCAGAGAAGAAGTAATTATGGAACTTGGTCTCCAGATCCTCCCAACCTTGAATCGAGGCAGGCTCCATAGATGCGAACCAGCTAAACGCCGGCCCTGTCAGTGATAGCGGAAAGAGCCGGACCCTGTGAGCTACCTCATATGAAGCTTCGCCGAGCTGGGTCAGGTAACGGCTAATGTGTTCCATGGTGGTGATGTCGTCCTGCCCACTGAACTTGGAGATGTCGGGCAATCGATACCTGGGCGGTAGTGTCACTCGGTCGTACCACTCGGGGTAAGGACGTCTATACTTGATTCCAGTCCCAGTCTTCGGCTGCAAACCAAACGTATCACGGAGCATGGCACTCATCTGCTCCAGCAGCTGATTGTTGGGCGTCTGGGCATACCCCGGATGCGGCCTGCCTGAAGGTCTTGATATGTGATCCCCTCATGGTATCCAGGAGTTGGGTTAGCCGTGTCTGCCGCCGGTGTATTTCTAGCCGTCGAGTTCACTGCTGATGAGTTCATCGAGTTCACCGTCTGCCCAGTGGCCTGCATGAAAGTGGCGAGCTCCTCCGGAGTATGATCTTTGTATAATCTGGGGGAAGCTGCAATTTTTGAGCCGAACCGGCCACAGTGGCACCCTGCACTGGTGTTTTCAGCTGGCTCGGCTATTGCGGTGAGGAATTGGAGGTCCATGCCGCTGCTTTCGGGTCTGCATCTTCTGCGGGTATGTTGAAGTAAACTGGGCCCAAAGACTCCCAATCCTGCCGCTTGAGAACGGTCTTCATGATGTTATAGAACGTTTGCAGGAAGGATTTATGGTGATGGCCGACTGCTGAATAGGCGGCCTCCCAGGTCGCTTCTTCCAGCATCTGCTTGAGGTCGGCCTTGCACTCCTCTTCAGATTTATCAGAATGGCCGTCCATGATCCACCTTGGGAATGCATTCTTCTTCACTATAGAGCCATCACGCTGCTTGTTGAATGTGAGCAGGCAGGCATCAGCGAATTCTTCAACGATCTTGTTCAGCACGGCCGCGTCCTCCTCGCTGAGATCTTCGACCCTGACCCTGAGGACACCGTCATCCCTGGAGGATCCGTCAGCCACAGTCTTCCCCTTTGCCATGGTCTTCAGTGAATGTCCCACCGGGCGTGCCAAAAAGTGTGTTGGCACAAAAAGTGGTTCCCTAAGCCCAACACAACAGCGAAGCCGGAAATGACCCTTGAAGGCAGTAGGGCTCTCGCAGATCCAGCTAGCTTCGAACCCGGTCTGAGAGTGTCAGTAACACCCAAGCGTGCCAGTCAATTTGACCTGCAATTGACAAGGAAACAATAGTAATCAGTAATCACAGGGCGGAACCAACCGGTGTGTCCAGGTAATTCTAATTATGTGGCTCTGAGAGCCGATTCAATCGGAGATCGTCTAGAAAGCCGATTCCATCATGTTATGAACTAATAGTATGATAATGAAGTAAAATGGCTACCAGAATACTCATATGAAGACAATAACGTGCTAGCCGATCTAATTCAATTAATGTGTATAAAAGAAAATAGATCATGTATGCAGATTTGATCTGTACATCAAACAAGCAGAGATCGGCTAAAGCTGGTCTAAAAGGCCGGCGGCTTTAGTAAATCCTCTTTGCTACGTTCACCAAGTCTGCATTCACCTGGTCTAACGGCCAGCGGGCTTCAACAAACCCAGCAAACAGAGCTAGATCGTTTGATATCCAAATAAGTCTATATACACGATCTATTCGTGAGACAATAACTGAATCGGCTCTTTAGCCGATGCAGGGTCCATGAAGCACGAACGAATGCTAGCATAGCCATAAACAGACTTCAAATTAAAGCAAGTCTAATCTAGTGAAAACTTGTTTAGGTTAAACCTATTCCACCGGATGACGCTCAGTTTAACTTAAACAAGGACACAAAAATAAGACTTACGATAACCTTAGAACACCACTTATGTCTCAACTAGAACCGAACACACAACATGTAACGAACAAGATTGATAGGGAATTAGCCGATGTAAGCATAGAACCGATCATCATAGTGAAATAGGCATAAGAAAGCATAAACGACGATTAGATTCAAGTAAATCTAAGGCCAAATCTATCAATCTTGATGGGGCAAAGAGATGTTATATTGATAAATAAATAATAAACAACAAATAACATCTTGATAACTTAATGAATCTAACTAAATTGCCAAATTTAGCTAGTGCCGATAACTAATCCATGCGTGCAAACTATCTCAATCTATAGCCTGTCTACCGGATGACATTAACTAATAGATGAATCAAGCAAACAAACACGAATCGATAACTAATCCGCGCGTGAAAACCGTCCTAATTTGCATCTCGTCCACCGGATGACGGTTAGCACAGATTGATCGGGTAAACCAGCGTGAATCATCCTTGACTCACTATGTTTCCCACGTTCACCGGATGACGCCAAAGAAACAGAGCTTAGCAAGGACCCTGGTCCGCCATGCTTCCACGTCCACCGGATGACGCTAAAAAGACATAGTTTAATAGGGGGTTGACGATACTTACAAGCAAACCTGCGTCCAGCGGATGACACCCTGCCTGGATGAAGTAACTCGCCGGACTCGACTGACTCTAGGGTTTGTTGGCTGGAGCCAAAAGTTGTGTTGTATTGATGTTGTTGTATGTTTTACAATGGCTGAGGGCTTATATTTATACCCCGAGCGTAGACAGAGTCCTAGTGGAATTACAACTCATCAATAGATAAGGAAACTAACAAACTATCCTATATCTAAGGTAACTTGGAGTCACATCTTCCCTTTCATAACGGACTCCGATCGTGATCGCATCTTGGCGGTGCAGACTCTGGATGACGTCACCAAAACTGACGCTGCACGCCTTCTGTCACCTTGGCCTGATAACCGATTCACCATGCAATCGGCTATTCTCCTTCCTTCTGCTAGACGGAATCTGATTCCGAGATTGGCTATCTTCCTTCGGTATCGGCTATCTTTCTTCGGTATCGGCTATCGGCTCCCAGCCCAAAATTTGGTGTTAACAGAACTTTCCTCGATCTTTTCACCAAGAGGTCCATTTTTGCTGAGAGCATGTCCACCTCATGAACTGTGTGCATACCCCATTTCTTGGGCTGGAGGCATTCCTCATTCCATCCTTGGTTGATAACCATTTTCTCAATGAGGTCCTTACCATCCTTGACATTGTGTTGCAGGAATGCTCCTCCTGCTGCAGCATCAAGGTGACTACGAGCTAACCCGGTCAGCCCATGGTAGAAACCTTGGATTAGGAACCATTCTTCAATCCCATGATGAGGACAGGCTCGAATGTACTCCTGGAGACGTTCCCATGCTTCGGGAATCGTCTAGTCCGCTTGTTGTTGGAAGCTTGAAATTTTGCCACGGAGAGCGCTTGTTTTGCCCATTGGGAAGAGCTTCTTGAGAAAAGCATTGGCACACTTCTCCCAAGTGGTGACTTCACTCTTGTTGGCATAGAACCATTGCTTTGCCTTCCCAAGCAGTGAGAATGGGAATAGACAAAGGCAGATGACGTTAGCTGAGACATTCTTGATGGTGAAAGTCCCACACACCTCCAGAAAGTGCTGGAGATGGGCATTGGCATCTTCGTGTGGCTTTCCACAGAATGGATTAGCTTGCACCATATTGATGAGTGCAGGCTTGAGCTCAAAGGTAGCATCTCCAAAGTTGAGGTGTGGTCTGGTGGCAATGTTGTCAGCGGACGGCGCAGAGAACTCAGAGATGGTCTTTTGGACCATAGCTTCCTTAATTGATAATGCGGAGCCTCTTTCCTCGAACGGATTCAAGTTTGAGATGAACTTTTGAGGTGGAACTTGACGGCGTCTAGTTCTTCTTAACAATTGCTTGGGATCTTCAATATAATTTGACGGCAATTGGAAACCGTTCATGCATTGTCTAGCTTCACGATAAACGAGAAACACAGACAAGGGTAAGCCCCTAACACTAATCGATAAATAAATTGATAATAGACTCCGGATTCAATTTTTTTATTAATATTCCTAGACTGATGCTTTCCCCAGCAACGGTGCCAGAAATAGCTTGTTGACACTTCTTAGCACAACCACCAGAGACAGAGTGTTAGGCTATCTCTGATAACAGCGCCAGAAGTGCCCGAGGGTATTTCTTATGTCTATTGGATAATTCCGCAAGCGCACAGAATATACCACTGTAGCACTTCACCCGGGAGTATTCCAAGGTATCGTTATTTATTTTTATCCCAAGGGAAAGCGGTTGCTAGGAATATGTTAACACCAAATTTTGGACTGGGAGCCGATAGCCGATACCAGAGGAAGATAGCCAATCTCGGAAGCAGATTTCGTCCAGCGGAAGGAAGGAAACAACCGATTGCATGGTGAATCGGTTATCGGGCCAAGGTGACAGGAGGTGCGCAGCGTCAGTATTGATGACGTCATCTAGAGTCCGCGCCACCAGGGTGCGATCACGATTGGAGTCCATTATGGAAAGGGAAGGTTGGACTCCAAGTTACCTTAGATATAGGATAGTTTGTTAGTTTTTTTATCTATTGATAAGTTGTAATTCGACTAGGACTCTATCTTCTTATGCTCAGGGTATAAATATAAGCCCTCAGCCATTGATATCAAAACACAACATCAATACAACACAACTTTCGGCTCCGGCCAACAAACCCTAGAGTCAGTCGAGTCCGGCGAGTTACTTCATCAAGGCTGGGTGTCATCCGGTGGACGCAGGCTTGCTTGTAAGTATCGTCAACCCCCTATTAAACTATGTCTTTTTAGCGTCATTCGGTGGACGCGGAAGCATGGCGGACCAGGGTCGTTACTAAACTCTGTTTCTTTGGCGTCATCCGGTGGACGCAGGGAGCATAGTGAGTCAAGGATGATTCACGCTGGTTTACTCGATCAATCTGTGTTAACCGTCATCCGGTGGATGAGATGCAGATTAGGACGGTTTTCACGCGCGGATTAGTTATCGATTCGTGTTTGTTCGCTTGATTAATCTAGTAGTTAATGTCATCCGGTAGACAGGCTATAGATTGAGATGGTTTGCATACATGGATTAGTTATCGGCTCTAGCTAAATATGGCAATTTAGTTAGACTCATTAAGTTATCAGTATTGTTTGTTTAAATTGATTTACCTTATTATAACAATATCTTTGCTCGATCAAGATTGATAGATTTGGCCTTAGATTTACTTGAATCTGATCGTCGTTTATGCTTTTTTATGCTTATCTTACCATGATGATCGATTCCATGCTTACATCGGCTAATTCCCTATTAATCTTGTTCGTTACATGTTGTGCGTTCGGTTCTAGTTGAGACATAAGTGGTTCTGAGGTTATCATAAGTCTTATTTTCTTGTCCTTGTTTAAGCATAATGTCGTCCGGTGGATGTTATGTATTAAGTTAAACTGAGTGTCATCCGGTGGAACAGGTTTAACCTGAACAAGGTTCGCTAGATTAGACTTGCTTTAATTTGAGGTCTGTTTATGACTACGCTAGCATTCGTTTGTGCTTCATGGACCCTGCATCGGCTAAAGAGCCGATTCAGTTGTGCTTTCACGAATAGATCATGCATATAGACTTATTTGGATATCAAACGATCTAGCTTTCTTTGCTGGGTTTGTTGAAGCCCGCTGGCCGTTATACCAGGTGAATGCAGACTTGGTGAACTTAGCGAAGAGGGTTTACTAAAGCCACCGGCCTTCTAGACCAGCTTTAGTAGATCTCTGCTTGTTTGACGTACAGATCAGATCTGTATACGTGATCTATTTTCTTTTGTACGCATTAACCGAATTAGATCGGCTAGCACGTTATTATCCTTACATGAATATCCTGATAGCCATTTTACTTCATTATTACAATATCAGTTCATAACATGACGGAATCGTCTTTCTAGTCGATCTCCGATTATACTGGCTCTTTGAGCCGTACAGTTGGAACTATCTGGGCTCACCAGTCAGTTCCGCCTTGTGTTACTGATTATCTCTGTTTCCTTGTCAATTGCAGGTCAAATTGACTGGCACACTTGGGTGTTACCGACACTCTCAGACCAGGTCCGAAGCTAGCTGGATCTGCAAGAGCTCTACTGCTTTCAAGGGTCGTTTCCGGCTTCGCTGGTGTGTTGGGCTTAGGGAACCACTTTTTGCGCCAACACACTTTTTGGCACGCCCGGTGGGACCGATCACTGAAGACCATGGCAAAAGGGAAGACCGCGGCGGATGGCTCCTCCAAGGAGGCCGAAGGCCCCAGAGATGATGGTGTCCTTAGGGTCAGGATCGAAGACCTCAACGAGGAGGACGCGTTGATGCATGCCTGCTTTAATTCAGCAAGCAGCGCGATGGCTCCATAGTGAAGAAGAATGTATTCCCGAGGTGTATCATGGACGGCCATTCTAATAAATCTGAAGAAGAGTGCAGGGCCGACCTCAAACAGATGCTGGAAGAAGCGACCTGGGAGGCCGCCTATTCAGCAGTCGGCCACCACCACAAATCCTTCCTGCAGACGTTCTATAACATCATGAAGACCGTCCTCAAGCGGCAGGAATGGGAGTCTTTGGGTCCGGTTTACTTCAACATACCCACAGAAGACACGGATCCAAAAGCAGCGGCAGGGACCTCCAATTCCTCACCGCAACAACCGGGCCAGCCGAAAGCGCCAGTGCAAGGTGCCACGGTGGCCGGTTCGGCTCAAAAAATAGCAGCTTCTCCCAGATTATACAAAGATCACACTTCAGAGGAGATCGCCGCTTTTATGCAGGCCACTGGGCAGACGGTGAACTCGATGAACTCACCAGTGGTGAACCCGGCGGCTCGAAGTACGCTAGCGGCAGACACGGCCAACCCTACCCCTAGATACCACGAGGGGATTACATATCAAGACCTTCAGGCAGCGCCGCATCCGGGGTACGCCCAGACGCCTAACAATCAGCTGCTGGAGCAGATGAGTGCCATGCTCCGTGATACGTTCGGTTTGCAGCCGAAGACCGGGACTGTAATCAAGTACAGGCGTCCTTACCCCGAGTGGTACGACCGAGTGACGTTGCCGCCCAGGTATCGCTTGCCCAACTTCTCCAAGTTCAATGGGTAGGACGACGACACCACCATGGTTCACATCAGCCGCTACCTGACCCAGCTCGGCAAGGCCTCATATGAGGTAGGTCACAGGGTTCGGCTCTTTCCGCTATCACTGACAGCGCCAGCGTTTAGCTGGTTCGCGTCCATGGAGCATGGCTCGATTCAAGGTTGGAAAGATCTGGAGACCAAGTTCCATAATTACTTCTTCTCTGGCACCGGGGAGAAGGACATCACAGATCTCACCAACATGCGCCAAAGGCCGAATGAAGTTGGATCGGCTTTCGTCAGGCGATTTAGGGAAACCAGGAACATGTGCTACTCCTTGAACCTGAACGACTAGCAGCTCGCCAAGATAGTGGTCAGTGGGCTGCTCCCACACGTCCAAGAAAAGCTGGTGGGCACCAACTTCAACAGCATCAGCGAGGTGATGCAGAGGGTGGCCGCATTAGAGCAGCAGGCCCAGAGCTTCAAGAAGGAATCAAAATACAAGCAGTCGGCTTATGTCTGTAATTCCGACTCAGAGGATGGGGAGGACGAAGAAGTGGCCACTGTTGAGCTCAAATGGGGTACAAAGCCCATTGCCGTGCCAAAAGGTTGGAGCGCGGAGGATCAATACGACTTTGACATGCGCAAGCTGGACAAGCTCTTCGACCTGTTAGTCAGCGCGGGCCACATCACCATCCCGGCTGACTACGTCAAGCCATCTCCTGAAGACTTGCAGGGGAAACTGTTCTGCCAGTACCACGGCCTCACCTCGCACTCCACAAACGGCTGCCGCAATTTCAAAGCAGCGATCTAGAAGGCCATTAGGCGTGGCCTGTTGAAATTTGAAGCCCCTCCCAAGGGGAAGATGAAAATCGACAAATTCCCATTCCCGAAGGGGCAGAACATGGTCCAGATCGCAAACCCCCCAGCCAAGGTGAAGGTGCTGACCTCCGAACGGGCCAAGAAGAACTACTCGGTTGATACCGACGCGAAGATCATAGCTGAGGAGCTGGCGCTGATCAAAGAAAGGAGGGAGCAGAACCAGAAGCAGCTGGAGAAGGGAGAGTCTAGCGGCACCAAGAGCAGGAGGCCCACACACCAGCATCTCCTGAATAAGTGGCGGCGTCAGAAAGAGAAAGACCATCAGAGGCAGCTGCAGCGCGAAGAGGAGGAATTTCGCAGGTGGCTCCGCGAGGAAGAAGAGGCGCGCTATCACGAAGAACTGGTTCGCCGCCGGGAAGGTGAGGAGGATCACTGGCATTGCCCGTTCTTTCGACACTGCTGGAACAAAGGCTTGAGACTACCAACGCTGCGCAACTGTCCCGAGTGCAGTGATCAGTACCGAGAGTACAGGCAGTCCCAGGTCAACCGCCGGTCTGTGCATGAGAGGCTAGGAAGCCCCCGTAGCCCGCGGGATCGGCATGAAAAAAGGGACCTGCGTGATCAGCTTGATGAGGCGGTTGAACGCCAACAGCCGGTTTGGCAGGAGAACCAGTGGTGCCCAGGAGATCTAACTAGAAGCCAAAGGCGCCGGGTGCAGCGGCTCAGGAACAGGGAGCTCCAGGCTGAGGGGCGTGCCAAGCGGGTGTGGTGCGAAAAGCCTTCACAAAGTAATGGGAAAGTTGTGGCCGACGCGCAGATGGTGTTTGTGCTACCTGCAGAGTTCAGAGCCAAGAAGTACGATACCGATTCTGACTCAGACGACTCGGGATCAGAAGGAGTGGCCAAGTTAGTGCTCGCACAGCAAGCTACTTTTGACAAGCCGGCCAAGAATCGACATCTGAAGGCCCTCTACCTCAAAGGTTACGTCGACGGTATGCCCATGACAAAGATGCTGGTGGACGGCGGCGCCACTGTCAATCTCATGGCGTACACCACATTCCGCAAGCTAGGCAAGGGCCCCGATGATCTGATAGAAACCGATTTGATGCTCAAGGATTTCGGAGGCAATTTTTCCAACACTTGGGGGGCAATCAACGTCGAGCTGACAGTGGGGAAGAAGACACTGCTCACCACCTTTTTCGTGATCGACAGTAAGGGCGCCTATAGCTTGCTGCTTGGACGCGACAGGATCCATGCCAACTGCTGCGTGCCATCCACCATGCACCAGTGCCTCATTCAGTGGCATGGCGATGAGGTCGAAGTAGTCCCGGCCGACGACTCAGTCAGCGTGGCGATGGTGGATGCCGCATACTGGGAAGCTGGGGATCATGACTGTTTCTCCAGCAAGGTTTGGGAAGGAGGCTCCATCAGGGTCAGCGATGAGAGTCAACAGCCGATCAGGGCAATCGGCTCTGAGTCTTTTTATTAAATGGAGAATCCGATCGATGGCACAGAGGGTAAGTTGGGGCAAGGATTCACGTCGGCCGACAAGCTCGAAGAAGTAGATGTTGGACCTGGCGACAGGCCAAGGCCGACGTTTATTGCCGCCAACCTAGACCCGGAGTTCAGGCAGGAGCTAATTCAACTGCTAAAGGAGTATAAAGATTGCTTCGCCTGCGAATATTATGAGATGCCTGGATTGGACAAATCCATTGTTGAGCACAGGCTACCCATCAAGCCAGGGTTTCGGCCACACAAGCAGCCTCCACGTCGGTTTAGAGAGGACGCTCTACCCGATATTAAGGCCGAAATCATGAGGCTGTTAGAAGCCAAGTTCAGTCGAGCTTGCCGATATGCCGAATGGATATCGAACATCGTCCCTGTGTACAAGAAAAATGGTAAATTGCGAGTCTGCATCGACTTCAAGGATTTAAATAGAGCTACACCGATGGATGGCTACCCTATGCCAATAGCCGATATGCTGGTAGACTCGGCTGCTGGGCACCAGGTCATTAGCTTCATGGATGGCAATGCTGGTTATAATCAAATTTTTATGGCTGATGAAGACATCCCGAAGACTGCCTTCAGGTGCCCTGGTGCGCTTGGTTTGTTTGAATGGGTGGTCATGACGTTTGGATTGAAGAATACCGGTGCAACTTATCAGAGAGCTATGAATTACATATTTCATAAGTTGATTGGCAAAATCGTTGAAATTTATATAGATGACGTGGTGGTGAAATCCAAGAGCTATAAGGATCACCTGACCGATCTGAGGGCCACTCTGTAGTGCACAAGGAGACATGGCTTGAAGATGAATCCTAACAAGTATGCATTCGGCGTGTCGGCTGGTGAATTTCTAGGATTTATGGTCCACCGCAAAGGGATAGAGATCGGCAGCAAGAGCAAGAAGGCGATCGATGAACTTGTACCTCCAACCAACAAGAAGGAATTACAATCCTTGCTCGATAAGATTAACTTTATCAGAAGGTTCATCGCCAACTTATCAGAGAAGGTGCTGCCGTTCTCGCCATTGTTGAAGCTCAAGAATGATCAAGAGTTCAAATGGGGTGACGTGCAACAGAAGGCTTCTGACGAAATCAGAGAATACATGAAAACTCCACCTGTCTTAGTACCACCACGGATAGGGAAGCCTTTTAAGTTGTACGTGACGGCCAAAAGCCATACTATTGGGTCGGCCCTTTTTCAACAGTTTGAAGGGAAGGAGAGAGCAGTTTTCTACCTGAGCAGGCAGCTCCTTGACCCTGAGACAAGATATACACCAACCGAGAAGTTGTGCTTGTGCCTATTCTATTCATGCACCAAGTTGAGGCACTACCTGCTTGCCTCGGAGTGTGTGGTGGTGTCCAAGGAAGATGTCATCAAGCACATGCTTTCGATGCCGATTTTAAATGGTCGGATCGGCAAATGGATCCTGGCGCTCTCAGAGTTTGACTTGAGGTTCGAATCGGCTAAGGCAGTCAAAGGCCAGGCGATAGCCGATTTCATCACTCAGCTTCACGGAGGATCGGCTAATGTAGCAGATATAGCGCTATGGACTATGTTCTTTGATGGCTCTTCATGCAAACAAGGTGGTGGCGCCGGAGTGGTGCTCATCTCGCCACGGGGTGTGCGCTTTGAGTACGCTTTCCTGATCGGGCCGATTGTCACAAACAATCAGGCTGAATATGAAGCCGCGTGGAAAGGTTTTTAGCTTCTGCATGAAGCAAAGGCCGATGCAGTTGAGGTATTTGGCGATTCACAACTAGTCATCAACCAATTGCTCGGCCTGTATGAGTGTAAAGACGAGATACTCAGAGGCTATTATGATCAGTGCCAAGCTCTCATCAAGAAGTTCATGACGGTATCACTCTGTCACATCCCCAGGGCCCAGAACTAGGAGGCTAATCGGCTGGCGCAGAACGCGTCGGGTTATCGGCCGATGCAGGAGATTTGCAACAGCGAGCAATCAGCTGATGACTGGAGGGGCGAGATAGCAAGATACCTGGCAAATCCTTCACAACGGGTCAACAGAAAACTAAGGTACAAAGCCACCAAGTACGTGTTGCTGGATGGTCAGTTGTATTACAAGACTGTTGAAGGAGTGCTGCTCAAATGCCTAGGGACAGAGGAATCAGTGAAGCTGATGAGCGAAGTACACGATGGAGTCTGCGGTGCACATCAATCGGCTCATAAGATGAAGTGGATCATCAGCAGGACTGGTTATTATTGGCCTACGATGCTGGAAGATTGTTTCAAATATTATAAAGGGTGTCAAGAATGCCAGAAGTTCAGAAATATACAGAAGTCTCCAGCCTCTGCTATGAATCCTATAATCAAGCCATGGCTGTTTAGAGGATGGGGTATTGATCTAATCGGCCAAATCTACCCACCATCGAGCAAGGGTCACAAATGGATCCTGGTGGCGACTGATTACTTCACCAAGTGGGTAGAAGCCATTCCTTTGAGGAACGCCACTTCAGCTGACATGATCGAATTTATAAAGGAGCACATTATTTACAGGTTTGGCATACTTCAGACGATCACAACCGATCAGGGGACAATGTTCACTTCAGAGGAGTTTATGACCTTTGCCAACGACATGGGCATCAAGATTTATAATTCATCGCCGTATTATGCCCAGGCCAACGGACAAGCAGAAGCTTCCAATAAAATTTTGATCAAGGTCATCAAGAAAAAGATTGAACAGAACCCCAGAAAATGGTATTTGTATCTGAGCGAGGAGCTATGGGCATATCGCATGGCACAGCATGGATCGATCAAAGCTTTGCCTTGTGAGCTAGTCTATGGACACACTGCTGTCCTGCCATGGGAGATTCAGTCTGAGCACGGCGCGTCACATTGCAAAACAAGCTTACAGCCGGTGAATACAAAGACATTATGATGGACAGTCTAGAAGATTTGCACTGTCATGGGCTTAAGGCTTTGGAATACGTTGAAAGGAACAAGGTACAGCTGGCCAAGTATTACAACACTAAGGCAAGAAGCAAGAGCTTCACCGAATCAGAGCTAGTATGGAAAGTCATTCTGCCTATTGGTACGAAAAATAGCCGATTCGGTAAGTGGTCGCCAAACTGGGAAGGCCCGTTGTCACACCTAATTTTAAGGATAAAATTGAATGCATAACCTTATGTGTGCCCTAGGATCAGTCACACACATAAGCCGACAAATACAAGGTAATATCAAAAGACAATGATCAAATACATAACGTAGTAACAATTAAAATAGAACCTTTAAGAAGCAAACAGCGGAAAGACACTCCGATCTTCGCGTGTAGACGCCAACTCCACAGGGACACAACTGACTGGTTGACCACAAGCCTAAACTTCTCCTGAGGTGTGGGGGGAATAGCAAGAGTGAGTTCATGTCGAACTCAGCAAATATAACATGGGGTTTATGAGGCTCAAACAAGATAGACACGGGTTTACAGCGGTTTGCTTTTAATTAAGCATCTTTTATGCAATTGGATAGCAACAAGTTGAATAAGCCCATAATTCATGATCATAAGTAAACATAATTAATGAATTGCATCAATCAATTAGCAACAAGTCAACATCACCCAAAAAGATAACTACTCCGTGAGTTTTCCGGGCCACTGGTGACCGTGAGCGCGGCTAGTATACCAGTTTTACACTCTGCAGAGGTTGTGCACTTTCACTATGAGCCGTGATTCCCATTTGCTCGGGATAGCTAGCCCCATAACACTACCAAGGTGAGCGAGCAGGGTTTCACTATGAAGTCTTTCAAAGTACTCCGTCTAACGAGTTAGGGCCGCTAGGAACCCGGCAAGCAGATGTAGAGCCCCCCTTCGTCGTGGCACAAGGTCACGCAGGTTATACACACTCGGACAGGAGCTGCACTATACCCGAGTCGTCAGGTCCCATCACGCCTTTCGGTAACCTCTAACAAGTTAGAAAAAGTACCCATACTTGACTAAAACCAGAGGCATGTAGCCATCATAGTTGCACTGTAAGTCCTAGCTTTTGCTGACAGATCATTACCAAGGGGGAAGGATATGGAGCATCACAAAACTATGCTCGAATCCCCTAGTTCCATGTTGCTAAAAAGACATCTTTCAATGTTATTGCATATTCAATTAATCAAGTTTACATGATCATGATTCCAATAGCGCGCTAGCATCAACTACCCAATGCATAAATTCCATAGGTGATCAAGGAACAAGATAACAATACTAGGTAGAAACTATGGTTAACAAGGTAGACACATGCACATGAAATTAATTATTGCGGTGAATAGGATAACAAGGAAGATCCCATGCTATACTTGTCTTAGACTTGAGATCATTTTCTCTGATTCAAAACCTTCAATGAATTGCTTCTTGATCACCACGTAAATCTCACCGACTGGACATGATCATAATGCACCACACAGCATCCAATACATTCATGCATCATATACAAGTATAATATTCTATTAGAACAATACACCAATCAATGAAAAATAGAAGTTAAAAAGGTTTAGAAAACGAATCTACGTACTGCTACGAGCACATAGACGCGAAGATCACGCTAATCGGAATTACGGTTGAAAAGATACAACTACCAGAGGATTTGCTTTTTATTTGGAAAACAAGTGATTAATAGATTGTTAAAATAATATTTAATTTAGAATCTCTAAACATGTTAAACAACCTCGTTAATGCGTAGGTTACACGAATTGAAAACCAACGCAAGTTGAGCGGGCTAATTCGGAGTTAAAACGTACGAGTTATCAACTAAATAGGATTTGCCTTTATAGAAATAATAGATCAAATCTAGCCACTGAAATTGAAAAGTTGAAAACAGATCTAAAAGTATCACTAATACGTAGATTTTGAAAATACGAATCCGCAAGTTGAATCACCCGAATCGGAATTAAAACGGAGAAACGACGGAGAAAAATACGAACGATGGCACACTTATAAGTAACTGCATATTATACCTTGTAGTATACTTCGTGCTTGCTCGTGTGGGAAGGAAGGACACTCGGCCATCCTTGCTATGGCAGCCAACACACGGCACGGAGGCAGTCTCGGCCACAGGGCCAGCACCGGGGGGAGGGGCGACTTGGCCATGCTGCTGATCGATTGTGCTGCTTGCTGCCGCTTTGCTGTTGGCTGCACAGGGGAGCAGGGGACGCACGGCCAGAAGAGGTGCTCGATCAGCACCACGGGAGGAGACCGGGCCTGAGCCGCAGCGAGACGATGGTCGTAGCTTTGGCGAAAAGAAACAAATAAACGAACAGGAACAATCAAACAGAGATGGAATTTGACCAAAGAAAAGATACTATGATGAGACGAACCTCGTGATGATGGCGGCACAGACGAGACTCGCGGCAGGATATAGTTGGAAGATGAAAATTCAATTTACTACCGGATTCCCAAACTAGGGGCATTACTTAAGGTAGTTTTGGTGTGATTTACCCCAGGTGTTGGCCGATATATAGGGAGGAGAACTCCTTACCACAACATCAATTAGCAATATGGTACTAATTGAGGTGACACCCTCCACCTTTACTAATGGGTCTAATTAATTATTAAAGCCCGTTAGTAAATGATGCATGGGCTAAAGAGGTTCATTAGGATAATTGCACATGGGCTTTGAGGGCTGCAGAAAAATTAGAGATTTTATTATTTTCAGAATAAAATAATATCACAAATAAAATAATTTCAGAAAAGTTTAGAATTAGAATTTAGTCTGCGAAAAATATCCCCAAGGGCTCCAAAAATTATGGAAAAATTCTTGGAGACATTTTGGAACATGATGAACCGAAATAAAGTATTTGGAGCTGATGAAAAGGTATTTTTTGAGCATCTAAAAATTAGATTTTTCTCAAAGAAAATAGGAAAAAGGGACGAAAAAACCAAGAAAAATTCCCAGAAAGTTTTTAGAGATAAGTTGATGAATGATGAGTACGAAAGAGTGATTTAGAGCTGAAGAAAAGGTTCTGATATACTCTAAATACAGAATCCAAAATTGGGAACCAAGGGATTTGATTAGAGAGATAGACAGAGACATGTCGTAAAGAAGATCGTTGTACTAAACGCATCTTAAAACTTTATTCACTCACATCATAAAATCATTTACAAAATAATTTGAATTATTTTTAGTTTTGTCAAAGACCACTCAACCAAAATAAATCATATGCAAGGGCATGAGTCCACAAACATGTTGCTAAACCCTAGTTGAATTTTAACTTAATAATTATTTTAATTTTCCTATGTTTTTATAAACACAAAAAATACAAAATCAAATCAATTTACCTCTATTTCAAAATTAGCAAAATTTGGGGTGTTACACCCGTATCGTGTGGTTGAATGCGCCCCGGGTAATGCTTACATCCTTGAGGATTTAGAAGGACAGAGATTCGCCAGGGCCATCAACGGGAAGCATCTGAAGGAATACTACCCTAGCATTCCAGTTGGGGGGTGAAAGCCGATTCATGTGAATCTGGCTCTAACAGCCGATGCCGTGTAAGCGGGTCGCCTTCAGGACAAAAATGGCCGACATCGTAGTAACGAGTCGCCCTTAGCACAAAAATGAAATACCCTCGATGGGGTGTAACAGCCGATGCGATAAGCATCGCCTTTAGTCCAAAAAAGAAAAAAATAATAAAGGAAAATATATATGTATCCGGACACATATGGAAATCAGATTGATGCTTTTTAAAGAAAGTTTTATTTCTGATTGTGCTTACAGGAGCCCTATTACATTCTAATCATGCGTGACTTTGTTTATGATGTCCTGGGCATCGGTGACAGCCACGACCTCGTCGGCACGAGGGAAGAAGTTCGCCGGTTGGGTGCTGGCCTCCTCCATATTCTGGCCCTCCGGGAACCCAGGCTCGATGGCCTCCAGAGAAATGCCGGAGCGGAGTCGCGCGGCTGTGAGAGCCCCAGTGGCGCCGTGACGAACGCCGACCATGGCCACCTGGGAGACGCGGTGGTGAACATCTAGGAGCCGCTCCGCCTGCGTGTTGCCACGGGCATTAATGTCATTGGCGGCGGTCTCGGTGGCCACACGCAACTCTTCAAGCTGCTCGGTCAGGGCTGCAAAAGAAAGAAGTGTCAGCATGAAGGTGATCGTCAGCGCGTCACAATTCAAGATGTTACCGGCCACTGCAGCGTCCGATTCGGCGAGTTGGGCTTGGGTTTCGGTGACGCCCTGCAGCCGGCCATTCTCCTTCGTAGCCTCTGAGTAGAGGTTACGGTACTCCACCATCTGGTGATGGAATCGGCGACCGTTGGCGGCGGTGTAGGACCCGTCAGAGGACCCCGATTCTGATCCAGCGCTCGGGGCCGGATCTTGAGGGGGTTCCTGAGGAGGCGCAGTTCGGAGAGGCCGGGTGTCCACGCCAATCGGTGCTCCCGGTAGGAAAGAAATCACGCGGGCCTGACTGAAGGTTGACAAAGAAGCAGATGTGTCAGAATCGAAAGAAAACCAATGTCTTGGGTACAGACTGATTTACCTGCTATAGATGGCTAACTGCCGGGGCATCACCCAGCGACGACGGCCGTGATGCGGGTCAGCAGCGGCATCTGCGCCAGGGGTAGCTCCAGCGGCTGCAGGGACGGCCTGAGACGGCCCGGCACCGGTTCCTGAACCTCCGACGCCGGCAGTTCCCACATCGCTGCGCAAGACGATGATGGTCAGATTAGATCAGATCAATGTATCAAGAAGTGAGCATCAGCCTTACCCTAACCAGGCTCATAGGTGATGCCTCCATTCACCCACGGCTCGCAGGCTCCGGCTGAAGTTGTCACCTTCGGCGGAACCCGAGGCCGGCCGCTTGCCGTGGTTTCCGTCGCTAGCCATGGATTTGGTTTTGGGGATTTGTTTTCTCTGATCTGAAGAGAGAAGGCCGGGTGAGCAAAGGCTTTGATGTTGCGGTTGCTCGCTCAGGCCGAGTGTGTATTTATAAAGATGAGGGCATCGAGACGGTTTCCTCCTCGGAAGGCGAGACGACGCGACGGATTTTAGGTTGCGGTTAATCCGCGTTTCTTGAATCCGGAACAGTTGCCAGATCAGGGAGACGAAGCGCCACCGTCAGTGGTCGCACACCGATCGGGTCTTTGGATCAGGCTGCCTAGCCGATCCTATTGTGAGTGCCCACAAGCCGATTCGTAGTGAATCAGGCTAAGAGGTTAACTCTAAGGGAAAGCAGAACAAAGCCGATGCTAAGACGTAGGCCCGTAAGCCGATTCGTATGTAGAACGGATCAGGCTGAGTAATCGATTCTAAGGTACAATGCAAGCCTGAGAGCCGATTCGCATGCAGAAACGTATCAGACCGAACAAGTCGATTCGAGACAGGACGAAGCCGATATTAAGGTATGAATCCAAAGGCAGATCAGGCTAAATGTTCAAACTCAGGATGAAACAGCATGAGAACAATGTTGCAAATAGAAAAGAACATGCCAAGTAGTATATCCATCATGTTACAAAGTCAATAAAGATCGGATCAGTTCCACTAATTGAGCACGGAGCGCATGGCCAGCCTGCAACAATTGTTGATCTCGGTTTTCAGTGTACTGCAACAGATCCAGGCGTTGGCATGTCTTCCTGCCTGCAACGACCAAGCTGCTGATTTCCTTATTTTTCTGGGAGAGCTCGATCGTGCTGGTGGAAATGGTGATTTCGTGCTCGCTAATAGCCGACTCAACTGCTTCCAGTTCTTTTCTCAGTTGGTCTCGTTTCGTTTTCAGTGTTTCCAGTTCTGTTTCAGCTGTGCCGATTGAAGATTTGAGCAGCCTGGCTCGATCGGCTAATCCAGTGGCCTCTTGTCTGTTGGCTAATTTATTGTTCCTCAGCTGTTCAAGCTCTGCCAGGTTCCCATGAGCAGTGATAATCCCTGATTCTGTAACTTTAAGATCACCGTGTCTCTGCAGGGATTTTAAGGCTGTCAGATTGGTTTGCTGCTGGACAAGTTCGACTATTTGATCAACCAGTCCGGGATTGGAGGCCAGAGCAACTAGATCACCCTCTAGGTGGGGTAGAAGTGCACTCAGCCGATTGCTAAAATCTGGCTCTGAAAGCTTCTCGGAGGAAGAGGCAAGTTCGTCTCTATCGCAGAATTCTTCTATGTCAAATGAATAGCCGGGAGACGAAAGCTTCGGTACCTGCAATACATACATTCTCTCATCAGAAAGGGTACAATATAGATTAATTGTTTTCTTGCAGAGACAGGATACCTGAATGAGGCCTGAGGTCTGTAGGGTTGACGCCAATGTTGCTTGTTCGACTAAGGCAGTTTTGTCTCCTGCGGCATGCGGATCCTCAGCTGTCATTGTCTCGGGCAGATGGATTTCTGCAAACTAGGAGTAAGAGCAGTATGGAAGCAAGGATAATTGCTAACAGCTGAATAGGAGTTACCTGGATTCCTCTCAGGGGGAGACTCCTCTTCTTCAAGGTTCACCCAGACTTCGTCGGAAGGGCTGTTCGGCTGTATTTTTTTTGAAAAGAAGATTTGGTCAACCAGGGTATCTGCGTTGAGACGAGAAAAGCCCCAATGAGTAGTACCTGAGTTTTGGCTCCTTCTTCCTGGATCATTTCTTTTTGAGCAGCTGACTCTTCATGGCCGGTGGATTCTGGTTATTCTTCGGCCTGTTTCTCTCCTGAGATATCTTGAATCGGCTGGGGTCTCACCTGGTAAAGAGCCGATGTAGGGATCGGAGCATACTGCAGTAAAGGAACGTTGATGCCAGTTCTGGATACCTGAACTTTTCTTATTGAACGGCGTTTCTTGGGTGCTTGCTTTTGAAGCTGAGATGCAGCTGGTCGTTTTGAGGCAGAAGGGGGTGTCAGTATAACAGGGCCTGACATTAGTTGTCGCAGCGTCGGTGCTCGAGAACCCAGCCTCGCTATCGGACAAGGGGGATAGTATTCCACTCGATCTGGTGGATTGGATGATGAGTCCTGCGAGAAACATCTGTCAGGTAACATGTTTGACTAAAGCCATTTTACTGGAATCGGCTGAGAACACTTACTGCTCGGGAAGATTTGAAGTTCGAGTCCAGGGCTCTGCACTTGTCATGGACAGTCTGGCAGAACAGGTGAGCGTGCCATCGTTGCCACCAGTTATCAAAACTCTGATGGGTGATGCAGACTTGATTCCACGGCTTCGGCGAGAATGTGGGCAGGTTTGCTCCAAGTTAAAAAATTCTGCCAGCCTGAAGGAGCTCTGTAACGTTCTCCCTGGGTTTCAAGGTACTCAAGAAAGGGAGCCGAGGGGGCAATTGGCCAAAGCCTAGCTGTCTTGCCGCTATGTTTGGGTGATAAAATTCATAAGAGGGATAGCTGGTTGGCTTGCCGCTTGCGCTCCGAAGGTGTTTGAAGTCTACTGGCAAGGCACAAGGTTTTATGATTGCATTCAGGATTCTGGTAGCCTCATCATCAGAGCACCCGTTGTTGAACTTGAAGCTGGAGGGTGCTGAAAATTCATCTTCATCCTCATAGGGGAACTAGGTAGTAACCTTTGGTCCCAAGCCCCTGTATAATGTTTCCAGCATGTTGCCCTTTGTAGTTGGGATGGTTATGGCAGAAACAGCTTCACCATAGCTTTGACAGCCTCTGGTTTTTGGATCCTCTTCCTCTGAGTACTCGGTGGATGGAAAGCTGAGGCCCTAGAGTTGTGTTCTTACCAGCTTGTGCAGATACAGGTTGAGACACAGCTGTACTAGCCACCAAGGGACTGTTATGCATTGTACTTCTTCACCTATGATCAAGGAGCTGAACACCCGGTTCATAAGCCTGTATGCTGCACCCAACAGGAGTTTGCCCAAGGGGATGGAGTGCCCTTGAGCCAGTTTCTCTGCCAAGACCCGATAAGGGTATGCTGGTCCAGCAGTGGCACCACAGAACACGAATCTCTCAAGCCACATGGTCAAAAACGCGACGTGCTCTTTCTCGCTGACGGAAGAAGAGATTTTCTGGTGGTGTTGCACATAGCCACTCCACCCTTTGTATGTCCAGCTTCGGGAAGTACGGGTCCTTCTTGCCACTGGTGCAGAGATCCCAGAAGTCATACGATCCAGTGATTTGAAGCCCGGTGAGCATGTGGATATTGCCCAGGGTAATGGTTTTTGGACCGTCTCCGAATACAAAAGCGTTCAGGGAGTTGGACCAAAAGTGACTGGTGGCTATCAGGAGCGGCTCATTCTTTTCCATCTCTGATAATGATAGATCAAGACATTGGCTCAGATGGCGCATCTCCCAGTCTGCGCGTTTCTTCGCCACGACGCGGCGGAACCAGTTCCTCCATCCAGCGGGTATCCTCGGCCAGTTTCTGAAAGACTTGGCCCAGGAAGAGGTGCCCATCATGGAGCTTCGGAATGGGAACTGGTTAGTTTCTTGAACGATGAAATCTTTGGGGACCAGATCACCCATCGGACCCAGGTAGTAGGTGTTGGGGATGTCCATCAGCCGAATCAGAAGATCGTTCCTCAGTGGCTGGATTTGAAACTCGTATTCAGTAAGGTTGAAGAGGGATTCACAAATCAGGAGGTGGATCGATGAAATTGATACCTCAGGGACCTTGGATGGAGTCGCCATTAGCTCAGGGATGGCTTGACGGTGGCGAATCGAAGCTGACGGCGGCGGATTGAAGCCCGTGGCGGAAATTGCGACGGTTTAGGGTTTCGTTTTGGTGCGAAAGTTTGAAGCGCCGAGAGGGAAGCTGCAGTTTGACTATTTGAAGGCTCAAGCGCTAATTTCAGAATAAACCCGTTTATTCCAAAATTGGGGGGCATGTGTTAACACCAAATTTTGGACTGGGAGCCGATAGCCGATACCAAAGGAAGATAGCCGATCTCGAAAGCAGATTCCGTCTAGCGGAAGGAAGGAAACAGCCGATTGCACGGTGAATCGGTTATCGGGCCAAGGTGACAGGAGGCGCGCAGCGTCAGTATTGATGACATCATCCAGAGTCCGCGCTGCCAGGGTGCGATCACGATCGGAGTCTATTATGGAAAGGGAAGGTTGGACTCCAAGTTACCTTAGATATAGGATAGTTTGTTAGTTTCCTTATCTATTGATAAGTTGTAATTCGACTAGGACTATCTTCTTACGCTCAGGGTATAAATATAAGCCCTCAGCCATTGATATCAATAACACAACATCAATACAACACAACTTTCGGCTCCGGCCAACAAACCCTAGAGTCAGTCGAGTCCTTGCGAGTAACTTCATCCAGGCTAGGTGTCATCCAGTGGACGCAGGCTTGCTTGTAAGTATCGTCAACCCCCTGTTAAACTATGTCTTTTTAGCGTCATCCGGTGGACGCGGAAGCATGGCGGACCAGGGTCCTTGCTAAGCTCTGTTTCTTTGGCGTCATCCGGTGGATGCTGGGAGCATAGTGAGTCAAGGATGATTCATGCTGGTTAACTCGATCAATCTGTGTTAATCGTCATCTGGTGGACGAGATGCAGATTAGGACGGTTTTCACGCGCGGATTAGTTATCGATTCGTGTTTGTTCGCTTGATTAATTCGTGTTTGTTCGCTTGATTAATCTATTAGTTAATGTAATCCGGTAGACAGGCTATAGATTGAGATGGTTTGCATACATGGATTAGTTATCGGCTCTAGCTAAATATGGCAATTTAGTTAGATTCATTAAGTTATCAGTATTGTTTGTTTAAATTGATTTACCTTATTATAACAATATCTTTGCTCGATCAAGATTGATAGATTTGGCCTTAGATTTACTTGAATCTGATCGTCGTTTATGCTTTTTTATGCTTATCTTACCATGAAGATCGATTCCATGCTTACATCGGCTAATTCCCTATTAATCTTGTTCGTTACATGTTGTGCGTTCGGTTCTAGTTGAGACATAAGTGGTTCTGAGGTTATCATAAGTCTTATTTTCGTGTCCTTGTTTAAGCATAATGTCGTCCGGTGGATGTTATGTATTAAGTTAAACTGAGTGTCATCCGGTGAAACAGGTTTAACCTGAACAAGGTTCGCTAGATTAGACTTGCTTGAGGTCTATTTATGACTACGCTAGCATTCGTTTATGCTTCATGGACCCTGCATCGGCTAAAGAGCCGATTCAGTTGTGCTTTCACGAATAGATCGTGCATATAGACTTATTTGGATATCAAACGATCTAGCTTTGTTTGCTGGGTTTGTTGAAGCCCGTTGGCCATTAGACCAGGTGAACGTAGACTTGGTGAACTTAGCGAAGAGGGTTTACTAAAGCCGCCGGCCTTCTAGACTAGCTTTAGTAGATCTCTGCTTGTTTGACGTATAGATCAGATCTGTATACGTGATCTATTTTCTTTTGTACACATTAACCGAACTAGATCGGCTAGCACGTTATTATCCTTACATGAATATCCTGATAGCCGTTTTACTTCATTATTATAATATCAGTTCATAACATGACGGAATCGGCTTTCTAGTCGATCTCCGATTATACTGGCTCTTTGAGCCGTACAGTTGGAACTATCTGGGCTCACCAGTCAGTTCCGCCTTGTGTTACTGATTATCTCTGTTTCCTTGTCAATTGCAGGTCAAATTGACTGGCACGTTTGGGTGTTACCGACACTCTCAGACCGGGTCCGAAGCTAGCTGGATCTGCAAGAGCTCTACTGCTTTCAAGGGTCGTTTCCGGCTTCGCTGGTGTGTTGGGCTTAGGGAACCACTTTTTGCGCCAACAGAATAATTAATAAAAAGAAAGAGAGATGCTTAAGTCTATACCAACTTAGTACCAGCTAGTGGTAGGGGGTAAATCGATAGGTGGAGGAAAGGGTAATGACACCAACACACAACAAGTATTAAGATAACTAAAAGATAACTAGTAGAGTATAGCTAGGTGGGAGGACAATGAGTGAGTATAAGACTCCTATGACACTTACTTTACTCTTATGACTTATCTTATCAAATAGATGACTTATACTAAGATGGTACCTTACTACCGATGTGCAGGGGGTAGTGCGAGACAATAGAGGACAAAACCTCTACCCGAAGCGCCTACACTCTTATGGGAGCCTACCTTTTAAGAACTTGCCTAAAACACGTGGAGGGATACTAAGACTAGACGGGGCTGTCACCACCTGCTAGCACCCACAAACAATCCGTGCGACAAGCGGTAATCAAAGGCAAGATCTAGTCTAAACACCACGCTTACACTAAGTCTCACTATTCTAGTTGCGTACCAACAACTAGAACACCCTATGACAGGCGATGAACTAACACACATTGAGTTGGGACAAGATCACTATCAAGTATAAGACAACTATGAAATAAGACAAGACACAACAATACTATAAAGAATAGTAAAGACCAAGTAAGAACTTGGTGAAGTAAAGTAAAGATAATATATATTGATAAAGATAAAGTCTTACAGAAGGAAAGGTACAAGAGCTATACTAGACTCTCTAGTAGACGACTCCGGAGACTCCGAGCGTAGCTCGACTCGACTCTAACTCCCACACTAGACTAATACTACTACTAAAGAGTAGAACTCTTGTAACTTGTGTTGTATGGTGTATGGTGTCTTCTTGAAAGGGAGTGGGCAACCTCTATTTATAGTGGAGAGTGGAGGGATGCCACGTCAGCGATCCGTGTGCTCCTCAACTCTCCACCCTTGGATCCACCGCCTTGCAACCGCCTCAGGATGGATGGCTGTGGCAATTTGAGCACATGGGAAGCATGTTTGGAGTCAGTGGAGGCCAACCGACCTGGCTGGGCACCAGGGGGGTTCGGCCGACCCCACTCTGACTGGTGGGCCTGGCCAGGAGCTTCCAGAAGGAGTCCCCACTAGTCAGTGATGGTGTAGGTGGCTTGGTTCCCCATCTTGTGGTTCGGCCGACCCACCCCTGGTCGGTAGGTCCCAACACAGTGGCCCCCATCTGTCATAGACTCTTCCCATGTGTTGGTCCTGTCTTGGTTGCTTCGTTTCATGCCTCAATCCGTGTGCCTTTGATCTCCACCGTTGAATGAAAGCACAAGTTGATCCGATGGATGAATTGACTTGGTTGGAGTGTCACACGGATCCTGCCACGTCACTAAAGTCAGGTGGGCCCCATGAACAGTTTGGCCAACCCATGGGTGGGCCCACCCTTGCTCTCATCTCCTTCACTTGATGTTTTATGCAATGTGTTGAAAGGTGGTGGCCTGGGTCAACATATCATGGTTCGGCCGAACCATGTATTTAGCCCCTAGCTGCTCACTTTTGTACTGATTTGGTGTTCCCTGCAATCACAAGCTAAGAGTACATGTGGAACTTGTTATTGATAAAATATGCTCATGATATGTTTATCTTCCCTTTAATCCGAGGCCTGTTGACGGTGTTTGAATGTGGCAATTTAGGGTAATTCCACCATCAACAAGTGCTCTAATTCTTTGGCCGGAGTTAGAGTACTAAATTTTATAGATTAAGCGCGGTGCTTAGGCTATAGCTTACCCTTGAGTACCACTAGGCCCACGGATAGTAGTGGTAGTTCTAGATGGTGACAGCCCTAGAATCCTCTGGATTCCACCATGTTCGGTCTAGTTCTCGGTATAAGCATAGGGCTGTAGACGTACGGGGCCTAATCAGTCGAATCCTGGTGAGTTTAGGACTTTACGTGCCCCGGGTATAGCAGACTCTTTGGTATAACAAACAATTGATCTTTTACTGAGTTAGAGTTCTCCCATAAACTCCAGAGCTACTTTAATTTATCCTAGTGTGTTTCCACCTTAGTTATACTTCATTGATTTATCCTTACTAAGGTTGTTACCCTATTTATCCATATCCAGATCCTTGGCTATCAGATCCCAGGAATCTCAAACCCATGCTTCCTTTGGGAAAATATAAATTCAACACTGGTACACCCAGGTAAAGTGCTACACGATAGTTCTGTGCGCTTGCAGAATCCCATCACCTATCCTATATAACCCATAGCATTTTTGACGCAGTTGCTAGAGATAGCTTTCTTCCTAGTAGCAACGTTAGAAGTGTCAACAACCATATACTTTGAGCACAGGGATTGAGAACCCCCATGATTGCGTTGAGAAGTATTGTTACCACAGCTAAAGGATAGATTTGGCTACACTCTTTTGATAGCATTAGTAATTGTCAACAAGCATTTTTGGTGCCTTTGCCGGAGAAGGCAACTGTTGAACGCCTCTGATTTGAGTCAAGTCTAGATAGTTATCCTTTGAGTCACGAATATGGCCGAAAGGACCATCTGTGAATTCTCTGCACCTTCTGCTGCTAATATAGCAACAGGCCTTGGTGTCATCGAGGCAAACATTCAGTTCGAGTTAAAGCCTGCTGTTGACGGTGGATATACCCTAAAATTCCTACATTCAAACACCGTCAACAGGCCTCGGATTCGAGGGAAGATAGACATATGATGAGCATATTTTATCAATAACTAGTTCCACATGTACTCTTAAGCTTGTGATTGCAGGGAACACCAAAACAGTGCAAAAGTGAGCAGCTAGGGGCCAACTACATGGTTCGGCCGAACCATGTCATGTTGCCCCAGGCCACCACCTTCCAACACAGAGCATACAACATCAAATGGAAGAGATCAGAGCCAAGGATGGGCCCACCCATGGGTCGGCCGAACTGCCCATGGGGCCCACCTGGCTCTGGTGACGTGGCAGGATCCGTGTGACACTCCAACTAAGTCATTTCATCCATCGGATCAACTTGTGCTTTCATTCAACGGTGGAGATCAAAGGCACACGGATTGAGGCATGAAACGAAGCAATCAAGATAGAACCAACACATACCAAGAGTCTATGACAGATGGGACCACGGTGGTGGGCCCCACCCACTAGGGGTGGGTCGGCTCAACTACCAAAAGTGGAACCAAGACACCTACACACTCAGTGACAAGTGGGGACTCCTTCTAGAAGACCTTGGCTGGGCCCACCAGTCATAGGGGGGTCGGCTGAACCCCCCTGGTGCCCAGCCAGGTCGGTTGGCCTCCACCGACTCCAAGCATGTTTCCCATGTGCTCAAATCACCAAAGCCGTCCATCTTGAGGCGGTTACAAGGCGGTGGATCCAAGGGTGGATGTCACAGAACCGACCAATTTATACGAGCACAAGTACAACGATCGCATTTTAGCCGCAATCCAGTCGCACTTGAGCCAATATAAACCCGGTAGTCCGGAAATCTCGAAGGATTTCAAACATTTCATACCCCAAGGATCATTCATTCAGCAATACCCGATCACATGACACATAAATTCGCAACCGAATTTAAACATCAGAGTACAACATAGTCTTTTACACAAATAGGGTAGTAGCGGAAGTCAACATAGTTTTACACCACAGAGTTCAAATACGAGTACCATCACATGACCCTGTCACAGCATTCTTACAACGACTAAAGATAGATAATGACCCCGCCCTCGGGTCTAGTCTTCTTCGCCCGCAGGGGTGAAGCAATTCCTGCAATACGCGTAGTAGACTACACCATCTGCAACAATGGGAATAAAACCCTGAGTACTCAATTGTACTCAGCTAGACTTACCCGACAGGGAGTAAATAAAAAGACTCTCAAGGATATGCAAGGCTTATTTGGTGGAGCTCAGAGGGTAGCATCATTTTTGCGTCAAAAGCATTACTACAGTAGAACCTCAACTTATTCATTTTAATTGTGATAAGCTTCGATTTCAGTTAGACTATTTACTAGAATTAGCCACTATACTAAGCATTCACTGAATATTGTAGCAATCAATAAAACCATATGATTTCCGATATCCACAGATATCAACCTCATCTCACCATAATCATTATGTTCAAGTTATTAGCCTTTACCTCACCAGAAGATCAGTTCAGTTTCTCACTAACCAGGAGAGATGGTGATTCGAATCGATTGTACCAGCTGGCAAATATGCCAATCACAAACCCTGTCAGCCGAGCCACTGGCTTCTTGGGCCACCGTTAAATCTTTCTGAGACATAATATGTATCGCGGGCTTGGAGGGGTCCATATTCCCAGAGACAAACCCACTTCCAGGATGCATCAGGTCCCTGACCTGCCCTTGGTAAGATGGTGTCTCCGCACATCCTTCCTACCTCCAGAATATGTCTGCCTTATCACGCCCAATTCCCGGCTCAGAAATAAATACTCGGCTTCGCGGTCAGAACGACTTATCTGGCCAGCTATGTGACGACGTCTTTCAATCTCAACTGATGTCTGGTGGCCTCAGTCCTAGTCGGCCGCAAGCAGCACCGAAGACGGCATGACCTCAACCATGTCATGCGGCTCCCCGCTACCTAGCCTTGATTCTCTCATTAGACACTGTGGCATGGTGGCACATATAGTCCATGTGGAATCCAACCCCATCATCATTAGTAACCACCTATGCTCGCGAAGGACAGGAAATCCCTCGACTTCTACCGGTCTAAGCATGGCTAAGCATAAGATCGAACCCATCCCCTTGTCTAGTAATAACTTCAGGATCAATTATAAGTGGACAAGGAATAAATGCAGCAACGGTATCATATCAACTCCTATACTTAAGTGCACAATCATACGATTTAATAAAGACCAGTGTATTTGTAAAAAGAGTAGGTGGAGACTTAGGAATGCTCCGGGGCTTGCCTTTCACAAAGTTAGTGGGTTGGTGATCCGGGCACTCCGGAAGTTCAGCTTCTTCTTCTCGACCTTCGGGAACCTCTGGCACTTCAATCTCCGGCGGAACTCCCTCCTCCGGTGGATCGAACTGCAACAGCGTCACGCCTCCCGGCGATCCTGTATGCATGAGATGCATATATGAGAACTGAGAATGCACATGAAATGCAAGATAGATATGCACGAATTAACCCATGATATGCAATCAGTTTAACAATCCACACTCATTTATTTCTTTCCTAGACAACCAACTCATACTCACCCTTCTTAAGCAAAGCATAGAACAATTTCTCGTCCCGGGTGAGAGGTCTACAACCTGCACTTAATAATTAACATGCATCAACTAACCTACCACAACCAAAAGATATTTGCTTAGAAACAATTAAATAAACCCTAGCCTATAACTGGACCTACTGTTTACTGTGACCAAAAAAATCCATAGAAATTACAGTAGCTATTACACATCCAGATTAGCCTACTGACAAAATTTCAAGTCATTTGGACAAGTATAACAGTCTACACAAAAATAACAAGCAACCAGCCTTTTAAACAATGGAAAATACTTAACACAGTGAAAAGTATCAAGCAACAGATTTCCTAATTTTCTTAGCTTCTTTCCAACATAACATAGCCCAGGAAAAATATTCATGTCCATAACCTTAACACATTAAGCATGGTGATTTTTGCAAGATTAAAGCATAAAAGGCACATTATACTAGACATCATATAAATAACAGTGAAACACCAGCAAACATATTTTTCATAGATTCTACTTCCCTAAACAAGATTAATGCAAGTGGAATCACATTTTTAGCACATTTCTACAATTACTTATGCATTTATCAAGTTTGCAAGCAATTAACAATTTAATTATAACTGCACATAAAAAGTATTCAAAAAGTACATTTTATATTTTTCCTTGATAGAGATCAGAAATACAAACACAACAAAATTTGGTTCACCCCAATTGGACATTCCTAGCTCCAGATATGAATTTTGGAAGGTTGTACACATTTTCTGGAAATTCATTTTATAAATCAAAAACCTAAACCCGATAGAACTGCTACGTGCACCCGGCTCAGTGAACCAGAGACGCACCCGAACGGCTGACTCGCGGGCCCCGGGGTCGACCCGACCCCACGCGTCAGAGAGAGGAAACAGAGCCGCCGGCGCTGACCGGCGAGAGCTCGCCGACGGCGAGGTCTCCGGCGACGCCGAGGCAACCTACCGACTCGTGGCAACGAGACGAATCCGATGGACCAACTGCCGAGGGTCGTACTCCACCGGAGCGAGCTCGACGGCGGCAATGGCGGACGGCGGTGGTCCGGCGAACTCGCGCCGGCCGATTCCGGCCGTTGCTCGCGCGGCTCGGCCTCGTTCCGTGTTTCTGGAACTCTAGCGGACCTGTGCGCGCGACTAATCGAACTATTGCGCACGGGAGCTCACTGACCGCGCTCGTATGGCGGCACGGTGGCGAGCGGATTCACGGCGAACTCGGGTTCCGGCGAAACTACGGCGAGATAGACCTAACCGACGGTGTGGAATGGATCTACGGCTAACGGGGACTCTCAAACGAGCAAAAGAGAGGGAAGCCGACCCCGGCATCGCCCTCGTCGCGGCGACCCGAGAGCTCGGCGGCGCTCCGGCAATGGCGGACGGCGGGAAGCTTGCTGGAGCTGTACCTTAGGTCGGCTGAGGTCGGCAACGGGTCAGAAACGAAGAGAAGAGCAAGCCGCAGCTGCGCCGAGGGTGGAGCGGTCGGAGACGGCTCTGTGGCGGCGGATTTCACCGCGGCGGTCGCGGCGGAAATGGCGACGGCGGAAATGGCGACGGCGGAGAGGAAAGAGGAGAGCAGCGAGCGAGCAGAGGGCGAGAGAGCGGGGAGAGTGAGGGCGAGCGTGCGGGAGACAGGATTGCGTGCTCCCCTTTGTAAGCCGACCGCGCGGCAGCAACGACGGCGTACGGCGCCATCTGGCGGCCGAGGCCTGACGCGGTCGCGCGATTCGCCCGAGGGTCGAACTGAATCGGCTCTGATTCAGTTTCCGCGGACCCGACTGAAACTCGATTTTTCATCGATCTATAACTCGCAATCCAGAGCGTTTCAGCGAAAACTTCACTAATATAGGTTGAAGAGCTATACGAGTAGATCATTTCTTATTAAGACACTTTACTCTAGTTCGGCCTGGATTGAGAGATACAAGTCAATGAACAGGGGTACACCGAAACTGAAAACCGGTTTAGACTTAGGAAAATTTGAAAACTTCCAAAACAGCTCCAAATCTGCACTAATTCAACTTTTTGACCTTCTTCCACTCATTTTCATGAGTTGACCCAAAAATAAAGTTTGTTGCTTATAAAATTCTACACAACTTTGATTAAGGGTGCACTGACATGCAGAATCTCTAAAATGCCCTTCTTGTTTGGTCAAACAGAATAGCTTTTAAAGGGCTCTCTAGTCAACTATGAGCTAGAGGGGTATTTTGGGGATTTCACCAACATGAACATTGTTCCAAATGTTATCCTAAACATGTATAAAGCATTTAGAACCGTAAACAAGCATCACATTTTCATGTCAACACATTTTGCATAATATGGACATATAAACAAACATATAGCAATAAAAGGGAATCAAATAAAATGCAATGATAATAATGCAGGAAATGGCATGATCTATGCTTGATGACATGCAAATGCAAGTGTGAAAATAGTAACTAACACTAGGGTGTTACAGCCCTCCCCCCTTAAAAGAATCTCATCCCCGAGATTAGAGTTAATTACCATTGTTTAAAGAAAGACGGATAGACTTCCTTGAGGTAATCTTCTCGCTCCCAAGTCGCATCCCAATAACTTTGGTTGTTCCACACCACCTTATAGAACTTGATCACTCGGCTACGGGTGATTCTTTCTTTGTAATCTATTACTTCAATAGGCTTTTCTTCATAGGTCAAATCTGATTTCAACTTGATATCACCAAAATCCACTTGCTCTTCCGGTACTCGTAAACATTTCTTGAGCTGAGATACATGAAACACATTGAAGATAGTGGACATGTGTGGTGGCAACCGTAACTTGTATGCTACCTTCCCACTTCTTTCCAGAATTTGAAAAGGACCTACAAACCTTGGAGCTAACTTTCGTTTCACTCCGAAGCGTTGCACGCCTTTCATAGGTGACACTTTCAAGTATACATAGTCACCCACTTCAAATTCCAATGGCCTTCTTCGCTTGTCCGCATAGCTCTTTTGACGAGTCTGAGCGGCTTTGAGATGTGTTTGAATGGTATGCACTCTCTCTTCGGCCTCTTTCACAAAGTCAATCCCGTAATATCTCCTTTCGCCTGATTCAACCCAATTGAGAGGAGTTCTACATTTGCGCCCATACAAAGCTTCAAAAGGAGCCATTTGAATACTCTCTTGATAGCTATTGTTGTATGAGAACTCGGCCAAAGGCAACCATTCTTCCCACGAACCTTTAGACGATAGAACACAAGCCCTCAACATATCTTCAAGAATTTGATTTACCCTTTCAGTCTGACCAGAAGTTTGAGGATGATAAGCTGAGCTGCGAACCAAATTGGTTCCCAAACACTTGTGTAGATGCTCCCAGAAGCGCGCAATAAATTGCGGGCCTCTGTCGGAAACTATCGTCCTCGGCACACCATGTAACCGAAGTATCTGAGCAAAGTAGAGCTGTGCCAACTGATGAGGACGATCTGTAGTTCGAACTGGTAAGAAATGTGCAATCTTAGTCAATCGATCTAAGATCACCCAAATAGAATCGTGGCCTTTTTGCGTTAGAGGTAACCCAGATATGAAATCCATGGTTATCTCATCCTATTTCCAACCTGGAACTGGTAAGGGTTGCAATAGGCCTGCTGGCTTAAGATGAATAGCCTTCACGCGACAACAGGTATCACACCTGGCCACATAGGCTGCAATTTCCTTCTTCATTTTGGTCCACCAAAACCTAGGTTTCAAGTCTTGATACATCTTACTACTACCAGGATGGATAGACAACTTGGACAAATGAGCCTCGTCCATAATCTGCTTCCTCAACTCATGGTCTTTCGGTACTACCAATCGATCCTTGAACCACAATATACCTTTTTCATCTACTCGGAAATGGAGCATTTCTTGTTCTTTCATCTTCCTTTTGATATGATATATGCCGGGATCTGTTTTCTGACCTTCAATAATCTTGCTTTCCAAAGTACAACTGAGAGTAATATTATTCAACACCACTGGATGCACAAGGTTGAACCCATCTGCTAGCAAAGGCTGCAATACATTGCAATGAGACTTTCGGCTCAAGGCATCGGCTACGACATTGGCCTTGCCCGGATGATAGTGTACTTCTAGATCATAGTCTTTGATCAACTCCAACCACCTTCTTTGCCTCATGTTCAACTCAGGCTGAGTGAAAATGTACTTGAGACTCTTGTGATCGGAATAGATATGACATTTGTGACCCATCAAATAGTGGCGCCAAATCTTCAATGCATGAACTACAGCGGCAAGTTCCAAATCATGAGTAGGATAGTTTTGCTCATGTTTTCTCAGTTGACGCGAGGCATAAGCAATGACTCGGCCTTCTTGCATGAGAACACATCCTAACCCAGTGCCACAAGCATCGCAGTACACATCAAAAGGCCTTTCAATATCAGGTTGTGCAAGAACTGGAGCAGTGGTCAACAACGTTTGCAGGGTGCGAAAAGCTGTTTCACACTCCCCACTCCACACAAACTTGGTATCTTTGTGCAATAGCTTGGTCATAGGTTTAGCTATTTTAGAGAAATCCTGAATAAAGCGGCGATAATACCCAGCTAATCCCAGAAAGCTACGAACCTCAGACACATTTGTTGGTGACTGCCAATCCAATACCTGCTGAACTTTTGACGGATCTACAGAAATACCTTCAGCAGATAAGATATGGCCCAGAAAAGGTACCTTAGTCAACCAAAACTCACACTTGCTGAACTTAGCATATAGCTTATGCTCCCTGAGTCTAGTCAAGACTATCCTCAAGTGTTCGGCATGATCCTCCATGCTCTCAGAGTACACCAGAATATCGTCAATAAAGACTACCACGAACTTATCCAACTCAGGCATGAATACCGAATTCATTAGATACATGAAATGTGCAGGAGCATTGGTTAATCCAAAAGACATAACCAAATACTCATACAAGCCATACCGAGTGGAGAAAGCCGTCTTGGGAATATCTTGTGGTCTGATCTTAATTTGGTGATACCCAGATCTCAGATCAATTTTGGAGAAAACCTTGGCCTTGGACAATTGATCAAACAAGATATCAATACGAGGTAGAGGATACTTGTTCTTAATTGTCACAGCATTTAGTGGCCTATAGTCCACACACATACGTAAAGTTTCATCCTTCTTCTTAACAAAGATTGCAGGACAGCCCCACGGAGAAGAACTAGGGCGAATGAACCCTTTGTCCAATAACTCCTGGAGTTGTTTCTTGAGTTCAGCTAATTCATGAGGAGGCATTCTATATGGCCTTCGAGAAATAGGCGCTGTACCGGGAATAAGTTCTATTGCAAACTCCACATCCCGATCAGGAGGAAGTCCAGGTAGATCATCAGGAAAGACATCAGGAAACTCACACACTACCGGAATACCTCGGACGGTCTTGCCCTCCACTGCGAAAGAGAGATTAAAAAGATCCCCTCTTCGAGGTAAGGAAACTTGAAAGGTACCCCCACCCTGGGGCGCCTTCAACGTCAAAGTTCGGTTAGCAACGTCCAATACCGCACCCCATTTGTTCATCCAGCTAACCCCTAGAATTACATCCAGACCTAGCCCAGGCAACACAATGAGATGACTGATAAAACTTCTATCATTAATCTCAATACTCGCCTGCTTGATACCCTCACGTGTGCATATTTCAGCCCCAGCTGAGGTTATCCGGAAGTTACAGCCCAAATCAACGATCTGAAAGGCATGCCTTTGTGCAAATGCTTGACTTATGAAAGAATGCGATGATCCAGAGTCGAACAAAACAATAGCAGGATGCTGATTCACAGAAAACATACCCGCAGTGACTGGTTCACCTTCTGGAATTTCTTCAATAGTGGTGTGATGCACTCGAGCCTGCTTTGGATGAGGGCAATAGCGAGCAAGGTGCCCCTGTTGACCGCAGTTAAAGCATGGCCCCAGACCTTGGTTGGTCCTCACTGGAACGGCGTTGCTTGGAGGAGCGTTGTTCTTGTTCAAAGGCACTGTGAAACCTTTCTTGTAGCGCTGAGGCGCTGGCTGCTTCTTTGGAGGGGGTCTGAATTTTGCTCCAGGAACAGCCGGACGGTAAGCCGGGCGATTTGCCACCACACGACTAGCTGCTGGAGTCCTTGACTGAGAAGAGCTTCCTTCAAATGGCCTCTTGCCTCCCTTGGAAGCAGTGTGCAAGTTATTCTGTTTCTCTTGGATATAAGCTTCACTGATGAACTCGTTAAAAGTTGTACGAGCGTTGTTCGCCAGAGTCTTCATAAGCTTGGTACTAAGACCTCTCTTGAAGGTTTCAATCTTCTTTTCATCTGTATCTACCATCCACGGGGCATACCTCGACAGATTGTTAAAGGCATGATGATACTGAGTGAGGGTCTTGGTACCCTGAGTAAGCTGCATGAATTCATTGACCTTCATCTTGATCAAGCCTGCTGGAATGAAATGCCCCCTGAAATCCCTGGTGAACTGCTCCCAGGTGATATCAGCGACCACAGGGTAGGCGGTCTTACGATTGGCCCACCATATTCCAGCTTGGCCTTGCAGTAACATAGCAGCAAAGCTAGCCTTCATGGTTTCAGTCAATCGCAGCACAGAGAATGACTGTTCAATAGTATTTAACCACTCATCAGCTTCCAGCGGCTCTACGGCCTGCTTGAATACCGGAGGCTTAGTGTCCATGAAGTCCTTATAGTTACTGTATTGGTCCTCATCGTTTCCGCGGCGTCCACCTCGATTGCGATTGTGGTTGTTACTAGCGACCATCTGCTGCAAAATCGCTTGCTGGGTGTCCAAGAACTGAGCAAACATTTGTTCCTGGGTACGCGGTGGAAGAGGCGGCAACTCCTCATCTTCATGTTCGTTCCCACCACCACTGGTTGACCCATGACGACGGGTATGAGGTGCCATCTGTAGCAACACGCAACAACCATTGTTAAGTGTCAGTTATGTCAAAGATAACCAAAAGATTATGCCCAAAAGATATCAATGATCATTCTTTTGATAACCAACACACGGCACAATAATTCAATAATCATCACACAACCGCACAATAACAAGGCGCAACCAAAAAGGGTTTTCAAGCCGCATAAGTTACCATTACTAAATTAAAAGTTTGATGGTTCCAGCCCTGAACACACAGGGTTCTCTCATTACAATTCAGGTTCTACCCATTACATGACATTAAAGGTTTTCCCAATACAAAAGGGCGCCGATCATGGCAAGATTACTAGAAAAAGCCTAGTCATCGTGGTCACTGTCCACGCCGGACACGTTCCCACCATGGTCATCACTCTCGTCAATAGGCATGATCTCCTCGGGGTCTTCTTCCTCTTCTTCCTCACTTGCTTCACCATCATCAGCTGCAATGAAGATCTCAGGAGCAAACTCCGCTGCACCCGGAGGATGAAACGGATCAGCACGGTTGTTCAGACGATGAACATCCTGCTGCAACTCCCAAACCTGCTGCTGACTAGCACGCAACTCCTGCAGAAACTCAGTGCGCTGACGTGTCAAACTCATATTGCGATTGCCAAGCTGGCGGCGAAGATCTGCATTCTCCCTCTCAAGCACCTCGACACGGCGATCAGCTGCCAACAAGGCGCCAGTACATCGCAACAACTCATTGCGACAGGCGGTGAGAGCTACCACCAAGTCATCTGAGCTACGACGAGCCATACGTGCCCACTCTTCAGCTTCTAACTTCTTCTCCACAGCATCATGCAGGGCTTCAACGCACTTCATCCAACCATCCCTAGTGGAATAGTGCATCCTCAGGATAGCAAACATAGCGCTCATAGAAGCACCCGTGCTATGAGCACGCTCGTCCCTGCCTCGCTCTAAAGAAGCTTGGCTAGACTGAGCCCACTCACCCTGAGAAGCATCCACCCTGGAAAAAACATTTGCTGGCCCCAAATCAGCTCTCTTGTTGAACCGGCTGCAAATATCCGTCAACACCTCAAAAGCTGCAAGCTGCGCACCATCCCATGGCGTCCTCATGTCAACTTCCACCTTTATTCCTGGAAACGACCAACCCCTTTCAAGCACAGGGATAGTCACCCAAACATCAAACCAAGGCTGCACCATGGTTTGCGCTGGCTTCCAGAAATACAGTGGTGGCTCTGCATATCCCACCGACTTCAACAACCTCCATAGCACAGTGGGTGTGCCAAACTGCTCCAGAAACTGACCACTCTGCGGCTCACCTTCAGCTGCCATCTGGTACATTACAACATCTTTCAGCATTTAGAATAAGATAGGACAGCACAAATTTTACCATAGGGAAGGAAATAGTACAAATAGCTTAAATTAATTTCATGATCATGATGCATGCACGTGCCAACGACCTCACACATAATATATTTTAACTAACGTTATAGTCGGTGGCATACCACGTGCTCTCATATACGTAACTAACCGTACTATACGTTTTGCGTGGTTAGTGTACCTGCAGAAGATTCATTTCAGCCCAATCCCAATGTATGCAGGGCAACAAGAAGCACTTTTTGCCGGAAATATTCCCATGAACATTTGCGACCCCAAAAATTAATTACTCCACCTTACTTCCATAAGTACACATATGGATAACAAAAATTAATTACTCCACCTTACTTCCATAAGTACACATATGGATAACATGTACTCACTTCAGTAATCATACACTCACCATCGATCGATGGTTGTTCGATCTTACACTCACATCTCACCTTACCTTAGGCGACGTGGTACATTGACCCATAAGAAGCAATAAGAAACCGACAGTTCATGATTATCCGCACGATAAAACCAAATGAACCACAAATAGAAATATGATGCAATTTCCCCCAAGTCAGTACTTACATAAGCCACCTAATTACCACATATACATAGGGCTATAGGACTTGGTCATTGGTACTCATAAGTTTTGCAAACACTTGGTTTAAATCACCTATACACACTATCAGTTGGCAATTAGTTTGTAAAACTCAAAACTCTTTTAGTTTTTAAATAGTCAAGTGACGGTATATGCTGAATTATGCTCTGGTACCAGCTGTCACAGAACCGACCAATTTATACGAGCACAAGTACAACGATCGCATTTTAGCCGCAATCCAGTCGCACTTGAGCCAATATAAACCCGGTAGTCCGGAAATCTCGAAGGATTTCAAACATTTCATACCCCAAGGATCATTCATTCAGCAATACCCGATCACATGACACATAAATTCGCAACCGAATTTAAACATCAGAGTACAACATAGTCTTTTACACAAATAGGGTAGTAGCGGAAGTCAACATAGTTTTACACCACAGAGTTCAAATACGAGTACCATCACATGACCCTGTCACAGCATTCTTACAACGACTAAAGATAGATAATGACCCCGCCCTCGGGTCTAGTCTTCTTCGCCCGCAGGGGTGAAGCAATTCCTGCAATACGCGTAGTAGACTACACCATCTGCAACAATGGGAATAAAACCCTGAGTACTCAATTGTACTCAGCTAGACTTACCCGACAGGGAGTAAATAAAAAGACTCTCAAGGATATGCAAGGCTTATTTGGTGGAGCTCAGAGGGTAGCATCATTTTTGCGTCAAAAGCATTACTACAGTAGAACCTCAACTTATTCATTTTAATTGTGATAAGCTTCGATTTCAATTAGACTATTTACTAGAATTAGCCACTATACTAAGCATTCACTGAATATTGTAGCAATCAATAAAACCATATGATTTCCGATATCCACAGATATCAACCTCATCTCACCATAATCATTATGTTCAAGTTATTAGCCTTTACCTCACCAGAAGATCAGTTCAGTTTCTCACTAACCAGGAGAGATGGCGATTCGAATCGATTGTACCAGCTGGCAAATATGCCAATCACAAACCCTGTCAGCCGAGCCACTGGCTTCTTGGGCCACCGTTAAATCTTTCTGAGACATAATATGTATCGCGGGCTTGGAGGGGTCCATATTCCCAGAGACAAACCCACTTCCAGGTTGCATCAGGTCCCTGACCTGCCCTTGGTAGGATGGTGTCTCCGCACATCCTTCCTACCTCCAGAATATGTCTGCCTTATCACGCCCAATTCCCGGCTCAGAAAGAAATACTCGGCTTCGCGGTCAGAACGACTTATCTAGCCAGCTATGTGACGACGTCTTTCAATCTCAACTGATGTCTGGTGGCCTCAGTCCTAGTCGGCCGCAAGCAGCACCGAAGACGGCATGACCTCAACCATGTCATGCGGCTCCCCGCTACCTAGCCTTGATTCTCTCATTAAACACTGTGGCATGGTGGCACATATAGTCCATGTGGAATCCAACCCCATAATCATTAGTAACCACCTATGCTCGCGAAGGACAGGAAATCCCTCGACTTCTACCGGTCTAAGCATGGCTAAGCATAAGATCGAACCCATCCCCTTGTCTAGTAATAACTTCAGGATCAATTATAAGTGGACAAGGAATAAATGCAGCAACGGTATCATATCAACTCCTATACTTAAGTGCACAATCATACGATTTAATAAAGACCAGTGTATTTGTAAAAAGAGTAGGTGGAGACTTAGGAATGCTCCGGGGCTTGCCTTTCACAAAGTTAGTGGGTTGGTGATCCGGGCACTTCGGAAGTTCAGCTTCTTCTTCTCGACCTTCGGGAACCTCTGGCACTTCAATCTCCGGCGGAACTCCCTCCTCCGGTGGATCGAACTGCAACAGCGTCACGCCTCCCGGCGATCCTGTATGCATGAGATGCATATATGAGAACTGAGAATGCACATGAAATGCAAGATAGAGATGCACGAATTAACCCATGATATGCAATCAGTTTAACAATCCACACTCATTTATTTCTTTCCTAGACAACCAACTCATACTCACCCTTCTTAAGCAAAGCATAGAACAATTTCTCGTCCCGGGTGAGAGGTCTACAACCTGCACTTAATAATTAACATGCATCAACTAACCTACCACAACCAAAAGATATTTGCTTAGAAACAATTAAATAAACCCTAGCCTATAACTGGACCCACTGTTTACTGTGACCAGAAAAATCCATAGAAATTACAGTAGCTATTACACATCCAGATTAGCCTACTGACAAAATTTCAAGTCATTTGGACAAGTATAACAGTCTACACAAAAATAACAAGCAACCAGCCTTTTAAACAATGGAAAATACTTAACACAGTGAAAAGTATCAAGCAATAGATTTCCTAATTTTCTTAGCTTCTTTCCAACATAACATAGCCCAGGAAAAATATTCATGTCCATAACCTTAACACATTAAGCATGGTGATTTTTGCAAGATTAAAGCATAAAAGGCACATTATACTAGACATCATATAAATAACAGTGAAACACCAGCAAACATATTTTTCATAGATTCTACTTCCCTAAACAAGATTAATGCAAGTGGAATCACATTTTTAGCACATTTCTACAATTACTTATGCATTTATCAAGTTTGCAAGCAATTAACAATTTAATTATAACTGCACATAAAAAGTATTCAAAAAGTACATTTTATATTTTTCCTTGATAGAGATCAGAAATACAAACACAACAAAATTTGGTTCACCCCAATTGGACATTTCTAGCTCCAGATATGAATTTTGGAAGGTTGTACACATTTTCTGGAAATTCATTTTATAAATCAAAAACCTAAACCCGATAGAACTGCCACGTGCACCCGGCTCAGTGAACCAGAGACGCACCCGAACGGCTGACTCGCGGGCCCCGGGGTCGACCCGACCCCACGCGTCAGAGAGAGGAAACAGAGCCGCCGGCGATGACCGGCGAGAGCTCGCCGACGGCGAGGTCTCCGGCGACGCCGAGGCTACCTACCGACTCATGGCAACGAGACGAATCCGATGGACCAACTGCCGAGGGTCGTACTCCACCGGAGCGAGCTCGACGGCGGCAATGGCGGACGGCGGTGGTCCGGCGAACTCGCGCCGGCCGATTCCGGCCGTTGCTCGCGCGGCTCGGCCTCGTTCCGTGTTTCTGGAACTCTAGCGGACCTGTGCGGGCGACTAATCGAACTATTGCGCACGGGAGCTCACTGACCGCGCTCGCATGGCGGCACGGTGGCGAGCGGATTCACGGCGAACTCGGGTTCCGGCGAAACTACGGCGAGATAGACCTAACCGACGGTGTGGAATGGATCTACGGCTAACGGGGACTCTCAGACGAGCAAAAGAGAGGGAAGCCGACCCCGGCATCGCCCTCGTCGCGGCGACCCGAGAGCTCGGCGGCGCTCCGGCAATGGCGGATGGCGGGAAGCTTGCTGGAGCTGTACCTTAGGTCGGCTGAGGTCGGCAACGGGTCGGAAACGAAGAGAAGAGCAAGCCGCAGCTGCGCCGAGGGTGGAGCGGTCGGAGACGGCTCTGTGGCGGCGGATTTCACCGCGGCGGTCGCGGCGGAAATGGCGACGGCGGAAATGGCGACGGCGGAGAGGAAAGAGGAGAGCAGCGAGCGAGCAGAGGGCGAGAGAGCGGGGAGAGTGAGGGCGAGCGTGCGGGAGACAGGATTGCGTGCTCCCCTTTGTAAGCCGACCGCGCGGCAGCAACGACGGCGTACGGCGCCATCTGGCGGCCGAGGCCTGACGCGGTCGCGCGATTCGCCCGAGGGTCGAACTGAATCGGCTCTGATTCAGTTTCCGCGGACCCGACTGAAACTCGATTTTTCATCGATCTATAACTCGCAATCCAGAGCGTTTCAGCGAAAACTTCACTAATATAGGTTGAAGAGCTATACGAGTAGATCATTTCTTATTAAGACACTTTACTCTAGTTCGGCCTGGATTGAGAGATACAAGTCGATGAACAGGGGTACACCGAAACTGAAAACCGGTTTAGACTTAGGAAAATTTGAAAACTTCCAAAACAGCTCCAAATCTGCACTAATTCAACTTTTTGACCTTCTTCCACTCATTTTCATGAGTTGACCCAAAAATAAAGTTTGTTGCTTATAAAATTCTACACAACTTTGATTAAGGGTGCACTGACATGCAGAATCTCTAAAATGCCCTTCTTGTTTGGTCAAACAGAATAGCTTTTAAAGGGCTCTCTAGTCAACTATGAGCTAGAGGGGTATTTTGGGGATTTCACCAACATGAACATTGTTCCAAATGTTATCCTAAACATGTATAAAGCATTTAGAACCGTAAACAAGCATCACATTTGCATGTCAACACATTTTGCATAATATGGACATATAAACAAACATATAGCAATAAAAGGGAATCAAATAAAATGCAATGATAATAATGCATGAAATGGCATGATCTATGCTTGATGACATGCAAATGCAAGTGTGAAAATAGTAACTAACACTAGGGTGTTACAGCCCTCCCCCTTAAAAGAATCTCGTCCCCGAGATTAGAGTTAATTACCATTGTTTAAAGAAAGACGGATAGACTTCCTTGAGGTAATCTTCTCGCTCCCAAGTCGCATCCCAATAACTTTGGTTGTTCCACACCACCTTATAGAACTTGATAACTCGGCTACGGGTGATTCTTTCTTTGTAATCTATTACTTCAATAGGCTTTTCTTCATAGGTCAAATCTGATTTCAACTTGATATCACCAAAATCCACTTGCTCTTCCGGTACTCGTAAACATTTCTTGAGCTGAGATACATGAAACACATTGAAGATAGTGGACATGTGTGGTGGCAACCGTAACTTGTATGCTACCTTCCCACTTCTTTCCAGAATTTGAAAAGGACCTACAAACCTTGGAGCTAACTTTCGTTTCACTCCGAAGCGTTGCACGCCTTTCATAGGTGACACTTTCAAGTATACATAGTCACCCACTTCAAATTCCAATGGCCTTCTTCGCTTGTCTGCATAGCTCTTTTGACGAGTCTGAGCGGCTTTGAGATGTGTTTGAATGGTATGCACTCTCTCTTCGGTCTCTTTCACAAAGTCAATCCCGTAATATCTCCTTTCGCCTGATTCAACCCAATTGAGAGGAGTTCTACATTTGCGCCCATACAAAGCTTCAAAAGGAGCCATTTGAATACTCTCTTGATAGCTATTGTGGTATGAGAACTCGGCCAAAGGCAACCATTCTTCCCACGAACCTTTAGACGATAGAACACAAGCCCTCAACATATCTTCAAGAATTTGATTTACCCTTTCAGTCTGACCAGAAGTTTGAGGATGATAAGCTGAGCTGCGAACCAAATTGGTTCCCAAACACTTGTGTAGATGCTCCCAGAAGCGCGCAATAAATTGCGGGCCTCTGTCGGAAACTATCGTCCTCGGCACACCATGTAACCGAAGTATCTGAGCAAAGTAGAGCTGTGCCAACTGATGAGGACAATCTGTAGTTCGAACTGGTAAGAAATGTGCAATCTTAGTCAATCGATCTACGATCACCCAAATAGAATCGTGGCCTTTTTGCGTTAGAGGTAACCCAGATATGAAATCCATGGTTATCTCATCCCATTTCCAACCTGGAACTGGTAAGGGTTGCAATAGGCCTGCTGGCTTAAGATGAATAGCCTTCACGCGACAACAGGTATCACACCTGGCCACATAGGCTGCAATTTCCTTCTTCATTTTGGTCCACCAAAACCTAGGTTTCAAGTCTTGATACATCTTACTACTACCAGGATGGATAGACAACTTGGACAATGAGCCTCGTCCATAATCTGCTTCCTCAACTCACGGTCTTTCGGTACTACCAATCGATCCTTGAACCACAATATACCTTTTTCATCTACTCGGAAATGGAGC